>JAQQTP010000082.1:71435000-72635000 GCA_029884605.1 Ormosia emarginata
GAGTATTGCTGGCCATGATCCTTTCAACATCGTATCTAGATATGTCAAAGTTAGTGACAGCATTCACCCCACGGAATTTGATTGCAGCTACATCATATGCTTCCGCTGCTTCCTCTTGAGTGCCTAAATTTAATTCAGGGACACAAAAAAAACATATCAATCTTTTTTATAAAAATAAAAAGGCACTTATATAGAAAATTTTCAACTTTCCTTAAACCATTCTTGTCGAGAAATACCCTTTATCTATCTCTATCATATTATCTGCGAGAACAGGCTTTAAAAAAGTGGCATATTGCAGTTCAAAGTAGCTATATAGTCAGCCTTATAAAAGCACTACCAGCCACAAGTGTTTGGGAAAAGATAGATTAAAGCAGAAATAACATAAAAAATGTCCTATGAAGTTACTTTGAACATGCTGGCGCCTTAACACATACATAATCGTTCCTGGTTCATAATTCGAATGCTAAAATCCCTTATAACGTATTTAGTAACGATGTACGAGGAATTGATAGTTAGTTTGGAAAGACTTACTGAATGTCCCAAGGTAAAGGTCCTTGTTCCCAGCAACTCTGCCTATCCTTGCTTGCCATCTTCCATGTTGATGGTGCCTGCATAATATCGAAAAGTGACTTAGCTCAAATCTCCAAATCAACCAAGTGTTTCTAATCCAAATCAACCAACCTTGTCACCCCTCTGTACATTGAAGCACCCCTCGAAAATCCGCTGCTTTTTCTGCAAAGCAAATAGACACTTGATCATTATGATTATCATATAATAGTAGGTACTTTTGCAAACATAATAGCCAATTAACCAATATATGTACCTTCTCAAGTGAGCAACATACTCCTGCCTAGTCATGTTCTTCATTTCTTCAAGTTCAGCTTGGTAATTTCCCAACTGCCAAAGGGAATATAAAGAATGGAATTCCAAAGGAATACAAGATTCAAAGCGAGTAAGGAACGCTACAGAATTGAAGTATACCGGGAAGTTTATATGCGTTGAAGGTCCCCAGTACTTAAGGGCCGCAAGATCATAGGCTCTTGCAGCTTTCTCTTCCATATCATAACCCCCTTAAAAGTTCAAAAATAAAAATTGGCCACGTAACAATTAGGAATAGTAGCAAAAGGGTTGAAAATGCAGGTATTTGGGGGAAAAGGCTTACCCAAATATACTGCAACATGCAACGTTTGATTAAATCGCCATCCACAAGCGCAGACACATGACAGAGAGTCAGTAGTGGGCACAGGTCAGATTACCAATACAATGGGACCAAAAATTTGAGGGCAAATAATAATACTTTTTTTAATAAATAAAAAATGTCAATGATTATTGTTTCAGCTCACTAACCTTGTCTTCCTTTCCTGGTCTGCCCTTCCTTCTTGCAACTGTTATCCCACAAATGCGCTTCATATCTACCAGTCCATCTGTGCCTGATAGAGAATCATCAAGCGGAGTTAATCAACATTTTATCAGAAAAATAACAACACATGAAAGCTTCAAACAGTACAACACCTACAGTTGAGTAAAAAAAAAAAGAAAACTAATTTATTTCAAGGAGTAGAGGCTCAAAATTCAAACTCCAAATAAAGGTAAAAGCTACATAAAGCAAGAAAAGTTCAAGATTAACAACAGTATGATTGAACTAACCTTGTGACGCCCCTATACTGCGAAGTTCTCTGGCCGAATGTATCAATGGATTTTCTATGCACTGGCTGCTTCTGGCCGAGCTTACCAGGCCCTCTCTTCTTGGCATCCATGGCCAACGAGTCTGTGGTAGAAGGTGAGATCTGCCTCGGAGCAGTCACACAGCTTGACTGAGAACCAGGACTCATGGATAGGCTTAGTGACTGTAACTCCCCACATCCAACTGTACCAAGAGACCCAGCAGCACCACGATCATCCCCCATGCTACAGTTCATTTGCTGCTCCAGAGCAGAATACTCCCTTGGTGGCACCCAGTTTTTCAAGCCTCCTCCTTCTGCCATTTGAGGCATTTGGGAGCCACAAACTGTAACGTGGGTTTCCTTAGTGGTTTCTTCCTCTAATGGTGCTTGATACATCCCATGGCAACCAAGTCCTGAATAATATGGATGAGATTGGACATTAATATGCCCTTGTTGCCTGAACGGTTCTGAAAGAAGGTCAAGTGAATGGTCTTGATGAGGCTCTGCATTTTGGTTATAGTAGATGCTGTCTAGGCTAAGAGCCATTGCCTCTCTTTCGTGGCCTACATATTCATGAGTTCCCATAGTTGCACCACCACCTAGAAAGTCCTCCAGTTTGGGAGAAGAAGTTGGCACCATCACTTCAATATAATTATGTAATCAAGACCACAAGATAATTATTAATAAAGGACCATATATATATATAATATATATAATAAAATAAAATAAAAAAGAACAACTTTTGAAAGCGCACAGCATATTCTGAAGAAAAAAATAAAAATTGAAAAGCTAGCTAGCAAGCCAACCTTGTGTTTGTGATCTACTGAGAGCTTCCATGATGCAAAGTGACCCATCTGACTTTAGAGGCATTACAGTCAAAGGAGAATGGAACGCACCGTTTTCACCAACACCATAACAGATTCCGGAGTTGTTTATGTGAGAAGGGGACAAATAGAAGGTTGTCGGAACAGTGTTAGAAACAGCAGGAGCTGCAGAAGCCTGCTGGGGTTGTTGTTGTTGATGATGGTAGTGATGATGATGATGTGAAGGGCCATGGCCAGAAGTAACCTCCATTTTCATGTGGGGTGAGAGAGAGAACCCCAGCCAGTTATGATTGTTTCCATCATCGGTGTTACTATCATTGATGGGCTTCATTTTTCTTTCTTTCTTGAAAAGGTTTGAACTTTGCTACTAGTTTCTCTCGCAGCAAGGCAAGTCAATCATTACTTGGCAAATAAACTAATCATCATATCGAAAATCTCTTGCCTGCTGCTTCTGCTGCTGTATATGAAGAAGACTCGGATTTTGTTGTGTAGCTACAGCAAATTTCTTTCTCCACCAACCAAACTCATCGTTCTATGCGCTAGCTCAACACAAAATCTGTCTCTCTCTCCCAACACAACACAACACAACAAAACTGGTCTCTTTAAACTAAACAAAAAGAATGAATTCTCGGCAAGCGATGCTGGGGAGCACCCACTTCATTCCATAGGGATCTGTGTATATGAGAAAGACCACGTCTTTAATCTTTTTTTTGCCCCCCGACCTCTCTCTCTCTTTCTTCCTCCTTTTTTTTTTTCGTTAAACCTCCGTTATAACACCCCACCTAGCTTTTTCTTAAACCCTACCTTAAACCCCAGAATCAACACCGTAACACCAAAAGAATCTCGAAAATGATGAGAAGAAAGACAGACCCCCAGAATGTAAATAGTAGGATTAACTATTTTGGTCAGGTCATGAGTCTCTGTCTGTGTCTGTGTCGTGTGCCTTGGAAACTTGAACGAGCTAGTGTGGTGAGGTAGCTAGCTGAATCTAGTGAACATGACATGAGAAATGGGCACTAGAGTGGGCTCGTGGGTGTGAAATGGGAATTGGGAATTGGGTTCAGAAATCAGAACTCAGATGAGATAACCAAAAACTCAGCAAGGCCTTTATTAAAAAAAATTTTACAGTGACAATGTAGCTAGCAGGACCCTTACATAGATTTGATGGGAAGGACATATCTGCCCATCCAGTCACTTCATACAGTACAACAATTCTGCGCCACTCTGCATTTCTGCAAACTCTAATTTCAAATCTAAATTTAATCTATTGCTTCCGATCTATCCCCAACTTAAATACTGCACCAATTTAGTTCACACTCTTTTTTATTTTATTTTATTATTAGTTTGGATTTGGTTCAAAACTTTAAAAATGAAAAAAAAAAAAACAACGAAACCAAAAGGACACATTAGTGTTACAGTACTTGACTGGCAGGATGAATGGGTAACAACCCATCGTCCACTGTCGATCTGGACAAAGAGAGGTTTATTTCGTGGGTCATCTGATCTGACCTCTGCTGACTATACGAGCCAATTATCCTTCGGTGCTTTGACAGCGAAGGAGTGAGTTGTGATTTTTGAATGTCAAAAGTCCAACAAGAAATAAGGAAAGGAAGACAATTACCACACAATGTGTACGCTGTAAAGGAAACATATCATCTTACCATCATATATATATATATATATATATATATATATATCATTCAAGAAAAAAAAAAAATTATCTATTAATATAAAACTAGACATAAAAATATCTCCATCGTATAAAAGATAGTTAATTTTTTTGTGAACTTAAATTAAAAGTAGGATGATTTTATAATTTATATTGACAACTTGTAACGTTCTTATAACTTGAGTTATGACATTATACATTCAATTTTAAAAGTATTAGTATACTTGAGTTGACAGCAAGCAGAGAGGAGACATAAATAATGTTACATTCACACGTATGTTATTTTATATTTATATAGTTTTTAATATTTAATTATATTAAGGCTAACATTATTTTTTACTCATCTCTAAACTTAAATTTCACTGCCTATATAAATGTGAGAGATATAAGATAAGAGGAGAAATGTAATAAATACTTTTCAAAATATAAAAACCCAACCACTATTCAAGATTCATTCACAGCTTTATCACATTTCACATAAGGAAAATACTATTTACATGTTAGTATTACATATATCTATGTCACATTTATTTATTTGATAAAATTAAAATATAGATATGTTAAAAATAAAGTAAGTCTTATTATAATTAAATGATAAAAATTATGTACATATAAAGTAATGTGAATAGAAATATATGTAAGCAACATTACTATTCACATAACCACAAGTTTTTAAAAATTTGTAACTGTGTAACATAAGATAATTGAAAACTTGTAGAGCTATCAATGTAGGTTGTGACTCGTGAGCCAACAATTCGTGCAAAATAATGTGTTAGGTTGTTAAAAAACCAATCACAAAGATCCCAAGTTGATCTGACTCGGCTCACTTAACTCGCAAGTGAAAAGGGTTTAAGCCAGGTTGGTTGGGATTAAAAAAAAAAAGAAACAACACATCTTAAGTTGAGATTCTCAACCCAGTTTTTGAATGTTTGGATTTGAAAAACACACAAACCCTAATCCTAATCCTTTCACTTTCTCAGTTCTCTCCCTCTCACCGTCTCAACACATTATCGTCGGGTTGAACAACCAAACAACAGCTTGTGACGCTGCAAACAAACAATCGCTTACAATGCCGACTAGCCAAGCAACTAGAGGCCATCGTCGAATCACAACGTTGCCGGACGAACAGTCACTTGCGACGCTGACTAACAAAGCAACTAGAGGCCAGATCCATGATTGTAGCCATGCTTGAGGACCACGAACGAACCAGATCCATGGTCGATGTCATGCCAGAAGACTAACAACGAACTAGATCTGTGGCCACCAACTAACTAGAGGCCATATTCGCTGTCAAAGATTGAACCAGCCCATCAGGTTGAGTCGCCAAAATGAGACAAATCCGATGAGACAGTGTTAGACCATTTGTGTACCGCAAAGTGCGGTGGCCGTTCAAGACTACGAAGTAAAAGTTATTTCTCACGAGGACATGATTTCCATTAATAAGTAACAACTAATAGCTTAGCTAAATTCTATCCAAGGACATATAAAATAAAGAAAAGCAAATAAACTAAATCTAACTACAAAAGTAATAAAGATAAGAGTTTAGAGATCTAGGGAATCCTTCTTCACCTCTTACTTCATACTAATGATATGCAATCCTTATAAGCAACATCAATGATTAGTTAGTTTAGCTTGAGAATCTGATTTAGTCAAAAGCCTATGTCTAGGTCGATCAACCCTGGTGTCATTTACCTAATCCACTATGGTTTTTATGGTTGCATGAGGACTAGTATAAACTATACTAATAAACGATCTATTCTCAAACACACGTTAATACATGATTAAAAGGTATATTTCTATCCAGTTAGTGAATCAACTCATCCAAGCCAATTGAACTCGTCGAACATGCATCAACCATACCATGTCCATCTCCACAAATCCCTATGTCTAGTTCATTTGCATCAATTAAGATTATGCAATTATTGATCAAACAGAAGCAAGCATTAAGCATAGGCATGGAAGAACAAAGCTAAATGTCAATAGATACTCAAAAGATAACATAAACATCAATAATCATATAAAGATCCAAAGTATTTCTTAAATACAGTTACTAATCCATTGAACACGAATTTACAGAGCAAAACAGTGCTCAAAAGATAAGGAAGAGAAGAAAACTCAGGGAGAAGAGGAAGGATGCCATTGATGAGATCCTTGATGCTTAAATCCTCTTCCTTAAGGAAGAGGACCTCCAACCTAGCCTCCCTAGGCCTCAAATCAGCCCAAAAATGAAGTACAGGCCACAGCCTCTCTAAAACCTACGGAGCTCTCTAACTCTACCAAGCTCTCATTTACAAAATCTGTTAAAAATCTATTTATAGACTCAGCAAAACAGAGGTACGCCGCGGCATTAACATGCCTACGCCGCGACGGGTGTCAAATTAGGTCAGAGACGCCGCGACATTGATTTCCTTGCGCCGCGGCGTTCAGTTCTTTGAAGCCCCTGACTTTGGATGCAAGGGATTATCACGCCACGGCGTATGCTTCCCCAACGCCGTGGCGTAACAAGTCTGGCTGCAGAACTCAGTTTTCTGCTTTTTTTGCTCCTTTGGGTTCCTCTTGGACTTTCTAATCTGTGTTAGTCCAAAACTCCTACCAATCTACTCATTTGCAGTTCTTCCTGCAATAGAAAAATTACCAAAGTATTAGTAAATGCAAAGTCTACTTAATTATGTACACAATAAGCACAATTTGATCAATATCATACTGAATCAGTCTCAATATTGGATTTATCAAATATAAACATAAAACTATCCCAATATGTATCATAACAAGGACTTTAGCAATCTGAGAAATACGAGAAATGGGGCACAAATAACTACACTTTGTGGAGTTATCAGACAGCTCGAATAGTCTGACAAAATAAGATGACTAAACTAGTAAAATGCCAACTTAAAATTAAAAATAACTCGAATGGGCTAGCCCAAATGGATTGGCCCGGAACGGATGAGGTCAAACCAGTCCGTTTACGTTACATAAAAACGGGCTGAACTAACAAAATGTTAATCCAAAACTTACATAGATAGATTTGACCCCGCCCGAACCAGGCCGGACCGACTCGTTTTGACAGCTACACCATTAGGCTGTGCAACTCACTGTTGAATAATCCTTTCTGGCCTTCCCCAATTTTTTTATTTTTCTATATTTTTCTAATTTTTTGTATTTTTTAATTTTTTTTAAAAAAAATTAATTGTTTGGTCAATCAACCCATATAAGTTGGGTTGGTTTTTTTTGACTCCCTACTAAAATGAACCCCTTATCGACAGCTCTAAAACCTTGTCACAAAGTTGGAAGTACACAATTTTTTTGCCTTAAATTGTTTTTAAGACAAATAAAAATAAAAATGCTGAATTATTATCTTTTCACCTCACCTATGTTAATAATATTAGATAAATTTTTAAATACTCTCAAAAAGTTCATGTTTTATATCATTTAATATATACTAACTCAATTATATAGGCTATTATTATCTCCTACTTTGATAATATTTTTAATGTTACAATTAAGGTATCACACATTAAATGATATAGGGCCGGACCAGACATTTTTTCCCATGGATTTTCTCCATGGGTTTTTGCTCATTAATGATTCTGGTTAATGCGATGCCTTATTTTCAGCTAAAAAAAATCATAATATTAAATCATGTGTGATGTATCATGTTATTACGAGGTAGATAATTAGCAAGAGATTAATCATATATAATCGCTTGTTTAGAATCTTTTTTGTCTTATTATTTTTCGTTGTTTAAAAGCATAAAATGGTCTGCCAATAGATATATACTTATAATGTTTGTAATTTTTGTCATAAGAATTTGGTCAGTGTTATTTAAAAATAAAAGCTTTGTTTCAGCAAGTACTTATACGCACAGTTACGCTCTCTAAAGAGCGTCCTAACCCTAGGGTATAAGATGATAAAATATATAACAGGAAAACCCTTTACTTTTTCCATTGTCTCTGAGTGTGTAGTCAACACCTACTACCAGACAAAAAGCGGAAAGTGGGTCTCTCGTAAGCTTGAAATATTCCAGGAATGATGAGCTAAAGGGTCCCAAAAACAAACTTTATGTGGAAAATTATTTTACTTCTTTATCTTATATAATCTTCTCTTAATCTTTATTAAACATTTTCATCTTCACTTGAAATCGTATCTGTGGAATGTGCATATCGATTTTTACACATTTTAAGAGGATAATGTTTTATTGTGAATTTTTTTCCTCATCAATATCTATTTGATAGTTCAAATCTAACCTAACTTGCACCAAGAACGAGTTTATATAAACCCAAAAAAAGAAAGTGATAGAATTTATACAAATTCTCTCAATTATAAATTTCATCACGCGCCGTTGATTATGTATGATGTTTTAAAGTAAATTAAGAAGCTTTTCCAAACCAGTTACATTATGTTATCATATTTTCTTAAGAATTTGTTGTGGATATTATTCTATTCATATCTCTTTTCTTTTATCTATTATACCAAATAATGAAGCACATGCACACCAAACAAGTCTGTCATCCGCTGTTGGCATGGGTTCTTTTCATCTTCTGCTTCTTTAAACATTTTCAGCTCTTACAAAACGCGCCTTGACTTTTCGTGCATTAATCTTGATTCTATATGATGTCCTACACTACAAGCACTCTCATTAATTTAGCCATATAATTCCCGCCGCTTAAGTTCATGCAACGAGGGTAAATTTTGTATTTTTCTTGTTCTCTATTCGTATTTTGGCTGGTCAAAGTATATCTTTTCGACTAATATTTTTTTTAAAAAAATTTAACTTTTTTTGCTGTGAATGGGCAAACAATAGTGTGTATGCAATGCATTTTTCCATATGGTACTTAGTTTTTTGCTAGGCAGTGGAAGTTCTTTCTTGAGTGGAAAAATGTTTCATGCAGATTTTGCATGGAAGTCTTCATGGTCATGGAGACAAATTTTCAAATGGGAATGATTTCGGTTTGAACCTTAATGAAAGCTAGTCCCAATTAAGGAGGGAAAAGAAATACTGAGGTGAGAAAAAGTTTGTGTCTCTGCGTGAGCGCAGAGGTGGGAGTGATTCGTTGGGCTATTATAACCAAATCATCACCAAATCCATCAACACTAAACTGGCCACTAACTGACCCCTCCTCCCTCCACACACTCTCTCTCTTTCAAGTTACAACGCTAGCCTTTTTAGCAAAGCACTTTACCGTGCCGCCTGCCCATCACAATTTACTTCTGTTCTTTCACTTTCACCAACCTTTTCAATTAGCAGCAAATGTGTTAGACTTGGTAGGTTGTGCCACACTAGTGCATTGCATTTCTGTAATTTCAATGTCACATTTTAAAAGAAAAACGATATTAACACTTATTTTTTAGATTAAAAAAAAATCACACATATATGCCGTTATATATGACTGATAAACACATGAAACAGCACGCGTTAAAGTCATACCAAGTAGTAGAATTTTGAACTTGTTCATGTCTTTGGGGTTTTTTTTTTTTTTACCTCCCAGTATGACGAAGCCCTCTTGGCATGGTATCAACTATCTTTAAGTCCACGCCCCAGGTGACCATATAAACCATTCTTTAATAGACCAAACCAACCAAAACACAAGCAAAAGCTTTAGAGGATCCAACCATAATTTTGGTTTTGCGATATCAAAAGCAATGAGTCAACGAGCCCACGAGTATATTAGAACATGAAAACATGAGTCTTGTCCGCCTAATTAACGTCACTAGCCCAAAGTCTTCGGCGGTGTTAAATATTCATGTTTTTTTTATGCTAACAATGGTGACAAAGATTCATTTTAGATTGAATATATGATAAATTTAAGATAACCGAAAAGAGTGTTAAGTGTGTAGTCATATAAAATAATTTGAAGTTTGAACCATCAAATTTTTATGTCTTCTACGTCACTCGTTCTATTAAATCCCAAATTAATCAGCTACTGACATTATAGAAGCAAAAGTGGAAGAACTAACTAGCAAGACAAAAATGACAAGCACTGTTCAGATGCACAGAACAGTTGAAGCAGCCATGCATGGTACGGAAAACCTGCAGTCATTAAAACAACTCGAAGGACAGATATTCCCATGGATCTAGAATTCGATAAATAGCAGCATAAGTTTGAATTGAACATTGAAATTCAAAGTTAGATATAAAATTTACACCTAACTTTACTTCAGTAACTATTGAAGATACTTTCATTAGCGAGCAGACTGACAGCAGCACTTACTTCCAACTCCACGCCATACATTAGGGAGGAATTGTTTTTGGGACCGGGCGAATTATACTTAAGCCTCTTTTTTTTCTAATAAAAAGTTCTTGTTGTTTTATAACTGCAGAAAGGGGACATTAAAAAATGACTAGGAAGTAAAAGATGAGACAAAGCTGTTTATTTTATTCATTTCCATAACTAATGCTATTAACTCCAGTGAGTCCTCTTTCAAATTTGGTTGTTGAGGCCCAGCCCAAAAGAGTGCACAGAGAAATATTAAATGAAGGAAAGGAGAGTGAGTTATGAGAATCACGTGAGATCAGAAAATCCAAGCAAAATCCAAAGCATCACGGCAGAAGCGAAGGAGGACGTCCAACAGAAAAGAATTGGATTATGAGATCACTGCCCCCTGCCCTGCCCTGCCCTGCCCTGCCCCCTGCCCGTGATGGCTACCCGACTAGCTGTAAGTTGTTGTGGCCCTCTGCACTCACTTGTGCTCCCACTCTGCCACCATGTTTGGCTATCGCAATTGAATTGAAATGCCTCTCATGTCATGCAAATTGGTCTATAACCTAGTGCCTTCCTATATACACTCTCTCTCTCCTCATTAAGGCTCTCTTTCATGCAAAAACTGGCCCTTGAGCCTTTTAACTCAATTCAATCCAAGCCTTCCTTACCCTCTTACTATTCTCACCACCAATCTCTCTCTCTCTCTCTTACAGCCTGTGTTGAAATGTCAAAATCTAAGCTTGTATGTCCTGTCACGATCACCTTAGATTCTCTCTCTCGGCTTGTCAAGAGAGTGTTTCTTTTCTCCTTTTATTCTCTTTTTTCTTGTTCTTGTTCTTTTTCTTTTCTTTTCTTTTTTTTAATGAGGAGAGAGAGGGAAAGCTGAGAGCCACATCTAACAGCTTGGTGACTGCGTTTGATCTTGTTGGAGAGCCCACTAGCTTCCGGTCCTTGTCACAAATGTCGCAATAAACTAAGATAAATACAGTGATGTGAGGAATCCTAAAAGGGTATTGAAACTCAAGGTAAATCAACAAAACCAACAACATCCTAAGGCACCTACTTGTAGTCTACGTTTCCAAAAGAGTGAAAAGGATATCAAACTCCCTTCTTGGAAGTTGGAAGTTGAAACATTAAAGATTTCTAAGTCCATAGGTTGATCTTACTGAAAGTAGGGTTGGGCTTCTTGCTCAAAAAATAATTCATGCCCTTCCCTTGTCATCACTCTATAGATACAACAAGTTCCTTTTAGTGTTTGATGCTTCCATGGTGATGTGTCTGATTTTGTCTATTAACTTGCATTCTCATATGCTTATTAGCGGAACAAGACTATGAAAAGATGTTTCTTTTTATGGTATTATTGGTTTTTAAGAGCAAGCATTTACTGACCTGCCAGGAATGTGATGAAAAAGAAAGCTATAACCCCACAGACCATTCTATTATGATAGGATAGGCAAGCAGTGGGGAATCCCTTTAGCCCAAAGGATATAACATACGTTTTTCATCTTTCTATGGCTAGAGTAATCACATCACCATCACAACCACAATATGTTAACTAAAGAAGACTAATCTAGAGTTGATAAATCCATGGCTTTAGTTGAAATATAAACAAAATTTAAAGAAATCTTTTGAGGGTAACTTAAAAATGCATTCAACCTAATACTCACATAAAACATTAAAAAATGCTAATTCGTTTTTAATAGTTGATTTGGTGACCCTTATGTGTGTGTATATAATGTGATTACGGCATTCATTTTATACCCTTTTTGATCAAAGACTTATCTACTAGCATGTGCTAATCCAAATTATCATAACCACATGATTCTGTAATTACGTATTGTGGTTTTTTCTTTTGGAATAAATTATCAAATATTATTATATGCATATATTTATACATATATTATTTTATATTTATATAACTTTTTACTATCAAATTAATATATATATTATTTTATTTTTTATATATTTATATTTTAGTTTTGTTAACTTAATAAATATGAGAGATATGAAATTGGTATAAAAAGTATTATTCTAAAGTCTAAACGATCTTACGTTTATTGTAGGTTTTTTTTTTTTTTGACGGGCACGTATATTGCAGTTAATAGTACATCTAAGACATCAAATCAAATATTTATCGTAATCCGACTGCAATGGAGGTCAACCGTGAATGAAGGGATAAGTTTGCCAGAAAAAACAGAATCTTGAAAGGATAAGAAGCAAAAATGAATAAAAAAACCAAATAGGACGTAATATAGGGAGAGTTGGCAGAATATAGAGTCTATCCTTGATTTGATACCGCAAGCAGAGCCCAAACAATCTTTCCCGACGGCTAGTGGCAGAGTTTACCAGAATTCAACAGCCTATTCCAATATGCTTATCACGTCGTTTCAATCCTTTATTTTGCACCTTTCACACACCCATTGCAAATAATATCATTTCCCACACAATCTGTCAACCGGCCAGCCCGATTAGCTTTGGGATGGATAAAGCCTGGTCCAGACGGGCCTCCATAGGTCCAGCCAGCCAGCCCGAGAACACTTATTTTGTAGTTTCGAGATCAACATTAAATTTCTTATTAGAATTTTTTAGTTTACTATTACGTTATTCATATTCTGAGAATTCCTTGCGAAAGTTTTTTTAAAACCTAAAACTAAGTATTCGGATTTTGGTAATTACTCACATAATTTCAAATCAGAAATAAATATTAAGTAAAAACTAATTATGCAGAGACAGATCTATGCGCAAATGAATAGAGACATTTTTCTACTTTGAAACTTTTCTTTGATCTTATATTAGTATGTCTTTTTTATTTTTTTATATGTATAATTTTTATTCTTATACCTTCACTTCTAAATATGTTATTTTTGTTGAATGATTATTTGATTATATATATAAAAAGAAAAATTTTGATAATAATAATAATAAAATCATTCAGTATTTTAAAGTATGAAAACGTGAAAAGAATAAATATAAATTGATTTTTTATAATTTTATATTATATTTTTTAATATATAAATATAATTATTAAAATTTATTTTTATGCTTCTATATTGATAGTATTACTTTTACTTCAATTACCTAAAATTTATGAATTTATCACTGAATTGACGTGTATATTTTTCTACAACTTAGTGTGTGTTTGAATTAAAATTGGTAAACTTAAATTTGGTTGAAAGTGTGTTTGCAAACTTAAGTTTGGTTAAAAGTGAATTTGCAATAATGTGATTTATGTTTAAAAACTTTTGTCTCAAAAGTGAGTTTGATAAAATAAATATTAAAGAAAATACTCTAACTGAGTTTGTTGTATCACAAAAGCAAGAAATTCTTGTTTTGTCACAAATGTACGTTAGTGAGAAAATTGTGTTGAAATAGTGCCAATCAGAAAAAATCTAAACAAACATGACACAACTTTCAATGACATCTAACGGACGTTCAAATTTTCAAATGGAAAAACAAACATACACTTATCAATGAACACTTTAAAAATGATAATAAAGTAGCTAAAAAATAAGACCACGTTATATTTTTATTAAAGAGTAGGACACATCATGTTTTTATTGAAAAATAATACCACAATTACATAAAGAACTTTACCTAAATTTTGTCCATTGCCAAAATCATGAAAAATCAGGTTAGAGTCAGATAATCCCGAATGTTTTTTTTTTTAGATTTTTCAATTGTTTAATGAATATCAATTGAGTTAATTTCAATTTTTTACAAACAACTAAAATTGTATATACTTTTATATATGAGGGCAATTATCTTTATCATTTTAAAAAGCAATAAAATTAAAAAAAAAAATCAAACCTGTTTCTTTACCACAAATAACCAAAGTTTGTTACCAAAAAAAATATAGTTCATTCTTACATTAATTTTTTAACTATTATTTCTTTTAATTTGAGACAACTGCTTATTTAGCTATCAGGAGTGCATCGTCTTCAGACTAGCTTTATAATTTGCTACGCGGCAAATGCCATTATAAAGTAAGGTCTTAGCAAGTCCAGTTGCGTTTGTTGACCAAGTGAGGCCCAGAAACAAACGTGACAGTAGTTCTCTTTCGTTTTTTTTCATGTGTTGCACCAGATATCTTCCAACTCTTTTTTAAATCACGAGCTATCTAACTACCCACAGAAAACAAGCCCTTTTTAACAAATCTAATTATAAATCAAGCCATTTTTATGTGAACCTTATGATTATGATGTACCCAAGTTGGAAAAGCAGGTCCCATGCGATGAAGAAATTCGAATAGGTGGACTTGACATACCATACCACTGTTGGTCGTAGACTCTGACAAATTACTAAAAATTAGGAGCACAGTAAACAACAAATAGATTTCATTGAAGAAGTACATTTTGGCCCCTAATGGGGCATCCCGGTGTATCCATTTATTTTCTTTTCTTCCCACTACAGTTCAGAAAATTTTAATGAAAAGCAGTCCGACGCTTCACCCGAACCAGTTAAAGAAGTGAATCACCGATTTTCCTTATGGGCCATCCAGTACTATGTATTTTTCCCCTTTGGCATGAGGGATTCAATATGCCTAATTCGGGTCCATCTTTTCAAATCAAATAAAGCCTTGGAATTGGTCAAGTCTTTTCAACCTTACCAAGGACAATGGTTATAGTCGGATCCAAATAACAGAAGCATTGTAAAGATACCACAATCAAGTATAGCAATAATTTTTTTTTTATCAGCTGATAAAAATACAACAAACAAAATAACATATTTCTTTAAGCTAAAAAAGAAACACTTGTTTCTTGCCAGAAATCATTGAATTTATCAAATGCCAATATGCAACTTAAAAATAACCACATTAAATTTGATCAATACATAACGTGAATAATTTAATAAAATCCCACTTTTTTACCCAATTTTCTTCAGAATTATCAAATCCTTGGATCCATTATCCATATCTATGTTTGTATAAACTCCAATTAATAACTTAAGATAATTTCAATAAACTGCCAATCTGCATTCCATGCAATTGAAAATAACAAACTTATTAAGCAATGGCACACAGGAGTATAAGCCAAGAAGCTAGTCACAGCCTAGTTTTCATGAAAAAAAGGCAGACTATATACTCGAGCCAATGTAGATTTGGCAGCATAAGGACAATGCATTTCTAGTCTCACAAGGAAAATTTTTACACCAGTTCGATTCTTTTTTGTCGTATGATTTTTAAAGTAAATATATCAATGCAACCTTGAATGGTGTAATAACTTGCTCTATCTGTCCATGTGAACATCAAAGGCTTACAACTATGACATAATGTGAATTAAAACCACGCTTTCCTTTCTCAGCATTTTTATTATTTCAACGAACATTTGATTAACTTAGCAATCTGCTTTAAAAAAAAGGTGAAGTTGAAATTCAAGCATTTACATACACATGTACTCATGCACAAATTGCATCTATGAAACAAATGATAAGCATTCATACTTACTAAAAGCCCAGAAAAGAAAGAGAAAATGCATTTCAATAAAGAAAATTGCAAAGAACTCAAGAAACAATGGTAATTGGTATGTGATAGTGGAAAGGGAAAACAACTAATGCAAACAAACCAAAATGCGACTACTGTGAAGAAGAATAAAGAGAAAAGGATATGCATGAAATTATTTTACAGAAGCCCGAATCCTCTACCGATAAAACTCCATAACTAAACATGACAGAATGCTGAAACTACATATTTATGACACATATAAAAGTATCTTCACATATTTAAACTACAAAGAACAAGAAGAGTGACTAGCTCTGACAACATATAGCAAAGAATATACCAACCTTTCATAGCCCAGAATAAGCAGTCAGCAAGTATTTACCTACAGTAATTAGGGCCCAGTGACCCTTTTAGTCTGTTAACTAGGAATTTCCCCCATTGCTTCCCTTGAAACTTGAAGAGTCAACATCCTGCTTTACACCTTGAGGTGATGTCACGTTTCCTGGAACAAATCCATTGGCATTAAAACGTTGATCAAATTTCAAATTTGTTGCAGACCCAAGAATGCCATTGGTTCCAGCGCCACTACCAAATATTCCAACCCTATCACCAGCATATGCAACACTTGGTGAAGCATGGGCATACGGCACCTGACATGCCTGAGGACCGGTTATCATGGGCCCATACCAGAAGTTCCTAGAAGCATCAGATGGAACTACATATCCATTCCCCCCATACCCACCCATAGGGTAGCAATAACCATAGGTGCTTGATCCATAGGCATAAACTCCACCACTGCTATACCAAGGCAGAGGTGCAAAGCCAGGGGACATGTACCTAGGACTATAATGAGGAAAACTTTGAGAGGCTCCTCTTTCACTCTTATATCTTGATTTATTAAAACCATCACCACCATGATTCCCCTCTTTCGGCACGGCCCTCTTGACCTCTACCTGTCTACCATTCAAGTCATGAAAACTTCTCACCATTACATTTTCAACAGATTCTTCTGAATCAAAAGTGATAAATCCAAACCCCCTAGGCCGGTGAGTTACACTGTCCTGCATCACCACTACATCTGTGATTCGACCAAACCTCTCAAAGTATTTCTTAAATTCCTCCTCAGATATACCAGCAGATAAACCTCCTACAAAAATTTTTTTAGTCCTAATGTGGTCACTGCTACAGTCATTACTACTATAGTTACTCACCCCCCTATTCTGTAATTGGTTTTGGTGTTGCTGTTCGCTTCTGGGTATTGCTTTTTTCACCTCTACCTATACACAAGCAAACACAACTAACCATAAATCAAACAAACCCATGAAAAATAAACATAAAACAGATTTTTTTTTATCATGGTTTAATGAAAATGGTCGAGAACCCAATCTATTTATGTCGAATTCCTCTTTTCTGTTAAAAGAAATGAAGAAAGCAAGTGTTGAAAAAAACAGAGAAACTGACCGTTCTTCCGAGAATAACATGGGTGTCTTGAATAGCTTTATCAGCAGCAGAGAGATCAGAGAAGGTAACGAAGCCAAAACCTCTAGGGGTTCGGGTGCTGCGGTCTACCGAAATGGTGGAATCCAAAACGGTGCCGTACTTGGCAAAGTAGTCATTCAGAATATCTTCGGTGGTGTCCCGAGAAATGCCCCCTACGAACAGCTTCGCTCTATCAGAATCCATCTTCAAATTCATTCTACTCTACTGTACACAATCCCTAAATCCCCAATTCAATCACAAACCCTAAAACCCCAATTTCGTTCTCGTCCTTTCCCCGCTACGAGTCGTGAAGTAACTCAGTAACTCCTCTGTCCCAACTTCATTGTCCATTAAATGGGTTTATATTTTTTTGGCCCAAAGAAGCCCATTGACCTTTCCCCCCTTTCGCATAGTATCGTCAATGTTTATATCGGCTTATCATCTATCCATCCTCCACTTACTGGCCCAAAATTGATCTGAGGGAACAACAAAAAAATATATATATTCCTAAAAATATATATATAATTAATAACAAACACCTTATCAATTTTTTTTAAAAAAATTTAACCTCAATTTTTTTTAAAAAATTTGGTTGGTAGAATGATGTAATCCATCTTAACCCATGGTAGGCTTTTCTAAACAGCCACTTTTTATAATATGGATTGCCATATTATGAATCCAGCCCATCATATATTTGACGAGCAACATGGACTCACAATGGGTTGTACTCATATGACAAGTATAAATTAGCGAGAATAGGGAATCGAATTAAGAAGCTCTTCGCTGAAAATCATTTTTTTTAAAAATAAAAAATTTGGTACTAGGCTCCACTCGACCCAAGGGAGCACCTAAGAGGGTGAGGTGAGAGAGTATACGGGGAATTAAGAATGAATTCTTTTATGTGATTTTTTATATGATAAAGTCATGTATAGGAGAAAAATAAATACAAAGATTATAAATTACACATTTTGATTGTACTCATTAATAAAACTCTTCATGTTTATTTCTGTCCTTCATATGATCATATCATGTAAAAATTCATGTGACATGATACATTCCAAACACCCCTCCTCTCAACAGCAGCAAATGCTCAACCCCGATGAGCTAAAGGCTCCAGGGCGAAAACCAATCTTTATTATATTAGTTGTTTTGTACGCTTATATATTATAGACAATATGTTTTTCCCCCCTCTATCTCAAAGCAAGATGTACCTACCTGGTTCAAGTTGCAGCGGCCACCACCTATCCTTCCACATCTTTCACCACTGCACCTGCGCCTAGGGGTAGGCATAAGTAACGAAGAACCGAATTGAACTCCCAAATTGAATTAAACTGACCCAAAATAATCCAAACCAAAAAAATCCAAATCTTTTGAAACCAGTTTAATTCTGTTCGAGTTTTTGAGTCCCAAATCTGGTTAATGAACCTAAGTTAACTGAACCGAATTGGTTTGAAACTTTGAATCAGCTTGTCCGTTGAAGTCCTGCACATAGGCACATAATAACACAATGTAGATATTAAATATCATTACTAAGAATGCCCCTAGATCATAGATCATGAATTTAGAACACCATATTGATAATCAAATGCGTACCTCTTGTAGACATCTTGTTCTTGTTAATGCTACGGTCAAGAATTTGTACACACTTGTAGACTACAGGAATCAGGATCTTCATCTCCTCCTCCACTCTCTTTTGGATGGGGCAATAGTGGTTTGTCAATGAAAAAAATCATCATTATGTCTTTAAAAGACACTCATATATATAGAGGGAGTGGAGAGGGGACCTGCTCTTTCGTTGAAGAGTTATCTTGTTCCAACCATCATGGAAACAAGCAACCAAGTATCATACCTTTTCAAGCACACATACCATTTGAACTCAAAGTTCAACATGTGATTTCCAATAAATCTATTGATCACAATATAAAAGAATTTCAGGAAACTTTAGGTTACCATTCAACCAGTTTTGACAAATAGACAAATCAATGGAAGTCCAAAATCATAGAAAAATTTTTAACATTCTCCCACTTGGACAACATTGATTCAGTTTAATTTAACTCGAAATAATTTCAAAACTAAATAAATATATAGGTATTTTTACAAATTCCTTTTTGAAAAGAAAAGAAAAGAAAAGAAATTCTGGTTGAACAATTGTGGCCACTAAAATAACCTAATTATACTCACATTAAACATGATCAAAGAATTCAATAAAACTATCAATTAAGAGCCATAAGTGATACATAAACTATAAGAGTCTAATTCACGAATGACTACGTAACTAATAATCTTATTGTCATGATCATAATTCAAGTGTGCTAGTGTAGATACACATCATAACTTAGTTTGTGATCTTTTGCCCTTTAAGCTAATGTGTATAGGTCTTACATTGTGTTTTCCCAAGAAAACACAACCAATGTCCCCGAGGAGATTATAAACATGTTTATCGCTAAACACTATTTAACATCTCGAGATAACACAATAATAAAACTGTACAATAATCATTATAACAATGATACAAAAATAAACATGCACATAATTTTATTAAAAGAGCATTACATAAGTACAAAGTAACAAGTATACAATAAATGACAACTCCCACTAATCAATTACATCAAAGGATCTTATGATACCTATGTTCTCAACATGTCTCATAAACACTATGGATCTAAGTCCCTTAGTTAGGGGGTCAGCAAGCATCTCATCAGTAAGAATATGCTCAACAAGAATCTCTCCACTATCAAACATTTCACTCTCCACCAAGAATTTGATTCTTATATGCTTGGAGGCATAAGTGGTTCTATTATTCTTGGTAAACAAAGCAGCAGCTTGATTATCACAAAATTTTTTTAATAGTTTAGAAATAGAGTCAACAACACCAAGAGCGGAAACAAAGTTTCTTAACCACATAGCATGTGAAGCTGCACCATACAATGCAACAAACTCAGCTTGCATTGTGGAAGAAGCAGTCAGCGTTTGTTTTACGTTTTTTCAAGATATAGCTCCTCCGGCTAATATGAAAATGTATCCAGACGTCGATCTACCATCATCTATACATCCAGCAAAGTCTGAATCAGAGTAGCCAATGACATTTAAAACATCCACATTCCTGTAAACAAGCATATAGTCTTTTGTCTTCTGCAGGTACCTCATAACCTTCTTAACAGCTACCCAATGAGCATGTCCTGGATTAGATAGATATCTGCCCAATACACTAACAGCGAAAGATAGATCCAGTTTAGTGTACACCTGAGCATACATAAGGCTACCAACTGCATTAGCATAAGGCACATTTGTCATTGAACTCCTCTCAATATCATTCTTAGGGCACTGCTCCTTACTTAACTTGTCTCCTTTGGTAACAGCAACATCACCAGGCCTACAAGTTTCCATATTATACCTTTTAAGAACACGATCAATATAGGCTCTTTGAGATAAATCCAAAAGCCTTCGACTCCTGTCTCTATGAATTTCAATGCCCAAAACAAAAGAAGCTTTTCCAAGATCTTTCATATCAAAAGTAGCTGACAACATATCTTTAGTCTCAACAAGTAAATCATAACTGTTGCTGGCAAGTAAAATATCATCCACATAGAGAACAAGAAAAATGAATTTACTCCCACGCACCTTAAGATATATGCATTGATCTACCTTATTCTCCACAAAGCCCATAGAAGAAACAACTTCATCAAATTTAATATACCATTGTCTAGAAGCTTGCTTCAAACCATAAATGGACTTCTTCAATTTGCATACCATATGTTCCATTCCATCTTCTATAAAACCTTCAGGTTGCTGCATGCAGACCTCTTCATAAAGATCTTCATTCAAGAAGGCCGTTTTAACATCCATATGGTGCAACTCCAAATCATAATGAGCAACTAAAGCCATAATAATTTGGAAAGAGTCCTTAGAAGAAACAGGAGAAAAAGTCTCTTTATAGTCAATTCCCTCCTTTTGAGTGAATCCTTTTGCCACTAATCTTGCTTTAAAGCGCTCCACATTTCCTTTAGAATCTTTCTTCGTCTTAAACACCCATTTGCACCCAATAGGCTTAACACCTTTAGGAGGTTCCACAAGCTCCCACACATCATTATGATTCATAGAGAGTATTTCATCATTCATTGTTTCAATCCAATTATCAGATAAGGCACTAGAAACTGTTTCCTTATAATTTTTTAGATCTGACAAGCACCCAACATTAATA
Source organism: Ormosia emarginata (assembly GCA_029884605.1). NCBI lineage: Eukaryota > Viridiplantae > Streptophyta > Magnoliopsida > Fabales > Fabaceae > Ormosia > Ormosia emarginata. The sequence continues at coordinate 71,456,475 of JAQQTP010000082.1, forward strand.
TCTATCTCCCCTGAAAAAGTATAATAATCATCAAGGTTGACCAGTCTTCTTTCTCTTTGAGATCGTCTAAGAGGAGGAATCCCAATAAGATGTTTAGGAGCTGGCGGCGGTGGTTCTTCTATAACTTCTTGTTGTAGTTCCTCATCAACCCTTTCAAATGACTCACTGACAATTCTTTCTTGTATAATAGGAACAAGTACAATAACATTTTCTCCACTAGAACTTGTGCCCTCATCCATAGTAACATCAGAACTCCCTACATCATTCTCAAGGAATTTGGCAGTAATTGCTTTAATTATTTTTGTTCCACGGGCAGGGCAGTAGAATCTGTAGCCTTTAGCATTGATAGGATAACTAATAAAGTAACATCTGGTAGTCTTAGGGCTTAATTTTGATGCACTAGGGTCATAGATTTTTACCTCAGCGGCACAATCCCACACACAAAGATGGTTAAGGCTAGGTTTCCATCCTTTAAACAATTCAAATGGAGTTTTGGGAACAGACTTAAAAGGTACTTTATTTAGTATATATATGGCTGTTTTAAGGGTTTCTCCCCAAAGAAAATCAGGTAATTTGGACTGACTCATCATAGACCTCACCATATCCATTAAAGTGCGATTTCATCTCTCAGCTACCCCATTTTGTTCAGGAGTCCCTGACATAGTAAATTAGGAAACTATTCCATAGTCCTCAAGGTATTTAGCAAAAGGTCCCTTAAATTGTCCAGTCTCACCATGTCTACCATAATATTCATCACCTCGGTCCGATCTTACTATTTTTATCCTTCTACCACATTGATTCTCAACCTCATTTTTAAATATTTTAAACTTTTCTAAAGACAATGACTTATCATTTATTAGGTAAATGTAACCAAAACGAGAAAAGTCATCAATGAAAGTAATAAAATATTTATTCCCACATAAGGTTGGTTTCAATGGACCACAAATATCTGTATGAATTATTTCTAAAAGTTCTTTACTACGTATAGAACCTTTTCTACTTGTTTTGGTCATCTTTCCTCTTATACAATCTATACAATCCCCAAGATCTATAGAATCAAGTGAAGATAAGATATTATCCTTTATTAACCTATTAATCCTATCCTTGGAGATATGACCTAGACACCTTTGCCATAAAGATAAGGAGGTGTCTTTGATAAATGTCCTTTTGTTTCCTATAGTTTGAACATGTAGGGAATTAAATACATTGGAATCAAGATTTAAACAATATAAACCATTAGATTTAATAGCCTTGAATACAACTTGGGAACCATAAGATAGAAGACAAGATCCATTATTGAAATTAAAGGAATAACCATAATCGTCAAGTTTGGACAAAGAAATTAAATTTCGCCTCATAGACGGTACATATAAGGTGTCTTTCAAATGTAAAATACTTCCTGACTCTAACTTTAATTCAACTAGTCCTATAAACTGAACGTTGACTTTATTTCTATTCCCTACGAACAGATTGACTTCATCATCACTTGGCTTTCGCTTGTTCTTGAACCCTTGCAAGGAATTAGTAACATAAATAGATACTCAAGAATCAAGCCACCATGAATTCAAAGGAACATCTACCAAACTAGATTCATAGCAAACGAAAGCTAGTGACTTACCTTGAGTTTTTTCTTTAATAAAAGATTTGAAGGCTTGACAATTTGATTTCTTATGACCTACAGACTTGCAAAACCAGCACTTCAACTCATTCTTATGAATATTAGGTTTTGGGCAAAGGGATTTGTGAGACGGACCGGGCCTATTGTCATACTTTTTTTTACCCTGGGGCTTCTCCTTTTTTTTCTTAAAATATTTCTTATGGTGTGGCTGAGAAACTAAGTTCACACTTCCAGAAGGCAAATGATTCATCCTATGTTCTTCTTGTGCACAAACAGATATCAAGGTATTAATATCCCACTCTTCCTTTTGGGTATTATATGATGTTTTTAAGGCATCAAACATAGTAGGTAGGGAATTTAAAGCATAGTGAACTAGAAAAGTATCAGTTACAGGACACTTAAGGTCACCAAGTTTATTGGCAATGGTTACCATCTTCATAATTTGTTGCCTAACACCACTAATTCCATCATATTTCATGTTAATAAAGGTTTCCATCAATTGACCTGCTTTGGCCTTTCCAGATACTGCGTACCTTTCCCCAATAGAAGCAAGAAAAGTTTGGCATTATCGGAATGTGGAATTGCTTTTACAAGTGTCTCATCAATGGAGCACTTAATCAACATTAAAGCCTTGCGATTAGCCTTTGTCTACTCCTTGTGATTAGCCTTTGTCAACTCCTTGTGATTAGCCTTTGTCTACTCCTTGTGATATGCTTTCTGCTCATTAGTACTTTCGGCAGTTAGTGCAGTGGGCTCATCTTCTCTAATGGCTATATCAATGTCCAGCAAGCTTAGGGCTAATTCAATATCATCCTTCCATTTCTTATAATTGTTTCCAGTCAAAACCTCAACTTGGTTTGCAGTATTAGACAAAGAAAAAATACTGGAGCTGAAAAATTAAACAAGAAAATGATTAATATCATGGGCAATTATAGTAATAACAATTACTGAAATAGGGATTTAATATATATAATATAAACTCTCTTGTGGGTAGAGTATATATCATATAATAATAACAGTTACAAAAATTCTAACACCTATGGGTAGAAAGAATTTTATTGCAAAGATCATCCCAAAAATAATAATAACATGTTACAATAAAATAATTTATGAATTTATTACTTGTGGGTATGTTTAATTCACAAATTAATTAAGTAACACAACATCTCAAAAATTTATTCACATGTAACCCTATCAATTTTAGCAAATAATCCACTGTGGTGACATATATTCACTTCAATTAATAAAACCCTCAACTGGGATAAATTAATTAATAGCCCAAATAATCATTTTCTAATATATTCTATAATTTTCTTAATGTATCTAGAGAGTGCACTACCCAAACTTAACAACTAGGAAGAGTGGCTATCATAGATAGGTTTATCATAATATTAAAATATTTTTCATATTTAGAATCACTAAAAATTTATTTTCTCAAATGCCTAATCTAAATAAACAAGAAATAAATTAATATTAAATATTTTTAATATCCAAAAAATTATAAAACCTATATAGATAAATTCTAGACATCAATACGAGTGTATAAGAAGAAACAGAACACAAAATGGAGCATCAGGCACTGTTCACGCGCTCCACGCTCCATGCAGTGCGAGTGGGCTTCGTCCCACTGCGCTATTCTTCTTCTTCCTTCAGCCGAGTCGTGACGACCCGATTCATCTGGTAAACGGGTCGTGTGACCCAGTTCACGATCCATCTCTATTTTCAAACAGTTTTTGACGCATTTTGATCCCAAACGATTTGGGTGTTCCTCCAAACATGATTTACCATCATTTTGGATGATTTTCATGAAGAAAAACACGCAAGAATGAACGTTTAGATCCAGAAAAAACGTGAAACGGGTCTGTTTAACCCGGTTTGAAAAAATCACGTTCCTTTCCAATTTTAACGTGTTTGATCGTCTCTAAGGCTTGTATTCATGCCTAAACATGTTCTAGGATTGATTTATACAATTATCATAAATAAAAAACAATCAAAACAATGATTTAGAAACATCAAGTATTCTTGAAGTTTTCATCCATGGAGGTTGCATACGGGTTTCGTGTTTTTAGTCATTTACAGTGAATTAAAAATGACTTAATACATCTAAAACCCTTACAAAAACAGAATTAAATAATTCTCATCATATATCCATATAACCATGCATAAAAAATTAAAAGTTATAAAGTCTACATCATTAGGTTATCATGTAATCATGCATGACATATTAGAATGGATTCTAAATCATGTATCTAAGGCTCTGATACCACATGTAGATATTAAATATCATTACTAAGAATGTCCCTAGATCATAAATCATGAATTTAGAACACCATATTGATAACCAAATGCGTACCTCTTGTAGACATCTTGTTCTTGTTAATGCTACGGTCAAGAATTTGTACACACTTGTGGACTACAGAAATCAGGATCTTCCTCTCCTTCTCCGCTCTATTTTGGATGGGGCAATAGTGGTTTGTCAATGAAAAAGATCATCACCATGTCTTTAAAAGACACTCATATATATAGAGGGAGTGGAGAGGGGACCTGCCATTTCGTTGAAGAGTTATCTTATTCCACCCATCATGGAAACAAGCAACCAAGCATCACACCTTTTCAAGCACACATACCATTTGAACTCAAAGTTCAACATGTGATTTCCAATAAATCCATTGATCACAATATAAAAGGATTCCAAGAAACATCAAGTTACCATTCAACCAGTTTTGACAAATAGACAAATCAATAGAAGTCCAAAATCATAGGAAAATTTCTAACACACACAACCACCCAGTCATGGCATAATTGCAATTCATCTTTGGTAGATTTGGTTTGATAATTGACGAGCAAGGTTAAGTGCAGTTGCAATTGAATGTGAGAAATCAAAGCCTGTGTGTGCAATGTGAAGTGATTCAAGCACATCTTCATCCATCAACAATGGCATCTTCCCCCAAAACTCCATCGAACCAGAAGCTTTTCTCCATCGATGAACTTTTCAGGCTTTCGTATTTGCTCAAAACCATGGCCTTCAACTCAGATGGGTCCGTTCTAGCTGTAAGGATCTGATAGGCCAGTAATTCGACTAATTTGAATATATTAGTGTGTGTTTGGATTAGAATTTATAAACTTAAGTCTGAGTCAACTTGAGTTTATAAATTTAAATTTAATTAAAAGTTAGTTTATAATAACGTAATTTATGTTTGATAAATTTTATTTCAAAAGTGAGTTGAGACTACAATTTTAATACAAAATCAAGAATTTCTTACTTTTGACCCAACTTACGTTAGGCTGGAAATCAAGTTGAAGCAAATTGAAACTGAAAATATCCAAACATGTTTTCACATCATTCAAGAATTCTAAACGTCAGTTTGGTGAGTGTAACTGGTATCCAAACACGCTTTTAGTCATTGGCCATCAAAAGCAATTTGATCTAGTAATCTCTCATTTTAGTTCTTGAAATTATTAATATTGATCATATTTGTCCTTAATTTAAGAAAATTAGTATATTAGTCTTTAAAATTGTAATTCATATGATTAAATTAATCCTTAATAACAAAAAAATGATTGATGTGAGAAATTAATATGACTAATTTGTTTGAGTTTAAGGAGTAATATGTTAATTTAATTGAGTTAGAGACTAATATAATTAGTTCTAATAATTTCAAAGATTAAAATGAAAATTCACTCCAATTTAATCTTTTAGTCATTGCTCCTAAATAAATAAATAAATAAAATATATATTTTCATCTTTTTTAAAAGGTAATAAAACATGTGTATTAGATTTGTAAGCACAGGATCCATAACATTAGGAGTACAATCGATCGACTAAGGTCTATTTTAGATAAAAATAAAAATTGAATTGTTTAAGTTTAGTTAGGTTGTATTGAATCGATCAAGGGAAAAAATATTTTTGTTACCAATCGATTTCAATTGTGGTCGAGTTGGTTCAAATGAGGTGGTTAGGTTGACATTTTTTATTATATGTTGAAAAAAAATCCTACCAAATTGATATTGTTTTATATTTTGAAAATCTAAAACTAAGGTAATTGGTGGTTCAAATTTGATTAAGTTTAAGAAATCAAAATTTGATATTTGAACTAATTAATGATGGATTAGTTTAGATTGAACCAAAATTAACTCAACTACACAACTTATCCATACTTTTTGGATTTGTTCAAGTGAAATTAGTTGGGTCATCATGTCAAACTAAACTCATAATTACCTTCATAGTTTGTGTTGGATGGGTTCCCTCCTCATAGCGGGGGGTTATACCAAGTTAAAAAGTAAAAAAAAAAAAGAAAAAAAGTCCTTGAAAAAGGCTCAAAAGAAAATAACGAAATGCAAGAAAGAGAATGTGTGAAAGAAAAAAATAGAAATAGAGTGAGGGAGAATGACAAAGGAGAGGAAGAAGAAATGAGTTTGGCCTCTTTGAGCTCAATACTAGATGAATAAACTCTTACCATTTCTCATAAAATTTTAGTATGTTATTCCTAGTGTTGAGAGTTATACTTTAGTATATTTTGTTTATTGTTTTATCTTCTCCTTTGGTAGATTTGTGATACTCATTTTGTGGAGTTTCTATCTTATTATTTAGTTGATCCACATATTTGGTGATGTATTGTTGATTGTGATATTCCCTAGTGCTACTAGGAAGACTGATTGGTGTTCCCATTAATTTATTAGTGGAAGTTTTTGCTGGACTTAGTCCAGTGGTTTTTCCTCTTACATTGGGGGTTTTTTACATTAAAATTATGATGTCTATGATATTTATTTTTTTGTCATTGCCATTGTTTAGATAGTTTATTCTGTGTGGTTGATATTTAGTTGTGATAAGTATTTGTAGTGCCTATTTATCTGCACAGGTGGGGGAAAATATTTTTGCTTTAGCTTAGCTTAGTTTTCCCCAACAAAGTGGCATCATAGCTTTGGTTATTTTGATATGTGCATTTACATGGAGGAGAATTAGGGCCAAATATGATTAAATTGAACTCTATAAATTTTACACTTTACAAGACCCTCATAGAAGATATGTTATATAGCAAAAACTTGTATGAACCCATTGACGTGGACACTGCTCGACCTAGTGATAAATATGACAGTGATTGGAAAATGATGAATAGAAAAGTTGTTTAGTTGGTTAGGCAGTGGTTGGACCTTAGTGTGTATCCTCATGTTGACAAAGAAACTAATACCTATAGCATGTGGAAGAAATTGGCTGAGTTGTAAGAGCGAAAAAACGTGTAGAATAAAACATTTATGATTCGCAAGTTGGGGAATATGAAATATAAAGGAAGGGATTCAATGGCAAAGTATCTGAGCAAGTTCCAGGATTTTGTGAATCAAATGACAACCACAGATATTACATTAGGTGATGAGTTGCAAGCATTGTTGTTGCTTAGTTCCTGACCTAATAATTGAAAAGTTCTGGTTGTTATTTTGACTAACTCAATTCCAAATGAAAAGTTGACTTTGTCAATGGTGAAAGAGAGCATGCTGAATGAATAAGCTAGAAAGAAATTGCGTGGTTTGATTAGTACCACCACTCAGTCAGAAGTTCTGGTTGTAGAGTCAAGATGGAGAAGCCAAACTAGAAATTCACATAGATCAGAAAAATCTGACAGGCACAACAAGTCAAGAAGTAAGTCCAGGACTATAAAAGAAGTAACTTGCTACCTTTGTGGTAAAAAAAGGAATTTCGGAAGAAATTGCAGGTTCTTCAAGAGAGATAAGTCAAGGGAAATAGACGAAGACAAAGAAAAAGAGAATGATAAAGATAGTGTTGTAGTTGCATCTGATAGAGAAGTCTTAATTATTTATGATGATAACTCTGTGAATCTTGTATGTCATGATTTTAGTTGGATTATAGATTTTGGTACCTCATATCATGTCACTCCTATGCATGATTTCTTCACACCTTATATTGTTGGAGATTTTGGTATAGTAAAGATAGAGAATAAAGGAGTGTGCAAGATTGTTGGTATGGGAGATGTTTGTCTTGAAACTAACATTGGATGCAAACAACACTTAAAGAATATGAGACATGTTCATGATATCTATCTCAACTTGATTTATGTTAAAGCTCCTGACATTAAGGGCTACCACACTTACTTTGGTGATAGAAAGGACAAGCTGACCAAAGGGTCATTAGTGGTGGCAAAAAGAGATAGTTTCACTACTCTCTATAGGATGCTAATAAAGTTATGCAAGGAGGAGTTGAATGTAGTTGAAGATTCCTCTACTGACTTATAACATATGCGTCTTGGTCACTTGAGTGAGAAAGAACTCAGCATCCTTGCCAAGAAAAAATATTTTCATTTAAGAGATACACCCTTAAAGATTTGCACTCATTATTTTGTTGGAAAAGAACATATAGTTTCCTTTCGTAGTTCTGGTCCTCATAGGATTTCACATGTTCTAGATTTGCTTCACACTGATGTTTGCACTATGGATTGTAAGTCTCTTTATGGTGCTTTATATTTTGTTACCTTTATTGATGATCATTCTAGAAAAATATGAGCTTTTTCTATGAAATCTGAAGACTGGGTACTTAGTGTCTTCAAGCACTTCCACGCAAGTGATGAAAGAGAAGAGAAAATGAAGCTTAAATGTGTTGCAGGGGTCCGTTTGAAGAGTATTGTAGAGAATGTGAGATCATGCTTAAGAAAATTGTTCCAAAGATGCCTTAACATAATGGAATTGCAGAGAAAATGAACCGTAGCATCAATGAAAAAATTGTCTAAATTCTTTTGAGGTGAAGCAATGAGAACTGCAATGGATTTAATCAACCTTTCTCCTTCAGTACCTTTAGATGGTGATGTTCCAGACAAAATATGGACAGGAAAAGATGTCTCTTATAGTCACTTGAGAGTGTTTGGTTGCAGGGCTTTTATTCACATTCTAAGATATGAGAGGTCTAAGCTTGATGGTAAATCCAGACAGTGTATCCTCTTAGGTTATGGTCATGAGGAGTTTGGTTATAGACTCTGGGATCCAGTTGAAGAGAAAATTATCAAAAGTCGAGATATGATTTTTCTTAAAAACCAAACCATTTAAGACTTTGAGAAAGTTGAGAAGTCGAAGCCAATTGTTAGAAGTTACATTGATTTTGTAGCAGAGCCTCCTACTACAACCTTTGTTGATAGGGGAGATATACAGGTAGATGATGAGAACATAACTGATAAGCTTATATTTTATCATGATGTGCCAGTTGAGCAGGTTTTACTTGAGCCACTAGTTGAGGCTTAATTGAAAAGATCTAGCAGAGAGTGTCATGCTTCCCAGAAATATCATCCATATGAGTATATGATTATTACTGATGGTGGAGAGCCAGAAAACTACCAAGAAGCCATTCTAAATGAGCACAAGGAAGATTAGTTGAAGGTCATGCAAAAGGAAATGAAATCCTTGTATGATAATCATATATTTGAGTTACTGAAGTTGTCTACGGACAAGAAATCACTCAAGAACAAATGAGTGTTCAAACTGAAAACAGAAGAAAATATCTCATAGCCAAGATACTAAGCACGATTGGTTGTGAACAACGTTGATTAGAAGAAGGGTATTGACTTTGAAAAAATTTTATCACATGTAGTGAAGATGTCTTTTATCTGTGTTGTGGTTGGATTAGTAGTTAGTATGAACCTAGAGGTTGAACTGGTTGATGTGAAGATTGCATTCCTTCATGGTGACTCAGAGGAGGAACTTTAGATAGAGCAACGAAGGGCTTCAAGGTCAAAGGGAAAGAGCAGCTTATGTGCAAATTGAAGAAAAACTTGTAAGAGCAGCTTATGTGCAAATTGAAGAAAAACTTGTATAGACTAAAACAGACACCTAGATAATGGTACAAGAAGTTTGATTCCTTCATGGAGGATCATTGGTACAACAAAACTATTTATGATCATTATGTGTTTGTTAATAAATTCTCTAATGGTGATTTTATTATTCTCTTGCTATATGTGGATGACATATTGATTGTTGGTCATGACACTAAGAAAATTGAGAATATGAAGAATGAGTTAAGCAAGTCCTTTACCATGAAGGACTTAGATTCTGCAAAACAAATCCTCAGCATGAGAATTACTCGTGACAGGATGAATGAAAATTTGTGGTTATCTTAGCAGAGGTACATTGAGAAGGTATTAGAGATATTCAACATGGGTAATTCTAATCTTATTGGTATTCTACTTATAGGTCATTTCAAGTTGAGTTCACAACAATGCCTTACAAGTGAGAAAGACAAAGAAGAGATGAAGAAAGTTCTTTATGCATCTGTTGGTAGCTTGTTGTATGTCATGGTATGCATAAGGTCATATATTGCTTATGTTGTTAGTGTTGTTAGTTGTTTTCTCTCTAATCCTGATAAAGAATACTGACAAGTAGTGAAGTGAATCCTTAGGTATCTTAGAGATTCTTCCAAAGTTTGTTTATGCTTTGGGAGTGGTCAGTATATGTTATATGGCTACACAGATGCAGACATGATTGGTGATATTGATTTGAGGAAATTTATTTTTGGGAACTTGATGACTTTTGCAGGGAGAGTAGTGTCTTAGCAATCTAAATTACAGAAATGTATTGTTTTGTCTACCACGGAGACTTAGTATATTGTTATTACTGAAGCTTTTAAAGAACTCTTGTTGATAGAGAACTTCCTATAAGAGTTGGATCTCAAGCAAGAGAAGTTTGTGTTATTTTGTGACAAAAGAATGTCATTCATCTCAGCAAGAACCCAACCTTTCGTTCGAGATCAAAACACATAGAGGTGCAGTATCATTAGATATAGGAAGCGCTAGAGATGAAGTTGTTTTCACTTGACAATATCCATATCAATGACGGTTCGGATATGATGACTAAGACCTTGTCTATAACAAAGTTGATTTCTTGCAGAAAGAAAATAGGTTTAGTGGAGCAACACTTTCCCACTTAAGTTGGGAAAGGGGAGATTTGTTAGGTGGGTTCCTTCCTCGTCGTAATGGGACCCACCAAGTTAAAACATAAAAAAATAAAACTTTTGAAAAGGCTTGAAAGGAAATAACGAAAAGTAAGAGAGAGTGTGTGAAAGAAAAAGATAGTAACAGGGTGAGGGAGATCGACAGAGGAAAGGAAGAAGAAATGGGTTTGACCTCTTTGAACTCAATATTGGATGAATAAACTCTTACCATTTTTCATGAAATTTTAGTATGTTGTTAAGCTACACTTTGATACATTTTGTTTGTTGTTTCACTTTCTCTTTCGGTAGATTTGGGATGCCCACTCTTCTAGAGTTTCTATCTTATTGTTTGATTGATCCACCTATTCGGTGATGTATTGTTATTTGTGATATTCTCTAGTACTATTAGGAGGACTGATTGGTGTACTCATTGATTTATTAGTAAAAAAATTTGCTAGATTTGGTATTGTGATTTTTTTTCCTTTCGCTAAGAGTTTTCACTTTAAAATTATGATGTCTTTTTTTTTAATCAAATGGGAAACAAGAGAAGCAAAAGACAAAGAATTAAATTTTCAACTTAACATGGCCAGCAACATCAGCCAAAGAGACCAAGCAAATAGGCTGAGGGCAACTCTCCCAAAACTTAAACAAAAAATCTTCAACAGCTCCCTTCTTCGCCAACCAGTCTGCGCACTCGTTACCTTCTCGAAACACATGGTTGAAAGAAAGTTGCCAAGGGAGATCAATAAAGGATCTGATGGAATTCACCAGGGGCGCCAGAGGGTAAAGATGATGAATCCCCTGCTGAATCAAAGAAATTGCAGATTTCGAGTATGACTCACACACCAAGGGATCATAACCTTTCTGCCAAGCAAACTTGAGACCATTATAAATCGCCAAAAGTTCAGCTCTCAGATTATCAGTGATACCACAGAAACCAGAGAAACCAGTACACCAATGGCCAGGCTCATCATAGATCAGACCTCTGAAACCAGTTTTACCAAGGTTACCCAAAGAACTCCCATCAACATTAAGCTTATAAGCATTAAGAGGTGGAGGGCACCACTTAACCTCTTTGGGAATGTTAGAGTGATTATCAAGACTAAAGGTAGAAGAAACAAGCATATGCAGAGAAATGATCTGGTTAACAACATACCAAGTGTCCCACCTGTTATCATTAATAAGCTCCTCATTGCGAGCTTTCCAAAGAAGCCAGCAAGTGATAGCAAATTTGGTACCATTTTTCTCATCAATGTTCAAGCGTAGGCAAGAGTCACTATCCTGAACATGAAAAAATTACGCACCATCTAAATGCAAAATCTGCCAACTCTGTCTTGATATACCATAATCACGAAGAACATGCAACAAGCATTTAGTTTGGGCTCCATACCTAATACAAGACGCATCATTAGTGAGGTGCCTATAAGCTCGAAACATGTTGGTGGGAAGACTACCATGCATGGCCATCCAAATGAAGAATTTAATGTTCTTAGGCAACTTCAATTTCCACACCCAAGTCCAATTATTTGATGCAAATTGATGACGCATAAATGCATACATAAGCCAATCATAAACATTCTTGACAAAGTAGAGATCAGAACTAGCATGCCCCCAAATATAAGAATCCGTTGAATCACTATCAATAAAAGTGCTCATAATTTCCTGTTTAATTTTTAAAGAAAGAAAAGTAGCATACTGACTTTAATGCTTGTCCTTAACCAAATTATGATATCTTTAATATTTTTTTTTTTTTTGTCATCATCATTATTGAGATAATTTATTTTGTGTGATTAATATTTTATTATAAAAAATATTTATAATACCTATTTATCTATATAAGTGAGAAGAAATATTTTTATTTCCACTTAACTCAGTTTTGCAGACATTTGGCAGCCAGTCGCCCATTCTCAGTTATAAACAAGTTGCTATTTTATAACTTAACAAATTATGACCCCAAAAACAGTCACCCTCCCTCTGAGATCTGGACGTAGAATGTTGTCTGTCGAAGTCAGCACGACAACTTCTCTTTGGAATCCAACAAATTGTTAATAGCAAATCTTATTCAAATATTTCTTGCGTAAAAATGTACCATAGAGTATATTATACGTCTGTCCATATATAAGCAACCAACATCGGGACTCCCGGTTACTTTATTTTCTAACTTTAATAGATGAAGTAATGAAATTATTTTTTTTCCTTTTTCAACGTTTATTTATTTTATTTTCAATTCAATATGAAAATCTTGCCATCCCACCTTTGTGAGGAAAATTTTTTAAGTTAATATAATTTATCATATTATTATTTAAATATTTAAATTATTATTTGATATGTATAAAAATATTATAAATGGTTGATATAATTTTATAATAATTTTTATTATTTTATATATATTAAATAATAATTTAAATATTTATAATAAATTATGTATATTTAAAAATTATTTTTTTTGTGAGTTACTTATTATTCAGATATATTAATTTCCAAAATAGTAGAAATCTTCTGAGTATGAAAATAATGGAATTTGAGGAAGGAAAAAGAAGAAAGAAGATAAACCAAACACAAAATTTGTCCATAGGTTGTTGGTACTCGATCCCGAGATTTCCTCACATGCTGGGTTGCAGCTCAATGTTAATTAAAGCAAGAGGCGTCTTATTAGTTATAATTATAATAATACTCGGTTTAATGCGTGCGAATATTCGATAATTGCACCTCTAATCCCGCTCCCAAAAAGAATTATTAAATTTGAAGGATACATGAACATATATATGAATGAACATTAAATCATTTATCTAATCAATCTTTTCCGATCCACTATTTCAATTTAATTCCCTCTGCATGTGATAGAGGGTTTGAAAAATCCATGTTGTTGGATATGAGAAGCATTTGACTGAAGAAAATCGTGCTATGTGGAATCCACGACTATTCACGTAGAATCACGTGGTAATAACTTTTCTATCGATCAATTTATTGTATTAAAAATAGTCCATTGTCAAAATAAGCCCTTATTACTAACTAACTGCTTTAAGTTACAATGGACGAATTTGACATTTCGCTGCTTCAAGAGCCTTGCTTTGTAATCAAATAAGGAGATTAGTGGGTAATGTGATTTAGAAAAACAGGAAACGATGGCATGAGAAGCATCTTTTAGGAGTTTACGAATTAAACAATTCTTATATTTTTATATTTAATATATATATATTTTTTACACTCAATTTAATAATATTTATTATATATATATTTTATTTTTTTCACTTAATTATATTTCTTAAAAATAATATAAATAATACACACATCACTAAAAATAATATATAACTATCATTTTCTCGAATTAAATTCGTCTAGGTTTTAACAATATTTACTTGAATAACTTATCTTCTCATTTCCTTGTCAGAAAAGCAATACACGTATATAATACTCAGAGCTCTGGCTTCTTGATCTCCAAACAAGCATTTCTTTTCCTAGGGTTCTGGATCGTTTAAAAAATAACAAAGGCAAAGCTAATGGATGCCATGAGTGCAGCTCAAAACCCAATTCTTGTAAATAATTATGTTCGAACACCTAACAAATAATTACTATTTAATTAATTAATAGCAATATATAAATAAATAAGGTGTTGCTAACCATGTTATTTATTAAAGAATTAAAAAATATTAAATGAAATTTTTAAATTTTTTTAACATATTTAATGTTTTATTTGTTATTGAATACATACTATATTTTGATTCATTAATAAATACATTTAGGGCACCTATTAGACAAACCTAAATATATTATAGTGTTCATAAGTCATACATATGGGTTAATATTATTATACATTTTACTAATAACCATTTGTACACAAGTATTATATATGTAATATGTGTATATTGTCGAATATATTTTTTTATAATACTAGCACTCACATCTCAGGGCATGTCATCGAATATTTTTAGTAGAATATATAACTTCATGATTAGCCAAAAGATACTTGCACTTTCGGTGGAGAAACTCAAATCACCTTCACAAAAAAGTTTATTTATTTATAATAAAAATGAATTGTTATAAAATAAATTTTACAATTAGAAGTAACAAAATGGGTCAATCTATCCCGCTCGACTCATTTTGCTCTCAACCCGTTAAATTACGGTACGAGATAGGTTGGTCAATTTTGAAAAATAAGTTGAAAGAGTCAGCTCACTTCATTTTAAGATGGATTAGGAGATTAACAGGTTAACTCGCTTAAAAGAGAAAATGAGATAAAGTGAGTGGATTGACTTGGTTAATCTATTTAAAAACAAAAAAAAAAACCATAAAAAAATTTAAAAAAATAAAAAATTACAATTTACTAAGATTAAAAAAAAAATAAAATTAATATCATATATATAAAAACTCATAAAAATAAATAATAAGACTCACTTATAATACTTAAAAAAAAATCAAACCCAACAAACTAATCTAAATTTGACTTACTTAACTCATGAGTTAAGCGTAATGAGTTAACAAGTTGATCCAATAAATTGAACGCATTTTATCAATTCTATCTATATGCATCTTACATATATATTTTAAAATGTCTAAAAATTAATATAAAAATCTAAGGGAAACATTAAATATCCCGGCTTTTGATAGCGAGGACGAGCACGGGTAATTAGAATTGTGACTTGTTGTTCGTTTTAAATTTTTAAATTTAGTTTTATTTAAAATAAAAAATTACAGTGCAATTAGTTAACTATACCCAGGTTGTTCCTGGCTTTTTTCCATGGGGACGCGTAGCATCATTCTCAATTTAAAAATAAGAAGAATAAGTTAATATTCATCTAATTAAGATTAAATTTTACTGAAATAGTACACAAGTTGCAAAGGGGGCAATTTTCTAAGGCTTATATATGCCACGAATTTTCAATGAATTAATTTGTGAAGTCCTTCTCTTCACTTGCTTCTAAGTTCTCAGTTTGTAAAGAGAGCAAAAATAGTATTAATCAAAATCTTTTTCATTTTTAAATTATGCTAACGGGACGGTTTGGCGGAGAGAGAATATGAATAAAGATACCAATGAGATGAGACTGAGATAATGTAAGACTAGAGAACCTTGGAAACTAGGATTTTGCAATGACACCCAAATTGATGCACCTAAAGACCAGGGCTAGGGAGAAACGAGCATGGTGGCTGCTCAAGAGGATTGTGACCATTTTTAATATTATTTGGATTGGATTAGATTGCACGGTTCGACTGATCAACTAAAAATTGGATTGTCTTTTGATTTTGGTTTATGCTCAAAGTCATTTTATCAATTTGATCGGATTGGACCAATCAAGATCGCTCAAAGATTAGATCATACCAATAAACTTAATCAGACCGATGATCTAACCTTTTTTTTTACAAATTAAAAATTATAAAACTAAAATTATGATTGTAACCATGTATTTAGTACATTTAATTATTTAGATAGTATTATAGTTTAGGATGAGTTGTGATCGTAAAACTTTAACTTTGTGTTGTAGATATTATTATTATTATTATTATTATTATTATTATTATTATTATTATTATTATTATTATTATTATTATTATTATTATTATTATTATTAAATATGATGTTATTTAACTCAATGTCATATCTAATTAGAGAAATAATTATTTGATATTATTTTTAATATTATTTTTTATATTTAATTAATAATATATAAATTCTTAATTAATTATATATATTTATTAGTTAATGAATAAATTTATAATTTAAAATTAAAATTTAATTATTAATTAATTAATATATATAATTAATTAAGAATTTATATATTATTAATTAAATATAAAAAATAATATTAAAAAATATAAAAATATAAAAATTGATCAACTGTTCAACTCAACCCTCTATCTAACTATTTAGTTGCTATTTGGAATAATTGTAAAAATTTGATTATTTCAATAATTAAGCTGTAAAAATTTGATTATTTCAACAATCGATTATGTTTGGATATGTTAGTTGAAAAATGATTTTAAGCTAATCTGTTTTATTTGGATGATATGAAAAAAATCACTTTTATGCATTAAATTACTAAAATAAATATAGAATGATTAAAAAAATTATTTGATTGATTAAAAAATTATTTAATTGAGGATAAAATAATATTTACATCTCAAAATTAAAAAATAATCTATAATCTAAAATCATAAATTAAAATTTTAACATTATAAAAAAATTTATTAAAATACATTAAATTTTATATAAAAATTAAAATTAATTTTATCAAATATAATTAAATATTATTATAATAATTTTTTAAAAAAAATTATTAATTCAACTTATAAGTGAACCAAACACTTTCTTAATCTATCCAATTAAATCTGAATCCAAAACTTTTCCGATTTGATATCTGAGCTGACTTTAACAACATTATTATTTCTTTACTTTGACCGAGAGTGAGCGGCGACATGACATGCCTTTGGGATTACACACCCGCCTTTGAACTTGGAAAACCTAGAAAATTAGCTAGGGTCTTGTTTTTTTATGCCCATGCATCGATACCCGTATTATATATAATAAACTAATCTATCCCTAAGCTAGACATGTTTGTGATGTCCCATTACTTGTGTGGCAAACCCAAATAAACTATTACATTGTAGACTTGATGCCAAAGAAAAAGCGAGGGGAAAAGAAGAATGATATATTAAATGGTACATGTATTTCCAAAGCAGCATGCATTGTGTTACATGTCCAATGTCTTGGAACACAGTAGTTTTTTCCTCAAACTCAGAGAGAGTAACAGGGAAAGAAGTGCAATTACGTCGTCATCCAAAAACAATCATTCGAGTGTGTTTGGATTGGCATTTCGTTCGTCTAAATGGGGGTTTGCCTGCTCAAACCAGCTTTTATTTATATGACAGTCTTGTTTGATTTCACGTTGAAATCAATTTCATGTCTAAACCCCCGTTTATTCGTACTGGCTTTTGCGTTCATTTTTGCAATTCATGGTGAAGCAGATTTTCTCTCAACGGTTTACTTCCTTATTTACCCTTATGTGCTTTTACCCCCTTTTCACCTTCCAAGTTCCAACAGCGGGTGCTTTAAAATTTCCAGCTTCACTCCCTTATGCAGCCATATATCTTTTGCAACTGAGATATCTAACCTGGGCATTCTAAAATTTTGCAACAGTGGTACATCTTTCGGAATTGAAGTTTTCCCCCTTTTGTTTTTGGCCAAATTTTGTGACAAAGGAGAATGGAGGGGATAGGAAAAATTCTTGAATAGACATTATTGTATAGCTGATGCATTAAGTTAATTATATTCTTAGTTAATAATTAATTAACTATTATGATTAATTTCTATTGATTGGAAGGTTTGTAGTATAGAATTTATACTATTTTTAGTAATTACACAATTAAAATTTTTTTTAATTAATATCATTTAAATAATACTTGTTTTATCAAGTTTGCTTTTAAAATAAAAAATTTTAAATATAAATCACATTATTATATATTTATTTTCAACTAAAATTAAGTTTACATAATTAAATTAATTAAAACTCCATTTACAAACTCTTAACACAAAAGACAAAACACACTTCACCGTTAGGTTAGGAAAAACACCATGGAGATACGTGACTTGCGATTAAAAAATAAAATAAAAGAAAGAAAGTTGGGAGTGTAAGCATAGCCCTGTTACCTATTACAAGTCTACCTCCCAAAATCATTATGTTCGGTTAGGCTTTCTATAGGTAGCTAAACAGGTCTATAAGTCTATAACTCATTTTCTTGTTAAAGACAACGTAAAATTAACAATCACGAACTAGAAGTCTAGAACCCTAGCTTTTTTTATTTTACCGATTAGATTCATACAAGCTGTGACTTAAAAAATAGTGAAGAGAAATGATTTATTTTTTTATTTAATTTTTTATTAATTTTTTAATTATTAAATAAAAAAATATTAAATATTTTTTATATTTTTAAGATATTAAATATATTTATTTTTTATTTAATATTTTTTATTTAATATTAAAATAATTATTAAAATATTTGAATAGAATAATATAGCATTAACCGTTAATGTTCATCATGTTGCCAAAATATTAAATATTTTTATTTTATTAATATTTTTACTTTAATTCTTTAATAAATATCTTAAAAGTACTCGTTAACACATGCTTAAAAATTAGTTCATAATTTATAGAAGTTATTAGAAAAATATTATTTAATATAGACACTTGAATTAACAATTATGTATAAGTACATATTTTATGATTCACATAATTTTAAATATGATGAGTGACTATAATAAAAAAGAAATAATTTTTATAAAATAAATTTATATTTAAAATAAATAAGTAAAAAATTATTCATCCTTAAACTATTTATTAAATTAAAATCATAATATACTTTATATTAAATTAAAAAATATTACTATCTATTCACTTTAAAAATAATTTTACAAGAATAAATTTGTCACGTAAGTGCTTATGATAAGATGCTATGTATGCATATATATACTAATTCAATTCTGATATTTTTATTACAAATAGTATATATATATATATTTTTTATATTTTATTTAATATAATTATTATATTTATTTTTTTATCATTTTTTCTATCTCATTTACATATTTTTAAAAAAATATGTATATTATTTATACTTCTAAAAAAATATATGATCATCTTTTTCCATACTAATTACACCATAAAATTGGCCGTTATTTTTATTGTTGGAAGCTTGCTGTTGTTGAGTGTCAATCTGTAAAATTAATCACTCATTCTTGAAATTGAGTTCAACTTTGAAGAATAATAAGAAATAAAAACTAAATAAACAAGTGAAATTTAATTTCTGTAAAATATTTTCTTAGAATTATTATTATCTGATATCATAGATTGATAAATTTAAACTCGTACAAATAATTAAACTTATAAAAATAAATAACTATAATTAATGTAAGAATAACATAAGAGATTTTCCACATTACAACAAAAAAATAGATTTTTCATTAAAAAAATGAAAAAGTAAGAATCTAAAAAACACCAATAAAAAGAAAACAGAAAATTACATGACAGCCTGACACAAACTATACAGTATGGTGGCTGCATGGGGTGAGCTCAGTTCCCAGCAGTACTGCTAATAGATAAACCCGTATGAATGGGGCATATTAAATGGTTGGTGTAACGTCAATAGAAATTACAATTTTTATATTTTTATATTAGATAATAAATACACTTTTTTATATTTTATTTAATATAATTTATTATATATATATTTTATTATTATTTTTATTTAATTACATCTCATAAAAAGAATATAAATAATATTTACATTTCTTTTAAAAATGTAAAATGATCTTTATTTTAAAAATTATTAAATAAGCATTTAACTTGAACTTATCAGACTAATTATATTATTAATTGATAACAATAATATCAATTAATTATTATAATTAATAATATAATATATTTTATTAACTTATTACATTCGAGTTTATTACATCAAGTATATGGAAGTTTTTCTCAACCTAGCGTGGTCCAGTAACCATTTTTTGGGACTCACCCTGTTAACTATAACTAGTTAACCTGTACATTACATGAAATGCTTTTTTACAAGTTTTAATTTGTATTTAGAATATATTTCAGAAACTTAATATTTAACGTAACATTATATATATGTAATATGTTACAAATTTAAATTCTTAAAATTGTTAATATTTTATTTTAAAGTAATAAAAAAATAAATTGTTTAAATTAGTCAAACTATGTATAAAAGTACTGGACGTGTTAATTATTGACTTTTAGAAACAAATAATTAAAATCATATTATAATTTAGAATAAAAGAAGATGTTAATAGATTGATATCCCAACAAAAAAAACTTTCAAGAACGAAATTGAATTGGGAATTGATTAAGCAAATCAAATGAGAATTTATTGATGTGGAATTGATTAGGGAAATCTGAGAGAAAATTGATTAATGAGGTAAGAAAATAAGAAGAAAAAATATAAAGTAGTAATTTTGTTGGTAGCCAACAAAAAGGGAAGATAGCTAAAGAAAAAGGAATTATTTTAGTAGACAACAAAGAAGAAAACATAATGAATAAAAGAAGAGAGTACTCAAAAATATCATCTTACTAGTGTTTTGCACTTGTGTCAGGATAAATTAAAAAATATTAAAATAAAAAACATATATACTTAATTTAGAGATATGATAGTTTGAATGATTTAAATGAATATGATTAAGTTAAAATTAATAGAGTCTATACAATGAGACCCACTCAAAACATTTTTTTTTTGTTTTCATTAACTAACTTTCTTCTCATTTTATAATAATTGGATTATATAACTCTTCTTAATAAATATTTTTTTATATGTCTTCTTAATAAATAATTAATTTATATAATTTTAGATAATTTTAATTTGTGATTCTATAGTTTTTTTCTTTTAATTTTAATTTTTATGTGTTTATTCATTTGAATATTTTATCAACTTATTATTTAGAGTATCTGAAGTTGGCCTTTAATATCAAATTATATTAATAAAATAATCTTAGATAAATATATATTACAATGACAAATAAAAAGAAAATTTATTAAAAATAACTCTTATATTCTTACATCAAACAATGTATACACCTCTTTTCACACCTCATCTAATATCATTCATTATACATATTTTTTTCTATCACTTTCTCTTACTCAATCACATCTCTTAAAAATGTATGAATAGTACCTACACCCCTAAAATAATAGTATAATTAAATGATACTCAATGCATTCAAGTACCTTAGTATTTTATAACATATACATTTAGTTTAATAATTTAATTAAACTAAATAAAATAATGTATTAGTTAAATTAATTAATTGACATATGACTTCTTAGGTTCTTTAATCTTATTATTTTTCACAAATCCAACTATTACAATATAATACAGAACTATAACTTGTCCATTACATATACTTCATCAATACTGCTTCTTTTAAGGTTAATTTTTTTCATTATTTGTTCACAAAAACTATCTCAACTCTTCCAAATAATTTTACTTAAAAAATCAATGAAACATCAATATTATATGATGCAGATTTTCAATTACATTTAAACGTTCTTACTAAATAAACTTTATTATAAATCTAAACTTTTTTAATAGATTTTATTATGTTTTATTGTAAAAATTTTATTTACTATATGTAAAAAATAATATATTTTCATTTAAGGTTTTCAATGTCGAGAAATATAAATATAAAATATTTAAATATTATGCATGATATATATGAACAAAAAACTTAAAAAACACTTAATAATTTATTAGTTTTCTCATAATAAATTATATTTAATTAATTTTACTATATTTTCATGTAAAATTTTCATTTATGTATGATGTATATATTAAAGTTTTCTAAATAATATAGAATAAATATAGTAATTTATATAAAAATATAATTAATTAATTTAGATCAATAGTATATATATAGCAGAGATAGTATAAAAAATTTACGAAAATTTTGAGATTTTAAGATCAATAATCAATAAAAATAATTAATAATGTGGTTAATTAAAGATATGTGAGAAATTTTTTATTTTTTAAATATGAATATGAATTAATATATAAAAGTATATATGTTAAAGTAATTAATATGTGATTATAAATTTATATATTTATGCGTGTGAATAATAAATTTAATTTAAATCTAGTAATACATGTATACTTTTTTTTAAATTATAACATGAAATATTATATAATAGATTTTTTTAAAAAAATATATCAAAATAACACATATCAAAATATAAAAGAAATATATATTCTTTTGTATATTATTATATATGATATACAATGATTATATGATTATATAATTCTTGAATAGAAAAAATATAGTTAATAGAAAAAGAAAATATAAAAAAATAATATATCTTAGAGAGCAATCAATTTTATAGTATAGAAGAGGATTATTAGCAAATGGCGATGTGAGGAGGACAGATAGGGCACCAGTTAGCGCTAGCTACGACCTAACTTGCAACAATTTGGCGTTAGAAAGATTTTTGCATTACTTATATTATTACTTGAGTGTTAATAACATTATTAATTAATAATTAATTAATATAATTTATCATAACTAATAAAGCAATTGTTTTAGTACATTTAATTTAAATATTTCAAGTTTAAGTTAGAATTTCTTCTGGTTTGGAGACGGAAGATAGGACGTGTTTAATGTTTATCATTCATTTGTACACATCAAGTGAATTTACTTAGTGTAACCGATTATTTGGCTACTTTTTTTATATTAAATCCGTCATAATTATTTTTAACATTTTGTTAAAGAATGTTCTAAAGAGATTTGTTAAGGATTTAACATTAAAAAATTTTCATGAAAAATAAAGTATTTAATATATTAAAAATTAAAAAAAATTACTTTTCATGTAAAAATTTTTATTTTAAAAATTATTTGTTAGAAAATCTCTTATTTTTTAAACTCAAAATTCTTGTTGCAGACTTAAGTATACTTATAAATATTATCAATTAAAATTTATTAAAATTTTATATATATATATATATATATAATTATTTATTATAAAAAAATATGACATATAATTTAAGATACATATCATAAACATTAGTCGTTAATTTGATTTTATACCAAATCAGAGATTTTAAAAATTGATTTGTATCTCATGCACCTGCATTTTAAACGTTTCCAGGAAGATAAGAAACTTGAAGCAAGCAAAGGCAAGGCCAACCTATTTGCGGACCAGTCAAATCCAATGGTGGAAAGCACGAGATGTCTTTGACTTTTGTCTAATCAACTCCGTTAAATAACCTTATGTTTGGATTTAGAAAATAATAATAATAATTAGGGAGAAAATAAAATTTTGAAAATTTGTTCAAATAAAAAAAATAAAATTTTATATTTTCTCTTATTTTGATTAAAGAGAAAATTGGAGAAAAAATAGGAAAGAAAAAAAAACTATAAAAAGCAAGTAATAATAATAATGAAAATAATAAAAATCAGAATTTTCTCTTTAATTTTTTTTCATTTCAAAATTTAGATTTGTTTTCTCATCTCCCATTTTTCGTTCTCTCATCCAAATAAAGTTCTAAATAGAAAAGGGGAAATAATATACATACAGCTCCTATTATGTAAAATATTTTTTTATTGTCATAATAACAGATCAAAACTTTTTTATTGTCATAATAACTGTTTAATTAATAAAAAAATCAAACACTTTAAACCTTGTAAGAGATTAAATAACCTTTTATTTAATACTTACTTTATTGACTAATTAAAAGAATATAATATTATACTAAAAAGCAGTTGGTCGCATTAGAAGTAGAGTACCACTCCAAGTGAATTTTACCTGTAATGTTAAGAATTTGAGTTCTCTAATCACTATTTTATGGAGAATTTTATTTAATCACCACCTTTAATATGAAATTGAAAGAATAATTTGTTATTATATATATAATGTTATGCTTTTATTTATTTAACAAATAAGATTTATATAATATTATTAGTGGGAGATATAGTTAACCCGAGAATAGTTAGTCGCATTGGAAGTAGATTGCAACTTTAGGCAAAATTTATTTGTAATGTCAGAGTTCGAATCTTGAAATCACTATTTTGGAAATGATTTTACCTAATCACTATTCTTAGTTTGAAATTGCATGAGCAATTTGTCAAACCCACAAAAAAAAGTAGTGAGAGATATAGTTTATGGTAGAAAGTTACTTTATTGTTTTTTTATTAATTAATCTCTATTATTTTTAGGTGAAATTATTCTCTATTATTTATTGTTGGTATATATTCTCTCTCTTTTTTTAATCAGAGGGAAAGAAAAGCAACAACAAAAAAGGAAAGAGAAAAAATAAACAACTAAGTACGAATTTTAGGCACCCCCATAACATCAGCTAGCAAGACAGAAAAAAGTTGAGGAGGGTTAGAATTCCAAAGATGCAGGACTTGCTCTGAAGATGCACCATGCTTGGCCAGCCAATTTGCACAAGATTACCTTCTCTGAAAGTATGCTTGAAGCTCAACTTCCAAGAATAGGTAGTGAAGTTTTTGATGTGGTCTACAAGAGGAGCATAAGGATGGAATTTAGAAACACCATCTGAGATCAAAGTCAGTGTAGTTTTTGAATTGGTTTCACAAATAACTTCATCATGACCAGCATTCCAAGCAATTCTGAGGCCATGAGCAATGACTAGTAATTCAGTATTCATGTTGTTTAACAGGCCGCAGGAACCAGAAAAACCAACAATCCAATCACCATTCATGTTCCTAAGAAGCCCCCTAAAACCAGATCTACCTGGGTTGCCAAAAGAGCTACCATCAACATTGATCTTAATGACATTATCCAT
The DNA here is from genome assembly GCA_029884605.1 of Ormosia emarginata. NCBI lineage: Eukaryota > Viridiplantae > Streptophyta > Magnoliopsida > Fabales > Fabaceae > Ormosia > Ormosia emarginata. Next base: position 71,481,317 of record JAQQTP010000082.1, read on the forward strand.
AGGAGGAGACCAGACCACTTCCTAATCATTCTTGACATTGCACATGATTCTAAAAGCTTTAAGAATAGAGTTCTGCAGAGAGTGAATTTTACTAAGAATTTTCCAATCTTTCCACAAGCAATCAGAGAACACAATAGCATTACGAGCTCTCCAAATTGTCCAACAGCTCATCACAAACAAAGTGTCTTTGGTATCATTAGAGAATTGATAGATCCAGTCACTAAAATCAACAATTTTGAAATTACGATGATGATAAAATCCCAACAGTTCCCAAATCCTTCGATTTTTGTTGCAGTCTCTGAGAGTATGCAACAAAGTTTCATGCAATTCACCACATTTTTGACAGGATGCATCCATTGTTAAATGATGCTCAGCACGAAATTGATTTGTGGGGAGGCTTCCATGCATAGTTAGCCAAAGGAAATGTTTCAGGTTCTCGGGCAGCTTGTTTTTCCAAATCCATGACCATCTTCCCATATTATCCACAATTGAATTGGTGCTCTAAACAAGCCAGGAATGAGCACTTTTAGTTGAATAAATACCTGAATTCGATGGTCCTCATATGTGATATGATCCAAGTTAGATGCATATTATTTTTACGGATCGTCCTTGAGTTGATTTTGTGTTTTAAAGAATTAAACGACGGGTGAATAGTATGTGAACAGTGCATGAACAGTGCTCGTGAACAGTATCATGAATAGTAACAAAAATAGAAAAGGAATGGAAGGAAGAAGACGCCATACTCTTGGAGAGTGATAAGTCAAGTGAGGATTCGCCACAAAGGTAAGGAAACCTTTGATAAGAACCAAGATGGTTCTTCCAAGAACCCCAAGAGAACTAAGCTCTCAAAACTCACACGGAGTGCAATAATATTCTTCAAATTCAAAAGTGTCAAATGCAGTAAACACAAGCCTATTTATAGGCATTAGGTATACGGCTAGGTCTAGCAAAAGAAGGCAGCAAGCTAGCACATTCTTTTTAATCATAACCCTAGCACAAATGTGGCCCAGGCCCAATTAGAAAGCGGCACCCATCCCTAGCTCTGCTATGTGCAAATTAAGCTCAAACAATACGTCCTTATTACAAAATTATCCCAAAAAAGAAAATAAGAATCAAAATTGAGAAAATTAAAAAGTTCAAATACATAATTAAATAAAATTGACAAAGAATAAACCATGTCCCCACATTGTGCCCTTCATTAACTTGGATCATTTGGACAATCTTGAGTGCTCTTTCTTCTGGAATGGGCTTGAGTGAGAGAAAGTGGTTGACTTTTTTGTCCAAATCGTCCTTAGCCTTTTTAGCTCTTGACCTTGTCATTGGGCCTCCAAGTCCTCGCAGTGCATCTTTGGGCATTGGGCCCCTTGGGTTGCCACTTGAGCTTCCTTGGTCTCCATCATGCCCCCCCTCTTCGAAAGAATTCGTCCTCAAATTTGATCATTCATCACCTACATCAAAATGACTTAAGTCAGTCACATTAAATGTTGCACTAACCCCATACTCACCTGGTAGGTTAACTTTGTAGGCAATATCGTTGATTCTTTCTATGATTTGGAATGGTCCATCTCCTCTAGGTAAGAGCTTAGATTTTCTTTGCAAAGAAAACCTTTCTTTTCGCATGTGCACCCACACCCAATCTCCTGGTTCAAAAATAACTTACCTCCTTCCCTTATTTGCTTGCCTAGCATATTGCTCCATCTTCCTTTCAATTTGAGTCTTGACTTGTTCATGGAGCTTCCTCACATATTCAGTTTTTGCCTGTCCATCCCTATGAATTAAAGAAGAGACATTAGGTAGAGGCAGAAAATCAAGGGGGGTGAGGAGATTAAAACCATATACAATCTCAAAAGGAGAAAAGCTAGTAGTAGCATGCACAGTCCTATTATAAGCAAATTCAACAAGAGGTAAGCATTCTTCCCAGGTTTTGATGTTCCTCTTGATGATTAATCGCAGCAAGGTCGATAGGATCCTATTCACCATCTCAGTTTGCCCATCAGTTTGTGGGTGGCAAGTGGTAGCGAAGAGTAGCTTAGTCCCAAGCTTGTTCCAAAGGATCCTCCAAAAATGGCTTAGGAACTTTGAGTCCCTATCTGAGACTATGCTTTTGGGCATTCCATGAAGTCTCACCACTTCTTTGAAGAACAAGTCCGCCACATGAATAGTATCATCCACCTTATGGCAAGGAATGAAGTGGGCCATCTTAGAGAATCTATCCACCACCACAAATATGGAGTCTCTTCCTTTTTTTGAGCGGGGCAAACCTAATATAAAGTCCATAGACAAGTCAGTCCAAGGGGAATCAGGAATAGGTAAGGGGGTATAGAGTCCATGATGCATTACCTTTGATTTGCCTCTTTTACAAATAATGCACCTATCACATTGTTTATGCACATCATGCTTCATGCCAGGCCAATAAAAATGCTCATACAACACATCTAAAGTCTTTTGGATCCCAAAGTGACCCATTAATCCCCCCTCATGAGCTTCCCTAAGCAATAATTCACGCAAAGAACTCTTAGGCACATATAAACATTTTTCTTTGAATAAATACCCATCTTGCCTAAAGAACCCCCTATGCGTCCCTTTTTCACATGCAGTATACATCTTAGAGAAATCTTCATCATGCACATATAACTCCTTTATGTGTTCAAAACTAAGCATTTTTGTTTCAAGAGTAGCTAATAAAGTATACCTTCTGGAAAGCGCATCAGCCACTATGTTTACCTTTCTTTGCTTGTGTTTGATCACATAGAAAAATTGTTCAAGGTATTCCACCCACTTAGTATGCCTCTTATTAAGCTTACCTTGCCCTTTTAAATATTTTAGTGACTCATGATCACTGTAAATTATAAACTCTTTTAGCAAAAGGTAGTGCTACTAAGTGTGCAAGGCCCTTATGAGTGCATATAATTCTTTATCATAGGTGGAGTAATTTAAAACAGCTCCATGCAATTTCTCACTAAAGTATGCAATGGGGTGACCCTCTTGTAATAAAACAGCCACAATCCTAACATTTGATGCATCACACTCAAGTTCAAAAGATTTAGAAAAATTAGGCAATGCAAGTATGGGTGTATGAGTAAGCCTATCTTTGAGTGTGTTGAAACTTGTCTCTTGATCCTCCCCCCACCTAAAACTCACATTTTTCTTAACAACTTCATTTAAAGGGACAACTATGGTGCTGAAATCTTTTACAAACCTTCTATAAAAGCTAGCTAACCCATGAAAGTTTCTTACATCACTCACAAACTTAGGGGTAGGCCACTCCCTAATGGCTTTTATCTTTTCTTCATCTACTTGCACTCCATTAGCACTCACAACAAAGCCTAGGAACACTACATGGTTGGCGCAAAAGACACACTTCTCTAAATTAGCATATAACTTTTCTTTTCTAAGCACACTCATCACAGCCCTAAGGTGTTCTAGGTGCTCTTCTATGGTTATGCTATAGATTAGGATGTCATCAAAGTACACCACTACAAACTTGCCTAGAAACTCTCTCAACACATGGTTCATCAACCTCATAAAGGTGCTAAGCGCATTTGTAAGCCCAAAAGACATCACCAACCACTCATACAATCCATGCTTAGTCTTAAAGGCTGTCTTCCACTCATCCCCTTCCCTTATTCTAATTTGATGGTACCCACTTTTTAAATCAACTTTAGAAAAGTAACGTGCACCATGCAATTCATCAAGCAAATCATCTAGCCTAGGGATGGGATGCTTATATTTTACAGTTATATTATTTACAGCTCTACAATCAGTACACATTCTCCAAGTGCCGTCCTTTTTGGGGACAAGTATGACAGGCACGACACAAGGACTTAAACTTTCCCTCACCCATCCTTTTTGCATCAAATCCTCCACTTGTTTCTGAATTTCCTTAGTTTCCTCAAGATTTGTCCTATAAGGGGGCCTATTGGACAAAAAGGCTTCCGGGATGAAGTTCATCTGATGTTCAATCCCCCTCAAGGGTGGCAGTCTGGGAGGGACACTCTTTGGAAAGACATCTTCAAAGTCCTGCGAAAGAGAATCAACTTCACTAGATAGAGGGTTAGAGTTACAACTTAAGTACAAGTCCTTATATACACAAATGTACATCTCTTGCTTTGCAAAGCAAGCCCTCTTAATCTCACTCTCCCTAGCAATTAAACATTCAATTTTTTTTTTCATTTATAAGTTTTTGGTCCCTATTCTTTGCTTCCCCCTCTGATTTTACTTTTGCGTCTTTCTTCTCTTACTCCCTTCTTAGCTTCAAGGCCACTTGGTCTTCACAAACCTGTTTGGGAGTAAGGGGTACAATGGTTACCTTTAAGGAATTATGAATAAAAGAGTACTTGTTAGTGAAACCATCATGAATAGCATACTTACTAAATTACCAAGGCCTTCTAAGCAAAATATAGTCGGCTTCTATGGGAACAACATCACACAAATATCATCATTATACTTACCAATTGACAAACTTACCAACACTTGTTGATTCACTATCAACTCACCATTCTCACTTAGCCATTGAAGCTTGTATGGTCGGGGGTGAGGAGTAGTTTTAAGGTCAAGTTTTCTTACCAAGCGAGTGCTTGCCACATTGGTACAACTTCCCTCATCAATGATTAATGAGCACACTTTACCTTGGATGACTGATAACTCTTAGAAATAAGAGTTATTACCATTCTTTTTGCTTAATCATTGTTCTTGTTTTGATCAATTTTTGGAGAAGAATTTCAAGTTTTGTTTGATTTAGTAAATATCATTGTTAATCTGAGTAATTGTGAAATGCTATAAATTCTGATCTGTTATTGCTGAAGGTTTGATTTATTTCTGAGCAGGTTATAAAGGTGTAATTGCTGAAGGTGTTGCTCTGGGATGCTTTGGAATGTTTGCACTTTGGGGAGCGAGTCAATATAAGATAAAATCATTTCCAAATTTCACTCTTGCCCACTAGAAGACAAAATACCTGTTGTGCTGCGCTTAAAAGGAAGAAAGAGAATACAATGCAGCAGCTGTGTGTACTTGGGAATTGGGCCAAGGAATATTTTAGTATTTGAATTTGTAAAAGCCCAAAAAGTGAGGCAAGAGAGAGAGTGTAACCCTATTTTGGGAGCTAGTACAAATAGTGAGTGTGACCTTGCCTTTGGGGAGAGCTTTTTGGTACTGTGCAGAGCCGTCAGCTCCTGGTTTTGTCTGTAATTCCAGTTTTTACGCATTATGTCTTATTTTTCCATTTTCTTTGATTACTTTGTTTCCAAGCTCATTATGAGCTAAATTTTCTTAGTTAGGATTTTATGAATTTGTAATTGTACTGAAGGGTAATCTAATGTTATGGATGTTATTCATTTTCTTCTTTTCTGCTTAAATGTTTAATTTCGGTTTAGCTTGATCAACTAATCTGAAATATCAACTAATTTCGTTTAGAAAAACCAAGTTAGTGGATTTGATTAGAAGATAAAGATAGAACAGTTAATTGGAAAATTAATTGTGTTGAATGAACTAGGAATAGCCTTCAAGTCTTTAAGTAATTTGGACGTGCTTCTCTGATAACTGAGGGAAATTAATTGAACTTAGGAATAAGAAGCTTTTAATGAACTCAGTTTTTAATGCTGGAAAGCAAATTTCATTTCCTGGACTAAATGCTGTAGCATCCTGAAGCATACGTTACCCTGAAGTAAAGAATTACAAAGGATTAAAATCCTAACTGCGTTCCCATTTTTGATTTAAATACTTCATTTATTACTTTCATTAATTTTTTGCATTTATTATTTTCTGCTTTGACATCTTATTTCTCCATTTACTTTACATGTTTAAAAATTTCTCTTTAATTTCTTGCATTTAAATAGAAGAAGTTAACTCTAGAATTGGTATTTAATACAATTTAAATCCTCGTGGGAACGATCTTGACTTACACTTTATTACTTGTTGACTGTGTACACTTGCACATCTTAAAAATATAAGCGACAAGTTTTTGGCGCCGTTGCCGGGGATTGACAATGGTGTTGAATATTTAAATTCTTTTGTTAACTTAATTTATTTTGTTACTTCTAAAAGTTTGGTGTCTCGTGTTCAAGAACAGTCGTATTGCAATCAGATGCGCTGTGATAGTAGGGTGAACCTGAGTTTCAAATTGACTTGGAGATAGAGAAAACAACTAAGAGGATAAGGAAGAGAACCAAAGAACAACGTGCTCAAATCCAACATTCTGAGTTAGGCCTCATGGCTGATCTTTTCTTAAATGATGAGGAGCAACCCAGTATGATCGACAGAGCAAATGACAGAGAAAGGTCTATCAGGGATTATGCAGTCTTTGATCCCCAAACGATGAATACTGGGATAGTTAGGCCAGAAATAACCACCCCCAAATAGTTTGAATTCAAGCCTATGATGTTTCAAATGCTTCAAACGGTTGGGCAATTCAGTGGTGCTCCTACTGAAGATCCTCACTTGCATTTAAGGCAATTTCTTGAAGTGGCTAGCAATTTCAAAATCCCTGGAGTAAGTGATGATGCATTCAAATTGAGACTCTTTCCTTATTCATTGAGAGACAGAGCAAAGACTTGGTTGAACTCTTTGGAACCCAATTCAATTACTTCTTGGAATGAATCTGGCTGAAAGGTTCCTGACAAAATATTTTCCTCCTACTAAAAATGCCAGAATGAGGAATGATATTACTTCCTTCAGGCAGAATGAGGATGAATCACTGTATGAAGCTTGGGAGAGGTTTAAAGATCTGTTAAGAAGGTGCCCTCATCATGGCATTCCTGTGTGCATTCAAATGGAAACATTTTACAATGGATTATTACCACCTTCAAGGTTAATGTTGGATGCCTCTTCCGAGGAGCTCTTTTGAATAAGTCTTATAATGAAGCTTATGAGTTAATTGAGGGCATACTGCCAATAGTTATCAGTGGCCAACCAGCAGAGCAAATTCTTCTAAAGGTGGGGCTGGTGTTTATGAAGTAAAGGAGATGATGCCATGCCGTCACTTCTTTCGCCATTACCAACATGCTTGAAAAACTTAACTCGGCTAACACTAGTAAGGAACCTGTCATGGTTGAACCTACTATGGCTCCAGTAAATTTAGTAGCTTGTGTTTTCTGTGGAGGAAGGCATCTGTTTGAAGAATGCCCTGACAATCCAGTGTCAGTGAATTATGTGGGAAATAGAGGGAATAATTCTTTTTCCAATACTTATAATCCTGGCTGGAAGCAACATCCTAATTTCAGCTACAGTAATCACTCCAACACTCTGAATCCTCCTTCTGGTTATGCATCTCCACATTACCAACAACAACAACAGAACATTCAGCAGCAGAACCATGCTCCTGCAAAGGAGCCATCATTGGAAGCTATCTTTGAAAGCTTTCATGGCTGAAACTAAAGCTCAAATCCGAGAATCAAGGAGTCTTTGTAAGGAACTTGGAGAACCAAGTAGGTCGGTTGGCCCCGCATTAGCTAGCGGCACTCTGCCTGGTACTTTGCCCGCTTCCACGAGTCTCCATCATCTTCGATGATAAAGGGAAGGAACACGTTAAAGCCGTCACCCCGAGGAGTGGTAAAGTGCTACAGATGCTACAAAGACATCTAACCGGCAGAGAACAAAGGTAATCGAACCGGTGAAACCGAGGAACCTAAACATGAATTAGTTCCACGGCACCGAAGATATAGAGCAAGTCATCCCTAAGTGGACTGAACCCAAGATGATTCAGAGAGACCACCTCCTCCATTTCCACAGAGGTTGAAGAAGGCAGCTCAAGAGAAGCAATTTAATAAGTTTCTGGATATTCTGAAGCAACTGCATATTAATATACCTTTAGTTGAAGCTCTACAGCAGATGCCCAACTACACCAAATTTATGAAGGATGTTCTTACTAAAAGGAAGAGATTAGGAGAATTCGAAACAGTGGCAATGACAAAGGAGAGCAGCCAACTGTTACAGAACAAGGTTCCTCAGAAAATGAAGGACCCAGGCAGTTTTACTATCCCTTGTTCTATAGGAAATACTTATTGTGGAAAAGCCTTATGTGACCTTGGAGCAAGTATAAATCTGATGCCTATGTCCATTTTCAAGCAACTGAACATTGGTGAAGCCAGGCCCACTGCTGTGACTTTGCAACTTGCTGATAGATCTATTGCTTATCCAGAAGGAAAGATCGAGGATGTCCTAATCAAAGTGGACAGGTTTGTATTTCCAGTGGATTTCATTATTCTAGATTTTGAGGCTGACAAGGAAATTCCAATTATCCTCGGAAGACCCTTCTTGGCAACTGGAAGAACATTGATAGATGTGCAGAAAGGAGAGCTTACTATGAGGGTGAATGATCAGCAAGTAACTTTCAATGTCTTTAATGCATTACAATATCCTGATGAAGATGTGGAAAGTTGTTCTGTCATTACTGATATTAATGCTCTGGTGCAAGAGCAATTGATAGCATCAGGCCGAGACTTGGAGCATGAGGCTGAATTGAACAAAGAACCTGATTTTGCAGATGAACAGTTAAAGCAGCCAGTTGAAAGGAACTTGGCATACAGATCTTGGATTAGAAAATATGAATCCTTAGACATATCTGCAGACACTTTCACAGAGAATGTTCCCTCTGTTGAAAGACCTCCCATCCTTGAATTGAAGCAATTACCTTCTCATCTGAAGTATGTTTATCTTGGAGAAAAGGAAACTCTTCCTATCATCATTTCTTCCTTCTTAACTTCTGAGCAAGAAAGTAGTCTTATTTCACTTTTGAGGAAGCACAAAAAGGCTATTGGATGGCAAATGGCAGACATTAAAGGAATCAGTCCTAGTCTTTGTATGCAGTAATTGTTAGAGAAAGATACTAAGAACAAGTATTGAAGGCCGAGAAGATTGAACCCAATTATGAAAGAGGTGGTAAAAAGGGAGATCATTAAATGGCTTGATGCAGGAATCATCTACCCCATTTCAGATAGTGTGTGGGTAAGTCCAGTGCAGTGCGTTCCAAAGAAAGGAGGAGTTACTGTAGTGAAAAATGAGAAGAATGAGCTGATTCCCACAAGAACAGTTACAGGTTGGAGGATATGCATGGATTATAGAAAGTTGAACAAGGCCACAAGGAAGGACCATTTTCCACTACCTTTCCTTGATCAAATGCTTGATAGGTTATCTGGAAGAGAGTTTTATTGTTTTCTAGATGGCTACTCTGGTTATAATCAGATAGCAGTAGCACCTGAAGATCAGCAGAAGACTACGTTCACTTGTCCTTATGGTACATTTGCTTTCAGACGAATGCCTTTTGGGCTCTGTAACGCTCCAGCAACCTTCCAGAGGTGCATGATGGCCATCTTCTCTGACTTTATTGAGAAAACTATGGAAATCTTCATGGATGATTTCTCAGTTTTTGGAGATTCATTCATAGGATGCTTGGACAACTTAGAAAAGGTGCTGGATAGATGTGAAGAAACCAATCTAGTGCTAAATTGGGAGAAGTGCCATTTCATGGTTAAGGAAGGTATTGTGCTAGGCCATAAGGTGTCAAGAAAAGGCTTAGAGGTGGACAAAGCTAAGGTTGAAGTGATTGAAAAACTCCCTCCACCTAATTCTGTCAAAGGCATCAGAAGTTTTCTAGGACACGCAGGATTTTATAGAAGGTTCATCAAGGACTTTTCTAAAATATCCAAGCCACTTTGCAAGCTGTTAGAGCATGATAGTACATTTCATTTCAGATGAATGTTTATCAGCTTTTGAAACTCGAAGAAAGCCCTGATCACGCCCCGTGATAGTAGCTCCAGATTGGGAGAAGCCATTTGAACTAATGTGTGACGCAAGTGAATTTGCAGTGGGAGCTGTGCTAGGTCAGAGGCATAATAAGATATTCCATACCATCTATTATGCTAGCAAGACTCTCGTTGATGCTCAGATTAACTACACCACTACAGAAAAAGAATTGTTAGCAGTTGTATTTGCATTTGACAAGTTCCGAGCATATCCGGTGGGAGCTAAAGTAGTGGTGTACACCGATCATGCAGCCTATCAAGTATCTCATTGACAAGAAGGATGCAAAGCCAAGGCTTATCGGATGGGTGCTTTTGCTTCAAGAATTTGATTTGGAGATAGAGATAAGAAGGGAATTGAAAATCAGTAGCTGATCATCTGTCAAGAATTGTTGAGAAAGGAGAATCCAAGCTTCAAGAAGAAATCAAAGAGAATTTTCCTGATGAACATCTTTTACTGATTGAAAATGCTGCAGCACCTTGGTACGCAGACATAGTGAATTTCCTGGTCAGTGGGATAATTCCAGTGGATATGAACTCTCAACAGAAAAGGAGGTTCATGCATCAAGTTAAACACTTCTACTGGGATGAACCTTTTCTGTATAAAAGATGTCAAGACCAGATCATGAGAAGATGTGTTGCTGAGGAAGAAGTGCAAGCTATCCTTAATGATTGCCATGCTGCTCCTTATGGTGGTCACTTTGGAGGAAGAAGGACAGCTGCAAAGGTCTTACAATCAGGATACTTTTGGCCCACTTTGTTCAGAGATGCTCATGAGTTTGCCAAGTTTTGTGATAGATGCCGAGGGTAGGGAACATTTCCAATGAGATAAGAGCGCACTCAACACCATTTTGGAGATTGAGTTGTTTGATGTATGGGAATAGATTTTATGGGACCATTCCCTATATCTTATGGAAATGCCTACATCTTAGTTGCAGTGGACTATGTTTCTAAATGGGTAGAAGCAGTAGCATTGCCTCCCAATGATGCCGGGGTAGTTACCAAATTTTTGCAAAGAACATATTCACCAGATTTGGCACTCCTGCTATAATCGGTGATGAAGGGACATATTTACGTAACAAGTCTGTTTGCTAACTTGCTTACAAAATATGGAGTGAAACATAAAGTGGCTACCGCTACCATCCTCAAACCAAAGTGGACAAGTGAAGTGTCCAACAGAGAGATCAAAAGAATCCTTGAAAAATGGTGAATCCTTCTAGGAAGGATTGGTCCGTGCACTTAGATGATGCTCTCGGGCCTACTGAACAAGCATTCAAGACTCCCATTGGCATGTCTCCTTACAGATTGGTTTATGGCAAGGCTTGTCATTTACCAATAGAGTGAAACACAAGGCATTCGGGCTATTAAGAAGTTGAATTTTGATGCACAAGCAGCTGGTGAAGCACGGTTACTACAGCTGAATGAGCTTGAAGAGTTCAGGCTCGTTGCCTATGAAAATGCTGAAATCTATAAGAGCAAGATAAAGGCATGGCATGATCAGAAAATCCAACCCAGGGAGTTAGTTGAAGGAATGCACGTGCTCTTGTTTAATTCCAGATTAAAATTGTTCCCTGGGAAATTGAAATCAAGGTGGTCTGGACCATTTAAATTGGTCAAAATACACCCTCATGGAGCTGTGGAATTGCTGGAGGAAAGTTCTGGAAGAGAGTTCAAGGTGAATGGACAAAGAGTGAAGCCATATTGGGGTGAGCAGTGGGCAAGAATGAGGGTCACCACTCATCTTTCAGATCCTTAATCAATAGTGTGAAGTCAGGCTGAAGACATAAAACCAAGCGCTACTGGGAGGCAGCCCAGCTTTATATCCTTTACTTTATCTCTTAAATTTCAGTTTAAATAATAGTTATTTCAAAATAATAATAATAATAATAATAATAATAATTAAAATAAAAAATTATATATATATATATATATATATATAAGTCTTGACTAGTGTTTGCTATATATATATATATATATATAATATATATATATATATATATATATATATATATAGTGGTGGTATATATATATATATATATATATATTTATATATATATATATATATATATATATATATATATCAAGTCTTCGACTAGTGTTTGCTACAAGTAGAGACCATCCTAAATCCAGGTTGATCATGGAAAAGTGGTGTGTGGTCACATCGGCCCGATTAGCACAGTAGTAGTGGTGGTGACAGTTGGACAAGCAAGAGCCCATATTCAATCGCAATATTTTTGAATTTCCAAATTCAAAAGTTGAAGAGTTTGTGAGCACGGATGGGTTGCGAGAAATCGTGGGAATGTAAGTTACCCACCCACAAACTTAATTCCTCTACCCACTCACCTCCATCCTTAACCTCTCACCTCAATCTCCCTTTCTCTCTATTAAAAGCCATTGTCTTCTCTCGCCTTAGCCCCACACGCAGCCCCACCCATACATTCTGTCTCACTTGTCTCTTTCTATCACCATCAACCCACTCTTCTTTCATATCATTCCAAAGACCATGGGCAAAGCACAAGCTCAATCGTCCAAACACCTCGCTGCTGCCAGTCCAACCTCTTCTGATGAGGAAATGAATTTGCGGTTTGTGGATGAGGAAGGAAGATTAAAATTTGAGAGGGAAATCAAGAAACAGAACTTTCATTTGGAGAAGGGTTTCTTCATACTGGACTCCCCTCATTACGGGCTCACCGAGGACATTGCTGAGCTCATAGACAACCACAACTGGAAGCCAGTTTGTATCTCACCCACGAGAACCCATTGTCCCTTTTTGTGCGCGAGTTTTATGCTAATTTGATGCGCGCTGAGCAAAAATATGTCATAGTGAGGGGTTCAAAGGTGTCATTTTATGCGGCCACGTTGAACGGGAGGTGGGGTTTGAAGGATGTTGAAGACGAATACGTGACCCTGTTGAAGAATCCGAGGAAACAGAGCTTACCGACATGATGCGGGAAGTTACGGTGGAAGGGCCAACGGATTCGGTCGGATGAAAATTGGAAAATAGCCGTGCGATCTCACACCCTTGGCTAAAGTTTGGTATCATGTAATCGAACCAAGATTCTTCCCACGCGCACTTGGAAACAAAACAAGGAGAGGTTAGTCCTGTTGTATTGCATTTTGACTAAAAAGAAGGTGGATGTGGGCCAACTGATTGAGCGGGAAATTGTTGCTTGTGCATTTAAGAAGAAAGGATTGTTGTTTTTCCCTTCCTTGATCACTTCTTTATGTTTGAGATGTGGAATCAAGGCTTTGTCTGAGGATGAAGTTATGGACAACAAGGGAGCCATAGATTTGATAGCTATCAAACGTTTTGGGGCATCGGCATCAAAGGTGCAAAGTTCAGTTCCTCTCTCTGAACCGCAGAATGCACCACATGAAGTGAACACAAAAGTGGACCAATGCTATCAAATGTCTTTAAAGATATTTTAAAGCAAAGAATGACTTTTCTCGGGAATTTGCTAAGGAGCAAGATCTATGGGTACAAAGGTCTCTTGGCATCAACAAGCCGAGACAAGGTAGCTATCCTCCCTTGTTTCTGAAGAAATCCTTCAACCATTCCAGTACTCTCCTCATGAACCCAAGACACATACCCATCCTGCAAAGGATGCTGCACCTGTTGACCCTCTTTCACCACAAGAAGAACCTGAAATTCCTTCTGTTCATCCCACTGCTAGTGAGCACTCCATCAATAACAATGATGTTATTTCGATTTGGACACCACCACCACCACCCAGAGATCCACAACCACCACCACCTCCAACTCAACCAAGCGGGTCCAAAAGAGGAAAAGAAAAGTTGGTTGATGAAGCACCAGAAGACCCCCCTCCACCAAAGAAGGGCAGAATCAAGCACAGAGCTCCTCCCAGGATTAGAAAACAATTAGGGATTGATGTAGGTGCTAAGGAGACCCCACTACACTCAAGTGAGGACTCGAAGATAATATGCCTATTATGGGAAGAATTGGGAAGCTCAAGGCTTTCACGGTTTCTAAGGCTCACCAAGAGCTGGAAGAGGGAGGAGGAGGATGAAGGTGAAAAAGAAAAAAGTGTTGAATTGACTATTACCAAAGAGATTTCGGGAACAAGAAAACCAACAATGAAGCAGATGGCCAGATCTGGCAGCAGAAGGAGCAGTGCAAGATTAGCTCAGCCTTGAGCACGAAGGAACACCCCAGGTGCTGCAGCATGCAGTACAGCATCAGATGACCAGGATTTCCCTTGATCCCTCTTTAATTTGTTTTAGTTGTTTTAATTTTTGTTGTTAGAATTGTAGTATTGTTTGTTTTTCTTGCTTCTTTTCAAAAAAAAAATGTTAATGAAAGAATAGTGTTGCTGTCCATGTGATTCTGATGAAGACAAGTTTTACTTTCTGCATGTAAAATACATTAATACATTGATTTAATCCTTTCTCACCACAATCCCTAGCTCAAAATGGACTTAGAAGAAGGACTTCTTTCAAAAGTTACCAATCAATTGGGGGAATTGGGTTACAAAGACCCTTGTCCAAGGAAGAGAGGGTGAGGTCTGACTTAGATTTCAACCTAAGTTTGGGGGTGAGTGAGAATGAAGGTAGTGCTGTAGCACTATACAGCATCAATCCTGTGAGTTTTTGAGCTTCAGCAGATTTTGTTCATCATGCATTCCATTCATGTGTTTTCTCTGCAGAACTTGACTTATTTCTGTGATTGATTGCATATTTCACTGATTGCACACAAATTGACTTGAGACACTGTTCTTGTTTTAAATACTGAGACTTAAATGGCCAACCCTCAAGTATTACCCTTTGTGAACTCCTTTGAGCCTAAGACTTTCTTGTCGGTGATAAGCCACATTACAAGCTCAAACTCCCTGAAAAACAATGCACTACCCTATTTAGGTGGAGTTTAGGACTGTGTCAAAGAGTTACCTAATTATAAGTTCTGAGTCCTGACCACAATGGTTGAGGACAACCAGCAGTATAAGTTTGGGGGTGGGGTACCTACGCAATAAAAAGGGAGGAATGAGCAAATTAAAAGGATTTTCTATTTCTTGAGTCATTAAAAAAAAAAAAAAAAGAAAAAGGAATTTCTCCCTTGTTACCATAAGTATGGATTAAAAAAAAAAAAATAATAATATAATTTGTCTAAGTTTAGGGGTGGGTAATTTTGACAAAAATCTTGAACTCCACCTAAGTTAGCTACTTCCCAAAAATTTCACACCCGAACCTTAGCCTCATTATAACCCATTAAGGTCCTCTTGCTTGTGTGAAAATTGTGTATGTGCTTTTGATTGATAGAAATTTGTCAAGCATATGATAGAGTTGCATGTGAATGATGATTGAGTGAAACATCAACACAGAACATAAAGTTGAGTGAATTGAGCGATGTGACAAATCCAATAGTGTGTTAAGCCCCTGTTCTTAGGAAGATAATCTAGTAAGTCTTCACCCTAACATCCAAAGGATATTTGGAAAATGCACCTAAGACTCTGTTGAGAGGTGGTTTGGTTGGAGTCCCTTGCTAAAACTGAGCTGAGAGCTTAGGGAAATCACACACACACTATGGAAAGTGATTTAGACAATGGTAATTTGTGTTGAGCATAATTCTGAAAAATGCATCTGAGGATTGTCATGGATCTGGCTTATACTATTCTGGTTTTGTTTTGTTAATGCTTGTTGAATGTCATTACTTGAGGGCAAGCAATGGTTCAAGTTTGGGGGTGTGATAACTCTTAGAAATAAGAGTTATTACCATTCTTTTTGCTTAATCATTGTTCTTGTTTTGATCAATTTTTGGAGAAGAATTTCAAGTTTTGTTTGATTTAGTAAATATCATTGTTAATCTGAGTAATTGTGAAATGCTATAAATTCTGATCTGTTATTGCTGAAGGTTTGATTTATTTCTGAGCAGGTTATAAAGGTGTAATTCTTTGAAGGTATTGCTCGGGATGCTGGAATCTTTTGACTTTGGGGGAGCGAGTCACTATAAGATAAAATCATTTCCAGCTCAGCTCTTGCCCACTAGAAGACAAAATACATGTTGTCTTTGCGCTTAAAAGGAAGAAAGAGAATACAATGCAGCAGCTGTGTGTACTTGGGAATGGGCCAAGGAATATTTTAGTATTTGAATTTGTAAAAGCCCAAAAAGTGAGGCAAGAGAGAGAGTGTAACCCTATTTTGGGAGCTAGTACAAATAGTGAGTGTGACCTTGCCTTTGGGGAGAGCTTTTTGGTACTCCGCAGAGCCGTCAGCTCCTGGTTTTGTCTGTAATTCCAGTTTTACGCATTATGTCTTATTTTTCCATTTTCTTTGATTACTTTGTTTCCAAGCTCATTATGAGCTAAATTTTCTTAGTTAGGATTTTATGAATTTGTAATTGTACTGAAGGGTAATCTAATGTTATGGATGTTATTCATTTTCTTCTTTTCTGCTTAAATGTTTAATTTCGGTTTAGCTTGATCAACTAATCTGAAATATCAACTAATTTCGTTTAGAAAAACCAAGTTAGTGGATTTGATTAGAAGATAAATGCAAGAAATTAAAAGAAACTTCAAATTATAAGCAGTTAATTGGAAAATTAACTGTGTTGAATGAGCTAGGAATAGCCTTCAAGTCTTTAAGTAGCTGGACGTGCTTCTCTGATAACTGAGGGAAATTAATTGAACTTAGGAATAAGAAGCTTTTAATGAACTCGTTTTTAATCTTTGGAAAGCAAATTTCTAAACCGAACTAAATGAAGAAAAGCATCCTCCATAACATACGTTACTCAAGTAAAGAATTACAAATTCATAAAATCCTAACTAAGAAAATTTAGCTCATAATGAGCTTGGAAACAAAGTAATCAAAGAAAATGGAAAAATAAGACATAATGCATAAAAACGGAATTACAGACAAAACCAGGAGCTGACGGCTCTGCACAGTACCAAAAAGCTCTCCCCAAAGGCAAGGTCACACTCACTATTTGTACTAGCTCCCAAAATAGGGTTACACTCTCTCTCTTGCCTCACTTTTTGGGCTTTTACAAATTCAAATACTAAAATATTCCTTGGCCCAATTCCCAAGTACACACAAATGCAGATTGTATTCTCTTTCTTCCTTTTAAGCAGCAAAGACAACAGTATTTTGTCTTCTAGTGGGCAAGAGTGAAATGGAAATGATTTTATCTTATAGTGACTCGCTTCCCCAAAGTCGCAAAGATTCCAAAAGCATCCCAGCAACACCTTCAAAGAATTACACCTTTATAACCCGCTTCGTAAATAAATCAAACCTTCAAGAATAACAGATCGAATTTATAGCATTTCACAATTACTCGATTAACAATGATATTTACTAAATCAAACAAAACTTGAAATTCTTCTCCAAAAATTGATCAAAACAAGAACAATGATTAAGCAAAAAGAATGGTAATAACTCTTATTTCTAAGAGTTATCACACCCCCAAACTTGAACCATTGCTTGCCCTCAAGTAATGACATTCAACAAGCATTAACAAAACAAAACCAGAATAGTATAAGCCAGATCCGTGACAATCCTCAGATGCATTTTTCAGAATTATGCTCAACACAAATTACCATTGTCTAAATCACTTTCCATAGTGTGTGTGTGATTTCCTAAGCTCTCAGCTCGTTTTAGCAAGGACTCCAACCAAACCACCTCTCAACAGAGTCTTAGGTGCATTTTCCAAATATCCTTTGGATGTTAGGGTGAAGACTTACTAGATTATCTTCCTAAGAACAGGGGCTTAACACACTATTGGATTTGTCACATCGCTCAATTCACTCAACTTTATGTTCTGTGTTGATGTTTCACTCAATCATCATTCACATGCAACTCTATCATATGCTTGACAAATTTCTATCAATCAAAAGCACATACACAATTTTCACACAAAGCAAGAGGACCTTAATGGGTCGTAATGAGGCTAAGGTTCGGGTGTGAAATTTTTGGGAAGTAGCTAACTTAGGTGGAGTTCAAGATTTTTGTCAAAATTACCCACCCCTAAACTTAGACAAATTATATTATTATTATTATTTTTTTTTAATCCATACTTATGGTAACAAGGGAGAAATTCCTTTTTTTTTTTTGAATGACTGAAGAAATAGAAAATCCTTTGATAATTTGCTCATTCCTCCCTTTTTATTGCGTAGGTACCCCAGATGACACATCTTGTATGAAAGGTGTTTTTCCTTTGGTCTTGGTCCTTTGCCACAACTTGGCTACCCAAGAGTCTCTATCATTAGCAAGTCACCATTATGAGCATATGTCTCACTTTTTTCTTCTCCTTCACTTGAGGAAGGGGAATTTAGACATGAATCACTAGAGAAGTGTCCCTCTCTTATCACCATTGCCCTTTTGTTTGAGCATTGAGAGGCTATGTGTCCACTCCCCAAGCATTTGAAGCACTTGATGTTCTTACTTTTAGAAGAAGAAGAGGAAGAAGCATTAGTGGAAGGAAAAGCATTAGAGTTTTTAGAATTCATACCTCCCTTGGGTTGTGTAGAAGAGTCTTTATTTGGTTCCTTATCCTTCCAAGTAGGAGGTTTGAGATTAGAAGAAGGCTTCTTCCATGCACCCTTTCTTTTGAGTTATTGTTCCACCTTTATGGCTTGGTGGACTAACTCATCAAGCTCTTCATAGTTGTGCAACTCCACAATGTCTCCTATCTCACGGTTTAAACCATGAAGGAAACGTGACATGGTAGCCTCCCTATCTTCAATGACATTGACCCTTATCATGACCACCTTCATCTCCTTGTAGTACTCATCCACACTCCTCCTTCCTTGGGTAAGTCTTTGGAGTTTATTGTGTAATTCCCTATGGTACCATGAAGGGACAAACTTCCTCCTCATCAAACCTTTCATCTCTTCCCAAGTGTCTACGGGGTATTCCCTATTCCTTTCCCTCTCTTTTTATACTTGGTTCCACCAAATTAGAGCATAGTTGGAAAATTCTAGGGCAGCCACCTTTACCTTCCTTTCTTCGTTGTAATGGTGATAGGAAAAGATTTGTTCTACCTTGGTTTTAGAATTCTAAGTAGGCTTCGGGGTCATTCTTTCCTTGGAAAGAAGGTACTTGGGTCTTTACTCCTCCTAGGTCTCCTCCTCTTTCATCACTGTTATGCCTCCTATTATAACTCCTTTCACTCCTCCCATGCCTCTTTCTCCTATCATGGTTCCTCCTAGTCCTCCTTTCCCTACCCGAATCATAGGTATCTTCATCCTCATACGAGACTTCATGTTGAGAGTCTCTCCTCCTTTCATTATCGAGCCTTGTATTTATTTCTACCCTAAACTTCTCAAGTTCTTTAGCTAAGGCTTGCATAAGGTTTTGTGTTTGCTACGCAACAATGAAGATGTATTTTGATGATAACAAACATGAGGATGATGAGAAGACCAAGTCCAAGTATTTAAAGATTAGCTTTAGGACTTAGGATCTATCATGTATGGAGCTGTTAGTTAAATATCTCAAATGATCAAAGATTACCTAAACTAAAGGTTTTTAAAAGATCAAATGTTTTAAAAGTTAAAAACAAGCATTTGAAGCTTTTTGGAAAGGATTTTGAACTGTTTTTAACCGAGGTATTCGAATACCTCAATTTGGTATTCGAATAACCTCGATTCGTAAACTGATTTTTTTCGCTGTCAAAACAGAGGCATTCGAATACCCCATATGGTATTCGAATACCCAGTTTCAGAATGAACCATTTTTTAAATGAGGCATTCGAATACCCCATATGGTATTCGAATACCCTGCTTTCGAAATATGCCTTATTTTAATGAGGTATTCGAATACCCTTAGTGGTATTCGAATAACTCCAACTTAAACAGTTTTGAAAGAATTTTTGAGAGGTATTCGAATACCTCCTTCAGCATTCGAATACCCCACGAGAAAGCAGAGCTACGTTTTAAACGGGATACGAAAAATCGAAAGTTTTCAATGCCATTAATTGCTCCCAACGGCCATATTCTTCCACGAGCTCTATAAATAGAGGCTGGGACTTCTCTGAAAACCCCTTTACATTGTGATAATTTTTGCTTGCTTGAAACGTGCTCTACCTTATTCTCTCTTTATTTTTCGAACTTATAATTGCTTAACTCTTGAGATATTTGAGAAACAACTCCTTAGTGCTTCAATTTGTATTTATCTACTCTTAGCGAGAGTTTCACTTCATCTCTATATCTATTTCGTGTATTGAGGGTGAGGTATCCCCAAGAATTGTATAAGGGTGAGGTATCCCTTTTGTTTATTTGAGGCTTGAGCACAAGGGTAGAGTTTCCTGTGTGTGAAAAGTGCTCCGCATCTTGTAAAGGTTGCAAGCACTGTTGTTTAAGCTTGTCTTGAATAGTGAAAAATCTCGAACGGTGTTTCGGGGATTGGACGTAGGCCACAAGTGGTTGGTGGTCGAACCAGGATAAATTGTGCCTGTTTTTCTTCCCTTATTCTTTTTATTTTATGCACTTTATGTATTAATTCCTGCAATTTATTTATTATTTGCTCTTTCTTTTTCTCATCTCATCCGTATTCTTTAATAATTATATTGAGCAAAATTTATTTGTTTAAAGTGTTTGCAAAAGTTTTTGTTACTCAATTCACCCCCTCTTGAGTCTTGGAAGCCACTTGGTAACAAGTGGTATCGAGCTAGACTCTTGTATAAAGAGCTTAGCCGCTTCAAGAGAACATGGCTTCCTTAAATGGTTTTTTTCGAGGGATCTTCCATAAACCGACCACCCTTTTCAATGGGGATGGTTACGCATATTGGAAGGAAAGAATGAAAATCTTCATCGAAGCTATTGATCTAGATGTGTGGGATCTTTGTCGAAAACGGCGCATTTATACCTACACGCGTTGTCGATGGTGTAAAAACCGAGACACCTAGAAGTGATTGGTCTGATGAGGATAAAAGAAAAGTCCAATATAATTTAAAAGCTAAAAACATCATTACCACGCCTTGGGGTATGATGAGTTTTTTAGAATTTCTAATTGCAAAACCGCTAAAGAAATGTGGGACACTTTACAAGTTACCCATGAGGGTACTAGTGAAGTTAAGAGGTCGAGAATCAATTCTCTAACTCGTGAATATGAACTATTTAGAATGAACAAGGAGAAAGCATTCAAGAAATGCAAAAGAGGTTCACCCACATTGTTAATCATCTTGCATCTTTAGGAAAAAGTTTTACTAACGAAGATTTGATTAATAAAGTGTTAAGGTGTTTAAGCAGGATTTGGCAGCCCAAGGTGACAGCAATTTCAGAATCAAGGGACTTGACAACCATGTCATTAGCCACCCTTTTTGGAAAACTTCATGAGCACGAACTAGAAGTGAGCAGATTAAGTCAAAGCGAAGAAAATGATAAAAAGAAAAGGGGATAGCGCTTAAAGCCACTTCCTCAACAATTGACAATGATGATGAAGAAGATGAAGAAAGCTCAGAAAACATTGAGGTAAACGAAGAAAATCTCAGTCTGTTAGTTAAAAAATTTGGTAAATTTCTCAAGAAAAATGGAATGCAAAGAAGACCTCCCTTCCTCCGAAGAAAACTCATTACAAAGGCGAAGGAGCTTCATCAACTCCTACTTGCTATGAATGTGGCAAGCCTGGTCATATGAAAATGGAATGCCCAGTTTACCAAAAGAAGAAAGAGAGACTTGAGAAGAAGCCCTTCAAAGAAAGAAAAGCAAGAAAAGCCTATATAGCATGGGATGAAAACGACATGGATTCAATGACAAACTCGGATAGCGAAGAAGCTCAACTCGTCTCATGGCCAAAGGAGAAGAAGAAGAAAGCGAAAATGAGGTAAGTTCTAACTCTACTTTACGCCTCTTATGATGAGTTACAAGATGCCTTTGAAGAATTGCATGACGAATCAATAAAACTCTCAAAACAAATTTCTTCTTCTAAGAAAAAATCTCTTCTTTAGAAAATAAAATTCTTATTTTAAATAAAGAGATTGAAGAACTAAAAATTGAAAATGAAACTTTGGGAATTATTGATGCATGCTCATCTCATCCCTCACATGCTTCTACTTCTTATTCTTGTTCTTCATGTCACACACTTGAGAAAGAAATTGAAGACTTAAAAATACCCTTGCCAAATTCACTTCTGGGAGAGATAATCTAAATATTATATTAGGGAAACAAAGGGTTGTTTTTGAAAAAGCTGGAATTGGTTATAACCCGAAAAATCAACATAAATCTTATAAAAAATTTTTCGTTTATTCAAGTACTTCCAGCAGTCCATTTATTAAATGTTTTTATTGTGGAAAGAAAGGTCATAGTGCTTCAACATGCAATGCTAGAAAGAATATTAACACAAAAATTGGGACAAAAATGGTTTGGGTTCCAAAGGGTACTTTGCCTAAAACTGACACTCAAGGACCCAAGAAAATTTGGGTACCAAAAGTTAAAAATTAAAATTGTGTTGTAGGTGTGCTTGAAAGCCAGGAGCTCAAATTGGTATCTCGACAATTTGTTCCAAGCACATGACTGGAGACGACTCAAAATTCACCATGTTTATTCCCAAGAATCATGGACATGTTACTTATGGAGACAACAACAAGGGAAAAATTCTTGGAGTCGGAAAAGTTGGCAAGAATCCAAATTCCTCTATTGAAAATGTGTTGCTTGTTGAAGGCTTAAAACATAACCTTCTTAGTATTAGCCAATTATGTGACAAAGGTAACAAGGTAATTTTTGATTCAAATTGTTGCATAATTGAAGATAAAAATGATAAACATGTTAAATTCATTGGTCATAGAATAAACAATATTTATATGATTAGCCTTGATGATATATCTTCAAATGATGCGAAATGCCTTTTAAGTAAGAATGATGATTCATGGCTATGGCATAGGAGAATTGCACACATTCACATGGATCACCTAAGGAAGTTGGTCTCTAAAGAGCTAGTAATTGGATTACCAAAGCTTAATTTTGTTAAAGATAAATTATGTGATGCATGTCAAAAGGGTAAACAAATAAAGGTCTCTTTTAAATCAAAAAATATAGTTTCAACTACTAGACCTTTACAACTTTTACACATGGATTTATTTGGACCCTCTAGAACTATGAGCTTTGGTGGGAATTACTATGCTTTAGTGATTGTGGATGATTTTTCTAGGTTTACATGGACCTTATTTCTTGCAAATAAAAATGATGCATTTCTAGCATTTAAAAGACTTGCCAAAGTTATTCAAAACGAAAAAGGTTTTCAAATTTCTTCTATAAGAAGTGATCATGGTGGCGAATTTGAAAACAATGTTTTTGAAAATTATTGTGATGAACATGGCATTAATCATAATTTCTCTGCCCCTAGAACTCCACAACAAAATGGAGTTGTAGAAAGGAAAAACCGTTCTTTAGAAGAAATGGCGAGAACTATGCTTAATGAGGCTGCTTCTTCCTAAGTATTTTTGGGCGGATCTTGTCAGAATACAGACTTGTTACGTTATGAACAGGCCCTTATAAGGCCTATTTTAAAGAAAACCCCATATGAATTATACAAGGAAGAAAGCCAAATGTCGCATATTTTCACGTTTTTGGTTGCAAATGTTTTGTTTTAAATAATGGAAAAGATAACCTAGGCAAGTTTGATGCTAAGTCCGATGAAGGTATATTTCTTGGTTATTCAAATCATAGTAAGGCTTTTCGTATATATAATAAAAGAACTATGACTATTGAAGAATCTATACATGTTGCATTTGATGAAACCGACCCAAATGGATCGAGAAAGGATCTTGTTATTGATGATGTTGCGAAGCCTTAGCGGAAACACATTTGGATAGCAAAGAAAAAGAAATCAAGGAGCAAGAAGATAAACAAAGACAAGAGGATTCACAAGCTTTGGAGCTTCCCAAAGAATGGCGTACCTCAAAATATCATCCGCTTGATCAAGTAATAGGTGATGTATCCAAAGGTGTAAGTACTCGAAACTCCATTAGAGATGCATGTAACCACTTAGCCTTTGTTTCTCAAATCGAACCTAAAGACATTAATGAAGCCTTTAATGATGAACATTGGTTTCTAGCTATGCAAGAAGAATTAAATCAATTTGAACGAAACCAAGTTTGGGAACTAGTTCCTAGGCCTAATAATCATCCTATTATCGGTACTAAATGGGTTTTTAGAAACAAACTTGATGAAGTGGCATAATAACTAGAAATAAAGCTAGACTTGTAGCTAAAGGCTATAATCAAGAAGAAGGTATAGATTATGAAGAAACCTATGCACTGTAGCTAGATTAGAAGCTATTAGGATGTTACTTGCTTTTGCTTGCATCATGGATTTTAAGTTATATCAAATGGATGTTAAAAGTGCTTTTTTAAATGGCTTTATTCAAGAAGAAGTATATGTTGACCAACCTCCAGGTTTTGAAAATTATGATTTACCTAACCATGTTTTCAAATTGAAAAAGGCTTTGTATGGTTTAAAACAAGCTCCACGAGCCTGGTATGAAAGGTTAAGTAAGTTCCTTTTAGAACACGATTTTACAAGAGGTAAGGTTGACACGACTCTTTTTATTAAAATAAAAACCATGATATACTCCTTGTACAAGTATATGTAGACGATATCATATTTGGTGCTACTAACGAAATTCGTGCAAGGAATTTGCCAAAATCATGCAAAGCGAATTCGAAATGTCCATGATGGGAGAACTCAATTTCTTCCTTGGACTTCAAATCAAACAAACAAGGAGTGGAACGTTCATTAGCCAAACAAAGTATTGCAAAGAACTTCTCAAGAGGTTTGGAATGGACAACTCAAAGCATATGGCTACACCAATGAGTACTTCGTGCTACTTGGATAAAGACGAAGCAGGTAATTCTCGTAGAAATTACTAAATATCGAGGTATGATCGGATCTCTTCTCTATCTCACTGCTAGTAGGCCCGATATAATGTTTAGCGTATGCATGTGTGCTCGATATCAAGCTAATCCTAAAGAGTCGCATTTAAGTCTTTGTAAAACGTATCATGAAATATCTAGGTGGCACTACACAAGTGGGCTTGTGGTACCCCAAAGGTACCACTTGTAGTCTTATTGGTTATTCGACTCGATTTTCTTTGGATGCAAATTGGATCGGAAAAGCACTAGTGGAACATGTCACTTGCTTGGCAATTCCTTAGTTTCTTGGCATAGCAAGAAACAAAATAGCGTGGCTTTATCCACCGCTGAGGCCGAATATGTGGCAGCAGGAAGTTGTTGTGCTCAAATTCTATGGATGAAGCAACAACTTTTAGACTTTGGTCTTCAGCTTAATCACATCCCTATAAGATGTGATAATACTAGTGCGATTAATCTGACAAAGAATCCCATTATGCACTCTAGAACTAAGCACATTGAGATAAGACACCATTTTATACGAGATCATGTTCAAAAAGGTGATTGTGTATTAGAATTTGTTGAAACCAATAATCAACTTCTTGATATTTTCACAAAACCTTTACCTAAAGATTCATTCTTTCATTTAAGAAGAGAACTTGGCATTTTGGATCAATCGTGTGTTTAATCTGTTAAATTTATCGCTTACTCATTGATTTATTAATCTTAAATTATTCTTGACTTGAGCGTCGGAGACACCCTCCATTTTGTTTTGCAGTGTACTCTTTTAATCGGGTAAGATTTAATCTTCAAATAGCATTCTGGACGTAATTTTTGGTGTTTTTCTATCTAAGTTATTCGAATACCTTCATCTGGTATTCGAATACCATCTTTTTATTCGAATGGTATTCGCATGCGTTCATGTTTTAGTAACCAGGAGTATTCGAATACCTTAGTGATTATTCGAATACCCTGAAGCCTCTTGCTATCAGGCTTTTGTTCCTGTCTCTGGTGTATTCGAATACCCTAAGCAGGTATTCGAATACTGCTTATCTGAGCCAATCTTATATGGACAGAGTATTCGAATACCATATGCAGTATTCGAATACCATCCTTCTAAATTGCCCGACCTTTGCGTTTCCTAATAGCAGCATTCGAATACCAATTGAGGTATTCGAATACCTTGAGTCTGAACTTTATATAAGCCCCTTCGTCCAACCCGTTCACTCATCTCATTTCCCATTTCTTCTCTCTCGTTTTTTATCTCCTATTCGAATACCTCTTCCATCGTCTCACCCAACCGTCACTCCCTCTCTTTTCAAACCCATTCCTCTCATCTTCTACCTTCATCCATGGCTTCCTCCTCCAAACGTGCACGCACAAAGACCGCGCCTTGCAACAACCCATTGGATTTGCGACGGCTCTCATCTCACCCAGAAACTCTTGGACGGTTCATCTCTCTTTTCCGAGAACGTAACCTTGTGCAGCCCAAGTACCTGGATTTGGCCTTCTTTGAAAAAGAAGGTGGCTTTGATTTCCTACACCACTGGACATTCGGGCGTGCTACGCTTTGCTCCTACAAGGAGGTTCTCTATCCCGATTTGGTCAAAATGTTCTACCGCAACTTGAGGATTGAAGGACCGGAGCTTCATTCGACGTCCGTGATCGCACATTGTGATCACTCCTCAAGACCGGGTTCGCTTTTTGGTTTAGAATCTGCCGCCGTAGCAATGACGACCGTGAAGAGTTTGTCCAGCGGTTCGACAAGATTCGAGCCATTGAAGATGTCCTTAGACACTGGGTTGGCATTACCTCCGACTCAAAAGGGAGTCAAAGGGGTATGATGAAGAGCCAGGAGACGTGCTCCTGCATTATGCTTATGCCCACATCTTAGCTCCTAGAGGTGGGAACTACGCCTACGAGTGAAGATGATGTGTTTATGCTTTGTGGATCCCGAAGAAAGGATACCGATAAACCGGCCCGTCTTCATTATGAAGCATATGATGAGAGCTAAGGGAAAAGAACGCTCGAGCTACCTTATGGGGTGATCATCACCGCCTTCCTAGGCAAGTATCCGCAGATTGTGGAGACCGAGCGAAAAACTCACCGACCCACCATAATGTGTTTGGCTCTTATACGCCGAACCGAATGAAGATGATAAAATCGATGAAGGCCGGGTATTCCCGGTTGAAGTTGACGATGATGAGGACGACCCCCGATGATCCGCCGCCGCCCTGCTGCTGCCGCCGCTCGCCGCTCCAAGCCCCCGCCGTCGTGTCACCGCTCGGCCCCGCCGCCCCGGCTTCGCCGCTTGGTTCGGTCACCACTGGATCAAGTCATGGCCACTTTACAGGCCAACCGTGCTTACATGGAGGATAACCGAGCTTATTTGGAACACACCTTCTCGCCCGTTTTGACAGACTCGATGGTGTTGAGCGTGAGCAAGCCGCCTTGCGTGCTTTGCTATCTTCACGGGGTTCTGATTCCCCTCCTCCTCCACCAGATGCCTCTTTCTAGGCTTTGTTCTTGTTTGGATGTTTTTTTTATGTATTAGCTATTTTTACATTATGTATATTGGCTAAATTATTAATAAAATCAGTTTCTCTTTATGCTTATTGCCTCCTTTATGCATTATATTTTGTTGTATCTTTTTGATTATGCCAAAGGGGGAGAAAAATATAACTATGAGAAAAGACAGGTTTAAAATAACTATTATTGGATTCCAACATTAAGGGGGAGCTACGCCAAGCACATATTAGATATGAATGTAAGCCTCTTACTTTGTGAATTCCAATTATTTCTCAGATCGATGCTTTTCTCTATGATAGTTTGTCATCATCAAAAAGGGGAGAATGTGTTTGCTACGCAACAATGAAGATGTATTTTGATGATAACAAACATGAGGATGATGAGAAGACCAAGTCCAAGTATTTAAAGATTAGCTTTAGGACTTAGGATCTATCATGTATGGAGTCGTTAGTTAAATATCTCAAATGATCAAAGATTACCTAAACTAAAGGTTTTTAAAAGATCAAATGTTTTAAAAGTTAAAAACAAGCATTTCGAAGCTTTTTGGAAAGGATTTTGAACTGTTTTTAATCGAGGTATTCGAATACCTCAATTTGGTATTCGAATAACCCGATTCGTGAACCGATTTTTTTTCTTGTCAAACAGAGGCATTCGAATACCCCATATGGTATTCGAATACCCGATTCAGAATGAACCATTTTTAAATGAGGCATTCGAATACCCCATATGGTATTCGAATACCCCGCTTTCGAAATATGCCTTATTTTAATGAGGTATTCGAATACCCTTGGTCGGTATTCGAATAACTCCAACTTAAATGATTTTCGAAAGAATTTTTGACAGAGGTATTCGAATACCTCCTTCAGTGCATTCGAATACCCCACGAGAAACAGAGCTACGTTTTAAACGGGATACGAAAAATCGAAAGTTTTCAATGCCATTAATTGCTCCCAACGGCCATATTCTTCCACGAGCTCTATAAATAGAGGCCTGGGACTTCTCTCGAAAACCCCTTTACATTGTGATAATTTTTGCTTGCTTGAAAACGTGCTCTACCTTATTCTCTCTTTATTTTCTCGAACTTATAATTGCTTAACTCTTGAGATATTTGAGAAACATGCTCCTTAGTGCTTCAATTTGTATTTATCTACTCTTAGCGAGAGTTTCACTTCATCTCTATATCTATTTCGTGTATTGAGGGTGAGGTATCCCCAAGAATTGTATAAGGGTGAGGTATCCCTTTTGTTTATTTGAGGCTTGAGCACAAGGGTAGAGTTTCCCGTGTGTGAAAAGTGCTCCATTGTAAAGGTTGCAAGCACTGTTGTTTAAGCTTGTCTTGAATAGTGAAAAATCTCGAACGGTGTTTCGGGGGACTGGACGTAGGCCACAAGTGGTTGGTGGTCGAACCAGGATAAATTGTGCCTGTTTTTCTTCCCTTATTCTTTTTATTTTATGCACTTTATGTATTAATTCCTGCAATTTATTTATTATTTGCTCTTTCTTTTTCTCATCTCATCCGTATTCTTTAATAATTATATTGAGCAAAATTTATTTGTTTAAAGTGTTTGCAAAAGTTTTTGTTACTCAATTCACCCCCCCTCTTGAGTACTGGAAGCCACTTGGTAACAGGTTTGCAGTCCTAGGGGATGTGGGTGTACTTTCTTCACTCATCTTTGCACAAGTAATAAGAATAATACAAGATTGAAAAGGCCATTACCACTCTTCTCACGTGTGTACACTCTTAGATTGATTCCACTCGTGTTTCACACAATTAAGCTTTTGTTTAATGAAAACGCTCTTGCCTTTTACCATTCAAGTTCTCTTTGCAAGTTCTTAAATGAACCCTCTTGCGTTTCAATTACTAAAAGCTCTTACAAAAGTAGCGGTCCTCACAAGAGTAAGTACTCAGAAGTTAAAGAAAGGATGAAACTCTAGACAAAACTCAAAGGAATTTAAAAGACAAGCAAGAAAAGCTAATTTAAAAAAAAGGAAAGGTAAAACTCAAAAGAAGTAAGAAGAAAAAGAAATGCGCAAGGTATGTAGAATAGCACCGCTTAATGAAATTCACAAGGCATTCAAACTTAATCTTGCTTAATTGCAAGGGCAGTGTCTTTTTTTTTGGAATAGGCTTTTTTTTCTCCTTTTTTTATATTATTTTTCACGTCCTTGTTTTCTTTTTGCACTAAAAAATAATAATTGGTTCTTGCAATTTTAGTTCAAAATATTATGCTCAATTGTGTATTTAGGAGTTTCCTTTCAAATTAAGGTGCTATAAAACATGTAACGGCAATTGATATAGAGTTGATAAGATCAAAACTGTAAATATTGCACAGAAATTAAAGAACAGAAACTAAATGCAGAAAATAAAAGGACTGAAATTTAAATGACAAAAAGTAAAGAACGGAAAGTAAAGAATGTTGCTAATTCTTAGGAATGACAGAGATCAATGATGATCAAGGTTCTGTGTAAATATGACATTCAAGCAATGGTGTTTGATGTTTAGAAAGCAATAAGAACAAGTACAAAAAAGTATAAGAACTCTATCAACTCTAGGATCTGGGCTCTAGATACCACATGATATGATCCAAGTTAGATGCATATTATTTTTACGGATCGTTCTTAAGTTGATTTCATGTTCTAAAGAATTAAACGACAGGTGAACAGTACGTGAACAGTACATGAACAATGCTCATGAACAGTACTGTGAATATTAACAAAAATAGAAAAGATGGAAAAAGAAAAGGAATGGAAGGAAGAAGACGCCATACTCTTGGAGAGTGATAAGTCAAGCGAGGATTCGCCACAAAGGTAAGGAAACCTTTGATAAGAACCAAGATGGTTCTTCTAAGAACCCTAAGAGAACTAAGCTCTCAAAACTCACAAGGAAATGCAATAATATTCTTCAAATTCAAAAGTGTCAAATGCAGAAAATACAAGCCTATTTATAAGCATTAGGTATACGGCTAAGTCTAACTAAAAAGAAGCAGCAAGTTAGCATATTCTTTTTAATCCTAACCCTAGCGCAAATGTGGCCCAGACGTAATTAGAAGGCAGCACCTATCCCTAGCTCTGCTATGCGCAAATTAAACCCAAACAATACGCCCTTATTACAAAATTATCCTAAAAATGAAAATAAGAATCAAAATTGAGAAAATTAAAAAGTTCAAATACATAATTAAATAAAATTGACAAAGAAGAAATCATGCCCCCACATTGGGCCCTTCATCAACTTGGATCATTTGGACAATCTTGAGTGCTCCTTCTTCTTGAATGGGCTTGAGTGAGAGAAAGTGGTTGACTTCTGTGTCCAAATCCTCCTTAGCCTTTTTAGCTCTTGACCTTATCATTGGGCCTCCAAGTCCTCGCAATGCATCTTTGGGCATTGGACCCGTTGGGCTGCCACTTGAGCTTCCTTGGTCTCCATCAATATGACAATATCATCTACATTATCAGTAATAAAGAGCCTTTTTCATTAAAAGTTGAATATCAATAGACAATAAAGTGTAAAGCTCCTCAAAATGCCATTCACCATCATAGTAAATGTATTTGACACGTAAATTAGTATCATAAATATCAATAAAAGGCATTAAGTCACAGAGCTGGCCCTTGTCCAGCCATTTATCATACTAAAGAGACAAATTACCTTTGTTTATTCTAACAATAAAACCAGATTGAAGGCTCTCAGATGCCCTTAGAATTGATTTCTAAGAATATGAGGCACCCTTGGCAGAGGAAAAATGCAGGATATCAGTATCATTAAGATACTTGGAGGACAGCAACTTGACCTATAATCTGTCATGGTGATGCACCAAACTCCAGACATGCTTCCCTAGGAGAGTAATATTAGATGCTCGAGTTCTGTGAAAACCTAGGCCTCCCTTGTTTTTAGGTTGATAACCTTGCTCCATTTAACCCAGTGACCTGTTTTGCTCCCCCAAATAAACCTTTTGATGTAAGAATCAATATTATCACAAATTCCCTCAAGTAACCATAGATTTTGCATAGTATATATAGGCATAGATCACAAGACTGATTTTGCTGGAGTTACCTTTCCAGCTTTACTCAAAAGTTTAGCCTTCCAACCAGCTAATCTGCTATTAATCTTGTCCAAAATGAAAGAAAAGTCACTCTTGGTGACCCTGCCAATCAGGAGGGGAAAACTAAGGTATCTGCCAATATTGAAAGTATGATAAAAATCAATCATACCTTCATATTTACTGATTTTGGACTTGAGAATGTTCTTAGAAGGAAAGAACCTGGATTTTTGCATGTTGACTTTCATGCCAGAAGGCAAACAAAAAGAATGCAGAACCTCTCTAACCAACCGAACTTGAGAAGCCTTTGCCTTGGTAAATAAGAGGCAATCATCTGAAAAAAAAAAGGTGTGAAATGGATGGACCATTCTTAGATATTTTAACTGGCAGCCATTGTTTGTTCTCCACTTTTTACTGGATCATGAGAGCTAGCTTTTCCATACATAAGACAAATAAATACGAAGACAAGGGGTCCCCCTGCCTTAGGCCTCTATTTGGAGAACTCTCAAGCTTCTCACTGTTCCATTTAAGAGATAAAGTGGAATAAGTTGTACAGCTCATAATGAGACTACTGATGTGATAAGGACAACCAAACTCCTATAAGGTAAGCTTTAGAAAGTGTCAATCCACACCATCATAAGCTTTTTCAAAATCAATCTTGAACATAAGATAATTATTAAAAAATTATCTCTCTTAAGGTTGTTACAAAAATTAAAAAAATTATTAAAAAATTCCATTAAAAGTAAAATTACTTTGATTGATTGAATTTTCCTTTGTTGAAATGTTCAAAATATTATTATTATTTTACTAATATTTTATCTCACTTGTTAATACCAAATATAAAATTAGAAAAAATAATTAATGACTCATTATTTTCTAATTAAAAAGATAATTTTGGACAAATCAATATTTTTAAGTGGACAAATAAAAGTGAATAGAAAAAGTATTAATTTACAACTTTTTAGACATTTAAAAGTGAAAACTAAAACTTGTAATTTATTTATTATTCTTCTTAAATCATGTGTTCACTTGTTAGCAGGTGATATGTAATCTCATTATAATTTTTTATTAAAATTAATAGTTTTTTGTGAGCTTAAAATAAAAAGAGTTTCTCATCATCATAAACTATTTAATTATAAAATAATAAAAAGTTATAAATAAAATGTATGAATAAACAACCAACCTTTTAACTAAAGAGAGATATTGACACTCTTCTTTAACGGTTAAATTATAAATTTATCCATTTCAAAAAATAAAACTTTGAAGCTGATAATTTATAATTTAATATTAAATTTTCCTTTATTACTTCAACGTAAAAAAATTATTGAGAAATATTGATGTCATTCACCATGTTAATGTACTTTCTTTTAATGTGTATATTAAATGTCCATCTCATTCCCAATTTTTTTTTTCTAAAAGAAACTCCATCTCTTCGAGATTAATAATGTTACAAAAATATCTTCATATAATAAGGGTGTGCTTGGTTTTGTTGAATTATTTTGGGAAACAGTTTTTTTTTCAATAATAAAAGTTATTCATATTTTTTGTAATATGTTTGCGTTGTTAGATTAAAAGTTATTGATTATTTTTATACTAAAAATAGTTTTTTTCTAAAAATTATAACTTCAAGCATTTGAATTCTTAATTATTTATTTCACAACTTAATCAGAAAGCTATTTCTTTACCCTTCAACAAATAATATTGTAAAATATTTTATTCTTATTTTGATAATTTATTATATAAAAGTGATTTTTTTATAGAATTCAAACAAAATATATTGTCTTATTTTTTTTATTTAGCATATATAAACAATAAATTGATTTAATCATAATTAATTTTAAATAAAAAAATTATATATATAATTAATTGTTGAATATTCTTTTTACAATTACACTAAATCAGTGGCGAAAGTAGACAAGAGAAAATCATAGTTACACGGGGGAGCCATCTCAAAGGAATTGAAAAAATAATAATAAATAGTTTAAAGATGTCTTTACAAAATTTCAACATCAGGGGTGGTAGCCTCCAATGACTTACATGAGGTGTCGCTCATTACTAAATACATGTTTAGTTTTGATTATTTTATGAGAAAAATAATATTTTTCAAAAAAACTCTCAATAAGATTTTAAAAATTTAGTTATAAATTATTCTAATTATAAAATGAGTTAATATAAACACACTAATTGTTGTCTATTTAATTTATTTTTAAAAATAAAAAAAATAAATAAACAGCAAAAAAGAAAAAAAATAAAAATAAAAAATTTATATTATCTTAAACTCGAGTTTATAACGATCTTAACATGATAGTATATTAATCATAAATTATATAATATTCATATATTTATGATTTTAAATTATATTTTAAGTAATAGATATATAGTTTAAGATGAAGGGTTTGATTGCTTTGTCCATGGCCCCAAGGATAGAAAAAATTAAGAGTTTTTAATGGTACGAATTAATTTGTTAATTTGTGAGTTTCGACTCAATTCAATTTATAAAATACAAATTGAGTTGAGTTAAAAATTATTTTAATTTGTAATATATGAATTAGGTGGCGGATTAAAACATGTCTAATCCACACAAACTTAATTTACTCACATTTTGTTTTTAGTAAAATGTTATTTTGATGATAAAGAGTATATAAAAAATAAATAGTAAAATCGATGATTTTATCAATATATATGATATATGTGATGATCTTGACTTTAATTGATTAGATTAATTTAGTATTTAAGTTATGATTAATTTTGTTTAGTTTATTTCAAATTTAGTAAGATTTGTTAATTGATAAATTATTATGTATTTATTAATTTATGATATTTAATTTATTTGAGATTAAAACTTATTATGTTTGAATAATGTCGATTGAAATTTTTAATATTAATTTATTAAATTAAGACTTATTATATTTAACATTAAAATTTATGATATTAATTTATTAAATTTTATATTTTAATTATTTAAAAAAATAAAAAATATCAAACTTACAAATTCAACCTAACTCACTCTTAAATAAATCAAATTAAATAAAAAAAATTATTCATTCAACACAATCTAACTCATTTCTCTAATGAATAAATTAGATCCAAAAATATTAGTGAAATCAGCAAACACACCTAATTCTTTAAAAAAATATCAAGTGGGTGATGAGGGGCCCAGTAGCCATAAAAAGGGCATTGAATGGTACGAAAGATGACGCAAGTAGGACAAACATAAAATAAAAAATACTTATAAGTGTTCAAAAAAAATAAAAAAAAATAAAAATAATTGTATCTAACACAAAACATGTCTGCAAAGGGGAGGCGAATCTCCTCCACCACCTCCCAAGTCCTCTTTGCAATTTAATTTCTCTCCGCGGAGTTGCTGTGCTCCTTATTTGTTATATAGGAAAAATCTTAAAAAGGTTGGTGAATTTAAGTTAGATTCATTAAGTTATTAAATTATTTACATATGATTAGAAAAGCCTGTTATTATTATAATAAAAAGAAAAATAATAATATATTAATAATTTATTTACTTAATACATTTAATTTGAATACAGGGACATAAAGATGTCATAATCTCTTTTAAGTTGATATTTCTTTTCATATATACCTAATCATATATTTAATTGATGATTTTCATAGTGGAGGGAGCGACATGAGAATGTCATAAATCCCCTCTAAGTTGGTAATTTTTTCATATGGTTATTCATATATTTAGTAGATAATTTTTATAAAGTAAATTAAATTTTAATATAATTCTTTTAGTTGATGATTATTTTTCATTCATGTTATATATGTTTGATCTAACCTCCTCGTAACAAATTCTTGAATCCATCCCTGGAGTGCATTTCTATGTAAGTATTTTTCCTTTCAGATACTCACATCTAAGGTGACTTGTAGTAACAAAAAAAGGTGACTTGTAGTATGGGATTTTGTAATAAATGTCTTAAGGGCATTGATCAAGGAATATTTATTTAATATTTTTATTAAAAATGTTTAATTATTTAAAAATAAAGTATTATTTTCTCCATCTCATTATAAGTATATTTTTAGAAAAATTGTTTTGGTTTAAATTATTTTTCATTTGAAAATATCATAAAATTATTAATTTTTTTTCAATTTTACCTTCATCATTAGTTATCTCAACTAAGCCAATATCTATACATAATTCATAATTAATTGACTTTTATAATTTTCTAAAAAAGAGTAATTTAGTTATATTAAACTATATTTCTCTACATTTGAGATTATTTAATAATATCTATAATTATTATGCACAAACCTTAAAAGATAGTTATAATGAGATAGAGAAAGTAAGTATTTTATAAGTTTCCAATAAAATAAATGTTTTATCTTTTATTTAATACTTTTTATTATTTTTGTTTCCTTAACCAATATTTTTAAGGGCACTCGTCAGCAATCTTCTTTTAGTTATTAATTTTATGCTTCATCCATCTCAAAATATATGTCATTTGGGGGTAATGTACAATAATTTAAAAAGTTGTTAAATAACATTAAATTCTAAACAATGTAACTGTATTTGACTAAATTATCTCTCATTAAAATACTTGAAATATTATCAATCTATTAATACTACATCACTTTTTTTTAGTAGAGAATTAAAGATATCAATGGACAAAGATAAAATTGAAAACATATTTAAAACTTTATTTATTTTTTAAACCGATCGATAAATTGAAATAAAATAATTTTTATGTAAAGACAGATATTTTAAAATAGATAGAATAATAAATATTTAAACTCAAGAAACGTTTAATAAACCATTAAAGCAAATGTTCACTTTAGTAGTTAAATTAAAACTTACTGGCAAAGTATTTCGCAATTTATTTTATTGTTTAATGAGTTCAATATATCATATTATTAATATAGTAAAGATCATTTAATAAAGTACTAATGCAATATTAAATAATAAAATAACATTTTATTATTTAAATTGTAAAAGTTAAATTGTACTAATACAATATATATATATTGTAATAAAGTTAAATTGTACGCAAATAATTTAACTTATATACCTAAATAACAAATACTTTAACAATAAAGATAATGGATGTGGTTTGTTTGCCAAAAAAGGTTGCTATCAGTAATTTAGTTTTGCCTAAATCCAAATCCAAAGTCAGTTGGAGAAAATAATAGGATAGTTTTACTCAGTCTCATTGTAGGCCCCCTCTATGTATTTATCTATTTCCAATTAATAATATTACTATTCAGAAATGCATTATTTCATATATATACACTTTTTATTATTTAAATTATTTAATTACAGGTGATTTTATTTCATTCTATATGTACTTATACTCTAATTTTGTTACTTATAACTAATGTGAGATTATGTACACTAAACATTATTCTCCAACTAAATCCTACAGACATTAAAATCCAAATCAAAGTTTACTGTTGTATTAAGCGATACCATTTACTTTCATTGCATTCTTGCTTTATTATTTTAACCCTAAGGTTGTTCAATTTTGTATTGTTAAAATTAATTCTGTTGGTCATAAAAGTAATTTTTAACTATTTTTAAAAATTATTTATAGTGTGAATTAATTATAAAATTTTAATCAAACAACTACATGCTTATTTAAATTAACTTTTTATCTTTTAAAAGTTATAATTAAAATGTTTAAGAGAAGTTATGCAAACTTAACTAACACAATTAAGCAGTACATATATTATGAGAATTGATTTTAGAGGACAAAGTGACAAACAAAGTCCAGTAGCCCAGCAAGGCCGTTAACCGGTAACTATGTGAATTATAGAGTTAGTCAGGGTCATTTTGGTATTGTAGAAGATAATGAAAAAAAAAAAAGAGTATTACAATAGAAAAGAAAAGTACGAAAATGAAAGAGGAAGTGAAAAAGTTATAATTCATTTGTTTGGTATCATTGGATAAAAAAGAATAATTTTTTTTTTCATTTCTTTGATTTTATAAAGAAAAAGAGTAGAAATATATTTAAATGAATAAAAATATTTATAAATATCAATGGGACTCAAAATTTTTTCCTTTCTATCATCATTTTCTTCCTACAAGGAAGGGATCTAAAATGTGTGAGACTCATAGAAATCGCACTGATCGCTTTCCCATGTTTTTATCATTACCAATAATGGGATGATCCAAATCATATGTGTTTTGTTCTTTAACTAAGCAGGTGATCCTATGATTGTTTTAGACTGTTGAAGAGCTTCACGCTGGTTAGCAATGACAGTCTTTGATTGAAGGTAAGGGTAGAGTACTCGTAAAAAAGACTCTAACATTTAAGTAAGTTTCAAAATCAAAAATGAAGAAAAGAGTAGAGAGATAAAATGAATCAACCTTATATATTCTTAAATGTGTACTTATACAGAGAAAATGAACTAATATATTCTTAAATGTGTATTTATATAGAAGATAAATTCCCTCAAACCTTACATTATGGGTCACATGTAAGTTGATAAGTTTTTTTTTTTTTGTGCAAGTTGATAAGTTTAAACCTACTAATACATACAGGTTCACATCCTCTTAACATGATAGTTAACGAGCTGACTAAATTAAGTATCGAGATGTATAAGCTGCAACATACAATTAAAATTTATTAATTAATAATTTAATCATGAACATCAGCGCACATGGGTGTAGTGGCTAGTGTGAACTATGAAGTGTGACTATGGTACGGAGAATAATTAGCCTACACAGGCGCTAGCTGGATGACCCGTACGCTCTGGCTGTCTTCCTTACATTCAATTTTCAGATGGAAGCATCAACCCGCGTTTTCCCACAGAGTCCCACTTTTGTGTTTTATTTTTTTGGTTCAAATATGATTCTTTTTTATTAAGGTAAAAACGTAAAGAATATATGATTCTACTTCTAAGTTTTATCCAATTAATTTCTATAATTCGAGCTTATCTTATTTTTTGTGTAAACTTCTCATTATTCAAAAAGTATATTAAGTTTTGATTAATCCAAAATTAAGTTAAGTTTAATCAAAAAATATAAAATTGTCTTAATATTATTTTTTTTTATTTACAAGACTCAAATTTTAAACTCTACTTAAGAGAAATAAACAATAAATCACTTCAATCAACCAAATATTGGTCGAACTTGTCTTATTTATATACATTTTCCATTAATAAGAAATCCCCATGCAGTGTATAGAACTATAGAAAACAGCGGAGACTTGTACTAAAAAAGAAAAGATAAAAGAAAGAAAACAGCGGAAACTGTATTATATTACAGCATCATATCCATTTGTTTTTTTTTTATTAAAAAGATTCTTTTAAATAACCATTATAAGAGAATAATTATAGAGTCTAGTTCTTATATTGCGAAGTATGATTAATTGAATATAGTATTTAAAATATAATGCGAATAAATGATAAAATATCATATACATTAATAAACATGTGTTGAATTAACCTTTAAGAGTTTAATTTAGTGATAATGAAACATGTAATGTGTGAATATATATTCATAAATTCAAATTTTAATTAGGTAAATTGTTTTAGATCAAATTGCATGAAATATCTATATCAATTCCTAGTATTGACATAAATGATTTGCCATTAATCCAATTGGTGAAGTGGCTTAATCAATGTAAGTACAAACTAATCTGATTGCCTCCTTACTGCAATTTAAATAAAAAAGTTAGGATGTGTTTTTTTTTTTTAATTAGTGTTTGACACCTTATCAATATTTTAACACTATCTCTGTATAATCTTTAAACTTTTTGTGTAAAAGGGTTGAAGTATCTCTTGTATTTCTCTAATATATTTTTATCTTATAAAAAAAATTTAAATAAAAAAGGTAATGTGAAGATTTATCCTTGTTAAGTTAGTAATTAAAAGTATATATATTTGTTTTGAAAAGTTAAAAACTTTTCATTCAGAATTTGTTAAGTTTCATGGCGAATAAGTATATGAATAAAGCACCTATTATAATTATTTCAACAATCCTCCCTTTTAAGTTAACTATTGAGATGAAATTATACCTAATTATTTTAATATAATATTAAAATTTATTCCATTCTAAATATTGGGCCACCCAAGTATGAGGGAGGTTTATTAAGTCTTGCGTCGGATAAGAATATAAACAAAGTCAATCCTCTTTTTTAAACTAACTTTTAGATAAAGTAAGTTCAATTATTATAATTCTAATATTTCTAATATATATACAGTTGACTTTCAAAACTTAAAATTTAATATATCGGGACATGTTATATATAGTTATATTTAATTTATTGACAAAAACTGAAACATAAACATTGATTCAAAGCAAAATAGGATTAAAGAAAAAAAAAAATTGGGTTGTTTTCAAGGACTAAGGTTTCGTTTAAGAATGCTTCTCTTATTATGACTTTTTTTTTACAATGAAATTTACAAATTTTGTATTTGATGAATTTTTTTATGTTGATATTGTTTTAGAACTTTTTAAAAGTTAAAGGTACATTGGAAAAGAGGAGAAGGCTAATATGTACCTAATTATTTTTTGGTGCATTCATGCATTACCTTTATGACCTATTATTACCATTCAACTAGTTTTATGGTTTCTATTTTTTGTTTTCCTTCTTTAACATTGTTTGTTCGAAAAATTAGAGGAGCTAAGCATTGTTTGTTTCTTCACTGGTGGTAACTCCAGCGGCAGCGATTCCAGTGGCAAAAGCTATGGCGGAGTGTGGTGGGTCGTTCGTGGTAATAGAGCGACGATGTCTGGTGGTTGCTATAGGTTGTGGATATATTGTTGCAGAGGAACTCCAGTCACAGTGGTTCTCGGAGACGACGTTATGGTGGTAATAAGGTCGGCGATGAAGAGGATGAAGGCCAAAAATGGAAGTTGAATAACTGAACTTGCAACTCTCATACCCCATGGCGGAACCATCTAGACTGAAAAACCTGAACGCCGCACTAGCCCCTGCTGCCGCGGGCGAGGTGCACGCCGCCGTGGCCTCCCTTTGCCACCGTTCGAACCAAGCCTTGTCCAATCCCCTGTGACATCAGTGAATGTGTGAGAATTGGTTCACAAAGTTATCAGTCGTTCATCCTAATCCTTAATTTTTTTAATTAATAAATTAATGGTTTAAAACTAATGGTGCTTGGTGCATGTTAGACAATCCCTTGAAAAGAAATACCTTTGCAGAATACATTTTAAAATTACGTGATGGTTGAAAATACAAATTATATATCAAAAAACTATTAATTATTCTAAATTTTAACTTCATCATTTGTTAATCTTAACCCATTTCACATTTAAAATTTAATTGACATTTACTTAATTATATTTTTACAGTTATATCATAGTTGGAAGCTGAGATTGATTTAACTACATCAACAACGAACTAGAGTCCTATACATGCATGTAGTTGATTGGGATGACAACATTGCCGAAAATCCCACCCCGGGGGAGACAGTGGCAGTACACATATATTAATGTCCGCATGAAAGCACTTCAATGCAGCCTCTACTGAGAGCCACCTATAATTTTTTGCTCAGTTAAATCGTAGCGGAAGTAACAATGAGAATGCTCTCTCAAAAGCGACATGTTTCTGTGTGTACTACTGCGGCACATTTTCGAACACCACCACGTTGTCCCTGCTTCATATTTATCACCAATTAATTACTATATATACTCAATTAGACTACGTTATCTTGGCTTATCTTTTTTCCATACAGGAATTGCAAATGGCTATATTAATTTTTGGGCAAGCACTTTGTGACTGTACCAACAATTGTCAAGCTAATGCGGTCCTCCATGTTAATGAATGCGGATCTTATTTTGGGGTCTGAAAATCGATGGAAATAAATCTCTGTTCCCTGCAAGTTTGGTCATAGGACCATCTCGTGGGGTCTCACTAGTCAAATGCAAAGAGTGGTCCGTGACAGAGGTTGGTATGCTAGCCCTCGTCCCTGCACGTTTTAGGGAAATACATATATTAATGTGAGTGCTGCATCCTGTTACAGCTACAACAATTATAAATTACATGCTCTATTCTTTCTGTCTTGTGAACCATTTGGAATCCGAAACACTAAAGTGAAGAGGAAAAAATAGCAAAGAGAAATAAATGAAATAAGCATTGCCAACCCAACAGACTGCACTTCTCCAAATCTTAACTCTTTCCAAGTTTGATTGGTAGGCATGTTTTGCATATATGCTCTATATATGGATAATGGATGCCGAGGATACTATGCAATTTTCATCCTTCCGTGTTCATTTAATTAACAGAAAGACCCAATTTTACTTGGTTCTCTAGCGAGTAATAATGTATTTGCCCCATTTGATTTTTTCTAAAATAAAGGATACAAGAAAGCAACATGAACATCACCTTCGAAACCTTTTATTCTCTTCCTTCGCCCTATCATGTCTTTTTCTCCCTAATTTCTATTTTTGGGTACATGAAAGTGTTAGAGAGAAGGACAATTGCCTCATTCTAAGGTTATAGTATGGCAACAGACTTAATGATGATTACATTGTACTTACAGCTGATTTATTAATAAAAGACCACCAATAAAAATTGAATAATTTATGCACCCAAATATCGATAAATATGTTTTTCTTCTCTCGTGAATACATTTGATGTCTTGGTGAGGAGAAAGAATGAAAGATGAATGACACCATCAAGACAGACGCTTTTGTGCTATATTGATTCCCCATGTCTTAAAGTATGGTACGGCATTGGTCAATTTGATTTTAAAAAATTGGAGATTAAAATTTGCTACTAAAATAAATTTTATACAAGATGACAAAAGCACTATATGTATTTTTCATAAGATGGTCATGTGCTAATAAAAAAAAAAATGTAATATAGCTAGGAGGTCATGTGCTCCTTATTTCTGTTCTTTATTATTGTTATTACTAGGAGGTTGGTCACTGGTCATGTGCTTTTGATTTCCACTACCGTAATCTCCCAAATCTTGTAACACATGAATTACTATATTATTACCATATGAAGGGCAAAAATGTCATCTCGATCTCATTACAACCAGACGGACAAGCATATATATATGGCCCATTCCATCACCCGTTTCCTTAGACCATCTAACCGAACCAATTAGGTTGTCTAGTTTTGATTCAATTAGGTTGCCTTGTTCTTCCCTAATAATGATGTTAGAACATGAAGCCCGTCGGGACAGCAAAAAAAAACCGTACAGTAGCCCTTTAATTGTGTGAGCGCGTAAGGTGACTGTCTTTATGCGGGGGTTATTTACTAAGAATCTATGATCAACAAAAAGTGGATATGGAGAATGTGTTCATGAATAAAAAGGCAGAATTAACTTTTATTTGAAGGAACCAAAAAAGCATTTTTGACTACTCGTAGGAAAGAGAAGAAAATTATTGTGTTCATCTGTTATACTAATCGTAGGAGCAAGCTAAGCAATGCATACCTTTGCGCTCAAGTTATGCCATTGCCCAGGGAACGACAAAAAGTAGAGGAAGATAGAGATCTACTCTATACATATTACACACCATAAAGTAAGGGGCGGAACCTAGCCTCTATTTAATATTTATTGTACTACATAGAGACCGAGAGAGATTAGCTGTTATCGTATATGGCTGAGGCTGAGTCTGTCTTTGGGATAATGGTAAAAGTTTAATTATTTTAATAATTAATTATTTTAATAATTAAATTATAAAAATTTAATTATTTTAATAATCTATTATATTTGAATATATTAGTTAAAAAATAATTTTAAATTTATTTATTTTATTTAAATGATATAAAAAAAATTATTTTTATACATTAAATTATTAAAATAAATATAAAATAATTAAAAAAATTATTTTACTGATTAAAAAAATTATGATAAAATAATATTTATATAGATAAAAATAATCTCAACAATTTTTTTTTAATGCCCAAATTTTAACTTATCATGAAAAACTATTTCAGAACAAATTTTTCATCAAGAGCTTTTATTGCAAAATAAAAACTGTTACACTCTAAAATAATTTTATCCAAACACACTAAATTTGAGACTGAAAAATGATAATTAGATTTTTTATAAATTTTTAATTTAATTAAGTATATTTAATTAATTAATATTTAATTTTTTATAAAATTTTATATTAAATAATTTAAAATATAAAAATATATAAAAAATATTAAATATTAATTAATTTAATATATTTAATTTAAATATTCTAAATTTTGACAAAAATTTCCCTAGCACATAAATGAGTAGAATTATTTTGGAGTGGCAACTGTGTCACGTGGCGGTGCATCTTTGTTCATGCAGCGCACCACTACTTTTTGGCCTTTTAACTTAAAGAAGAGTGAGAAGTTCCTCTGAAAGCGCTAGCGGACTTTGCAAGGCAAACTAATACTATTAATTTTTTTTGTACAAACTATTATTTTATTATTCTTGGTTTTGTTAGCGTGTTGTTAGGTATATGTTAAAGAATTAAAAATAAAATTTATAAAAAAAATTATTTATTATTTTAAAAATATAAAAAATATTTAATAATTTTTTAAATAATTAATAATAAATAATAAAATATTATTTTTAATCTTTAATATGTGTGATTAAAACTTATATAACACACATATTTCAAAATAAATATTATATCATACCTATTATATTAGATATTTAAATATTTTTATATATTTTTAATTTTTAAATTTTTATCATATTAATATATATGTGTTGTGTCATATTTGTATTCAAACTTCTTAACTTAAAGACATATATTAACAAATTATATTATTTTATATTATTATTATTATTATTATTATTATTTCTCTTTTTTATGAGATCATTAGATATTTTTAT
Organism: Ormosia emarginata; assembly: GCA_029884605.1. Lineage (NCBI taxonomy): Eukaryota > Viridiplantae > Streptophyta > Magnoliopsida > Fabales > Fabaceae > Ormosia > Ormosia emarginata. The sequence continues at coordinate 71,525,149 of JAQQTP010000082.1, forward strand.
AATATGATTTATTTAAATTGTTTATATAATTAATTTTTATTTAACTGTAAAAACATAAAAATTATACAATATTTTTATAAAAATTATTTTTTAAAAATTAAACTTGCATTTTTATTGTAAGAGTGAGCATATTAAGAATTCTTACAAACTCTTTTAAGCCTTTATTGCTATTACCCTCACTTCTTTTACGAATAATGATATACATATATATTTGTTCATGCATTATCTTATATTTTTATAATTTTTATCCTTTAATCGTAATTTGATTCATTTTGTTTTTTATACATTTACATTTTGATTTTTTCATATAAATTAATGTAAAAAATGGGACAAAAAAGATGTACATGTAGTATTTTCCTTCTTTTACTATTCTTATCTTATTTTAATCTATCAAATTCTTTTTTTTTTGATAAATAATCTATCAAATTCTATTCTATAATATAAGATAAAATAATAGTAATAAATATAATATTTTTTATTCTTATAGTTAAAAATTAAAAATAAGAATTTGACCAAAATAAATAGGGTTGTCCAACTACGAACGTTATGGTAACTAGGCTTTTGCATAAAATGACATCCCCGTCCTTCTCAGTCCAGCTATATTCCAAGGTTTCCTGTTGTAGGTTTCCATAAATGTCCTCTCAAACCAGACACTAGAGTAGACCGTGACCCAAAACAAAGCTACTACTATATACTATAATAATAATAATATACTAAATTCTATTGTCATGAAATTTTGGCAACGGTATAATTTTTTTTTGGGATATTTTTGTTAGTACGCCCAAGATATAAACTTTGTCCAGTCAATTTCTTCCCCCACCAGTTTCTCTCTCTCAATTATTTTATCTTTGTCAAGACATCAACTCTCAAAACAAAAACCAGTCCGGTTTCCAGTTTCAGCTTATAGCTTTAAGGTGTGAAGCATATCTATCTGGTATTTCTATTTCACTCCCTATGATATGATATGATGCGCCTCCCATACCCAACGGGAGCTTCTTGTGTACTGTTATCGTCCCATGAAGATGTACCCCATTTTCCCATCTTAATGCAACTAGTCTAGTTCTTGGTGGGCTTTTCTATATGGATCTTGGGGGGGTGGGTTTGGATGGGTTGGTGGGTTCAGACACTGGATTTGTTTCTCTTGCTTCAGATCCTGAAACAAAGCACAATAAGTGGTACGGATCTGGGTTCCTTAAGCAGGAGAGATCTGGCGCCACTGAAGATGACTGGAGGAACTCCAAACTGCCTAAGACTGATGACATCTCTGCCTCCAAAGCAATGCTGTTCCAGCACCACAGGAACAACTCCTTACTGAGATCTAACGCCACTGTTTTCTCTGATGGTCAGCACCCACAGCAAATGCTCAGCTTCTCTTCTCCAAAATCAGAGCCTTTGTTAATGGACAAGACCTCCCCAAATGCCACATTTCCATATTCTTACCTCCCCTTATCTAGTTACAACAGAAATACAGGTATATATAGCAATAGCATTTTGAGCTCGTTCATAGTTTAAGGGAAGGGATGGGGAATAATCAAGCATAACTTTTATTTTTAAAGAAAGAAAAGAGAAAAAATAAAAATAAAAAGGGTTATTTGAGGAGTTAACTGGAAATCTGGGGTGCTTGCATGGATTTGGATTTAGGAAGAAAGTTTTGGATTACGTTGAATGTTCGTTTGTGTGTTTTGGAAAATGGCATCCGTTGTGGGAGCTAAAATATGGGTTGTCACGGTTTGATTCTACAGTACCGGTGGAGGGTCTTTTCGTGGAAAAAATATAAATATATATACGAGTGGTCTCTTCTGTTTTTGAGTCATGTCAAGAGAAAAGCTAAACAAAAAATCCCTCCCAAAATCTCTGTCTTCCCGTTTTAGGGAGACGGATTTTGGTAAAATTTTGCACAGTAAACTAGAGGATACCAAAGGAGAAAAATACATGAAGGCAGCTTATTAGAGCTAAAGGAGCAAGAAAAGCTCCTAGTTTTGATTGGTTCTGCACTCTCTTTCTCTAAAATCTTTCTTTCCCTTTCCATCTCTTTATCACGCTCAAAGGAGGGAAAATCTTTTTTTTTTTTTGTGGTCTTCTTAAATGTTCCACGGCATTGATTTACACCTCTGTTTTCTTCTGCTACGCTTCTTTTCGCTCTTCCTTCTTTTTCTTTTACGCTCAGAAGAAGTAGCTTTTTTTTTTTGTGTGTTTAAACTTCCATTCCGTTATGGAATGGCTTTCTATGTTCCCATTTCTTACGCAGTTTGACCTTATCTTGTGGGTTATCTACAGGTTACAGTTCTGGAAACATGCATGGGATTTTAGCAGGGGCAAGAGGGCCATTCACTCCGTCTCAGTGGATGGAGCTAGAACACCAGGCCCTGATTTACAAGTACATAACAGCAAATGTGCCGGTACCATCTCATCTGCTCATCCCCATCAAGAAAGCGCTTGACTCTGCTGGCTTCTGTAACTTCTCAAGCGGTCTCTTGAGACCCAATGCAAGTATGTTCCTTTTGGCGGGCCTAATCATAAAGTTGGAGTCTTTATATTCACAAACAATATTAGATTTGCAAACCTCACTCCTTTTGAGTCGTATTTAATGTCCATAAAATGAAAAATAAAAAAAAAGAACAAGGGGAAACTAAACTAGTCTATAGTGTCTAGTGGCTAATGCTGTTATACTTTTCAATCGTTACACCATGCTTGTTGGTTTCTACTTTATGTTACACATAGTGAGCAATGTCAGTGAACTTTAAGAAATCAAGTTTGGCTTGTTTTGTTGCAGTGCTTTTGGGTTTGTCTGTGTCCTGTAACTGGATGTTTTGTTTTGTTGTTGTTGTTGTTGCAGTGGGATGGGGAGGTTTCCATCTGGGGTTCTCGAACAACACCGATCCAGAGCCTGGAAGGTGTAGGAGAACAGATGGGAAGAAATGGCGGTGCTCGAGAGATGCCGTTGTGGACCAGAAGTATTGTGAGCGGCACATGAACAGAGGACGCCATCGTTCAAGAAAGCCTGTGGAAGGCCAATCAGGCCATGCCGTCACCGGGACCACTGCTGCTACCACTACAAATAATGCCACCACTGCTTCAAAGCAAATGATGATGATGCCTAATAACAATGTAGTGGTGCCCGGAAGCAGTGCATCCAACTCCCTCACCTTTGCACAACAGGAACCTAAGAATATGCACCCTCTTGCATCCGATAGTTCTGCCCCTAACAACATCAACAGGTGACAAAGAAAAAAAAATGTTCTTTTAGCCTTTTGGTGTCTATTCCATTCCATAAATCCCCAATTTTTTATAACATATGCGGACTTCTATTTATCTTTTCATTTGGTTTAGGAGTGTAAGGACAGAATCAAAGAATCTATTATATCATCTATACGGGCTGATAGTGACTGGTCATTATTAATAGTGGTTGAGATTACTTTTAGGAAAAGATGGTTTTAGGCGTGTCAAATTTTGTTACTTTATCTTTAGGAAATGTACTTGTTGTAGTGTATTAGTCAATAGTCATGCTCACTCTTTTTAAACGGAAATTTCTCCTTGCATGCAGGATGTTTATGAATAACAAGGAGAATGGCAGTGAGAGAATCCCGGACGCTGATGCCCTCCCAATGCTGCCTCCCACTCTTGAGCTTAAACCCAAGGAAAACCCCTTTATGATTCATAAACAGCAAATCCCATATGAAGAATCCTCAAGGAATGAGTTTGGGCTTGTTACTTCTGATTCCCTACTTAACCCTTCGCAGAAAAACTCCTCCTTGCTCAGCAGCAGAAGCTTCGTTTCCTCACAAAACCCAACTACTAACCGAGAAACTGGTTCCCAACATTCACTTAGGCACTTCATTGATGACTGGCCCAAAACTCAGTCTAATCGCTCTGGTGTTTCTTGGCCCGAACTTGACATGCAATCAGAGAGAACCGAGCTATCAATATCCATCCCAATGACCTCCACAGACTTCATGTCATCTACTTCCTCTCCCACCAATGAAAAGGTAACATTATCACCTCTCAGGTTATCAAGGGAGTTAGACCCAATTCAAATGGGTTTGGGTGTGGGAAATGCTCTCAACTATTCAAATACTAGGCAGGCTAATTGGATTCCAATTACTTGGGAGAGTTCTATGGGTGGTCCTCTTGGAGAGGTTCTGAATCTTAGTAATAACAATACAAGTGATCACTGTGGCAAGAACTCCTCTGACCTCAACCTCATGACTGATGGGGGGGACAATAGCCCTCCATTAGGGTCTTCTCCTACTGGGGTTTTGCAAAAGACAGCATTTGGATCTCTATCCAATAGCAGTGCTGGGAGCAGTCCGAGGGCGGAGAATAAGACCCAAGAAGGAGCCAGCTTGTGCAATGACCTCCTCGGTTCAACTCATGGGAATTGTTCCTCCTTGCCTGCCTTGTAGAAAACTCTATAGAAGAAGCCCTTGCCCTTGAATGATGAAGTCATGGAATTGAAGCAGAAACAATTTTATCTGTGCTGACTTTATTTATCAGTTCAGTTTATGTTGCTGCCCCTAATATGGTAATCTTAGAATTTGCAAAAATATGTTCTTAATCTTACCCTCATAATTTGGTTGTGTAGGTTTTGCATTGCTTGACTTTTATTTTTGTTCATGTTTCTTCTGTTCAGTGCGCGTTTTGGTAAGTTTGTATGCAACGGTACTGATGTTGGTTGGTCTGTGGACTTTGGTTTTTTTAAGGAGATGGCCAGGTTTAGGTCATGTGGGGACTCTGATTGCGTGACGTAACAGTAAATATTAATGAGTGTTACTAATTCGTAGGACAGCACGCACATAGAAACATTATTTGCAAGCAACCCAAATTTTGTCGTCTTTTTTATATTAAATGTTGATTCCTTTTTATTTCACCTAGCCATTCTTGTTCTTCCTTAGCTATTCCAATTCTCAATTTATGTTTCGGAATGAATTGGCATTTTTGGAAAACTTATTTTACTTTTGATTTTTTTCGGGATTTATCCCACTTATAATTAAGTTACTGTGCTGTTAATTTCTATGTAAACTCTTTTTTAGGAGTGGAGTTTTGTTTTATAATCTAAGCTTTTTTAGATAAATTAATTAAGGGATGAAGTTTTTATCCTTATCAATTAAGGATTTCAATTTTATCAAAATATATTTTATTAATAATAATGTTGAAATGACAAAGATGTTCAATTTAAAAAATAAAAATAACTTATAATATGAACAAAACACATGGTATATATGATTTAATTTTTTATAATTAATAATATTATTAAGATATTTTTTTTTATTAAAGTTGAGGTCTTTGATTGATAATACAAATAAAGTTGAGGTCTTTAATTGGCAAGTTTTAAAACTGAAATTTTTAATTGATTATCACAACAAAATTGAAGTCATTTTATAATATTTGTCTTTTTTATATAACAAATTGAAACGAATAGTGGTAATTTCTTTGTAACTTTTAAATGTCTTAATTTCTTTTTAATTTCAAAATTGTTGTTTTTCGATTTTTATATATTAATTAATTTATATTAATATATTAAAAAAAAGACCTATGAAATAGGAGGACTTAAAGACTTCATCCACCACCCCTGAATTTGCAACCAATTCATGAGCTTTACATAGATCGGACCTACCACTATTTTTTTTTTTTTGGGATATAGATGGGACTATCGGAGCTATCATATCATACATGTTCCGATTAGGCCCGTTCATAGGATAGAGGCACATAAGCTTAGGAAAATGCTAGTTGCAGATCTCACTTTTTCCTCACATCTCTGCATCAATTATGTAGTAAAATTATAGTTTAAGTGTTTTGAAAATAATGTAAAGTTAACTATAATTAGATAATAAAAATTATACAAATGTAAAATGATAAGTATATAAATGTGTGTATATAATATTACTCATAAGCTTATTGGGCTTCTGGGGTTGGTGACGAGCATTAACCTTTGCCTAAATTATTTCTAAAAGAAATATGTAAAATGCACTCGATCAATTATTTTAAAAAATGACCTTATTTAATTTTATTATCAAGCCTATCTTTAGCTTAGTGTCAAACTATACAAGTTTGCATGTTCACAAAGTCTGAGGTTAAGGCAATAGAAAATAAATTATGTTGAAAATTAATTATGTATATAATTATTTCTTTTTAAAAATAATTATGAGAAAATTAATTTATGTTTGGATGTGTTAATAGGTAAGTCATTTTAAGATAGAATTTTGTTTAGATTGTATAGAAAAACGCTTTTAGGTATTAAATTACTAAAAGAAATATGAAATAATTTAAAAATTTATTTAGTTGATGACAAAAAAGGATATTATATAACTAAGTGCATGTTTGTTTATGAATAAAATTTGGTCTAACATAAAAACTTTTGGGTGTTATTGTCATATTTGGATAATTTTATGGAAGACGTTAATTTTAGTATTTTTAATAATTTATTATATAAAAGTAATTTTTTTAAATATTTAAACCAAATATATTATTTTAAAATTATTTTTTAACTAATATATTTAAACATAAATTAATTATATTATAATCAATTATAATAATAATAATAATTGATTTTACATATAATCGATTATTAAAATAATTAAATTTGTATATCATATGTTGAGAAATAATCAAGAATCACATCACATAATCAAAATGCTCAAAACAAACTTAAACAAAAAAAGCCGTTTTTAATGTAATAAGAACCATCAACAGCTTATAATTAATTAAAGCCAAACATGTTGTATTCAAATAACAAAAAAGCTTTATTTTGTAAGAAAAGCTGTTTAAAAAAATAATTCAGCGAAAACAAACAGAGTCATTTGCTGTAAAAATTAAAATGCCCCCTCTTCTCAGTCTTTAATTACCTTTTCTGAATTTCTATTTGAGTGTCATTTGCTGTAACAAGGGATTATATGCTGAAATAAGATGTTGCTGTTCATTGTGTTTCAGTACCTCGTATACCTTAAAATTTCCTTCTTAAAATTTCACCCTAAAAAATAAATCCTTGTTATAGGATAAAACATATATCTCTTTTTTTTTGTCCAGAATATTCCCTCATCTGAGGGTGAGAAATTAGTTTCCCAAAATACAGGCTCTAAACAAAAATTACTCTCAATGATATTATTTTTATACATATAAATTTTAAAATCGTATATAATTTAAAGATTACAAAAATTACTCTCAACTATATTTTTTTCATACATATAAATCTAAAAATCGTATATAATTTAAAGACTAAGTCCCTTTCATTAGACCAACACAATTAAAAACAAATATTTCTCTTAATATAATGAGTGGCCTCTGCTGAAAATACTGAGGAAAATGTATTGAGTTTTCAAAGTTGCGTTCCTTTGGGCCTGCTCATATTGATCCATAAAGCCAAATTTCTATAAAGCCAAAATTAAATTTTGAATAATATGACATGCTTTTTTTATTCTCAAATGAAGAAGTAATTCCTACTACTTTAATTCATTCAATAACCATCTTGTACGGAGAAATTCTTACCTCCTCTCCCTTGGATGTGTAGCATTACTATGTGTTTATGATGTAACTCTATTCGTATTTATGATGTATTTGCTTTAACTAATTATTTTCCCATTTTTGTAATTATCCTAGTTGTATGCAATTTAAGTAAAATTTGATTCTTTGGGGTCAAATAAATATATTCATCTGCATAAAACATTATTCACAACATTCCAATGCAGCTGATAAACTCAGCAAGGCTAAGGATTGAAAATAGTGAAGTGACTAATAAAGGTAGTGAAATATAAGAAAAGTTTAATTTTGATGTCCTGAATGCATAAAATTTTTGACATTATCAATCAATCACGCATAACGCATCATCACATGTGTGACCCATCCCATTAATTAAAGGGATGAACAAAATCATTTCATACCTCCAAATCCAACCCCCTGCTTCTTAATCTTATTCACGAAACTCTCATTCAACAGAATATTAACATTCCACCATATCCCACTCCCCATTCGAAACCATTGACAACTGACAACAATTAAGTGTGAACTGTCGGTCCAAAACTAACTCTACCAGAGAGAAGAATTAAACAACATTGATGGGACAAGCTTAACTAGACGAAACGTAGCATGAGAAAACCAACACAAGTGAAATGTTAGTATGGGATTTGGGTTATGGTGGCGTGCGTAACCCCGACCTCAATGAATTCGGGTCAGGGCTTTAAACACCACACAATCAATTTGAGGAGTTGGCTATAGACACAAAGCATTTATGGTGTCAAAATGCTCTGCAAATCAAGGATCCAACTCCCTTTCCATTTTTCAATTTTCCAAACAAAAATGCAATGCGAAAAAAATAAAAAAAATAAACGATGGATAATTTAAAATTAGAAAAAGGGGAGGTGCTCATATTCTATGGGTGTAAACGTGTCTGTCATGCCATGGCAATAGCATTCAGAACGAGGAATTATTTTATAATCATCGCAACCAAACCACTTTTTCTCTTGTATTCTATCCTTCACTGAAAAACCAGTTAACAAAACTAAAGACGCAACACAACCATCGAAAAGAAATCTGAAGCTTCGAATTCAATCGCACATACAACAGTAAATGAATTAAAAATAAAAAGCTTCAACACCGTTTTACAAGTGAAGAGAAAGAGCGAAAAAACAAGAGGATGAGATCATGGATTAATACGCCGCCTTCGTCTTGCAGATGGCTCACAAGTCACAAGTGAGAAAGGAAGAGATGATGGTTCTATATAAAGCTGAGATTCACAGGCTTCGCGGCTCAAAACCCTTAACCCTAAACCACCAACCCACTTCAGTTGTTCGGCCTTGCTTGCTACACAAAATCGGAATCCGAATAACAAAATAGGCTTCTCCGTAATCGGTTGTTGTGGGCTGTGGCCTTGGGCTTGCTCCCTTATGGACCCATACAAATTTAACACGTTCGCAGACCCCTCAAAAAATAAATCATAATGACACTAACTCCAACATTATTATTGTTCAGCAAAAATATTCAAATGCCGCCATCCCCTTTTCCCCTTCTTAGTGTGTATAAGTTATTTTTAGGGGTTTTTAGAATAATTATTTATGGAAAAAAATATTATTCAAAGGCTTTTTTTATTTTTCATTTGGCATTATTACAATTTTAATTTTCATTTAATTTAATATCATATTACTTTACAATAAAATAAAATAAAATTAAAATTTAAGGTAAGGTGTAAATGAGTATAGCTTTACTATTTAGAGCTTAAGTCATTTATTATTTGAATCAAGATTTAAATCAATCACCAGTATAGTCCAATTTGGGAGATTAAAATGAGCTTAAGCATGACCTACACGAACTCAAACAACTTTTGTTTATTAATTATCTGATATAATAATTGCACTGATACAATACAACCCTTTATTGATACTTTATCAACTACAGGATTTTATAAATTATGTCACATTAAAATTAATAATCGAAATAGATAGAAAACTGATGGTGCTATGGAATGATTTTTTTTTCTATTTTATAGAAAAAAACTCCTTATCACCCCGAAAGGAACAAGGAGACAGTTGTGTTAGGAAAAATTAGTACGTTTTAAATCTAATTTATTGTGTAATACTTTTAGAATACAATGTAATTATTTTATTTTGATAAATAAAAAGATATTTAATTTATTTTTATTTTATTTATCATATTTATTATTTAATTAATATGACAAGTTCTTTAATTAAATTTAGGTACTTATCATTATGATAGAAATCATGATAACAAGAGATAAGCTTTTATTTATAATTTAATCTAAAGTATTTTTAATCATATGATTATTGAAAATATGAAATAAGTAATTCGGATAGATCAATATATGTGTGATTGTCTCTATTGGATAGAGATTAATAAATTTTACTTATTAATACACATATATATAAATGATGCATATGAAGATATGATTATTGAACTGACTCAATTGAAAATTTCTAATAGTTTATATTGTCGTTAATTTATTAATAGGATATTCTCATGAAGGACATGGTGTATATATTTCCTTTCACCTGAAATTATCATAATAATTAATAAGCTACTTGTTATACTTTGATTTAGAACACCTAATGCCCTAGGGCGCTAGTTGAATAAATATTAGGTATGACTAAATACTTATAGGATTAATGATATATCAAAAAGGAATACATCTACTCTTGGTAATGAGTTTGAGCTCTATGATTATAACAACAAGATTAAGACCTTAGTCAAAACAATTAAATGAATGAAGAAATGAGTTTCTTAAATCATTCACCAGTTAGTGATTATTCTAAAGGTTTACCTATTAGAGTTTGACAGTTATAACATATTTTAAGGTTAACTCAGAGCAGGAATGATAGAAAGAAATACTGCATTATTCTTCTAAAGGTTCTTTAAGAACAAAATATATTACTTCATGATATTTAGTCATTGAGGAGTGTTGTTAGACACCAAATTTAATTAATAATTTAGTTCAACTAATTTACTACCGACTTAGTATTGAACCTATGAGGTTACACACTAACGAATGTTTCAATCTTTGTTAAAAAATTATTTAATTTGTTATTTGATAATTAAATTATAAAATTTAATTTAATCAAATAAATAAATTTTTGATTCAAATAAAATATTATTATATTTTTTATTAGTATTTATAATATAATTAATACATAACACAATTATTTTTAAAAAATTATTTAAAATAGAATTATTAGAAGTTTTCAAATTTAAAGTAAATAATGACGTAATTGATTTGCATCAGAAGTCAAATCATTTAAATTCTATTAGATAGGACTTATTATTACACGTTAGATAAGATTTCATATTCTATCTATTGGATAGGATTTGATGTGCTGCATGTTAGATATTTTTTTATATTGTTACACGACTGTTTCTCTTTTTGCAAGGAGATGTTTTTTTTTTTGTTATTTATTTTTTAATAAATAAATCAAAATAATTTTTATGGCTATTTAGTCAAGCACGTGCAACAATATCAAAATGTATCAGCAAATAAAAATTTAATAGCCGTTATGGCTATTTAGTCAAGCACGTCCAGCAAGCAATATCAAAAGAATAATATTATATCTTTTAATTTAATTATTTTAATAATTATTTTAATATTAAATAAAAAAATAAATATATTTAATGTTTTAAAATTAAAAAATATTTAATATTTTTTTTAATAATTAAAAAATTAATAAAAAAATTAAATAAAAAGATAAATTATTTCTCATATTAAAAGGTGTCAACAAATGAAACTTTAATAATCTTTATGGCTATTTAGTGAAACACGTCCAACAAGCAAACCAAAACGTGTCAGCAAATGAAACATTAATAGCCTGTATGGCTATTTAGACGTACTTGTGCAGCAAAGGAAACTTGAATATGTAGTCATATATATATCATAGACAGAAAATGTAATTTTTTTGCTCTGGTTTTCTTCAGATTTTTGTGTAATTTTAATGTTTAAAACGAGTTGATAGTAAGATTTGATTTTAGTGTGAATATGTATAGAGTTTTTGTAAAATTAAAGAATTTTTTTTAAAATATCAAGAACTATCTATCAGATATTCTGAATTTATCTTCGTAGTATTAGAATAAATTTAAATACAAAATAATTATTTTGAATTACTATTACATTGTTTTGTTGCATGTTTTAATCATTATGCAATCTTTTAATGGTATCAGAGTCTGGTTATTTATGTTTAAATTATATTACTAAAATTATAACTTATGAGTTTGTGAAGTAAATACATGATTTAAATAATGAATTATTTTTCCAGTGATGACATTTGTGCATAATTATTGTGTGTAGTGCTCACTCATGTGTTTAAGTATGATTTAGAATATACATTACTTTCATGAATTTAATTTACAAGTGATATAATGATTTATTTACGGCTAGTTTTACATATAAGGTCACAAATTATATTTATGAGTTTGTGTAATTATTGGATAATAATCATACTCTGTGCATGTGTTTTTCTTGAAACATGACATTAGATTGTTAATTCCAATTGTGAGTTGATATACTTGTAATCTGCATCTCTGTGACTTTTAGAAATTTTATATGATAAAATATGATGTATTAGTTATATCACATTGTATAGTTTTCTATATTCCTTGTTCACAAGGAGCGACCTGACAACCAACAGTGCAGACTTATGGTTTAAGGATAAAATAAATAAAAAACTTATATTGTATGTGATGCATATACATAGAAAGAATTAATCTGTACAAAACGTCTGAACTACTCAGAGAGTATAAAGTTTAATTCATTAATACCAATAGGAATGACTAAGGAAGTATAAATTTTTTTTTTAATTCATGTTTACAAAATTATCTACTTTAAAATAGGAATGCAGAGAAATAGAGATTTCTCCACTAAGAGAAATAGAGATTTCTCAAACTACCTTAATAGTATTGTAGTTAGTGGAAATATCATCTAGATAAAAATCAATATCTTTATGATAAATGAAAATGTGTTCTTATGTTATTATGTTTTTCTTTTCTTGTTCTTAGATTTCTCAATGTGTATTCTTTATCACTGCACTCTATACTTGATACCAACAAATTGGTTGAAGTCAATTATGATGATTGGTACCATAATTTAATAATTGTCCTTATGCATAAAAAACTTATCGATGCGATTGATGAGCTTGCCACAACTGCCCCTATTGACAAAGAAGATGCTGAAACAACCAAGACTTATGGAAAGTACTTGGAATAGTATCTTAATGCTAAATGCATCATTCTGACATCTATGAGTTATGAGCTTCAAAGGCAACATGAAGATATGAACCTACCTGTGATCATTGAACATCTTAAAAAGATGTATGGTGGACAAAGCAAGACAACTAGATATCAGTTGTCCAAAAACTTGTTTAAGTCCGCATTGAGTGCATGTTCTCCAGTTGGGCTTCATGTTCTAAAGATGATTGATTGATGCAGACTTAAAGGATGCAAACCCAAGTGCATGTTGTCTCAAGTAATGAATTTCTCAGGAGTCCGAAGTCGATTCACAGAGAATTGATGAAAAAAAAACTATGAGGTAATAGAAGGCTTTGTCACAACAATAAAGATAATAAAACTTATTCACAATTAAATTTAAAAACTTGTTTGGGCTAAGAGATCTACTTTTGATAATAAATTAAGAACAAGATTAATTCTTTTTCTAACTCAATTGAAATCCACACACAACGGAGGTTCCAATCGGAGAATAAAACATTCAAAGTCCATTTAGAATTATATATGTCGTTATATTATGGTTCATTTAATTATTTATTAACACCTATACTTGTAAATGAGTTCAAACATTCATTGTGCCAAACCACTTGTCTACAATGAATCAAGAACTCCACTTTACAAGGAGGGTTTCTAAATTGATTAGAAACAAAATACAACACGTATAATGATCACTTGATAATATATCATTTAAGTATAAGAAAGAAATTAATCTAACCTTATTTTATTACCAAAAGCTTCACTCCTTCACCCAAGCAAGATGAAGATTTAGTTACCCATAAACAAGAAGAAAGAAAAAGAGTAGAAGAAAAAGATGAACATAACTTCAACTTAGAACAAAAGAAAATTACACAAATAACACAATAGCATAATCTAAGCTAAGCTAAGATTAACTAAATGATCTACCTATGGTCCCTTTTATAGAGGATTAAGGATACAAAATGACAAGGGAATTAATTAATGAGTGAGTGGATGGGTGGGTGGATAAGTGAAAAATGCCAAAGAACTTTTGTGAGTGGAAAATTATTGAAATTTCTTGTCTCCGAAATCATTTAGTGATGAACTCATGGATAAAGTTAGAATGAAGCAAAGTGGTTTTCATGAAAGTTCGAGGAAATTGTCTCAGCTTTCCAATGCCACCAAAATCATCCAAAAATTTGTCTTACAGCCCAAGATATGACCCAATTACTACATATTATTCAGGCCCAATTTTAACACCTCTGTTTTGAATTCCAGACCCAATATGACCTCTAAGCTGTCCAGTTGAGATCTTGTGTTCTTCATAAAAGTTGTAGATATGGGTCTTAACTTTCATATGCCAATTTTTCAGCCCATTTAAGTTCCTTAAACTCGAATTATGCAATGATTACTGCACATTGTTTGGGTTACAGTAACAAAACTCGTGTTCTGACTTCCAAGCCCAATTAGCTCCACTAGATGTCTGATTTTTCCCTAGAGCTCTTCATGAAAGTTGTAGAACTCTTTCTCATCTTTCCTACAAGGTAATATATATAATTATAAGACATGTAAAACTCAAGATATGACTGAAATACAGAAATAATGTAAGACCAAAATAATGCTAAAAAATCGATTAAGTCCAATTTGAGTCTAAACTTATAAAACATAACCAAGCTTAATCAATTACGTACATGGAGAGTGTAAATGACTAAAAATGAGAGTTTGTTAATATATAAAATATGTGATTATCAAATTCTCATACACTTAGTTTTTTGCACTCTTGGCAAAACACATAAAATCAAAGACAGGAAACAAAGAAAAACGACATAAACTCAAAAGTTAAAAACTCTAAAAGACTCGATGAAATAAGAAGAACAACCAGAAATTCAAGGGATCAAAGCATTAATGAGGTAACATTTCTTCATATCTCAAACCAACAAGGAAGGAAACTTCAGTTAAAAAGAATGAATCAAGAATGATAGATCCTCATAGAATTCATTCTCAATCTCTCAAGTGTTTAAAAAGGTAAGTATTTCACTCTATTCAACTCATGAACAATTGCACTATCATAAACTTGCTTATCTTCTACTTCTTCGCTACTCAAAACACGTGCACATAAAAATCAAGAGAACTTTATTCAAGGTTATAAGGAGGTTATGGTAAAGGAGGGGGGATAATATGAATATTAGAAGATAAATAGTAAAGAGAATAAAAGAGCATTATGGTACAGTTAGAGTGGAGAAGATGTTTGAGAACATTCATCATAAAGGACAATGATTAATATTTGACTAATGTTTTGTTAACGATTAATCCAAAATTGGTGAATTGAATTCATTGTTAGGCCTGAATCTTCTCCTTCTTTTCTTGTTGTTTCTAAGTATCCACTTTTATCCTAGGTATGAATATGTCACATGGTGTATCAGGAGACTTTGATAATCCTTTGATTGCAGTGGTAGTCAGCTCTTTTTTTTTTATCATTTTACACACAAACCCCCACACTTGTTCAAGAATAAGGCCAATGCTCTCTTATTCTCTAAGGTTGGGTAAAAATATGTTTTTTTTCTTTTTTCTTTTCTTTTTTTGAAGGCACGTAATGAGCTAAAAATAAAGAATGGTCAAATAAGCTCAAAGGGGTTACACAAGAAAAAATATACAAGGATGACTATTTAGTCAAAGTAGCTATTTCAAAATGGCTCAATCATATTTATGTATACATGTGAAAATGTAACCTCAAAAAGAATCAAAACAAGTTCTAGAGTAACAATTCCATGATTGAAAATTACACAAAAAAGAAGAGAATGGTATAAATGTTCAATTCATTCATCAGTAGGCTCAAAATCTCACAAGATATATTTCTATCATTCTCAATCTACCATATCAATATTCATATCCAAACTTGTGATTTTTAAGAAAGAAGACAATTTATGCTAAGATCCAAGAATCCATTTGCTACTTCTACACAAAATAATTATTTCCTCAACTAAGATGCGTCTCAAGAGTAAACTTACCTCCAAGGCAAAATTTACTCCTTACTCTGCCATCCTTAATTGGTTTTACTATGAATAGGTTTCTGACAGTCATATCACTAAACATAGATGTTAAAATTACTCAAGAATAAAATCCTTAATTAGACTTTAGATGCGTCTCAAGAATAAAATTACTCATTATTCTTCCATCATTCATTAGTTTGGTAAGTCCATGACAATCATATCATACTTTTCAAAAAAGAATTTTTTTTTGGTCAACTATCTTTTCCCCCAATCAGATCACAACATTATCCTCAATGTTAAAATATAGATGAGTAAATGATAGAAGATATTACCTATTGGAGAAATGTGACACAAATTACGGTAAATAAAATCAAAGGTAAAGAAAAGTTATAAACGAAGTGTCAGATCAAACGTTCATTTCAAGCTGCTTCCCTTACTACTTCTTACTGGCCAATCTATCTGAGTTATTGCTGGGTCAGGTTTATAAACAAAAGCTTCTAATTTATCAATCAACTCATCAATAGTGGAAGCAGAGATAAGAAGTTGTCTTGCTGAATGTGTGATAAATTTCTATTCCACAGCATGGTCAAGAAAAAGTAACAAAATATCAAAGAAATTATTTACATTCAACAAACTTATGGGTTTATGGTGGATGTTCAATTGGGCCGAAGTTGAAATTAAGAAAAATAATTGTTTTTAATTTTTAATTTTTTTTGTTTTATTTTTTTTTACTTCAAGAAAACCATCAGGGTAAAGAAGTTTAGAAACCTCTGAAGGACCATGCTCAAATGATCGTCTGTCCAAAACTAAAATACAACAAAATCATACAAAGATAAAAAAAAATAATAGCAAATGATGACATACCTTATGTATAGTTTTTATAGCGTATCTTTATAATGTGCTCAGCCAATCTTGGATTTCTTCTCCTTCCCGCTTGTGGAATATATTAGATTGAGCTACGACGCAACTAATTAAAATGTGTAAATCTGACAGCCACCACCTAAGGACCACAGCTTGTGAGAGGTCGCTGGAGAGCCCATGGCAAATCACAGGATCCAGCTCAGTTGCATAGTCACGCGAATATGCCAACACAGGCCGCTTTTTTCTGCCCATCATCTTAACTTGCCTAGAAGGTAAACTTTGGGACACTGAGAACGGCTCTCTACAGAGCATGGCACACGGACCTTATTTATATACCGGTGTGTGAAGGTTTCCTTCTGAGTATATGAAAAGACAGACATCCATTTGGGGCTCCTAATCTAATTAAAGACTAAGTTAAACCGAAGTTTCGCCCTCTTTTTCTCATTTTTGTCTCTTTTAACCTTGTTTTTTTTCTCTTTTTTACTTTTTTTTTTAAGAAAACATGAAGAAGAAGAAGATAATATGTGCAGATTGTTATGAATATGGCTCACATCTGCCTCTAGTTTCACGTCTAGTAACGGCTTAAACACCTTCTATGAGTTGAGGATAAGCTTCCCATCCAATTTTTTTTATAAATTAGAAAACAAGGTCTTTTAGAGTCAGATTCCCAAGCCTATAGCGTTTTTCTTCATCCTTGAAGAGATTCTACAAATTAAGAAGTTCACGATGCACAAATCCACAAGAATGTGTCTCAAGAGTCAATAAGATATCATCTAATGACTTTTTACTCAGTCAATTCTTAATGAAAATTTTTTTATCTTGTTTGTTTGTGAAAACCATCCCCAAAGAATGACATCGCTTGTTACAATTCCATCGTGCATATTTGTAACAGACTTGTAACATTTTTACTCTTCTCCTTTTAGAATACGAACTTCTTCAAAGACCTGACATGTATGAGTCAAATGAAATTGAAAACTCACCTACTAGTCAAACCTTTGCTTCAATTATCCAGCGTATATCTTCTGGTATACCCTTGTGCATTAACAATCTCAATCTTTCATATCTAACTTTGTAGATTTTTGTCAGAGCATTTTGAGGGAGGGAAGAAAAATGTTCTTTCAAGTTTGAAAGAATAACATCCATTTTAAAGGAGAATGATTCAGTTATTTTGGGAAACTGAAAAACAAACCGACTCGAGAGCTATGGAGTACCGTAATCCGCCACTTAACGGGGAACACAAAGAACTGCAAAAAAAATGCAACAAAATTAGAATAAATTCTATTCATAACAAGGATTAGAAAGAGAGATGAATTTTACCTCATCAACTTAGTTTTCCAGAAATTGTTTGAGTCTTTGTCCATTGACTTTAAACACATTACTATTCATAGGATTCTCAATGTCTATGGCCCCATGCGGATACACATGTTTGACAAGAAAATAACCATTTCACCTAGATCTCAATTTTCTAGGAAATAAGTGCAGACAAGAATTATAAAACAGAACTTTTTGACCAATTTCAAAAGATTTTCTCAAAATTGTCTTGTCATAAAAAGTTTTTGTTCTAGTTTTATAAATCTTTGAATTTTCATATGCATCATTTCTCAATTCCTCAAGTTCATTTAATTGCAATTTGCGTATCTTGCAAGCATCAATAAAGTTTAAGTTGAAAGCTTTAATGACCAAAAATGCTTTATGTTTCAATTCTACAGGCAAGTAATAAGGTTTTTCATAGACTAATCGATAAGAGGACATGTACAAAGATGTTTTGAAAGCAGTACGGTAAGCTTAAAGTGAATCGTTTAGTCTTAAAGACCAATCTTTACGATTTTGGTTAACTGTTTTTTTCAAAATTTGTTTAATCTCCTTATTTGCCAATTCAACTTGTCCATTTTTCTGAGGGTGATAAGTGGTGACAATTTTGTGTGTAATACCATATTTCTTCATTAAAGATTCAAATAGTTTATTACAAAAATGTGTTCTCCCATCACTGATGATAGCTCGAGGGATTCCAAATCGACACAAGATATTTTATTTTAAAAATTTGAGAACATTTTTATGATCATTGTATCAGCATGGAATTGCCTCAGTCCATTTTGAGACATAATCAACTACAACCAAAATATACACAAATCCAAATGAGGATGGAAATGTGCCCATGAAATTAAATTCTCAACAATAAAAAATTTCAATGACAAAGATGGGGTTCATAAACATCATGTTTCTTTTTGAAATTGAGCGCAATTTTTTATAATTTTCACAACTTTTGCAAAAAGTATAGCAGTCCTTAAATAAAGTGGGCTAATAAAATCTACACTGTAAGATTTTTGCACCTGTTTTCTTTGAAGAAAAGTGACCTTCACATGCTTCTGAGTGACAAAATTTAATGACACTACCTACTTCACTATCGGGCACACATCTCCGAAAGATTTAGTCAGGACAATATTTGAACAAGTATGGGTTATTCCAATAAAAATTTTTCACTTTTGTAAAAAATTTCCTTCTATCTTGGTGCGTCCATTGAGGCGGCATCTTTCTTGTTACAAGAAAGTTGACTATGTTAGCAAACCAAGGCATGAAATTGACAGAAAATAAAAATTTATAGGGAAAGAATCATTGATGGGTGTGCTATCAAAAGGTGAGCCTGTTGTAAGTCTAGACAAATGATTTGAGACAATATTTTCGGCTCCTTTCTTATCTTTTATTGTGATGTTGAATTCTTGAAACAACAAGATCCACCGTATCAATCTTGGTTTGACATCCTGCTTAGACATCAAATATCTAACGGCAGTATGATCGGTGAAAATCACAATAGAAGAACTAATTAAATAAGATTGAAATTTGTCCAGTCCAACTATTACAGCAAGTAATTCTTTTTCAATAGTATTGTAATTCATTTGTGTATTATTTAAAGTTCTATTTGTATAACAAATCACATGAGGCTTACTTTCCTTTCTTTAGCCTAAAACAATGCCCACAGCAAAATCACTAGCATCACACATCAACTCAAAAGGCAAAGACCAGTCAGGAGATTGCATGATAGGAACAGATGTCAGAAAACTAATTAATTTTTTAAAATATTTTTGACATTCTTGAGTCCAATCAAATGGTACATCTTTCAACAGAAGATTACTTAATGGTCTAGATATGACACTAAAGTCCTTTATAAATCTTCTGTAAAATCCTGCTTGTCCTAAAAAGGAACGAACTTCTCTGACTGTTTTTTGGGAAGGAAAATGAGTAATTAATTCAACTTTGGCCTTATCAACTTCAATTTCTTTAGAAGATATCCTATGACCTAACACTATTCCTGAGGTAACCATGTAATGACATTTTTCCCAGTTTAGCACAAATCATTTTTCTTCGCATCTTTTAAGAACTTTTTCCAAATTATCAAGACAATTTTCAAAAGAATTTCTAAAAATTGTCAGATCATCCATGAAAACCTCTAAATAACGCTCAATCATGTCACTAAAAATACTTAACATGCATCTTTGGAATGTTACTGGAGCATTACAAAGGCCAAAAGACATCTTTCTATATGCAAAAGTACCAAAAAGACATGTTAAAGTGATTTTTTGTTGATCCTCTAATGCAATTGATATTTGATTATAACCCAAATAACCATAAAGAAAACAGTAGTATGGATGTCCTGCTACTATTTCCAGAATTTGAAAAAAAAATAGCAAGGGAAAATGATCTTTCCTAGTAGCAATATTTAATTTTGTAAAATCAATACACATACGCCAACTAGATGAGACTCACATAGGTATTAATTCACCTTTATCATTTTTAACTACTGTTATTCCAGATTTCTTAAGCACAACTTGTATAGGGCTTACCCACTGGCTATTAGAGATAGGATAGATAATTCCAACATTAAGCAATTTAAGGACTTCAACTCTAACTACCTCTTTCATGTGTGGATTTAATCTTCTTTGAGGTTGTTGAGAAGTTTTAGCATTATCTTCTAAATGTATTCTATGTGTACAAATTAATGGATTAATGCCTTTTATATCCTTTAATGTCCATCCAATTGCACTTTTATACCTTTTAAGTACTTCTATTAACATACCTTCTTGTTCTTTAGTAAGAGATGAGGAAATTACCACTGGAAAGCTTTGCTCTTCTCCCAAAAATGTGTACTTCAACCCAGCAGGTAATGACTTTAGTTCCGGTATGGGTACTTCTTCATAGGCATTATCATTGATGGGTTTTAGCTCTTCAAATCTTGGCTCTATTACTTGTGTACAATCAAGCAAAGAGCATATTTAAGAGATATTATCTTCTAATTGCATGTTTGAATCAAATGAATTGACTAAACAAATTTCTAATGAGTCAGAAGAACTCCTTGTTTGAAGATGATCATCTATAATGGCTTCAATTCCTTCAACTTCCTCATTTTCATCAAGGACTTCCTGTGGTTACTTGCACATGTTAAAAACATTGAGCTCCAGTGTCATATTTCCAAATGTTAGCTTCACCACTCTATTTCTGTAATTTATCAAAGCATTAAATGTTACTAAAAATAGACGGTCTAAAATAACAGGAATTGACTTGCAACTATCAACCATAGGTTCAGTATCTAAGACAATAAAATTCACAGGATATATGAATTTATTAACTTTTACTAACACATCTTCCACTATTCCTCTTGGAATTTTAATTGATCTATAGGTAAGTAGAAGAGTTACAAAAGTTAGTTTTAACTCAACAAATTTGAGTTGCTGATAAA
The DNA here is from genome assembly GCA_029884605.1 of Ormosia emarginata. Taxonomy (NCBI): domain Eukaryota; kingdom Viridiplantae; phylum Streptophyta; class Magnoliopsida; order Fabales; family Fabaceae; genus Ormosia; species Ormosia emarginata. Next base: position 71,546,395 of record JAQQTP010000082.1, read on the forward strand.
CTGAATATGAAAGCAAATTGACACTAGCACCAAGATCAAGTAAAGCTTTTTCAATTTTATGTTCTCCAATAATGCATGAAACTATAGGACAATCAGGATCTTTATATTTCAACGCATTATTATTTTGAAGAATGAAGCTTACCTATTCAGCCAAAAATACTTTCTTTTTCACATTTAGTTTCCTTTTAACAATGCACAAGTCCTTCAAATATTTGGTATAAGAAAGAATTTGTTTGATAGCATCTAACAGAGGAATATTGACCTTCACTTGTTTCAAAATTTTAAAAATTTCAGTGTTATGGTTCAATTTCCTTAAATTGTTTAATGCTTGAAGAAATGAAGGTGCAAGCGAAAGTTTGGTCTCTTTTTGGTTAACTTCTTCATTTTCTTAGAGAATTGGTTCATCTTCTTTCTCACAAGGTTCGGGAATTTATTTTTCAACAACATTTCCACACTTAAGAGTTATCACTGACTTGACTTGGTTCATTTGTTAGTTTTCTGAACTCTCCTCATTTAGACTGTACTGACCCTTGGAATTTGGTTGAGGTTGAGAAGAAAATTTTTCTTTTTCGTGAATGGTGAGTGCAGAAGAAAGTTTAGCAAAAGTTTCTTTTATGTCAATTATGATTTGATTGTTTTGTTTATTAATGACTTTTTGTTTATTTATGAATGCATGCAGTATTTTTTTTAAGGTTTTTCCTATATGGTGGGACATAAGGTGCATATTCTTGAGAATTTTGTGAGTCCTGTTGTGCCTGAGGAGGTGGTGGTTGCACAAATTGTGACTGATTATTATTCTTCCAGCTGAAGTTCGGGTGATTTCTCCATCCCAGATTGTATGTATCTGAAAAAGAAAAAGTAAATGACTTTTTAAAATTATTCATTGCATTTACTTGCTCATGTACAACTTCTTTAAAAACAGGAATCTTAGGACATTCATGTGTTGAGTGTCCTAAGTCATCACAAATGCCACAAATTTCTTTATTTTACACATATTTGATTTCTTTTGTTTTTTCTAATTCCACTACTTCAATTTTTCTAGCCAAACTAGTAAACCTAACATTTAGAGCTTCCTCTTGACTAAGGTGATATTTTCTTTTATTAGCACTTGTAAGGTTAGATTTAATTGAATTTTCAGAAAAGTTAGTATTGTGCCAATATTGAGAATTTTCAGCCAACTGGTTTAAATAGTCTAAATTTTCATCAGGTTCTTTATCAAGAAACTCACCATTGCACATTATTTCCACAAGTTTTTTAGTTTTAGGTGATATACCTTCATAAAAGAAGCCTATAGTATGTCATTTTTCAAAATCATGATGTGGGCAAGAATTTAACAAATCTTTAAATCGTTCCCAATATTAAAAATATGCTTCATTTGAATTTTGGAAAAAATTTGGATTTATATTTTCATAGCATTAGTTTTATGTGTTGAAAAAAATTTATTTAAGAACTCATCTTACATTTCTTGTCATGTGTCAATTGATCTTGGTTTCAAAGTGTTAAGCCAAGCTTTTCCTTTATCTTTTAAGGAAAAAGGAAACAATTTAAGCTTAATAATCTCTTCAGTGCAATTTTGATTATTGAAAGCAATACATACTTCTTCAAATTCTTTTAGATGTAAATATGAGCTTTCAGATTCTAAACCATGAAAATTAAGAAGTAAAGAAATCATATATGGCTTAAATCTAAAATTATTGGCATTGAGTGGAAAGATAAAACATGATGGACTAGAATTTCGAGGTGGTTGCAAATATTCAAGTATGGTTTGCAACTATTGATTTTCATGTTCATCATATACACTTTCATTTTCAGCCATTGTGTCAATTGTGTGTGATTGTGATTCAAACAAATTAATATATAAAATATCAGAATTAATTTTAACCAAACGACCAGAATTTAAATCACGATACTAATTAAATGACTTAAAATAGAAAAAATAATGTACAAGTCTGCAGTTTACACCAGCCATTAAATATTAATAATAAATAAATTACATAAATAAAAAAAATAATATACAAGTTCGTAAGTTAGATAGCAAAATTAAATGACTTAAAAATAAAAGTCAAAAGTCAAATACAGAAAATAAAATACAAAAAATAGAGTACATAAAGTAAATTTAAAATATGAAAATCGAGAGAATCGACAAGCTGATTTTTTGCTCCTCCGAAAGAGAAGAGAAGAAGAAAGATTATTTTATTACATTAGAAAGCATAAATAAATAACATAAATATAAAAGTTAGAAAGTTAGAAAGTCAGATAGCGTAAATAAATAAGACAGAAAACATAAATAAATAAGATAATAAGTTAGTAAGTCAGAAAGCGTAAATAAAAAGCATAAATAAATGACATAAATAAAAAAAGTTAGTTAATAAGTTAGAAAGTTAGTAGGTTAGTAAGTTAGTAAATTAGAAAGTTAGAGAGTTAGTAAAGAAATCGAAGGACCGACAATCCGATCTTTTGCTCCGGTGAGGGAGAAGAGAGAATATATTTTATTAAAGTATGAGAACTTCAATAAATTAAAACTTCAAATCAAGTCCTCGGCAACGGTGCCAAAAACTTGATGCGGACTTAAAGGATGCAAACCCAAGTACAGGTTGTCTCAAGTAATAAATTTCTCAGAAGTCCGAGGTCGATCCATAGGGAAATGATGAAAAAAAATTCTTTGAGGTAATAGAAGACTTTGTCACAACAATAAAGATAATAAAACTTGTTCATAATTAAATTAAAGAACTTGCTTGGGCTTGGAGATCCACTTTTGGTAATAAATTAAGGACAAGATTAATTCTTTTTATAACTCAATTGAAATCCACACACAACAGAAGTTCCAATCAGAGAATAAAACATTCAAAGTCCATTTAGAATTATATACGTAGTTATATGGTTCCTTTAATTATTTATTAACACCTACACTTGTAAATGAGTTCAATCATTCATTGTGCCAAACCACTTGTTTACAATGAATCAAGAACTCCACTTTACAATGGAGGTTTCTAAATTGATTAGAAACAAAATACAACACATAAAAATCACTTGATAATATATCATTTAAGCACAAGAAAGAAATTAATCTAACCTTATTTTATTATTAAAAGCTTCACTCATTCACCCAAGCAAGATGAAGATTTAGTTACCTATAAACAAGAAGAAAAAAAGAGAGTAGAAGAAAAAGATGAACATAATTTTAACTTAGAACAAATGAAAATTACAACAAATAACACAATAGCATAATCTAAGCTAAGCCAAGATTAACCAAATAATCTTCCTATGGTCCCTTTTATAGAGGATTAGGGATATAAAATGATAAGAAAATTGATTAATGAGTGAGTTGATGAGTGGATGGATGAGTGAAAAATGCCAAAGAACTTTTGTGAGTGGAAAATTATTGAAATTTCTTGTCTCCGAAATCATTCAGTGATGAACTCATGGATAACGTCACAATGAAGCAAAGTGATCTTCATTAAAGTTCTAGGAAATTGTCTCAGCTTTCCAATGCCACCAAAATCATCCAAAAATTCGTTATACAACCCAAGATATGACCCAATTACTGCAGACTGTTCAAGCTCAGTTTCAACACCTCTGTTTTGACTTCCAGACCCAATATGACCTCTAAGCTTTCTAATTGAGCTCTTCTGTTTTTCATGAAATTGTAGATATGTGTCTTAACTTTCAGATGCCAAATTTTCAGCCCATTTCAGTTCCTTAAACTCGATTTATGCAATGATTACTGCACATTATTCGAGTTACAGTCACAAAACTCGTGTTCTGACTCCCAAGCCCAATTAGCTCCACTAGATGTCTGATTTTTTCCTAGAACTTTCATGAAAGTTGTAGAGCTCTCTCTTATATTGCCTACAAGGTAAGATATATAATTATAAGACATTTAGAATGCAAGTTATGACCAAAATACAGAAATAGTGTAAGACCAAAATAGTGCTGAAAAAATCAATTAAGTCAAATTTGAGTCCAAATTTACAAAACATAACCAGACTTAATCAATTACATACATGGAGAGTGTAAATGACTAAAAATGAGAGTTTATTAATGTATAAAATATGTGATTATCATTGATCTTATTGAACAACTTGAGAAGTTGGAGTACAAACTTGGCAAAGAGCTTTCTCAAGATCTGATCGTGCAATCACTTCCTAAGTCATTTTCACAATTTATTGTTAACTTCAACATGAATAAAATGAGTTGTGAACATCATGAGATGCTCAATTTATTGATTGATTATGATAATCAAGTTGTATATGAGGATAAGAAAGGAACTGCCATGCTGGTTAGTAAATTCTCTAAAAATAAGGGTAATGGTAAGTATAAGCCGAAAAAGAAGCCCCTTGCACCTAAAGGTGGTGTGACCAAACCCAAGGTTAAACAGGATACGTCAGACAAGTCTGATACTGAATGTTTCTTCTATAAGGAGAAAAGTCATTTGAAGATAAATTGCAAGAAGTATCTTGCTTTTCTGAAAGAAAAGAAACAAAGTGAGACTTTAATAAAAAATGTTTTCATGGTTTCTTTAATTGTTACTAATTCTTCAATGTGGGTATTAGATACTTGTAGTAGTTTTAATATATACAATATGTTGTAGGGGTTACAGATAAGTAAAAGGTTGAAGAAAGGAGAAATTAGCCTTCAGGATGAGAATGGTGCAAATGTTGCGGGTGTAGGATCAATTTCTTTAATAATTCCTACTGATAAAACATTAGTGTTGGAGAATTATTATTATGTCCTGAAATTTGTTTCGAGTGTTATTTCAATTTCTATGTTGGACAAACGTGATTTTCGTATTGTTTTCAATAATAACATTTGTTCAATTTATCATAATGATGATTTATATGTGAATAATTATCTCCAACATAGTATTTATGTCTTACCTGATGTGAATGTAAAATCGATTATGTATATTTCTGGTCTTAAAAGAGAAAGAGACAATCAAGTAAATCGTGCATACATTTGGCATTGTAGACTTGGTCATATAAGAGAGAAAAGAATTAACAAGTTATACAAGGAATGTTACCTTGACCATTATGATTATGAATTATATACAATTTGTGAATCTTGTCTCAAAGGAAAAATGACCAAATCTCCGTTTACCAGAAACGGAGAGAGAGCTTTTGAATTGTTGGGTCTAATTCATACAGATGTTTGTGGGCCCTTGAAAATTCAAGTCAGAGGAGGATATTCTTATTTTATCACCTTCACTGATGATATGTCTAGATACGACTTTGTGTATCTTATGAAACACAAATCTGAGTCATTTGAAATGTTCAAAAGATTTCGTAGTGAAGTTGAGAAACAACTTAGTAAGAGTATCGAGGTTCTCAGATTCGATAGAGTAGAAGAATATCTTAGTGACAATTTTCTTGATTATCTAAATGAAAATTGAATTCAATCACAGTTGACACCTCTAGGAACACCATAATACAATGGTGTATCCAAAAGAAGGAATGAAACCTTATTAGATATGGTAAGATCCATGATGGGGTTCATTGATCTTCTAATAAATTTAAAGAGATATGCTTTAGAAACAACATTATATTTGCTAAATAAAGTTCTCACAAAGTCAGTCTCTACAACGCCATATTAAATATGGAAAGGTCGTAAGCCAAGTCTCAAGCATATTAGAGTTTGGGGATGACCAGCCTATATCAAGAGATTGCAAACAAATAAGCTTGATGCAAGATCTAATAAGGTTAGGTTCATTGGGTAATCCAAAGAAATAATGTGGTATTATTTCTATCACCTCTCTGACCACTAGGTGTTTATGGCAATAGGAGCAACCTTTTTAGAAAGGGAATTTCTTGTAGAAGGAAGTCATGATGAAGAAATAAAAGTAGATGAAGTTCAAGAAACCAATGAAATAACGCAAGCTCAAGAGCTTGAAATGCAAGTTAAGAAACCTTTGTTGGATGTTCTGAAATTAACACGAAGATCACCACCTTCGGTGGTCGAGGATCAAGAACAGGTTATTGAACCAATTTTAGAACCGATTCAACAACCACCAAGTTTAGTACAAAGTGAATCAGTTGCAAATGAACCTCTTAGAAGTTCTAGCCTCGCACATCGTGCACATAGTATATTAAACTTATTGGTACAAGATGATGTGTCAAATGAGGTTGATCATAATGATGATGACCTTAGAACCTATGAAGAGACCATGCAAAGTTCTGACTACAAGAAATGACAAGAAGCCATGGAATCTGAAATGGAATCCATGAAGATCAACAAAGTATGGACTTCAGTTGAAACTTCAAAGGATATAAAGCCTGTTGGTTGTAAATGGGTTTTCAAGAAAAAAGATTAGAGTGGACAGAAAGGTGGAGACCTATAAAGCTTGTCTTGTTGCAAAGGGATATATAGGGATGGCAAAATTTTCCGTACCCGATGGGATTATCTGCAACGGGGCGGGGGATGAGTACCCGTTTAATAAATAAGGGCAGGGACGGGAATTATAGTACTCCCCACGGGTACCGCATAAAATCGTTAAGTATATATTTTTTATTTAATATATATCATATATTATGATTCTTTTTTTTCTTTTTAACTTTGAGATGAGATGAAAATATATATAATTTTATTATTTTAAAATAAATTTTTTATTGAATGAGCCTATACTTGATAAAACTTGTTGAAAAAATATATACTATTTATGTAATAGTTATTTATGTAAACCGATTATTATAAAATATAATTGAATTTAGTTTGTTATTTTTAATATTCTTTTAATTTTGTAAGAATCTTAGATTGTTGAACAAAGTTATAGTATGTGGCGTTAAAGTTTATTTTATTTATGTTTTTTTTGTAATTTGTAAGATTTTATTTTAAATTATTAATTACTCGCGGATACCTGTGGATATCCTGTTTACCCACGGGGATCATAAATGGGTACCCGTGACAGAGGCGGGGGTGGGGGCGGGGGAAGCACTACCCGCTCCCGCCACACCCCATTGCCATCCCTAGGGATATCGTCAAAAAGAATGAATAGATTATGATAAAACCTTCTTTCACATGGCAATGCTTAAATCAATTTGAATTCTACTTGCTATAGCAGCATACTATGATTATGAATTATGACAAATGGATGTGAAAATTGCTTTCTTAAATGGTGAGCTCGAAGAGGAAGTTTATATGATACAACCTCACATCCTCGCCTGATCATAATAAAATTTGCAAGTTATAATGATCTATTTATAAATTAAAGCAAGCTTCTATAAATTGGAATATTTGCTTCAATAAGACAATCTAAAAGTTCAATTTTGTAAAATGTGAAGAAGAACCTTGTGTCTATAAAAAAATTAGTGGGAGCATAATTATTTTCTTAGTGTTGTATGTTGATGTCATATTACTTATAGGAAATAACATACCAGTATTACAAAGTACAAAGATTTGGTTTTTTGAACAGTTCTCCATGAAAGATTTGAGAGAAGCAACTTATATTTTGGGAATAAAGATTTATAGAGATAAATCTAAAAGGTTTCTTGGACTTTTACAGTCTATGTACATTGATACCATCTTAAAGAGGTATAACATGAAAAATTCCAAAAGAGACTATATACCAATTGGCACTGGAATTTCTCCCAGTAGTGAGGATAGTCCTAAAACCATTGAAGAGATAAAACGCATGAATAGAATACCATATGCAAGTACAGTGGAAACTATCATGTATACTATGACTTGTACACGTCTTGATATTGCTTATGCACTGGGTGTAACAAGCCGATATCAGGCAAATCTTGGTGAGAAACATTGGAAAATGGTTAAAAACATTCTGAAGTACTTGAGAAGAACTAAAGACCAATTCCTCATTTATAGAGATTTGGAACTAAAACTAAAAAGTTATACAGATGCAAGTTTTGCATCAGATAAGGATGATAACAAATCCATTTCTGATTATGTTTTCACCTTAAATGGTGGTGCAGTGAGTTGGAAAAGTTCCAAACAAGCTATAATTGTTACCAAGTGGCTTCCAGTACTCAAGAGGGGGGGTGAATTGAGTAAAAAAAACTTTCGCAAAAGCCTCAAACAAATAAACTTTGCTGAATTTAAATATTAAAGGATGTGAAAGAGATAAGAAAAGGAAGAACAATTAATAATTAAATTGCAGGAAACAACAAATAAAGTGCATAAAGAAAAGAGAATAAGGGAAGAAAAACAGGAACAATATTTATCCTGGTTCGACCACCAACCACTTGTGGCCTACGTCCAGTCCCCGAAACACAGTTCGAGATTTTTTACTATTCAAGACAAGCTTAAAACAGGTGCTTGCAACAGTTACAATAAAGAGCACTTTTCACACACAGGGAAATTCTACCCTTGTGCTTAAGCCTCAATCAATCAGGGATACCTCACCCTTATATAATCCTGAGGGATACCTCACCCTCAATACAATATATTAGAGAAATAGATGAAGAAGAGAAACTCTCACTCAGAGTAAATAATTACAAATTGAAGCACTAAAGAGTTGTCTCACAGATATCTCAAGGATTCAATATTAAGAGCACAGAGAAAGAGAGAAAATAATGTAAAACTCGTTTTCAGCCAAGCAAAAATTGATCAAAATGTTCGGGGGTGATCAGAGGTGGCCCAAGCCTCTATTTATAGAGCTTCGTATGAGAAAATGGCCGTTGGGAGCATTAAAATGGTATTAAATGGTTTTGATTCTCATATGAATTCAAAAACTCAAAGCTGATTCCCGTGGGTTATTCGAATACCAGCAGGAGGTATTCGAATACCTCTGTCAACATATTTAAAAAAATTTGATCAAGCTGGGGTTATTCGAATACCAGTCAAGGGTATTCGAATGCCTCATTTAGAAAGATATATTCTGAAATCATGGTATTCGAATAATGGGGTATTCGAATACCTCTTTTGGAAGAAACAGAAGGTATGAATTATGAATCAGGTTATTCGAATACCATAGAGGGGTATTCGAATACCTCAGTTAAAAACAGTTTAAAAAACCTTTCTAAATTGCTTCGAAATGCTATTTTCAATTTTTAAAACCTTTGATCTTTCAAAAGCAATTTAAAACTTCAGTTTAATTTAAGGAGCAGATTATTTTAGATCTTTTAAGATTAACAATTGAGATATCTAATTTGCAACTCCAAACATGATAGATCCTAAGTCCTAAAGCTACTCTTGAAGATCTTGGACTTGGTCTTCTTATCATCTTCATGTTTGTTATCATCAAAATACATCTTCATTGTTGTATAGTAATCACAATAATAGATGATTCAACAATTGAAGTAGAATATATAGCAGCAAATGAAGCTACTAAAGAAGCGATTTTGATAAAGAAGTTCATATATGAACGTGGTGTGGTTCCTTCAATAAAAGAACCAATTTCGTTGTTGTGTGACAATAATGGAGCTATTGCTCAAGCAAAAGAACCGAGATCGCATCAAAGGTCTAAACATATTTTACGAAAGTATAACTTAATTAGAGAAATTATTGAATGTGGAGATGTTAAGATTCAAAAGGTTGATGGAAAAGAAAATGCAAGTGAGAGATTGACTCTAGTACAAGTGGGAGATTGTTAGGAAAAATTGGTATGCCTTAGATCTAATCTATTGTGTAATACTTTTAGAACACATTGTAATCATTTTATTTTGATAAATAACAAGGCATTCAATTTATTTTGGTTTTATTTGTCATGTTCACTGTTTAATTATTTAATTAATATGACAATGTCCTTGATTAAATTTAGGCACTTGTCATCATGATAGAGATCATGATAATGAGAGACAAGTTTTTATTTATAATTAATCTAAAGTGTTCTTGATCGTATGATTATTGAAAATATAATATTAGTAATCTGGATAGATCAATATATGTGTGATTGTCTTTATTGGATAGAGATTAATATATCTCACTTATTAATTCACATATATAAATGATACATATGGAGATATGACCATTGAACTGACTCAATTGAGAATTTCTAATAGTTTATATTATCGTTAATATGTCAATAGAATATTCTCATGAAGGACTTAGTGTACATTTTTCCTTTGACATGAGATTATTATAGTAATTAACATGGTACTTGTTATACTTTGATTCTGAACATCTAATGCTCTAGGGCGCTAGTTGAGTAGATATGGAGTATGACTAAATACTTGTAGAATTAATGATATATAGAAAAAGAATCTATTTACTCTTGGTAATGAGTTTAAGCTGTATGATTATAACAACAAGATTAAAACCTTGGCCAAGGCAATTAAATGAATGAAGAAATAAGTTTCTTAAATCATTCAGTGGTTGGTAATTCTTCTAAAGATTTACCTATTAGAGTTTGACAGTTATACTATACTCTAAGGTTAACTCAGAGTTAGAACGATTGAAGAAAATATTGCATTATTCTTCTAAAAGTTATTGAAGAGCAAAAGATATTAGTTCATGCTATTCGGTCATTAAGGAGTGTTGTTAGACACTAATCTTAATTAAAAATTTAGTTTGACTAAATTACCACTGGCTTAGTATTAAACCTATAAAATCACACATTAATGAGTATTTCATTTTTTACTAAAGGATTATTTAATTTATTATTTGATAATTAAATTATGAAATTTAATTTAATCAAATAAATAAATTTTTTTATCTAAATAGAACATTATTATATTCTTTATTAACATTTAAAATATAATTAATACATAACACAATTATATGAAAAAATTCTATTTAGAATAAAATTAGTAGAAGTTTCCAAATTTAAAGTAAATAATGACGTTATTGATTTGACCAAAAGTCAAATTTTTTAAATCCTGTTAGATAAGACTTATTGTTGCACATTAGATAAAATTTAATATGTTAGGATTTGATGTGCTGCACCTTAAATTTTTTTTTTTTTTATATTGCTGCACTACCGTTCTGTTTTTGCAAGGAGATAATTTTGTTCTTGTTATTTATTTTTGAATAAATAAATTAAAATAGCTTTTATGACTATTTGGTCAAGCACGTGTAGCAATATTGAAAGGTATCAGCAAATGAAAATTTAATGGCCTTTGTGGCTATTTAGTCAAGCACATCCAGCAAGCAAACCAAAAGGTGTCAGCAAATGAAACTTTAATAGCGTTTATGACTATTTAGACGTGCATGTGCAGCAAAAGAAATTTAATATATAATGATATATGATAAACAAAAAATATAATTTTTTTGCTCGGGTTTTTTTAAGATTTTTGTGTAAGTTTTATGTTTCAAATAAATTGATAATAAGATTTAATCTCAGTGTGAATACGCATAAAATTTTTGTATAATTGAAGAATATTTTTTTTAAGTATCAAAAACTTTCTACCAAATATTATGAACTTATCCTCATAGTACTAAAATAAATTTAAACACAAAATAATTATTTTGAATTATTATTACATTGTTTCGCTGCAAATTTTGATCCCCATGCAATCCTTCAAGTTGGGTATACATGGATATGTACGTTTGCTAGCCTCTTTTGGAACTTATGTTTGAGTTGAAGTATGTATAGGATTGGCTCAGAACAATGCCTTGTATGATCTTCAGGCTCAATAACTAAAATTAAATGTATTTTCAGGCCAAAACGCATATATATGGATGATAATATAATATTCTAGCATATATACTTTTTAGGGCTCGTTTGGTGGTCAGTATAAGAAAAATAAGATAGGATAAACTATTATATCTTGTCTGAAACTGTTGTTTGGTGAACCAGCAGGATTGGATAAATCAATCTTGTCACCTATCTTATCCTGTCTATTTAGTTCAAATTCTATCCTGAAATGAGGGTTGGGTTAGAACTCAACAGGATATGATAAGATGATTTAAAGTATAATATAAAAAATATTTTAAATATAAAATAATTAAAGTATAATAAAATATAATATGATTATCAAAAAAATATATAATAAATATAAAATATTTAAAATAATAAAATAATAATAATTAATTTTTAAAATTATTTTTATTTTGTCTCAAGGTTAATTTTGTTATTTATATTATTTTAAAAACTGAAAAATATAAAATTATTCTAATAATTTAACTATATATAAAGTAAAAACTAAAAATGAATATTTAAAATTATAAAAAATTAATTTAAGTTAAACAATATTTTCAAAATTTTAAAAATTATATGTAATTTTATCATAAGGATAAATTGGTCTTTTTATATAATTTAAAAAAATTGAAAATTATAAAAAAAATAAAATCAAATAAAATATGAAAACATTCTGAATAAAAAAAAAAAATTTTAAAATCATACTAAAATTATAATCTTATCCAGGTTGGTTATCTGGTGTGATAAACGCGTCGGATAGGATAACAACTTATCCTGCTAATATCTTATCCTACTTCTATCCTATTCTCTTATCCTATCTGCTCTTATCCTATCTACTCTTATCCTATCCTGACCATTCAACGAGCCCTTAAGGTTTAAGGTTTTAACTCTGTTTCAAAAGGAAAATATGATTGATATGAAATCAAATATAAAAAAAAATAGTACAGCCTAAAATGAAGAGGTGAGACATCAATATCGCCCTATAAAAGAAGAAACCAAATATCAATATCAAACCAAACATAGATGTAAAATCCATATTATTAGTCTTCAGCTGGTGGGCCAAAGTTCCTTTGTCCTGAACGGCTATATAAGTCGCATATTTACCTGCATCTGAATGTCAAATTTCAACCATAAAAAATGAAAAAAAAAAAACTCTTTCAACTCCTCACGAGCAAGCTACAAACTTCGCCAACCAAATGTGTAAATTGTGGCAGAGAGCCCAAAATTGATTGCTTTTGACACTATTATTATTTGAATCAAAGTAGTTTTTTTGGTACATGAATCAAAGTAGTTGAACTTTGATAGTTATGGCATACCATACATATATTTGTGAAGGAAAATACCAATATTATGTTTGATATCATCGTCATAATGTTTCTTGATGAAGCAAACTGCCGATATATATAATACAACTTCGGTTGTTCACTATAAAAAATATTTTTGATGAACATTGCGCAGCCCTTTTCTAACAGTGTAAGAAAAGTATGTATGTCACTTAACATTTTAAATATTCTTAAAAGGAACCGGAGCATTGATGCTTCACAGGTTTACACTATTGATATTGTGTAAAATTTTATCAATGACCTATATTTTTTTACCTAAAACTTAAATTACAAGTGATTTGACTTCTTTCTTCTTCTTTCATTTTTTCTCTCCGCCTCACTTTCTCTCCCCTGCCTCACTTTCTCTTCCATTCTTTCTCTCACCTGAAACTTAGAAGGCTTCATGACTACACCAGAAGACATCCTTCCGTCACCGTAACAACCTTCCCATGCAAAAGCACTCTTTTGTTCTGCTAATCAAGATGAATGTTGAGAATTCCCCTCTGGATGATGCCTGCTCAAATGTAATTTATAGATGTAGTACAACAATGACAAAGATTATCCCAACAAGTGAAAGAGAATACCTGATAAGCATTGAAATCACACTTCCCCAACTTCTTGCTCCAATAGGATGCTAAAGCACAATGTGCACTCCCACAAGCACGTGAAACAAAAATAAAATAAAGAGAACCTTGCTTGATTTGAGTGAGATTCGGTTTCTAACGCCAACCAATCTGTTAATTTGCTCAAATAGGTTTACTTTTCTAATTGCTGCAAAGATTTCTTTGTTTCAAAACTTTGCTTGATTCCTGAACATCAATCTTTTCCATCACTTTTTCATTTTTGGGTGAGACAGGCTTTACCTCCATTTTGGATTTTTCTACTGGAAGAAGATCTAGGGCCATAATAGATCATTAGATTCCCAAAACTATAGAAACATAAAACGAATGAGGAGGACCTTACTTGGATTGCTGGAAGAGCTGAGACAAACGCGATGCAGAGTGCGAGAGCACGATAGTGCGACGGCGGTGGTGGAAACGGATTACAGAGGTAAAGTAAAAGTTAAATGCGATAAGAAAAAAAAGTTTTAACGTGTATTTTTTATTAAAAGAATCATCTCTTATTTTTTACAAATAGGAAAGGATCTTGATTCGGCAGTGGCTGACTTGAAAATTAGAGAGAGAAAATGAAATTGTAAGATTTATATCAATTTTTTAAAAAAAAAATAAATAAGAAAAAAAATGAGATCCACGTCAAATTTAAAAGAAAAACTTAAAGTAACTGATTTCACCTATTATTATTATAAATAAATTACTTTAAAACATTCATGCTCAAAATTTATTTAAGTGCATTATAAACATTGTCCTGATGACTCTTATTTGTTAATTTACGTGCTTCACCTACCTTTCTACGTACGATTCTTTTTCTTGACATTAATAACATCAGAGTGCTTGACAACTTGTTAGCTGTTAATTATCCCAAAAGTAAAAGTAAAGTTTCCATGGAATGCAAATTTTTTTTTTTTGTTTCTACGCATGTAATAATTTTACTAACTAGTAATTTTGGCATATTTATAAGACCGTATGTACTTTGGAATTTTTATAGGTTTATGTTACTCCTTGCTAATCCAAATCGTTGGATTATTATAAACAAGGAAAGAAACCCGAAAAAAGGAAAGAAATATATGCATGGGATATTAATAATATTTATATATATAAGAGATGGATATTAATTTGGGTTAGGAAGGAGAAAAAAAATAATAAACATAAGAGACTCTTGGGGTTGGGGGCATAATTCAGGAAAAATGATGCCAAAAAGATGGGGAAAAAGTATATTTGCCTATTATTCTATCTGGGGGCTGATATTATGCTACTTTGTCACCCAAGTTTTTGTTAACATTTCAGCCCAATTTCTACGTTTGCATAATTTGATCATTATTTCATATCATATATGGCGTGACCCTATCATGTTTCATACTTGTTTGTTTGTCTTCTCCCTGTGAATTAATCTGCAAGCTAACTCCCTCCACCAGAATTCGGATTATTTTATCCGATATTAATCAAGAAACTCGTGATATAAGTACAACCCTTTTCATAGGAACCTAAGGATAAAATTGAGAGTTGCATATCACAGATAGCGAGCAGCTGCTCATGGAGCACACTAAGAACAGCATCAGCAACTATACCTATAATGAAGCCTGCTGTCAAGAAAAAGTAAACGTTCCCTTCTCATGGGAATACAAGCCTGGTCTCTCCAAAGTCACTCATCAGCTATCCAACAATGACACAAGGCGCAGTAATTTAGTGCTACAGCCTCCTCCATGCTCATCATCTAGGACTGGAGGTGATAAACTTCGAGTTGAGGACACACACAGTCCTTTTATTCTATGTGCAGTTCGGCCTTCTTCACTGAGAATTAGTTCGTTTCGAATGGAGAGTCAAAGGGAAGACCCTTTTGTCGAAGCTTACAAGAAATGCACCGAAAGTCCCTTCATTCTTAAACAGTCTCGTAAGAGTAAAAAAAACAATGGATCTTGGCCTCATAATAAAGTACATGCATATTCTTTCCTGCAAGTACTTCGTCGATGTTATGAGCATGGTTTAGTTGTAATTGAAAAGCTGTCGATGAAGAGCAGTTAAAAAATTAAGACTATATCTTGAAATTTATCCTTTTTAATTTTGGTGTATCTTAATTGGGGGATTATTTAGTTTGTTTCTCAGTTGCACTGGATCATCGTGATCGGTATATTTTTTATGCTCATGTCAAATTAATGACAGTTCAAGTCTTCAAGTGCCATAGTACTCCTTTAAAAAACACTTTTTTTCCATGCATGTCTCAAAACAGATTGTCTTAATAACTAGTTTAATTACTGTAGCCCCGAATAAACGGTGCTTCTTGTCCATGCGTGTCTTCAAACATACTGTCCCATTTTCCTTATTATTATTCCTATAACCACCGGCTATGACCAATTTATATGTGTTTTGGAAATTCAGGTAGAGCTAATTAATAGGAAAATAATTCTCTTTTCTATATCATAATGATAGGAGGAACATAACTGAGTAATTTGCCGGTTATAGTTGACTAGCACCTGAAGAGAGAAAAGGAAACAATCATGTGCTAATTTGCATGATATAATTGAAGTTTTATTCCTATAATATCTCTGAAAATCAGGGATTGGTTTTAATTATGATCTCCTAATACCCCTCAAGTTAGTGCATGAAGACCTTTAGTGCCTGACTTCCATGTGAGATTGAGGAAGTGATTACAGCTAAGAGAATTGGATAAGATATACTGGCTGCAAGAATGAAGGGAACAGAGTCCTTTTTTTTTTTTTTTGTTTACTAACAGAGTCTATTTATTTTACAGCTTGATGTAACTTGCATAATTAATAATTGGATATAAGTTGAAGGCATGCTTTGGTAGTGAACTTGTAAAATGAATCTATAGCTCCTGTAAGGTGTGTTCTATTTTTGTTAGTGGTATTCAGCATCGTATAAATTTAAGTTGCATACATTTTGTTTGACAAAATGGCCAAAAGTAGTGGCGAAAATTCTTAACCATAGAAGATGAGCATGGTCAGGGCAATGGCAGCCAATTAGTTAGTTAGTTTTTGGTTAGCTGGCATTAGTTGTTAGTTAGTTACAAATGTAATTACATTTCAGCTTCATTTCCCTGTAATTTCAATTCATTTCATGTCTGTTGTAAGAAGTATAAATACTTTGTAGATCATTTTCTTCATCAACGTGAATCAGATGAATTTTTCTTCTTTCAGTCTTTGTATATTCAATGGAAGTCTCTGATACTTTGATGGTATCAGAGAGGGTTCTATCCGCTCTGCTTCTGTCGCGTGTAGCACTCTGATTCTTCAATCTTGATTTGTTTCTTTTCTTCGTTCAATCGATTCAATTGATTTCGATTCTCATTTGATCATTGAAAATGGGAAGAAATTCTAACAACAACAATTCTTCTACTTCGAATCAAGGCACAAATCAGGATCAATCTCTTGATCCGTATTATATTCATCATTCAGAGAACACCAGTTCTGTGTTGATTACACCGCAATTATCTAGCAAAAATTATCATAGTTGGGCGAGGAAGATGAAAAGAGCTTTGGCGTTAAAGAACAAGTACAAGTTTGTAGATGGAACAATTCCAGTACCAAATGAGTCGAATCTGAATTTTGCAGCCTGGGACAAATGCAACAATGTGGTGCATTCATGGATAATCAATTCCATGACTCCAGAACTTGCTGAGAGTGTTGTTTTCATAGAGAATGCCATAGATGTATGGAATGACTTGAAGGATAGATTCATGAGAGGAGACAGGATTCGAGTTTCACAATTACAGCAGGAAATTTTCAATTTGAAACAAGGTAATCATACAATTTCAGAATATTTTACTGAACTGAGAACTTTATGGGAGGAATTAGAGCAATATAGGTCTTTGCCTCAGTGTACATGTACTGTCCCTTGTGGTTGTTTAGCCATGAGAAATGCAAGAAACTTTAAATTGGAAGACAGGATAATACAATTTTTAGTTGGCTTAAATGATGAATATCAAGGAGTGAGGTCACAAATCCTCCTCATGGAGCCTTTACCTCAGATAACTAGAGTTTTTTCAATGGTAATGGAGCAAGAACGACAGTTGCAAGGAGGTACTGCCTCAAGAACAGATCCTGACAATGATGAATCAGGAGTTTTGATTAACGCTGTAGAAGGAACAAGGGGCTATGGAAGAAGCAGAGGTAATAGCAGTTCTCAAGGAAGAGGTAATAATAGCTTTCAAGGAAAAGGAGGAAGAGGTAATGGAAAGGTGTGTACATTTTGTGGGAAGTTAGGCCAGACTGTTGAAACCTGTTACAGGAAACATGGCTTTCCTCCTAATTTTGGTCGTGGAGGACTATCTTATGCAAACAATGTCACTGCTGAAGATTCAAATAGCAAGTCAGTGATAGGTTCAGCAAAAACAGAAAGTGAAAATGTAAGTTTGACAAAAGAACAGTACAATCAGTTGGTCAGTCTGCTTGAAAAGAGTTCTGTGAATTTTGGAGATTCTAAATCTTCAGTAAATATGGCAAAGGGAGAAAGTTACTGTCATGCAGCACATGGAGCAGGTAATTCTTCTCTAATGTCTTTTGATTCCAAAAATAACAAATCAAGGTGGATTTTAGATACTGGGGCTACACATCATATTTGTTACTGCATAGATTGGTTTGTTTCTTATCAGAATATTAGTCTAATTGCAGTTAATTTACCAAATGGTAATTTTGTGAGTGCATCGGTTAGTGGCAAAGTCAAGCTCACAAATGATTTAATAATAGATGATGTTTTATATCTGCCTCAGTTTGCAGTAAACTTGATTTCAGTAGCTAAATTGAGTAAAGCACAGTCATGTTCATTGTGCTTTGGACCTGATGATTGTGTCATACAGACCAAGGAGGATTTGAAGAAGATTGGTTTGGCTAGAGAAGCTGGCAGCTTATACTACTTGGAGATAGATCAGGTTCCATCAAGTGTTGTTACAAATTTAGCTACTGCTTTTAGTCTGAATACACATATGAAATCCTCTGCCATTCTTTGGCATTTAAGGTTAGGACATCTATCTTATGATAGGATGCATTGTTTGAATAAACAATATGAATACATTCCTGCAGCTGAGCATACTGTGTGTGATGTTTGTCATATGGCTAGACAAAAGAAATTGCCATTCCCTATTAGTAGTAATAATGCAAGTTCTATGTTTGACTTGATTCACCTTGATATTTGGGGACCTTTTTCTACTAAATCAGTGCATGGCTATCAATATTTTCTGACTATTCTAGATGATTTTAGTCGATATGTTTGGGTGATGATGATAAATTTGAAATCTGAAGTATCTGCATGTGTTAGAAGATTCATTGCTATGGTAGAAAATCAGTTTGGAAAAAGAATAAAAGTAGTAAGAAGTGACAATGAGCCTGAGTTTATATTGCCAGAGTTTTATGCTTCAAAAGGTATTATTCATCAAAGGAGTTGTGTAGCTACTCCTCAACAAAATGGGAGAATTGAAAGAAGACACCAGCATATACTTAATATCAGTAGAGCTTTGATGATTCAGTCACAATTGCCTAAAAGTTTCTGGTCTTATGCAGTACTTCATGCAGTGTTTTTAATGAATAGAATTCCTACAAGGTTGTTAGGAAATAAATCCTCTTATGAGATGTTACATGGTGAAATGCCTGACCTTAGTTGTTTGAAAGTTTTTGGATGTTTGAGTTATGCTTCAACACTCTCCAGCAACAGAAATAAATTTGACCCTAGAGCAAAGAAGTGTGCTTTCTTAGGGTACAAATTAGGGATGAAAGGTTATATATTGGTTGATGTTCATTCCAAGGAAATTTTGGTTTCCAGAAATGTTCAATTTTATGACTTGGAATTCCCTTTTCATTCCACAACAAAGCCTTCTATTTCATTTCCTTACACTACTGTTAATTCCCAAGTTATTAGTTCCATGCCAGCAATTCCACAAAATCAGCAAACAGTCACACCTTCTACTCCCATTTCATCTGCTTTACCTTTTGTTTCTACACCTAATAATTCTTCTTCAACATCTTCTCCTAACAGTGATCAATCAAATTCTGAAATTTCACCAGAACCTATTCTTTCTTCTTCTACCCGAAAGTCCACAAGAATTAGCCTGAGACCTCCACATCTCAATGATTATATTTGTAATCATGCTTTAGCCATCCAATACCCTTTGTCTAATTTTCTTACATATGACCACCTTTCACCTAAACATCAAGCCTATGCCATGTCTCTCACTTCTATTGCTGAACCTACCTCATACTCAGTTGCTAGCAAAGATCCAAAATGGGTTGAAGCAATGAATCTTGAGATAGCAGCTCTAAACAACAACAAGACTTGGGAATTTGTAGATTTGCCTACTGATGCTGTAACAATAGGCAACAAATGGGTTTACAAGATAAAAAGACATGCTGATGGATCCATTGAAAGGTTTAAGGCCAGATTAGTTGCTCAAGGATTTAATCAAACATAAGGCCTAGACTATTTTGAAACATTCTCTCCAGTAGCAAAACTGTCTATAGTCAGAATTCTACTTGCATTGGCAGCTATTCATGGGTGGCACTTACATCAACTTGATGTAAACAATGCTTTTTTACATGGGGACTTACATGAAGCTGTTTATATGAAGGTTCCTCAAGGAGTTTCAGCTCCCAAACCTAGCCAAGTCTGTAAGTTGCTTAAGTCTCTTTATGGACTTAAGCAAGCTAGTCGACAGTGGTTTGAAAAATTGGCTGGTTTTCTTACTTCTCATGGTTTTGTTCAAGGACAGGCTGATCATACACTCTTTATCAAGTCTACCAAAGATTCTTTCACTGTGTTGCTTATATATGTAGACGACATCATATTGGCAGGTAATTCTCTTGGTGAATTTGATCTGATTAAAGCACTTTTACATGATGCTTTTAAGATTAAAAATCTTGGGCAACTTAAGTTCTTTTTAGCACTTGAAGTAGCTCATTCATCCAAAGGGATTTCTTTGTGCCAACGGAAATATTGCCTTGAACTACTAGCTGATTCTGGTCTCACTGGTTGTAAACCAGCTAGCACTCCATTAGATCCTGCTGTTCGTTTACATCAGGATTCTGGTTCTACTTTTACTGATATAGCTGGTTATAGAAGATTGGTTGGTCGGTTGCTATATCTAACTACAACAAGACCAGATATTTCATTTGCCACACAACAATTGAGCCAATTTATGTCTAATCCAACTGAGGCACATCATCGAGCTGTTCTTAGAGTATTAAAGTACCTCAAGAGATCACCTGGTCGTGGTCATTTCTTCTCCAGAAATTTTGACTTACATATTCTGGGTTTTTCTAATGCTGATTGGGGAGGCTGCATTGACACTCGAAGGTCCATCTCTGGGTTTTCTTTTTTCATTGGACACTCATTAGTCTCTTGGAAATCAAAGAAACAGCCCACAGTGAGTTGCTCTTCTGCTGAAGCAGAATATCGAGCACTAGCATCTGCTACTAGAGAGTTGCAATGGATTTGTTACTTACTTACAGATTTGTCTCAGCTACCTTCTCGGTCCCCTGTCATTTACTGTGATAATCAAAGCGCATTACATATTACGGCCAATCCAGTGTTCCATGAGCGCACAAAACATCTTGACATTGACTGTCACATAATGAGGGAAAAGTCTCGAGCTGGTTTAATGAGACTTCTTCCTATATCTGCTCAATTCCAAGTTGCAGACGTGTTCACTAAAGCTTCATGCCCTCGGGTTTTTCGTGAGTGTATCACCAAGCTTGGTATGGTGGATATCTTCCACCCTCCAGCTTGCAGGGGGGTCTTAACCGTAGAAGAAGAGCATGGTCAGGGCAATGGCAGCCAATTAGTTAGTTAGTTTTTGGTTAGCTGGCATTAGCTGTTAGTTAGTTACAAATGTAATTACATTTCAGCTTCATTTCCCTGTAATTTCAATTCATTTCATGTCTGTTGTAAGAAGTATAAATACTTTGTAGATCATTTTCTTCATCAATGTGAATCAGATGAATTTTTCTTCTTTCAGTCTTTGTATATTCAATGGAAGTCTCTGATACTTTGAAAAATGACCAAATTTGGAGCACGCATCTAGGTATTGATTCCCCAACATCTTCCAGAAGGAGATGATTCTAAAGAAAGGACTGTCCAAGTTACCGGTGATAAGAGGCAAATTGAAATTGCACAAGAATTGATAAAGGAAGTCATGATTATGAAAGCAATACAAAGTGATAGATCTATTTGGGTTTAGTGCTGCTCCATAATTGCATTTGTGAAAGCAATACAAAACATGATTATGTTCAAGGAAGTGTACATGTATTCAATGCCTGTATGATCCATTTATGGAAGTATTGTATCAATTGCTACCATACAAGTGAGAGATCACTAGAAACATTGTTCGTGAGTTTGGAAATTGATCAATAATCCTTTCCAAGGTCAATTAAATTCTTCTACGAAAGATCGTATATGTAAACCTCGATGTCAGTTGCAATGATTTATTTATCTTGAAGGTGCTAATTTCGAATTAGTTGGCTTTAAAAATTGCAGATTTGGGTATTGCCTTTCCCTGGGGTCAGCATTGCTTTCTTGATGTAGCATAGACAACATATTCACTCTCATCCAGTGAAGACTCTAAGTAAGTTCCTTGATTCCTGTTTTTCTTCATAGCTTTTCATTAGTGCATGACTGCATAATGCAGAATTGGTTTGACGCAACAGTTAGGAAACTTGCTTTATTTTGATTTGTTATAGATCTTCCTCATAGTTGTGTGATTCCTGCTATTTTATCATTATATGCCTAATGGATAGGCTTGCGAGGTGCAAACATTTGATACAACATTACTAAGCACGATTTAGTGGTTGTTGGAGAGTAGTTATGTTTATCTTTTGATTTTTAATGGATATGATATTGCTCTTTTCAATACTAAGAACTTAAAACTTTCAAATTATCTATTTATTTTTTATGAGTGCTGCTTTAATTGTGTTTTTGGAGTTTCACCATAACAATTTAGACTTATTTCGTGAATCGGAAATTTCTTTGTAATGGAACTTATTGCTAAATTACTTAAATGGCTTAAAGGATGCTTAAGCACAGCATCACATGAGATGTACAAGGGAGTAGTCCACACGAACATCATCAAGAGTCACGTTTCCATTGCTATTACATATGTCTTAGTTGTCTTGTCAATGAAGACTCTAAGTAAAGTTACTATCTTCAATAGTCTAGTATGCATTGTTATTTTTTCTTATGTGTTCTCACAGCGTTGCATTGTGCATATCAAACTTATTTGTTTTTATTATATTATTATTATTAATTAAGATTTTATTGGTTTTCATTCTTTATGACATCAAGAATAACCGTTACATGACAATGTATTTATAAGTATTTACTTCCTTTAATTGAGAGAATTTACATTGGTCATTATTAATTTATTTGATTGTCATTTCTCATTGTTTTAATTTTTATTTATTGTCATTAATTTATTAACTAATAATTACATAACATTAAATTGATTATAATATCATATTACTTTAATTGTCATTTCTCATTGTTTTAATTTCTATTTATTTTCATTAATTTATTAATTAATAATTACATAACATTAAATTTATTATAATATCATATTGCTTTAGTTGTCATTTCTCATTGTTTTAATTCTTATTTAGTGTCATTAATTTATTAATTAATAATTACATAACATTAAACTGATCATAATATCATACTTCGTGTAAGGACATTTCATAGTCATCATTAGGAACAACATTCATGGCTAATTTCTTACTAGCATTTACATTTATGAGTGATAATTTCAATAATGAATACTTGCATTTATCTTAACTTATTGTTGTTTATTTGCATTAAATTCTACAGTTTTATATATTCATTATTTTAATTTGAGCTTTTTAAGCTATAAGTGTATGACTTTTATTTGCATGAGTTTAATTTAATTGTGTTTATATATCAATGCTAACTTATTAGCATAGTACTAAATTAGTTACAATTTATCTCGTTTACTCAACTTGGAGAGATAACTACAAATATTACTACTAATGTAGTAGATTACTTCGAACACACAACTACTTTAATTTAATTATATTTCACTGTATTAATTACAAATTGTGTATATCATTTAATTGACATTTCTAATTGTGTTCAATTACTATTCTTTTCTTTTACCATAATCTATTTAATTTGTATTCATTAGCCATAGAAGGGATAACTGTTCATTAAATAATGTTGTTAAATAGCATCAAAAATAACTTTAGGACAATCTCATCACACTTTAATACAACCAACCTTACCGAGGTATGCAGATCTAGTAATGATTATTTCAGTTGCTTGAAAATCTATTTATGTTTATTTCAATTGCATATTATTATTGGAATTACTCACATGGCAAAATCAAGATAAACTAAATTAAATCCCTAACAAATTCCTGAAAAATTCCATGTGAAGGCCCCAAAAACTTGGGATGATTAAAACCCTAGGAAAGTTCAGACGAAGACCCTAAAAACTCGGGATAATAAAAGACCCAGCTCGAAAAAGTCTGAAGTCGTGGTCAATCCATGATTCCCAATCAAGAAAGACGTAGCTTGGGAAAGTCTAAGGTCATGGTCAATCCATGATGCCCATTCAAAAAAGACCTAGATCGAAAAAGTTTGAGGTCATGGTTAATTCATGATGTCATTCCAAGAAAGGCCCGACTCGAGAAAGTCTGAGATCATGGTTAATTCATGATGCTCGTCCAAGAATGGCCCAACTCGAAAAAGCTAAGGTCATGGTCAATCCATGATGTCTTGCAAGAAAGGTCCAGTTCGGAAAAATCCAAAGTTATGGTCAATTCATGATGCCCACCTTACGATTAGTCAAAACTCAGTAATTCCGAGGTCATGGTAAAAATTCAAAATCATGGAAATTCTATGATGCCCAATCCTTGATCACCCAAACCATGATAATTTTGAGGTTATGGAAATTTCATGATGTCCATATAATACCAAATTTCAACTTAGAAGACTTCGAATTAAAAAAAAAAAACAAAATAGAGAGAGAGAGAGAGAGAGAGAGAGAGAGAGAGAGAGAGAGAGAGACTTCTGATTAAAGGTAAAAAAACCTCAGATTAAAGGCAAAAAACCTCGTATTAGTCCAATATAACCTCATATTAGAGGAGAGAAGTCTCAGAACATATTTAATAACCTAAGTACTGGAAAACACAAACATGAATAACATCGATTTCTTAGTGAAATTACCTAAGTCTTGGACAATTACATGCACAAAAGATTTCACAACTCACCTCGAAAGGTTAGCTAGGAATGAAACATAAAAATTACAAAAAAAAACTCGGTCATTCACCTTGTGATTGCCCAAGCTGGGGGCCTGTGAATCGCTAAGACATAATAAACTTAGATAAGTCTAAACATTACTAATACAAGTTCGGGTTATCATCACTGATTACCCAAGTTAGGAGACTGTGGATCGTCTAGGCCCAATGAGCTCGGGTGAACCCAGTTGGCCTTGCTCCAATTGATTAACCTACACAAGCCCAATAAAATCAGTGAGCTCAATTGGCACTTGAGACTCCTATTTAAGCACACCTAACAGCAAAAGCTAGGTCTGTTCACTCTTTTTACCTATACCTTCATCAATATCTTAGTCCCAAGACTGATTAATCAAAGTGTTTTTACTAATATTTTACCTCATCTCTAATTGACGAACTATCGAACGACTGACCTGAGAGTCTTCAACAGTCACCCATCAAATAGAGGACGGAACAAAAGCAACCATATGCTACATTAGAATAGTATTCCTAAAGTTTAGGACTAAAAAAGGTTCCTATAATAATAACTCCTAAAAGTCATGGGTTTGATTTTGATTATGATCTCCTAATACAAATGACAAAAGAAAACGATATATAGCCCGTCTTTGGAGAGTCCGGACCCTGACCGGATGAAAATGTCAATGAGAGATGGTAGATCCTACTTAATGTGCGGTATTAATTTTTTTTAATTGAAAAATGCCCTCCGAGTATCCATCCATGCTACAGCCTCTAGGCTATGTAGCATAACTCAAATAAATAGTCATAGTACATTCAAAAAGTTTAATAATGAAAATGACAAATAACTAATTCATTCAACATTTTTTCATCGTAGTTGCATTAACTTAATCAGGCATGGGCATTGCACAAACACAAATGCAAGTTTAAATAAAAAGAAGTTAAAAATGACAAATGTTAATCTTTGAAGAAGAATATAATAAGATATTAGCTCACTTTTAAATAAATGTAATCTAATTTACTACCTTTGTTTTAAAATATTTGTCGACAGAATGAATAAAAAATTATTAAATAATCATAAATTTGGTGAAATATAATTATATTTAATTAAATTATTCCTTCACTTTATTAATATATTTTTTTATTCCACTTAGTAAAAATATTAAAAAAGGATAAAATTAAAAAAATATCTTCTTAATTTGCTAATGCAATAAATAAAGTGAAACAAAATTCATTCTTTAAAAATACAAATATTTTGAAACCGACGGAATAAGACATAGAGGTGGATAAACTAGCAAATTAATTAAGTAAAGAATTTATGGTGGATATATATATATTTTTAAACGGAAGGGAATGTGCTGAAGTCTTCTAAGGCATCGAGTGTAAATATCAAATACCACAAACCGACTGTGATAATTTCGTAATAGATGCATTTGATTCGTCTTCAATCTTCAGAAATCACAACCCTGTGTAGCTCTTTTTGTCTGTGCTTGGTGCTGGGGCAATGGTGCTACAAGTACAAACTCTCTCAAACCCTAGCACAGGTGGGTTTCTACAAGGACAGTTTTATTTGAAATCAGCGACAATACAAATACCTTTCGCTTTCGATACTTGACCTCATCTCCTTATTCTTGATTGCGTTCTTGGAGAGTTGGCTGGCTTAGGTTAACGTTCTCACAGAATTGGAGGAACAAAAAATTGAAGAACGTTCTTCGATGTTTGATGGTAAGGAGATTGGGGATTTTAGATTAACGTTCTTATTTTCCCTTGTAACACAAACACAAAATGAGCAGTTAATATTTAATTTAGCAATGTAATGAGACATTAAGATGTAATTGCTATTTGTTGACTTAATTGAGTACTGACTGATGCAGCTGTTTGCATTTTGCAGGGATCATTTGTGTTAAATGGCCAGCAATTCTCATCCCTCCGGTATGCAGATACTGTAATTTTTTGGTTCTATATTAACCAAGAATCTCATAGTAATGCATTGTTATGTCATACTAACTTGTTTGCTTTGATTGTGTAGCTGCTTCTTTTTTATTTTTGTTTTGGGTTTTTTTATGAGAAGTTAACCCTGCCTAGATGTTTATTTGTATAAAGAATATGGATCAGTATTGTCCAAGTATGATGGCATCCTAATAGGTTTTGGTAATTCAGTACTTGCTGATTTTCTTGCCTGGTTGTGACCATCCAGTTTTATTATCTAATTCAATATCTAATTTGTTTTGAAAGATAATATTGGGATATGCACTCTTACTGTGATAATTTTTTTAATAAATTGCGTTATATATTATTACTTGCTAATAATACAAAATGATATTCTGTTCCTCTCTCTTATTTATTGCAAATGTACGTGATGCTTAACTTTTTTTTTTACACTATATGTGGTGCTTAATTTAAAAAAATCTAAAAAACTTTACTTTTCATTTAATACTTGCCCTTCCCTTCCTTGTTTCTTAAGAAGTGTCCATTTTTTAATATGTTTTCTTTTGTATATCTTTCTTTCCCTATCTATCTTTTGGAAAGTTTTATCCTCTACACCTTTATGACAACGTTCATTACTAAAAATTTCTTAAATAGTAACGAAAAAATTTTGTTGCTGATCCATTAAATTTCGTCGCTATAATAATTAGCGATGAAATTTGTCACGAAAAAATTTTCGTTGTGTAATCTTTGATGGCTAATTTTTTCGCAATGGAAACAAAATTCCATCGCTAAATAATGACAAAAAAATCCGTTGCTAGTTAATAAATTTTCGTCGCAAATATCTATAACCAAAGTTTTTTAATTATTAAAATATTTTTATTTAGCAACTGTTTTAGCGACAGAAGAAATTCCGTCACTAAAATGGAAGTATAAAATCTGTGCTTTTCAGCGACGGAAATATTTCATCGCTATAATGGAAGTATAAATTTGTGCCTTTTAGCGATGGAATATTTCCGTCGTTGATGACCTAAATTTTTTAAATATTTTTTTAAATTTTTAAACTTGTATGTAACACAACAATACAATAATTCAATCTAAAATCCAACAACAAATTTTCAAAATTTAAAAATACCATTATCATGTCATACTGCATTATTTCAAAAGATCAAAGTAAAAGTATAATTCAAAAGATCAAGATAAATATAAATTAAGTTATACAAGTTCCTTATCAAAACGAACATGAAGCAAATGCATCAAAAATCAAGAGGAAAAATATCATAGTCATCCTCTTCCTCACCACCAACCCCATCACCAAGTGGCTCATCCTCGTGACCACTGTCTGTAGCTTGTGAGCCACTAATAGATGCGTTCAAGTGTTGTAAGATTGTGTTGATTAAGTTTTTCTGTTCCATCACCTGCGTACTGAGACTTGCAACCAAACTCTTCATCGCTTCCATCTTCGACTATGAACAACCTTCAACAGATGTAGAGGAAGATA
This sequence comes from Ormosia emarginata, assembly GCA_029884605.1. Lineage (NCBI taxonomy): Eukaryota > Viridiplantae > Streptophyta > Magnoliopsida > Fabales > Fabaceae > Ormosia > Ormosia emarginata. Next base: position 71,574,488 of record JAQQTP010000082.1, read on the forward strand.
ATGAATGAGAGGCAGCATCAGATCCCAAGCCAAATATGTGTTTCTTGCTACTAATGCCTCCAACAACATCTGTAACGCCCCAATTTTTAGGAAATATTCTGAATGTACTGTTTTCTGTTTTTCATGCTTTTGTATGAATGACCGTTGTGTCCCTATTTTTCTGTTCTTGATTTTTGTATGAAAACAATTACGATAATACAGGGTCAAATTTTATTTGATCGTTTTACGTAATTTGTTTCGAGACAGTAAAATAAAATTTTTTCTCGAAATTTCATCGTATTAATTTTTCGAAAGATATACAGCCTATATAATACTTCTTTGGATATTTTATTTGAACGTTTTGGATGATTACCTACGTTGTGGAAAAAACGAGAAAATGACCGTTACGTCCCGAACGCATCGTTTTTTTGTTTTTGTCTGTTTTTAATTGTTTTCTTCTTGATTTAATGCCTGAAAATACTGTCTGTGATTTTATATGGACTTTTTGTGTGATTTGCTCCGAGGCAGGAAAATAATATTTTCCGGCCGGGGAAAATCTTATTTTATTATTTAGAATTGGGGGATCTTACTTAACCCGATTCTGAATGAGACTAAAAATAATCTTTTAATTTTTAGGATTTAACTGTCAAATAAAATAATTTTATATTATTATAATATTATTTTATTAGTCAATTATAATTTAGTGACAATGGACCCGAAAATATTTTGCGGGACCCACAATTAGTGAACAGTTAGATCGGTAGCTTAGTTAATCACCGTAGGTCGTAGAACTTTCAGAACAGTCGACTACGCATGAATGACTCACATGAGAGAATTTATTACACCTTTGTGTGACTAAGCAAGGTGAGTCACCATGAGCAACCAATAGAATTTAAGCTTGTTAAGCAAGATTTAATCCTAACCTTTGATGAAATCAATGGCTTGGATGAAGCCAAATCCATGCACATCCTTACACATGAAGGCTACGGCCATTTGGAGTGAGAAAGCCAAAAACAACACTTCATCTTCATCACTTTTCTCTCTTCTCTCTCATCAAGAACCCTAGCCACCATTCTTGTCCATTTTCTTCACCATATTCGGCCAAGCTTATTTCCTAACCATCCAAAAATTTTTCTAACCAAGTTTCCTTAACCTAAACACCATTCTAAGAACCTTTGTAGTTGGGAGTTTCTTCAAATTCTTCCATCTAGGGCTTGGAAACCAACCTTGAAAGTTTTACCTAGAAGGTGAAATTTCATGCTTTTCTTTTCTCTCTTCTTTTTCAAAGTTCTAAGCCATGATTTCTCCATGGTTTAGCTTCTTTTTCATGGTTAATAACATGTAGATTTTATTTGAGATTTTTAGGTATTTGGTGGAGTGAAAACCGAACCATAGGAGGTGTGAAAGCTAATCATTTGTCTTCATTTAAGGTAAGAGGAAGACAATTCTTATCATCCCTTGATGGTGGTAAGAAGATGGATTGTTTGTAGAATCCATAAGGATTCGGTTGTGGTGTGTTTATTGATGTGTATTTGTTAATTTTTGTGGTTGCTAGTAGCTTAGGTGTTGTATGTTAGTAGCTTTCTTGTTTGGTGATTGTAATAATTTTGCATGTCTATTAGCTTTTGATTGTATGTCTATAAGCTTTAATTTAGGTTTTATGTGTTAGAAATATTTTGCATGTGTTAGAAATATAAATGCATGTGTTAGAATTGTATGATAAGGTATAAGATGTGAATAACATGTGTAAATTTGCATGAGTGTTCCAAAGAACACATTCCCTAGTTCACGGCAATGACAAAGTGTGAGGACCAAAATGTTCTCTTAATTTTTTCTAAAGTGTAACTTAATTAATTAGGAGAAATAAGAAGGTTTCAAATTGATTTGATCAAAGAAAAGGAATTTAGAAATCAAATGGTAAAGATTTAGTAAATTTTGGGCCAACATGCCTAAAGGATTTATTTGATTCAAAATCATTATTTTATAACATGATTTAATGAACTTAGATAAGATAATACCTTTGACATGATTTAGAAATCAAATGAAAAAGTTTTACGAAATTTGGCCAACATGCCAATATAGGTTATCATGGTTTCTAAACTTAGTTTCAAACCTTTTTCAATCAAAAGAGACAATACAAGTTAGAAAGAAATTTCCTATAATAATTTTTAAAGAAACAAATTGGTTAGAATTAAGTTTAAAGAATTAAAACCAATGATTTTATCATTTAGAAAGGAATACAAGTAAATTTTGAGAATTTTCTAACATAATGGCTCACTCTAAGTTTTGAAGCATGTTAGGAAGTTTCAAAAAGAAATTAAAATAATAAGGTTAAAAATTAGGTAAATGAAAATTTTATGGATAATTTAGGAAACCATTATTATGATATTCTAAACAAAATATTTGTCAATTTTTAGTAAAAAATGAACCAATAAGATAGTAAAAATATCCTAAAGACAGTATGCGGTATGAAAAATTATTCTACGTAGTTTAAATGTACTAAGTACTATTTCTGTTTGTTTAAACAGTAATTTTAAAGGCATTCGAATAAGAAAATGATTTAAAAATCCTACGTGATTGAGAAAATGTATTAAAAATGCTACGCGATTTTAAAAACAGAAAAATATCTTCACCCGATTTTTAAACGTTTGTAAAAACGACGAGATTTCAAAAACGCGATAAAATTTCTACGCGATTGACCGTTACTATATTTATTTTTTTCTTTGTCGGGAAAATGTGAACCCGTCTGAGCTTTTGAGGTTATTTCATTGTCGGGAAAAAGTGAACCCGTCATGTGCTTTTTGCCATTGAGGGCATATTTTTTTTATCTTGAGGGCATTTTCGTAATTTCATATATTTGGAATTATGTTTTGTCTTTATACCAATTTTTGGTGTTTTTGGTTGTGATTTAATCACATCGTGTTGTCGATCGCGATAAATGTAGTGTGGTTTATTGTTCTAATGAACTTGGAGACTTTAGTGTACGGGATCCCACATGTGGACGGTTGGTAGTATTTCACGTGCCGTGGCAAACCGATAGCACACTAATGTACTCGACATTCACTATATTTAATCGAGGTTTGTAAAGTCTAAGTAGTACATTGCCTATAGTGCCACAACGGGAGACCGTGAACTATACTACGCTGGATGGTGGATTTCAAGTCTGCCGTAGGCTATTGACGCATAACGTGTGACCGCGTAATAGTTGGTTGGGCAGCCGTGGTACTAATAGATTTTGCAAGTCATTCTCTCGATATCTGTTTGGGTTTAGCTCCATGGAGTAGGGTTGTGTTTTGGTGTATTTGATTATATCTTGGATAATATTCCATTTTTCTCTATTTATCTTTATCCGGTAATATCTTGGATGTTTTTACATTTTCTCTATTTATATTTATTTGATAATTCTTATGTTAGTTGTCCATTTCTTATCTTATTTTATCCGTGAGATTGATTTATCTCGTGTGATTTTCTTTATTTGTGTTATATCTATGATGTTCAAACACTAGGATATCTAATATGTATTCATTGTTATAGCTTTTTCGTATTGTATGAACCTGTAGTAGTTGTTATTTGTCGTCTTCTTATTGGCCATGTTGTGATGATTTTATGTTGTCTTACCTCTTTATTGTATGTGTCTCTTGTCTATTTATTTTATGCGGTAAAGAGTTTGAAGAGGAAGAAGAGGAACGTAGCCTCTTGAGATCGTGTACCCCGAGGAAAAGGAAGGTCGCAAGCCGACGATCGCTTTACGATCAAGAACCATCCGATCATCCATATCCTCTGGATTGATTGTGTGGGATGGCTACGTCGAGATTTTTGGGATTCATAGAGCTGGTATTTCATGGAGGTGATCGGCTTGGCATTTACGAGGAGATCGTGCTTCTGTTACATATGCAGGACGTATGACCGTGATTCTACGTCATCGGTTTGATGGAGATCCGATTATGACTACGACGTTATTTCGCACTTAGAGTTACCCTTATCCATTAGGCGTTATTGGGGTCGAAAACCCCGAGCCTAGTGAGATAAGCATCGTATCGACCGCGCGATTCCGTTATCGCCGTGTGTCGAGACATCCGGATATCTATCTCCGATGATCATTTTCAGGCCGAGAGTGATCCATCCGAGGATTAGATAACCATGATGTTTTTTTTTTAGGCGTCGGCACAGTATGTACGTATATATTAACTCTTTTATTGCTTTCTTTACTGTTTTTGTTTAAATAGTTGTAATCTTAGTTGTAAATTATTTGTACAGTTTATAACTTAACCATATGTATATTATTAATGATGATGTTTTTTTTATTTCCTGTTTTCAGCATTATCTTTTTATTACATATTTATGTCTATCAGGAATTATTTTACAACCCGTAATAATATTTAACAAATGTTCCGCAACTTGGGTAGATTTTATTTCTATTTCTTTTATTTTCTTTTATGTGTGACATCCTCCAAAGGGGTGTTACAACATCCAAGTAGATGTTGTTGTCAAAGTGGATGTCAATAGTCTCCTCCCCCGGTGGCCGCTGTGAGTTCCTTTCACTGACACGTTTCTGGTACTCATCCTAACAAATGTAATTGTTAATAAAAATTTATGTTTGCAAATTGACTTAACCATATATTAAAATTTAATTGCAGCATTTATACTTACAGCAATATTTTTTGCTTTGGTGGAGATCCACTTCCCTTTGCGTGTGTGAAGCCATGTGAATAGCTCTCAATACCATTGATCCCTCTTTAATTGTTGTTTCTGTAAAAATGTAAGGATAAATAATATTCTGTGAAAACAAACCTAATTAGCTCGAATAACAAATTTGATGTTAGTTACTCATCAATTTCTTTTTACAAGGACATCTCAACTTCTCTTCTAGCCTATATTGATCTTGGATACCTATATTGATCTTGGATACAGGCAAAGGTAGTGTATAGGTGGGTGGTTTGAGTTTGTTGCAAAATAATATCCTAACTGAGATTACTTTTATATTCTTAAAGTGTCATTTTCCGTTCATGTGCCACACCAAACAAACTCATTTATTTAGAATTCTCTCTTTTCATCGAACTGTGTATCTTTTGCAACGTTTAAAGTTTGTAATTTATTATGTTTGATCTCAATTGGTTTCCAAATAATCGAAGACACTAAAACATTTGAAGCATCTCATAATAGTATAAAGCATGTTCATTGATCGCCAGAGCTTCCATTCAGAATACTAAGAAGTACACTAAAACAACAAAAAAGAAGAGAGGTCAGAGGAATTTCCTGTTATTGAAAAATAAAAATTGAAAGAAAAATAAAAACGATTGGCAAATTGGTTCTTGAAAACTTTTTACTTTATCTATTTCAAACAAGTAATTTTCACAAAGTAGAATATATATAATATAAATGTGTGTAAAAACTGTAAAGCAGTACTCATATATTTGCAATCCTAATGCCACTTGACCATGCTAACAAAGTAACAGGAATATAATCTAATAAATAAAATATAATTCATGTATACGGGTAACAAATTGCATATGAGATTTGCATCCACAAATAATAATGAACTTATATAAATTTAAAAATAAATCGTAATAAAGAATTTTGATCTTGTATATGAAAAATTATATATTTGAGAAATAAGTGGGTGGAAGACAACAATGAAATTCTAAGAAACAGATTTAAAAAAAAAAAGTTTTCATGATGTGGTTTATCTCTTGTACAGTTTCCTATCTATGGTTGTTTTTTGTTTTTTTTTTGGATTTTTTAAAAAATTGTTATAGTAGAACAATGATTATTTAAAATTCGAGATTTATACTACAAAAGTGCTTCTAATTGATTGGCCCTATATCGTCTCTATTTAGAATTGATCATGATATACTTTATAGAAACTAACAAATACCTATATTATATGATATATGCACAGTGATATGAATTATAACGAATTAACTAAAAAAGGTAAACATTTACGTAGAATTAGTTGGTCTTGTATCAACTTAGTTGGTCATACTCATTATTAACTCTGAATAGTTACAACAGTTAGCTAACAAGGAATTTTGCTTATACACTTGAACAAATAACGAATCCTGGAAGAATAAATGTATGAATTTTATCATTTATTTTTTTAAAAAAAGAAAATAGAAAAAGATAGAATTCTTTCTGGATTGGAACTGTAATTTCATTCTTTGATAAGTTCAATTTATCAATTTGTGCTTTCATTCACCAATGACAGAGGAAATAAGGTTTATGAAATTGGAAGACAAGGTAAAAGAGATCAAGGAACAGCAAGATCATATCAAGAAACAGCAAACTCATATGGAAGCAAGATTAGCAGCAATGGAGAATTCAGTGAAGCACATTGGTTAGTATTCCTTATTAACCAATGATTCTGCTTTTTATAATCATTATTCACACATAGGCAGAGGCAATGAGAGATAAACACAAGCAGAAGCAGAGGTGGATGTGTCAGACTTAGAACTACAGACCCTTAGGAAGCAATAAGAATGAGTAGCCAATATAGAAATTGGTATCTAAAAAATTCAACTAGACATAAATTGAACAGAATATTAAAGTCTAACCAAGTAGTTCTAATCAAATGGAATTGCTTCTTCTTTTTTTTAATTAATTATATGCATATTCATTGGTGTGTCTTATCTCTAAACAAATTGGAATAACCTTATTTATTAGTATTTTTTCTCAGAAAGAAACAAAAGCAGAACCACAAAAGTTCTATATGATTCTCTAGAACCAACCGCAATGCAAACACTCTGATAAAGGCACGATAACAAGTTCAACACATAACAACACCCTAACCTCACGAAAATAAAAAAGAATCAAACTTCCAACCCCCAACAGCACCCTTATCAAACATAATAACAAATTTACCAAAATGAAAAACAAAAATAAAAATAAAAAGGAGAATTGAAGAGACACTTACGCACCTTTGTTCCACGCTGGAGAACAATGATGGAACCAGGCTTGGGGACTTGGTCATCAAAAATCTTAACTCCCAGCCGCTGGCCTCTCTTGCTTGAATCAAACAATGGAAGATTGGGATTTTGCAAAGTGGTTCTCGTGAGATTTGAGTGTTTAGGGCAAATAAGAATGAGAGGGAAAGGAAAAAGAGGAGGACATGGTATAAAAATATTTATTTAATTATAATAATATAAATATGTAAATATAGAGGTAACAATACAGCATGGCTAAGTGGTAAGTGTAGTATAAGTCATTAATCATTATAATGTGTTGGGTTCGAGTCTTATCTTTAGGTTTTTAATAATATTTTTTTATTTTTCATATAAAAAACTTAGTGATGGAAAATTTTCCGTCACTACATATTTCATACAATAAAACATTTATTTCAATGATAAAATTTTCATTTTTTTCCATATAAAAAACTTAGCGACGAAAAATGTTTCGTTGTTACATATTTTATGCAATAAAACATTTTCTTTTTGAAATAAAGTGATTTAGCGACGAAATTTTGTCACGGATACTATAGTGAAGAAATAATTTCATCACTAAATTCCGTGGCTAAATCCAACAACTGAATTTCGTGACAAGTTCCATCGCTAATAGTCACGGATTTTTTTTCGTCGCTAAATTTCATCACTATTTGGATCATATTTAGTAGTGGTTTTAAATGCTCTTAAAAATAGCAAGAGCATTGATGCTCCACAAGTTTACACTGTTGATATTGTGTAAAATTTGATTAATGACTCATATTTTTTACTTAAAACTTATATTACAAGTGGTTTGACTTCTTCTTTTTTCTTCTTCCATTTGTTCTGTCTGCCCCACTTTCTGTCCCCTGTCTTCTTTCAATTCTTTCTCTCACCTGAAACTTAGAAGGCTTCATGACTACACCAGAAGACATCCTTCTATCACCGTAATAGCCTTCCCACCCAAAAGCACTATCAAGATGAATATTGAGAACTCCCCTTCTAGATGATGCCTGCTCAAATGTAATTTACAGATTTACTACAACAATGACAAAGATTATCCTAACAAGTAAAAGAGAATACCATATAAGCATTGAAATCACACTTTCCCAGCTTCTTGCTCCAATAGGATGCTAAAGTGCAATGTGCACTCCCACAAGCACGTGAAATAAAAATAAAATAATAAAAAAAGAGAGCTTTGCTTGATTTGGGTGAAATTCGATTCCTGACACCAACCAATCCGTTAATTTGCTCAAATAGGTTTACTTTTCTAATTGTCGCAAAGATTTCTTTGTTTTAGAACTTTGCTTAATTCGTGAACATCAATCTTCTCTATCACTTTTTCTTTTTTGGGTGAGAAAGGCTTTACCTTCATTTTGGGTTTTTCTATTGGACAAAGATCTAGGGACATAATGGATCATTAGATTCCTAAAACCATAGAGACAAAAAATGGATAAGGAAGACCTTACGTGGGATGTTGGAAGAGCTGAGACAAACGCAATTCAGAGCGTGGGGGCACAATAGTGTGACGGCGGTGGCTGGCCGACGTGGGTGACGGCGGTGACTGGCCTGAAGATTGGGGAGAGAAAATGAAATTGTGGGACTCACATCAAATTTTAAAAAGAAAAAAAAATTAAAACGAGAGAAAAAATGAGACCCACATCAAATTAAAAAGAAAAAAAATTGAAGTAACTAATTTTACCTATTATCATTGGTAAATTGCTTTGAAACATTGATGTTCAAAATTTGTTTAGGTGCATTATAAACGTTACCCACTTGTATGCATAAGTTAATAACTTTCGGTGAGATAAAAAAATTTCACTTGCATCCTAGGGAGAATGTTAATTTTTGTCCCGACCGTGATCGCGGCGGGAGCGGCGAAACAAAATAAATTAATAGGAGTCGCCACCAATTTTATTTAAATTAGAAAAAATTAGAAAACCTTTTTAGAAAATGGTCTTTGAAACCAAATCGGATTCGGGAGTCGGTTATGCATAGGGAAGGGCAGAAACTTAACTCCACAGCACCCCTAACACATCCGTCCTAAAATGGTTACCTTAAATTAGTTATGCAAAACTTAGTAATCTCATAATATATTTGTTTTACCTCTTTTATTAAAAAAAAACTAAACAAAACAAATAAATTTGTGAAAATTTAAAATTTGGCTGGACAGAATAAAAGTTCTGCTCCTACGTATCCTCAAATGCAATGAAGAACTCAAAGTCATGCAGTTCTATAAAAAATAAGTGTGGGTTAGTTGATTTTATTTAAAGAAAAGATTTAACTTTTTTATAAAAAAATTGAATTAGCAGGTTATTGTGACTCTGTTAATCAAATTAAGGTTTGAATAGGTGAAGCTCGCGTCACGCTAGAGACGTCACCCACTGATTATTGAATTTATTGTTATTAAATGAGATTTTTTTTTATAAAAAAATGAATTTTAAGTATTTATTAAATAGTGATTTGTTTTTAAAATAACTTGAATTATTAGGTTGTCACAACTCAGATAATCCAAAATAGTTACAAGATTAACATCTTGTCATGTCACAACTCTGCGGTTAATCCTATTTTATTCTTTAAAAAAGAAATGTTTAATGATAGTGGGTTGATTATTTTTTTAACTTTGAAAAAAAATTTGAATCATCAAGTTGTCACAACTCAGATGATTACAAATACTACAGATCAACAAGTTGTCACAACTCAGTTAATCCCAATTTATTATTGAATTAATTTTAAAACAAAAAAAAATTTACACAAAAAATTAATAAATATATAAATCAATCTAATAAATGAATAAACTAAAATGAAATACACGTGTATATAATGAAAGATAATAATACAAGAAAAAATAAGCAAACTTACCTCCAAAGCGTATAAAAAATGATATACTCAAAGAAGTTACTGCACAGGGTCCCACACATTCTCTTCAAATCAAACCTTGTAAAACAACTCACTTTAAGAAAAATTTACTGAAGTTCTCGAGCTCTTATACTTAGTATTAAGCACAAGCGTATAATTTCCTCTAGCTTTTATACTTAGTATTAAGCTCAATGGTGTAATTTTTTAGATGCCAAAACAATTGAGAATCACCCCTTTATATAGGAGGAGGGGAGGGAGAATGAGCATAATTTCTCCAATGTGGGACTTAGTGATATAGACACCTTAGTTCTTTTCAAATTTTTTTTCTTCTTTTTTTTTCCATTTTTTGAATCTCTTTGATGACCCGGACAAAATCGGGTGCTCACAGTTACCCCTCTTTACTTGTTACTTATAAGAGAATACGTATAACTATAGTTTTCGAATTATCATTGTAAGAAACGAGTAAAGATATGAACTCAGATTTTATCTGAGAATGCATAAGACAATGTAAATTCACAAAGCAAATATGCTAATTGCAAACCAGCGAGCTCAAATGCGGATTTACGAGTTGTCGCAACGTTGTTAATCCTACCAGGGTGAAGCTCATTATAAAACTAGGGACATCATCACATTGTCAATAAGCTGTCGCAGCTTAATTGACGTTTATTGATTAGAAGAGATTTGTTTTTTGGTCTTTTTTTTTTTTAATTTCAATGACATTAGGTGATCTTGTGACCCGGAATGTAAAAGACAGTGGGCTTTGTCACACCCTACTGGAGATGTCACATTTCCAAATAATAATAATAACCTCTACCCAAGTTATAAATTATTACGTAATATATAATAATATAGGTTGTAAAAATATTTTTTTTACATTATATTATAAAATAAAATAAACATAACATAAAATAAGACAAACTATTACATACACACCATAATTATACATATAATTTCGCTTTTAATAGGTACAATTAATTTACATATTACAAACTCGTTAATTAAAAACAAGAACCATGCGGTTTAAAGAAACCATAACCAAGCTCAAGCATAACACTAAAAATTCGATCCTCCGAAGAATCCTCCTCGGGAAGATTATCGGAAGACGTAAATACTGCAGTAACATCATACCACACCGCAATCAATCCATATGATATGGATGATCACGAGGTTCACCTTCCTCGAACCGGTCACGGTTCTTTGCCGCTCCTCGTTGTATTGACAATCCAACAGTTTCTCCTCTTCTACTTCCTCAACGACTTTACGGAACATAAATAATAATACAGAAAATATATACAAAGAGGTGAGACAATCTACATCATTACCAGCATACTAGTAAGAAAACAACAATACAAACAAATATAACAGTTAATATTACAATTCATATTATCACACATGCAAAATATCATAAATCAAATTATAACTATTCACATTATCACACATTCAAAATATCATAAATCAAATTATAACTATTCACACAGTGATGTAGATTAAATATGCCATGTACTCAGACTCGTTCCTACTCCATTGAGCTAAACACAAACATCAGAGAGAATGATCCCAGGAGACATGATCGTACATCAGGCTGCCTCAACCAACTATTACACAGTCAAATACGTCGTGTAAATAGCACACAGTCAAATATGTCGTGTGAATGGCACACAGCCAAATATGTCGTGTGAATAGTACACAGTCAAATACGTCGCAGACGTAATGCGTCAGGCATAGTACTGCATGCCCCCATAGATCCCGATTAAGAATAGTATTTGTCGAGATCGCTAGTGTGTGTTTTTCAATTACCACGCCTGCAGGAGCTACCAACTGTCCACATGTGGAATCTACTGCACACTAACGCCTCCAAGTTTTCCACATGAACACACTACGCTTATCACACCTGCAACACGGTGTAATTCATCTCATCAGTCAATTGTCAATTTCAACCAAATTGACATACCACTCTATGTATGTAATGATCCATAATTACAAAAATACCCTCACTATCACTATGAATCATAATTACATAAATATCCTCATTGTCACCATAATTACAGAAATACCCTTAGTATCAATAATTCCAAAAACAAGATGTCTCCACTTGACAAGACTATTTTCCAATGTAATAGGGTCCACCACTTTGGCCCGACAAGAAAAACTTTCTTGTTTCCATAAGTCGCGTAAATATTTTTCAACGTTTTCTCAATCGCGTAACATTTTTAAATCATTTTCTCAATCGCGTAGTTTAAAAATCATCATTTTAAATACACATAAGCTATTTCTACTATTTTTCATTGTATAAAATATTTCTTGATATTTCAAATTAAATTTTGAAACTTTCCAAAACTACAAATATTATTTAGACATTATTTTCCATTTTTCTTTACACAAAATACTCTAAATCATAATTTTTGACGTTTTCCTCAAAAATTCGATTTTAATAAATTCTTCTACGCTTAATTTTATTCTTTAACGACGTAAAATATTTTCTTGCTTTCTAAATATCATTTTGAAACGTTCTTCATTACTTGCTCATTTTTAATCAATTTTGACAGCATTTAGTTTAGAAAATCCACTAAATGATATATTCTACGTTTTCCTTTAAAAATTCCTTTATGTAATTATAACCATAAAATATACTTTAAAAATTGCTAATATACCTTAAAACTCAAAGCTAAGTATTTTCAAGTGTCAAAAATTTATTTCTTTTATACACTAGACTTCTAATAAAAATTTGTTTACTTATTTGGTTCTTGAAAATCCATTGTAAATAAATTCTTTTTAGGTCAATAAAACTAGTTTACACTTAGAAAATAAATTTTGGATCAATTAAACATTAAAATATATTTTGGCCGAAAATCACCATTTTTATACAAACCATGTTTAAAATTATTTTTCATCCATTAAATCATTGAAAAATCCTTTAACTTAATTAGATCAACTAAGTTATCCTTTTAGAAAATGGTTGAGAACATATTAGTTCTCTTTTCATAGTAAAAACCATAAGTTCTTCATCTTGTGTTCTTTGGAACACTTTTGTAAATCTCAACATATTTGCACATCCAACAATAATTATCATAGATCCATGAACATATACATATATTTATGAACACATATCATATATTAAAGCAATAATAAAACACATACCAAATATCAAAGCTATAAACATGCTTGCATGCATAATAAATCACAAATAGAAAAGACAATAAACATGCACACAAAATTAATCACAACTAGAAAAGACAATAAACATGCACACAAAATTAATCACAAAACAAACAACCAAGTGAATGAATCCTTATGGATTCTTCACCACAATTACATCCATCCATTTTCTCACCACCACACATGGTTGATGAGATTAAATCTCCCTCTTACCTATAAGGAAGGCAAGATCTCCTTGGACTCCTCCTTAGAAAATTTGTGTAGCTTCAACAAAAATCCTAACAACCTTAAACAAATTATAAAGTCATAAACTATGGATGAAAAAGATAAACCATGGATCAATCATGACTTAGATCATCAAAAATCAAATTAGAAACAAGAAACAAGAATTTTCACCTTATAGGAAAGAAACTTCAAAGTGATTTTCCAAGCTCCAAATGGATGATTTAGCAAAAACTCACAACTAGAAATGTTCTTAGAATATGGTTTAGATTTAGGAAATGAAGTTGGATGAAATTTTTGATGGATGGAAGTGTATTGAAGAGGCTTGGCTGAATGGTGTGGGAAATGAAGACTTAGAAGTTTTCTTTGTGTCTTGAAACAAAGAGAAATGAGAGAATAGATTAGAATGATTGAAATGAAGATGATAAAGTGAATAATTGCCCCCCCCCCCAAAATGCATGGCCGTAGAGCATCAAGCAAAAAGCTAGCCACCTTTTTGACAATTCTTGCTTCATAATGGCCTTTGATTATTTGGATGGTGGATGGCTTACTTCTAGACTTCATGATTGCATTTTGATTGAATAATTGGATGCATAATTATAGCATATGGCCGAAAATGCTATAGGAAACTCAATCAATTGTTGATTGATTTTTAATAACTTATTTATACTTAAGTCCTCCTAATTAGGTTTAATTAAAAGTTAGTTAGATTCTTTTGTATTTTAGTTAATCATTAGTTTACTTAGAATCCTTAATCTTCTACTTAATTATACTAATACATTTGTCTAACTAAAATTTGATAAAAACTAATTAGGTTTTACTCCATTTAATTATCACTTAAACCCCTTTAGATTAACTTAATTAGATTTTAAATTAACTAATCTATTAAATTAAGTTTTAAATTAACTAATCTACTAAATCTAACCATTTTTATAGATTTTTAACCTTTTGGTCTAGAATTTTACAAGCCTTTTACGTTGGTAATTTTTTTTCCTAAAAGTGGAGCCCACAAACCCAAACGTGGGTCCCACAAAGCAAATGTGGGTCCCACAAGCCAAACGTGGGTCCCACAGATTTTTCTGCATGATAAATATTTTTATTATATAGAAAAATCCTAAAAATTAAAAGATTGATATATGTATTATTCGGATTGGGTTTAGTAAGATCGCCCAGCTCCAAATAATCAAACAAGATTTTCCCCCTAGAAAATTATTATTTTCTTGAGTCGAGCAAATCACACGAAATAATCAAATACAGTTACGAAACAGTCAAATTAATTTTATAACACACAGAAATCAGAAAACAGTACAATAAGGGCAAAAACATAATTAATCAAAAATTGGGGTGTTACAGGCTTGGTCTCGAGTCTGAAAGGCAATGGGCTCCTGTGGCCCAAAAATTAAAAGACAATAGGTTACTGCATCCCAAAATTTAAGAGACAATGGGCTACAACATCCTGACAATTAAGAGACAATGGCCATCACATTCCGAAATTTAAAAGACAGTAATTTCATCAAGCGTCCCAAAATTTAAAAGACAATGAGCTACTGCGGCCCGAATTTTAAAGACAATGAGCTACTGTGTCCCAAAATTTAAAAGACAGTGGGCTACTGCGTCCCAAAATTTAAAAGACAATGGGCTACTGCGTCTCGAAATTTAAAAGACAGTGAGCTACTGCGTCCCGAATTTTAAAGACAATGAGCTACCGCATCCCGAATTTTAAAGACAATGAGCTATTGCATCCCGAAATTTAAAAGACAGTGGGCTACTGCGTCTCGAATTTTAAAAGACAGTGGACTACTGCATCCCAAAAAAAAAATTTCTTCCTCTTTTTTTTCTTCCTCTCTTTTTTTCTTTCTTTTTTTTTAATTTTTATTTTAACGCATTAAAAATGCAAGATGATGTATTTTAAAAACATTTGAAACAACGCTAACCTTGGAAAGCTTTGACCAATCAAACCTTCGTTCATGTGTTTTTTCTTCATCAAACCCTTCGACTCGTTTGGAAATCCTCTTGACCTCATTTCCCTTCTTCTTCTTTTTTCTTTCTGTCTTTTCTTCATTTTTTTTGACACCTCATCAGATCACAGACTTGGAAAGTTGTAAAGCCATCAAGCAAAGACTTGGAATTCTTTTTGACACCATCATCAGGCTATGTACCTGGAATTTTGTGAAATCCATCAAGTCAAGGACTTGGAATGTTTTTTTTAATCTCATCAGGCCATGAGCCTGGAATTTCATCAAACCAAGGACTTAGGATTTTCTAAAGAGACGAATAAATGTATCTTTGAAAGGTCTCTTAGTAGAATTGAGATTTCTTTAAAACATGTGCTTCCTCGAAAAAGCTTATGCAATTAATCTGCTTTCATGCTCGTTTTCTGACTTTCCTTCAAGATTCTCACTTTCATCTCTTTTTTCTTGAGTACCTCTTATTTCTGAATTATCCCTTGAGATAACATTATCCTTCAATTAGAATTTCCAAGTTCTCTTTGATCTGAATTGTTCATTCGAAGATTATCATTAGATAGTCAAATCATAATGTTGCACTTATGTTCACTTATCTGAAGCATTACGTAATAGACAAACATGGATTTGAAAGTACAACATAAAAGAAATTTACAAATGAACAACTTTTATATTAGTCTTGAAAGTTTGACTACACAAAAAGGGAAAAGACACAAACGATGGTATGAGATTGAAAGATGTGTTGACTCGATATGAATTGGTTTGCTCTTCATGAGAACGATCTTGACATTATGGACAAGGATCAAGTCAAATTGAACCAAAGAGAAATTTGCCCCAGTCTATGATTGAATTGAGTAGGATCAAGACTCGTCATAGTGACTAAAAGATTTGCCCCAGTGTAGGTCAAATGGAACCTAGGAAAAGAGAAATTGCCCCAGTTTAGAGCTGAGTCGAACAGGGTAAAAACTTATCCTAGTGTAGGGCCAAATTGAACCAAAGAGAAATTTTTCCTAGTCTAGGACAGAAATGAATATGGCAGGAACTCGTCCTAGTGACCAAAAGATTTGCCCCAGTATAGATTAAATTGAACCAGGGAAAGGAAAAATTACCCCAGTTTAGAACCGAGTTAAATAGGGTACAAATTTGTCCTAGTGTAAGTCTCTTTTTCTTTCTTTTCATTTTCATTTTTTTTAGGAGCAATGAACTAAATACTTGGATGAGCGTAACTTTTGTCTCAAAATTAAATTATCAAAAATGACAACAACCATTCGTTGAGCAGAATGGACTTTTTGAGGCTTGTAACATGACCAAGGCTAGAGGTTATGAAAGGAAAGATATAAGGATCAAACAAGTGTTTAAGGGTGGAATAGGACTAAGGATCCTTTTTCAAAATTAAACTTCATCAATTGCTTTTCTACACACTTTTCTCTTATTATTCTCCATTTCTTCCCCATTTGATTTCATCATTTTTTTTTATTTTTGTCTCTTTCACCTTTTCTTCTTTCTTCATTATGCTTCAGAACATTCATCATGACAATCAACCTTTGTTTTGTGTTATCCCCTAATGTAGAGGTGATCATTGTCCAAGGTTTATTAAAGAAATTTCAAGCTCAAAAGGGGTAACTAGGGATAAAAATGATGAAATTTTATAAAAGATAGAGAAAAATGGCTAATCTTCATTTTCAAATCATGATTGTTTATTTTCAAAACTTTAATTTTGAGACAAAAAGATTGTGCAAATCAAGTGATTACTTCTTTGCTTCTTTTTTTCTTTTTGACTTTTTTTTAAAGACACTTACACACGCAGAATTTATTGACAACTACCAAACTGAGAATTACCAAAGAAGACGCTTTAAAGAAAGACAAAGTGGTGAAAATAAAAGGAAGTAAGGTATCCAAGCAAATTTATTACATTAATATTTCAAGAAAGTTAACATGAGTTCAACATCACAAATTATTTTATGACAATCACTTCAATTAATAGCCTCAGATCTCTAATTGTTCAGAGGTTTCAAGTTGCTAGAGGGCGAATGAATTCTTCAGAGGAATCTAACCCTTGTCTGACTTGTATTACTCCCAAAGTGAGTAATCCCTGGACTCGAGCCTTAAAGTCCCAGCAGTTCTCAATATTATGTCCCATTCCCCTACAATGGTAAGCAGAACTTGACTCTTCATCGTACTTCTCTTCTTCTTTCATTGTTGTAGCTGGTGCAGTGATATCATAACATGTTGTACTCAACCTCTCAAATATTTTCGCCATTGGCGTATGTAAGCTCATGACCTTCCTTATTGGTGGTCTCTCAATCTCTAAGGCATTTACTACATTCCTCCTACCATGATTAGGAATTGGGTTATTGACAATACTAAGTCCAGCTACTTCTTCAATATCAAGCTTTCCACAGGCAATTAGTTTTCTTACTGCAGTCTTGAAAGATTCACAATCTTCAATTGAGTGTCCTGGGATATCCATGTGGTATTTGCAAGTTAAATTTGAGTTATACTACTTTGGGAATGGTGGTTTAAAGGGACCTATAGGATTTTATGAGATGAGGTGAGCATCAAACAGCCTTTGGAATAAATCTGCATTTGAAATAAATAGTTTTGGGAAAGGGGGTAGGTTTCAGGGGCGAGAGCGGCCTTGATTTTGAAAGTTTGACCGAGGTTGTGGGTGATTTGGAAAGTTTTGTGAAGGTGGAGGTGGGTATTAGGTATAAATTGGGCGATATGGTTGGGGTACTGGAACATTATTAATTTGAAGTTGTGGGATTTGAGGTGTATTCATGGGAAGGGCGGTTAGGCCAAGTAAATGAGAAGGTGCAGGTATTTGATCAGAATGGTAAGTATTTAGGTTATATGGAGAGGCTCAGTAGGCAGGGTAAGATGGTGGGTAGCAGGCTTGTGAAGGTTGTTAGCTTTACACATAGCTCACCTCTGGCTCTCTTTTCTTAGGAGGAAACCCCCTCTTGAAACCATCTTCATCATTACCAGTTGGCAATTTTCCAGCCTTTACCAAAATTTCAATTCTCTCTCCGACAACAATTAAATCAGCAAAGTCTTGATATGCAGCGCCCGCCATTCTCCCGATATAGGGAGCTCCTAAGGTCCCCAAGAAGTATGAGCACATTTCTGTCAGAGTCAACAGTGGTTGCACTTGTGCTACGAGAGCTCTCCACCTTTGGGCATATTGCTTGAATGTTTCTTTATTTTTCTTCAGCAGTGTTCCCAACTGCTCTCGGGTTGGGGCTGTATCTAGGTTGAACTAATATTGTCCTATAAACAAATTTGCCCAATCGTCTCAAGAGGAGATTTTCGAAGGGTCTTGTTGGATACATCATTCCAAAGCAGGTCTAGTCAAACTTTCATGAAAGAAACTGACGAGGAACTTCCAGTCCTTTGACCAGATAGACATTTTGGTAATGTAAGTTTTTAGATGAAAAAAAGGATTGAAGCTCCCATCATACTTGTCAAATTCTGGGATCTTAAAGTCCTTCGGAATGATGATGTTTGTAGTAGGGCACAATTCTTCTATCCCAAGAGGGCCATAGGTACTGGGGCCCTTGATTGCTTTAATTTGCTCTTCCATCTTTTCCATCCATTCTTCTTTTATCTTGTCACTTTGGATGGCCGCATGATCAATCCCAGCAGGAAATCCCGTTGGCATTGGGATAGACATATGCGGTGGTTCCCATGCACACTCAGCATTACCATGAACCTCATTTCGGGTACCTTCCAGTGAATGATACCCTTCTCTAATAGGAATCATTATCGATACAGTATTTGAGGTTGCTCCTACAAAAGACAGTTCAGTGGTGACCCCAGGATTTGTTCCCATGGAAGTGATATTTGGAAGGTGTGAGTGTGCTCCAGTTACTCCTATACCTCTGGCTGCGCCAATCAGGGAGAAGGCCTCCCTCATGGTTGACAACATTTCCTCCATTCTTCTTTAAGACTCTTTCGTCTCATCTACTTCCATACTCAGATTTCTTCCTTCATTTTCAGCTGCCATTATTGCAAGCTTTGTTCGAGTCCTTGTGTTATGAACTCGGGTTTGATTGGTGTCTTTTTCCTTGGTCGTGCAATGGTGCTGAGCACGGTAACACTAAACAAAAATAATGAAATGAAATGAAATGAATGAGATTCATGAGATACATAAAATGAAATGGATGAAATGAAAATAGTTTTTCTTCCTTTTTTTTTTAAAAAAAATGCAATGAATGCCATGAAAATGCATGATTTTTTTTATTTTTTTATTTTTTTTAGAATGGTAGGAATGCCATGAAAATGCATGATTTTTATTTTTTTTTCAAATATGCCATGAAAGTGCATGATGCTATTTTTTTTTTAAAAAAAGGATGGCTATATAAAGAAGAAGTACGCTCCCTTCGTGTCCTAAGGTATTGCCTTAAACGAAGGAATTCTATCATAAGGATTTATGGGTCTTTTTGATTCTTGATAACTCTCATTTGGTGGCTCTTCTATTCTAAAGGTCTCTAGAGCCAAGTCCTATTTCAGAATATTGACCACGAAATAGTGGGTAAACTACTAAGTGTGAGATATTCATGAAAAAGACACACTCTAGATGAAGTTTTTGTAATAACCAAACATGATGTACATTCAAAATGACTATTACTACACAATCTCTACCTAACTTAAGATTCACTCAGACCCGGATATAGGGCCCCACTCGGATATGTGTGATAAACATGTAGGTGCGGTGGGTGTAGGAAGCGTACAAACAAAAACAAATACAAAATAAAAATTCCCAATAACAAAATAATTAACAAAATGGTTAAAAAAATAATTAAAAAAATAGAAACAAAAAAAGGTAAAACAAATATACAAAGATCACAAAATTTTGCATAACTAACTTATATGGGTTTGACTCTCAAATATCCCCAGTGGAGTCGCCATCTGTCACGACCGTGATCGCGACGGGAGCGGCGAAACAAAATAAATTAATAGGAGTCGCCATCAATTTTATTTAAATTAGGAAAAATTATAAAACCTTTTTAGAAAATGGTCTTTGAAACCAGATCGGATTCGGGAGTCGGTTATGCATAGGGAAGGACAAAGACTTAACTCTACAGCACCCCCAACACATCTGTCCTAAAACGGTTACCCTAAATTAGTTATGCAAAACTTAGTAATCTCATAATATATTTGTTTTACCCCTTTTATTAAAAAAAACTAAACAAAACAAATAAATTTGTGAAAATTTAAAATTTGGCTAGACAAAATAAAAGTTTTGCTCCTACGTATCCTCAGGTGCAATGAGGAACTCAAAGTCACGTAGTTCTATAAAAAATAAGTGTGAGTTGGTTGATTTTATTTAAAGAAAAGATTTAAATTTTTTTATTTTTTATAAAAAAATTTAATTAGCAGGTCGTCGCGACTCTGTTAATCAAATTAAGGTTTAAATAGGTGAAACTCGCGTCACGTTAGAGACGTCATCCACTGATTATTGAATTTATCGCTATTAAATGAGATTTTTTTTATAAAAAAAATGAATTTTAAGTATTTATTAAATAGTGATTTGTTTTTAAAATAATTTGAATCATTAGGTTGTCACAAATCAGATGATCTAAAATAGTTACAAGATTAACAAGCTGTCACAACTTGGTTAATCCTATTTTATTCTTTAAAAAAGAAATGTTTAATGATAATGGGTTGATTATTTTTTTAACTTTGAAAAAAAAATTTGAATCATCAAGTTGTCACAACTCAGATAATTACAAATACTACAGGATCAACAAGCTGTCACAACTCAGTTAATC
This sequence comes from Ormosia emarginata, assembly GCA_029884605.1. Taxonomy (NCBI): domain Eukaryota; kingdom Viridiplantae; phylum Streptophyta; class Magnoliopsida; order Fabales; family Fabaceae; genus Ormosia; species Ormosia emarginata. Next base: position 71,595,356 of record JAQQTP010000082.1, read on the forward strand.
CTAATTTATTATTGAATTAATTTTAAAACAAAAAAATGTTTACACAAAAAATTAATAAATAAATAAACCAAACTAATAAATGAATAAACTAAAATGAAATATACGTGTATATAATGAAAGATAATAATACAAGAAAAAATAAGTAAATTTAGCTCCAAAACGTATAAAAAATGATATACTCAAAGAAGTTGGTGCACATGGTCTCATACATTCTCTTCAAATCAAACCATGTAAAACAACTCACTTCAAGAAAAATTTACTAAAGTCATCGAGCTGTTATACTTAGTATTAAGGCCAAGAGTATAATTTCCTCTATCTCTTATACTTAGTATTAAGTTCAATAGTGTAATTTTTTAGATGCCAAAACAATTGAGAATCACCCCTTTATATAGGAGGAGGGGAGGGAGAAGAAACATAACTTCTCTAATGTGGGACTTAGTGATATAAACACCTTAGTTTTTTTCAATTTTTTTCTTTCTTTTTTTTTTTTTGAATTTCTTTGATGACCCGAACAAAATTGAGTGTTCACAATTTTGATTATCAAATATACTTTAATTCTTGTTACTCCTCTTTGCTCGGGACACTTTTGTAACTGTAGGATAATCGAATGTAAAAAGAAATGCTTGGGTTCTCGGATCAGGATCCTCTCAATTTTTTTCTCTTTCAAGTAGTCAATTGTTGGAAAGAGAAAGACACAAAAAAAGTTAAGTGTGGGACCTAATTAAAACTTGTGAAATTTCTTTTATAACCTTGTATCTTTCTCTCTCCTACAATTGACCACTTGAGAAGGAATAAAAATTGAGAGGATCCTGATCCTTGGGTTCTCTTGGTATAGTTTTATTATCTGTTATTATATTTACTTTGTGACAAGAGTGCTATATATCTGCAATATCAAAATTTAATCATAAAAGAAAATTTATTTGTTCACATTTGTGTATTGCATGCAGATAAATGCTGAATCATTATAGAAGTTCATTATGGGATGATGACTCAACAATGTTATGACAAAGAGGTGTAATCCTTTCCCCCTATGGGGGTGCCAATATCACAGGTTATTTTTGTATTACACTGAGAATGATATCAAGAGTTTACTTTGCTCGAATTACTTATAGTATGTTTGGTTTTACGTTTGAAGTTTCAAACGTGTGTTGAAGTTTCTTGAAGGACGTGCATATTTGTTTGGGTGTTTTTTCATTTGCACTGTTTCAACGAGATTTGTGGCTTCAACTGACGTTTGCTTCAAAGCAAGATTTTCTTGCTTTGGAGTTATAATTTGTCTGTTGGAGATTTTTATCTCTAACATTTATTTTTTCAAACTCACTTTTGAAACAAAAATTTCCAAACATAAATCACGTTATTACAAACTCACTTTTAACTAAACTTAAGTTTGCAAACACACTTTCAACCAAATTGAAGTTTACCAACTCTAATCCAAACACACACTTAGTCTTATATTTTGGATGACATATATCCAGGGAAATGAAAGAAAATAATAGGAAGGGGAACTATTGTTTAAAAGTTTTTAAAAAAATAGAAAAGAAGAGAATTTAAAGAGATTTATTCTCTCTCTCCCCAACTTAATTTTTGTTCCTTCAAAATTTAAGAAGAAAGGAGAGAGAAGAGAGAACGAGAGAAACAAAAATTTTAATACAATTAAGAAGTATAAATAGTTATGTTCGGTTTCTTTATAACATGTAGCTCACAAATAAGGATAGTATAGTTTTATTATGATCTTTTATTAATTTTTGAAATAAGAGAAAAGTATTTTTGTTTTATTTTTTTTTACTTATTTTGTTCAATTCTATTAATAAGAAAAGGTTTAGTTACATAGTTATGTGTACATGAATAGTTAAATATAATCACAATTAAGAGTGTAAATGAGTCAAGTTCAAATATTTGAAGTTTAAGTTTGATTTGTAAAACTTCACTCATTTATTTAAACAAATCAAATTTAAAATTTGAACTTGTGTTGCTTACTTTGTTTGTAACTTAAATTTTTTTATATTTTTATTATTGAACTTCTTCTTGAAGTAATTTTATGCTAAAAGATGAAATAAAATAAAGAGAGTAAAAAAAATTAAAAATTAGAGTTAAGTAAATAATATATAAAATATAGAAAATTATATTTCTCTAAATATAATTAAAATTTATTGAATAATAATAATATATAAACTATTATAATTTATGCATTTTTTTCATGTAAAATTACAATTTTTATGATTATATATAAATATATATATAGACACACAAATTATTTATAAATTTTTAATATTAAACATTTTAAATTTAAAATTGACTCACTCATATAATTAAACTTAAATTTATTTATTTAACTAAATAAATAAAATTGATAAATTATTTAAAGAATCAAATTTAAATAATTCACCAATAATTATACTCATTTAGAACCCTCGGCTATGATACTACACCTCATCATGCTCAGACACTTGCTCCCTTTTTAAGTGCGGCATTGAGCCTACGTGGAGGCAAAACGGCATCTTTAATGGAAAGGAGAGAATGGTTGAATGGCAGCAGCGATAGTGGGTGGAGAGATCATCATTGTGTCCCCGCTGTGTAATTTTGGAAGTATAATAAGATGCCGATGGGCCGTGGGAGCCGCGCTTGTAACTTTCACTTTAACTTGGAGATTAGGGTGGAACACCCTTGGCCTCTTGTGTATAATATAGGGTGTCTTTAGTAGTTTAAATGTCTACATCCTATAGATTTATATTTCTTTTGACGATATTATTAATTTACGATTATAGTTAAACATTACTTTTTAGGAACTTGAGCACCTACAGCCATTCGGCCACAAGAACTGAAATCTATTTATCAACCAAAAAATGTAACATTCATTGTGGTTCAATATAGGAAGATAGTATGTTTACAACGGCGGACATTTATTTACCTTCTATAACACACAGAATTAATTTCAGATAAAAATGGGGAGCACAAGAATTATTATCTGGTAATTAGGCAAAAATTATCATATCGATGTAGAAAACAAGCTGTTTATCTTATGGATGAGTTAAATTTCGTTGTTACTTAAATGCATAGAAAAAGACATCACTAATTCAGCCAACAAAAAATGAAACAGAAGAAATCATCAATATCCAAATTCCTATTTGAGGGTTATATGCATGTTTGATGTTTCAAATCGAAAAAGATAGGGTAGGACATCATTTAAGAAGGTAGGGTCAGAAATGGGCAGGAGAAATTACAATCAAAATTTAAGTTTGTTATATCGTTGGTGGCGAAATTTCAATCATATCTGATACAATTTCATTGTTCACGCGTTCCAAAATGGCATCGGCAATCTCAACGCTAATATCTTTGACATGCTGCTCGAATTTACTCCATTCATTGATCGAATTCAAGTAATCCAAAGTCAACAAGTATGACAAATTTGTCCATTCTTTTGTCCTCTCACATATGATCTTCCCGAGCTCTTCAGGTCCCATGAATTGTTTGTAACCTTGCTGTCTATCATCTTTTCTAGGAAGAGTTATGGTAATTTGTCTCACACAATCAAATAGGAGCTGCTTTGTCTTGTGCAATACCCTTTTAGACTTCAATATCTGGGAAACATTAGGCCCAAGGAGCTCTCGCAATTCCATACTATAGCTCTCTCTCTTTGCTGACTGAATAAGTACACTCCAGAGAGCAGCTGACAATAGCGAATCCTCTGTGATTTTCTTAGGTACAAGGACACTGCAACTGCGTCTTCTCTGATCCATTCCCGAAACATCCTCATTCAAAGTTTCATCTGCCAAAGAGACTGATAACATCATTAAAAATTGTTAACAATAAAACATGTTTTTATAATGACCAAAAGAAACTTACTATTTTGAGATTGTGGAACAGGGCTACCTTCTATGCATCTTTGGCGGTGCTTTCCATTGTTGGAAGCCTGTTGGCTTTGTTCGTAACAGTAACAAAACTAATTAATTTTTTTTTTTTCATTTTCTCAAGTTTAAACCGGGTTTTATACAAATAGGAATAGCTTTTACGTTAAAGATTTGAGGGTAAAACAGAATTTGAGTTCGTACCTCTGTACTCCCATATTGCTTACACTGGAAGCTTGGCAAGTGTCTGAAGAAAACCAAGGTTTATCTTTCAGTGACGATAACGAAGTTCCGTCTTCATCAATATCTGAGCATGAATTAAACACAGTTGAGCTGCTAGCGGTTGAAAACCGATCTGTTTCCACAACTGTCTGATCAACGCTTTCACGAGGGAGAGTAACATTAACATGTTCATTTCTGTCGTCAGGGTTAGAGTTGTTGATTACAGTACTGGTTTCTTTGTGAAGAGCAAGCTTCTTATGTAGAGCTGTTAGAACTTTGGAAAATGGCAAGAGGGCCTTTCTCTTTTTGTTTGAGCCAGAACTTGCTGATCTCTCAAAACTCTTGCCTGAATCTCCATTTGACTTTGAGCTCCATTTTTTTGAGTACCCTCTTTCTAATAGGTAAACCTCTAGGATGAAAGGTTCTTGTTGCTCCTTTAGAAATTCTCCAAGTCTTTTCTCTGGTTTCGTAGTTGCTGAAGCCATAGAAATAGAATAGAAGGGGACTCAGTGAAAGGAAGGGTTCGAAATTCGAATAGATGGATGAGTAGTAATATAAAGATGTATGGCAGTTAAATGGGGGCGTGATAAGGAGCAGAGCAATAAATTCGGATAGACAGCATATCTGACAGTTTGAGACACTGAAATAGCAGAGATATAAGGATGGTTGGGAGCATATGAGTTACGTGACCCAGCCCATGGTTTATATGGATTTAACTGCTTCCTGTCCCTTGCTTCCAACTTCCATAAGCTTTCATGAACCTGAAAATCCTTACCCTGTGTTCGACAATTTGAACTAATATGATTTTTGAGTCATTTGAATAATGAGGGTAATCGTCATAAATAGCCACAACTCCCTTCTGCCGACTGCCATCCATTTTTATTTTCATTCGTCAATGCTGATGGTTTAAACTTTAAATTTCGAATATCTAATCAAATCAAAAGAATGTTTCTTTTTTTTTTTTTGTTATTAATAAATATACCGACCTCCTGATATTGTAAACTTTACACAAACACTCGTATGATTTCAACTATTACATTAATGACTTTCATTTTAAATTTTATACGACATACACCTGTCTTGTAAGGTTGTGTTTAGTACACATAATAGAATAAGATATAATAATATAAGATAATAAAATAAAATTTAATAGTATAAATAAGTTGATAAATTCTTATATTATAAAATATTTAATACAAATAATATAAACAACTTGATAATATATGTAACTATTTAGTATGACTACACTACCTTTCAAAGATAATTTTGCATCAAAGATATTTTTGTAGGAATGGATAACTGTGACACTGAGGACAATGATCGAAAAAATTAACGAGTAGAAAAATTATATTGTGGTGGGATGAATCAAAGCCAATTTATGGCTAAATCAATCTTCAACAAAAAAAAGTATATCAAAGAGAATCAAAGCTAATAACAGCTCGAAACAAATCTGGTACCAATTGTGAAATGCACACATCGGTGCTCATGTAACCAAAATGTGAGTAAACAACTAAAAATACATCATCTCCTCCATGAGGGGCTCTGTTTTCATTTTGCTAAATTACAAGTCTCAGAGCTCCTACAATAGGGGTTCTGCTTTTGCGCTCTCTCTCTCAACCTGTTCTCATTATTTCTCGAATTTTTCAACATTTTTTGGCATTTTCTTCCATTTGCTTTCATTTCCCCTAGACTTCTTACCCTGTTTCTTCAATTTTCTGGCATTTTCTGCCACTTTCTTGCACTTTCTCCAGTTCTCTTTGGTTGGTCTGCGAATTTGCCCTTGCTTCCTTCTGTGACTTCACACACTTAACCAAGATCTTGCAACCACAAGATCAAGAGTAACCAATCCCATGCTCAACCAGAATTAAGAACCATCAACAGAATAACAAAGGAAACAAGAAGAATCATCACACCAAATAAACAAATTGAAAACGAAAGACTGTGCAACCTAAAGAACTGTGAGCGGAAGCCATGGAGGCCAACATTGGCAAATCCAAAAACACAACAACAACTATAAAAAATTCAAAAAATTAGAAAAAATACAGAAGAAATAAAAATAAAAATAAAAATTAAAAAAAATTAGGGAACAAGTTTTTCAACAAGCTCGTTCGATCTTGGACAATGGGGTACAGAGGTGGTGACTTTGGTTCCAGTCGTTCAATCTTCGTTGGTAGCTCTGCAAATTCGCCCTTCAATGGTAGATATGGGCTCTAGTTCGACAGTAGTCACGAATCTGTTTGTTTGTGGTCTTCTGGACGGTGGCCATGGATCTGGCCTTTGGTTTTATAGAAGCCATGGATCTTCGTGGTGGGTGGCTGGGTGCGCAACGCTACGATGAGACTCGATTTGTGAGTGCAATTGTACATCCGTGGTCGGCAGAGCAGGTGGCGACTGGTGGTGGAGGAAGATCAGAGGGTGAGAAAAGGGAGGAAGATAGAGGAGCGTAGAGTTGTGAGTAAAGAAGGAGAGGTTTGGTGTTGAGGGGTAGAATGAGAATGTATATCCTATCAGGTCTAATCAGGGAGTATGAGAGATGATAGAATTATCAGATTAAAATATGATAAAAATATTTGACCTGATTTTATTATACTATCAAATTAATTCATTAAACACTTAATAAAACCTGATAGTATTAGTTAATACTATCAGATCTTCCTTATCATATCCACCAAACATAGCCTAAGTCTTCATAGGTAAAATAACACTAAAAAAGTTTAGTCTAATAGTCAATACAAAAAATTAAAAACAGATTTTTTAGGAAACGTCGTTGTATCTTTTTGCATTGTTCTGTTTAAGTAATTTATTTTTTAAAATATTGCGGTGAAGTAATATTTTAACTAATTTATGTATATTTTAACTAATTTATCTCATCGATATAATAAAAGATAGATTATTTGTAATAAAATTAAAATATTTATAAAAATACTTCTTATAACCTGATTCTAATTACATAACTAGTATGAGAAAATACGTGATGCACTTTCCACAACTCACCCATATTATTGGTATACCACTTCGAAAGAGTATTTTTGTTCTTTTTAGCACGTATCTATTGTGTGTGAATGTCTGAATGATACATAATAGAAATAGAAAACTATAAAAGTTCTAATCCCGCATAATTGAGGAGAGATAAGGATAAATTATCCATAATATAATTGCTTAAGGTCGGGATGGGAACATAAAAGTAAAACGATGAGATGACAAATGCAATTGAAACGACATTTTAGTTAAACAACTCTCACTTTACTGGACTTCGTTTTTGTTATTTAAATTTAAGCAAGACAACTGGATTTGATTTGATTAAAAATGGCACCATGATTAACGGCAATGCATTTATAAACTGTCTCCAATCCACTCTTATATAATTAAATAGAATACTCTTTTTTAAGAGTAAGAAAATATCTTTGTATACTCTTTTCTTTCTTAAATTACGTCCACTCTTATATAATAAAATAAAATATTTTTTTACTAAGAGTAAGATAATCTCTTTATATACTTTTTTTTCTTGTCTTTTAACCATATTTATTCTTTTTTAAGAGTAAAATAATCTCTCTACATAATCTCTTCTTCCATGTATCATGTTTCCTTCTTCGTTGGCTACTAATAGAATTATTGATTCCTATTTCTTTTTCTTATTTTCTTTCACTTAACAATTACTATCATCAGTTACAAATCTAATTTCATTAATCAATTCTCTTTCTCAAATTTGACTAATCAATTCTTAATTAAATCAGAATTTTTCATGGATAACTTTATGCAAATATTGCAAGTTAAAATTAATAGATACAGTGCTTTTATATATAGTCTGATTAATTAAAAAAATTATCTTTCTTTTATTACTTTAAAATAAAATATTAACAATTTAAAAATTTTAAATTCATAATATACTAACAAATTTATAACATACTAAAAATTAAGTCTCTATAATATATTTTAAACATACATTAAAATATTTAAAAAATCTCATGCAATGCAAGACTGTGACTAATAAAAATATTTTCAAAACACACTACAACCACTAATTTTGTATTGCTTGCATGCAATCTAATCCTAGTCTGTGACTTTGCAGTGTCACAGTCACAGACATTTGTTGGACTACACATTAACAGGTGCAATGCGTGTCTGATGAGCATGCTTATACATTTTGTGGTGGGGTTCTCAAACTTGACTTTATTCCAAAATATTTGGGAACATGATATTAATTTATTTGCCGTAGTTAAATCAACTCGGCAACTTTAGACTTGATCGATATAAAAGAGATTCTGTGTTCACATAAAGAGAAAAAGAATATCCACCTTGCTAGATCAATGAATTATACAAACCAATAATTTGCTGTAGTTAAATCAACTCAGCAACTTTGGACTTGATCGATATAAAAGAGGATCTGTGTTCACATAAAGAAAAAAAGAATATCCACCTTGCTAGATCAATGAATTATACAAACCAGACAATTTTCTTAATGTATTTTGCACATTTATGCTATTCAGCATTCTTTTTTTCTTTTTTCTTTTTTTTTTTTTTTTTTTATAAATCCAGCATTCATATCTTTTACAATGTATGAGTTTACCAAAAATAAAATAAAAAACTTTAGCAAGTGTGTGCAGGGGCGGAACCTGGTTAAGGGTTGGCTCTCCGATATTTTTATGACCATCACTTACAAGAGTGAAAAAAGGAAACATTTTTTTTTTGGTAATTGCCGTGTTATGGCATCCAATTTACTCAAACTTTTAATTAAATATGTAATATAACAAAGAAAACTGCTAATTGGGGTCCTTTTTACACGAACAATATCACTTGCAGTCATAATTACACAATTTGTTACCAACACTAGCGAGACAATAAACGCCTTAAAATCATTAAACAGTAAACACATTTTATATACAATCATATTGATGGAGTTTCATGCAAAAACTTGTAATAGCAAGTACCATAACTTTATTGTATTTTCATTGTTAATATCAATGGTTGATTATAGTCATATTTAATTAAGTTATTTTATTTATTGATTAATTTTTTTATTAGTTAATCGGAACACTTTGTTAGGCTTACTGGCTGTTATTTTTTTTTCCAAAGTAGTTGAGATGCTTCCAATTTAGTCTAACGTATCATGATAATGATATACAAAGAAACAAAATTATATTATTGTTACTAAACCACTTTTGGTGTTGGTTGTGGAGTAATGCTAATTTACAATTCCAAAGCAATTAATTGGGAATGGGTTTTTCTAACAACACTAGTTAAAAAATCAAAAATAAAAAATTTTGAATTAAAATTAGAACTTTTTTTTTAATTTTTAATATATTAAATATTTTGTTTTTTATAAAAAAATCCTATTATTTTAAATCCTTAACAACAAAACTCATTGGTAATTAATAGCACGTCAAATTAATAGCATGTCAAGAAGTCCCAAAAAATGTTTTGGTGCAACTTAAGCTTGGTATGTTTGGATATTTAGCAAGTGATGGAATGGAATGGCTTGATGAGATGGAATTGAAGAACGGAATGGAATGGAATGAGAAAAAAATATCATTCTATTGTTTGGATTTTTAAGATGGAATGGAGGAAGTTATCAAATCGTTGTTTGGGAAGTTTATGATTTTTGGTGGGATGGAATGGTATTCATACTAAAAAGATGATTCCATCCCATACCCCCAAATCGTAGGGGGGAAGAAAATTGATGATTTACGGTGGGATGGGATGGAATCCATCCCACCCACTCTCATCCCATTCCATCCTTTTTTAACATTACCAAACTTGATCAATAATCTCTATTCCATTACAAATTTTACTCAAGAACCAATCTAAAGAACTCTTGAGACTTAGGAAGCTAATAATAATTGGGAAATTTAAAGATGAAAGGGAATTACTCGTAATAAAATAGAATGAAAAGACAAAAAAAGAAATAAAAGATAATATGTCACTTTCTTTTAAGTTAATAGAGTGAAATGTTTTATTATATTCTATTTCTTATTTTTTTATTTTAATTTATTATAAATCACTCTCTTTTATCCTCTTTAAAAAAACACAAACATATTCTAATGATGCTTTCTCCCACATCAAAAATTCAAAACTGAAAACATTCGAAGTCTGATTTGAATTGGTTGACGGTAAATGCCCTCATGTCAATGATTTGGGCCCAACGGATGGAATTTACTTGTTCATTGGCCCGCTCTTTGTTGTCAGCTCCATCTTTTTCCCCTGAAAGTAGAGTCGGTTCACTCAGTACGAAATAATTGGGTCCACAAGCCTGTTTCTTAACTTGATGAGCCTACTGATTTTGGACCTATTTTGCATGGCATTAATGGGCCTGACTTTTTCTGATTTTAGATGAATGCATGGGCCGCTAATTTACACAAAATGATTGACATTAGACAAGGTGCATTGGGGCCCATAAATTGTGACTAGGCCTGTTTAGTGTTTACTTTTATTTTATACGGCAATAAAAGGTAATTGATTGAGTTACTCTTTTATTTTTTTGACGCTATTGAGTTACTGTTTGATACATCATACTAGTTGCATGAAAATAAATTGTCTAATTTTTATGATTTTATATTTGATAAATTAAATTCATATAATCAAAATTTCTAAATTAGTAATACACTAATACGTGCAAAATTACCTGACTCAATTTCTTGTTTAATAGAATGAGAGTTGTCGAATACGAGCTTTAGAACTTTTAAAATTTTCAAATGAGTTGGGCATACCAAAAAAAGAATTAGTGTATAATATTTTCTCTACCAGATTTTGATGGTGACATATACTGGAATTTCATTTTCGTAAGTATGCATGAGCAATTTTAAAAAAGCAGAGAAATTATAAATTAATGGTAAACAATAGTTAAAAGTCTTGTCTTATAGTAATACCCCCCCCAAAAAAAAAGGTGATGGTTAGTAGGTTACACCACAGATTAATAAAATACAATGCACAAGCATGGATTGATATCGAATACATTGTTGTCTTGATGATACTTTTCTAGAACTAAAGTTATCTTGCAAATCATTGTCACTGTCAGTGCTTCTAATCCGCGTTATCAGGTGAAAAGATAGTACACCCCTCTTTCTCTAAACTTTCCAACAACAAAAATATCTGGTCAGCTCTAAGAACTTGCTTGTGAAGAAAGAGGAAGAAGCAGAAGGATCAACCAGAAGGCACCAATTGGACACTAACACTTGTGGATCGCGTTATGGTGAATTGGTTTTATATGAATATCTGTTTTATTGTTTTTTTCCTTTTAAAATTTTTTGTGTGATGATTCTTTGGTGGATTGATGGGGGCTACAAATCTGAAATTCAAATCCATTCCTTGCATTTGGATAAAAAAAAACAACTCGTTCATCAAAAAGAGATCGTGACTTTGTAAGGAAAACAAAGACTGTCCATGACTCCAATGTGCATATATTCATCTTTATTTATTTCGTCAATGACTGATCATACGAAACACGATATATATGAGTATTTTTTAAATATATAATACGCCCTTGTACTAATGTTGCCTATATGGTCCCGTCAAAAAAATGTTGCCTCTGTGTTCTTCGTTGTATGTTCGAATTTGGGTAGGGTAAGTGCCGAATTTGAATGGTAAAACCAAATTACAGATTTTGCGGACGATTCTTTATATGTACTGTTTTGAAATTAGTTATTTGTACATTTTATGACACACTATTTTCATAGGTTTTGTTAGTTAATTAAGTTTTAATATCAACCCACCATATATTATTGATTCAATTATATTAAGCTCTGGCAACACAAGCAATTTTAATCTTAATGGATGAAAGTAGTGTACACTAATTTCTATTATTAGTTTAGATCAGGGCATAAATATTTTATTTTGGGAGTAATTACACTCATTTCTTCTCAGGTTTGGTATAATTACATCAAACACTTTCGTTGCTTAAAAAATTATACCTATTTTCCCATTTTTTTTTTGTATTATTCTTACACTTTGACACTATTATTGTTTAAAAAATTACACATACTTTCATTATTTTATATATAATTCTTATACCATTTCCCCTATAAATAACAAATTAAGTAAGAGAAATAAACTCAATTTCTTCAAACAAGAAAATATCAGATGTAATTATGTCAAATCTTATTAAGAAAGTGAAAGTGAACCAAAAATTATCCTTATTTGTATATTAAATTTGTATATGAGAATTAAAATGTATTTTAAAATTTAGTAGTGTTTGAGTGTAATTAAGTATTTAAATTTGTTGAATTAAATGATAAGTTTTGTGAAAGTTTTAATTGTTGATGTTTTTGCTGAAGTTTAATTGTTGACATATTTTAATATATTAACGTCTTGCCGCGTGTATTTGTTTTTATTTTAAAATTCAAAGACTTTTAAAATCTAAATGCAATTATAGACTAATTTTAAAACGATTTTAAATTTTTAATTGACTGGCATAGACCAAGCAAAAAGCAGAACCAATATACTACTGCTTTCATTTAAATAAGTTTGCTTACTACCTCCTCCTTCCTCTTTGCCTACTACTTTCTTTAAAATACTTTCTTTTTTTTTTATAAAAAAGAAATATTCTTAAGTATTTTATAGTAAAAAAATTTTATATTCTATATCATTAAATATATATCATAGAAATTAACCACTATCTTAAATAATTTTGAGTCATGTTAAATAGTAAGAATACATTAACCAAATCTAATCAAAATATTTTAAGATTTAAAGTAATTAATGGATAAGTTAAAGGTGATTCGAATTATTCATTTTTCTAAAAATCAAGAACAATAACAACTTATTTTGACAAAAGTTTTTAAAAAATTATAATATATAATAATATTTCCCATAATTTAGATATTTGATAATTATTCTATGCATTTTTCTTATATTTCAGTTGGGTGATATTTTTTACTAGTTTGCATTAACTCATCCTCTATGCGGTCAAACGTGATTCACCTTGAATTAGGAGATGTAATAGGCAATTGTTTATAATTTGACTCTAAATTTGACAAAATTAAGATTGGAATATGTGACAATGCATTGGCATACTCATTTTTATGATTAAGCCAACCCTTAAGGTTTAGATGTTTTTTAACTAAATTTTTTATACTCTCTCTTTATTTTTATTTGTCCATTAAGATTAATGTCCAGAAATTAAGAAAACTATTAAATATGTTGAATAATAAAAAATATGATTTAATATGATTAAATTATATTTTTTTATTTAATCAATATTTTTCTCTCTCCTCCTATATCTTCATTAATCTCATTTTCTCTTCCCATCTCACTTCATTTAACAAAACATTAATATGAATTGACTAGAGTATTTCACAAATTGACTAAAGTAGTAATAATTTTAAGAAGTTATAAAAATTAATTTATATGTATTTATTAAGTTTAGTAGAAATAATAAAAGATGAAGGATAAAGTTAAAAATGATTAATAGATACTTTTAATTTTTTAAATGAACAAATAATATTAAACAAATTAATATTTCTAAATAAATAGATAAAAATGAACGAGATAGTACTTTTATGTATGGGATTAATTATCGTTCAGAGTATCGAAATTGATCCTATATCTACAAGTAGTTTTTTCAAACTCGAATATGCCCCTCCACATTTTTTTCATTATATGAATCTGTAAATAAATTTACCATCTTTAGGAATGAGATATGAAGACACATAATAATGTATATTTAAGAGGGGAAATACTATATCAATACTTTTTTTTTTAGTGCTACTATATCAATAATTATTAAGAAAACAGAAAAAAAAGACAAAATTATATATATGCAGAACCAATGGATTACGTGCGAGTTTATATAAAAGAAATTATGATATAACACTAGACATATGCATAGATAAATATAGTGGTGTAATGATATATACAACATTATTCATGTAATACCATACATGAAAATTATATATAATACTCTTAAAATGCGAAAAATTATTGCAAGGTGTAATATTTTGACATTTTAAATTTTACAGTAAAATTAAAATGAAAGTATATATATGTTTATTTATCCTTGTTTCACACGTCATATTACTGGTGGAAAAGTATTGCTTCTTCCACATCGCTTCTTTCTTCACATTTCTGACGTCTTACGAAAAAGCAATTTCCATCACATGATTGGAAAGAGTCATTCATGTGTGGGTCCTGTGTGATCTAACTACCGTGATTTTGGCCACTCGTTTCTTTTTATTTCTTATTTTTACTTATTTAATTTTCTTGTCCTTTGTTTCAATTTTGGCCCTGGGTTGGGACTTGGAGATATATAGATCGGATAAAGAGAGAAAAAGCCAGAAGGCAACCACCAATGTATATCTTTGTAAACCAATTCAGGCCTTAGTCAGGTCTATTTAGTTGAAGTATTAAAGATTTATCCAAAAGACACAAAAAGAAGAAACAAGCTACATTCCTTGTTTGGCCCATAGCAAGCATATTTACATAACATGGAATTGAGACAACCTTGATGCCAACAATATATTCCATGAAGATGCCGATCGAGCCTCAAACAATTATTACATTGCTCGCCAGCTCTCCTTAGCTTCACAACTCACTCACTAATCTTTTAAAATTAACAAAAGCTACCCAAAAGATAAAGATGACGACAGGATAAAAAGTAGGGGACCCTCAAAATCCCTACATTGTACTTCCAACAACGCGGGGCTTCTTGAAACCACTACATTGCATGTAATTAAGCATGTTCTCCTCTCCTAAAAAGGAGGGGAGGGGGGAAGATAGAAAGAACTAGCTTCTAGCTAGCTAGCATTACTTTTCCCCCTCCTTGATGCACTAACCAGCCATTTTCTATGGTTCAGTACGCGAAGGAGAGGGAGAGATCGATCAATGGAGCTCTAAACTTTCTAGCTATAGCTTTTTCATTCAGAGAACTTTATTATATATATATATATATATATATATATATATATATAGCCATAGCTAGTAAACTAAACGATGTACAAACTTAATGTGATATGGGATGCAATATAGAAATTTAATATATAGTCTCATTGCTTTGTTACTGTTTAGTTGAAAATGAGAACTGTGCTCAAGGGCTATTGTGAAAGCATGGTGCCTAAAGTCCCACATAGATCCGAAAGTGTGGCCATAAGGGCAACAGATTCGGATCTTAGCTGTTCATTCTGTAGGGATAGTAGGAGATGCTGATGCATGGTGAAGGCTAGCTGGTTTTTCAATTCCCGGTTTTCAAATCTCAAGCTGTTCACTTGGCTCGTGAGGTTCTCTAAATGCCTCTTCTTTCTGCAGCGGGACCGTCGGGCCGACTCTCGGTTCGACTGCATGCGCCTGAGCTTTCTTTCCTCCGTAGAGTAAACCGCCCGGTTTGACCCCTGTGAACCGGAGCTTGGGCTGGCCGCGTCTCCCCGTTGATTAATGAGGGAAAACAGGTCTTGTATCTCACTTTCGGTTAGCATGGTTTCGAGAACCGGAGGACATGGCAACTGGACCGCTTCGTCGTCGTGGAAGAACATTATGGCTTTGTTCAACTGCAGCAGCAAATAAGAAAAAAAAACCGGTAAATTCAAAAGAGTGAACCGGAGGAAGGAAGGGAGGGGAAAAGGGAGGAACCGAAGTGTAAGGGAGGGGTATTTGAAGGGTGGTTGAAGGAGGAAGAGGGGAGATACGTCGGGTCCACTAGAGCAAAAGATTTTGGAAAACAAATAGCACATTGGTCCAAAAAAAGGTTAAAAGTAGAGTTCAGATCTACGAATGGGTGTCTTTTCTTTTTTTCTTTTTCTTTTTTTTTTAAAAAACTTTATTTACACACCTCACTTTTATTATATCATTATTATATTATTATTTTAATAATAAACAAAAAAATATACTTCTTAATACACTTTTTTTTTTAAAGAAAACTCATACTCTTTTTTTCTTTTTATCAAAATAAATAAAATATAAAATGATATAAGAAAAAATGATGTTTCATAAACATTTTAAAAAGAAAATGCTGCAAGACTATTCCATTCCATGCAAACTTTAATGTCAGGTGGCATGGTGGTGGGGATTCAGATGGGGGGTAAGCTTTTTGTTACGGTAAGAGAAATAGGATCCTTTCACTCCTTTGGGAAGATTAGGTTTAGCTTAATGACGAAGGATCAAACAAAAACATATAAACAACAAATTGGATTAGAAAGTTGCTGGACACTACAACTATAGGGTGCGCCAAAGTCATTTTGGAAACGCACATTTGAGGTGAAAAAGACAGTGAAAGTTGCCACCAACAAACATTAAGGTGAAGGTGGACTAATGAATGTTTAATACGAGAAAAACCGTCCCTCGTTAGCCCTATATAGCTATTATGTTTGTGGCTACAAATTTATTCTTTTCCGCTTCCACCCTCATGCACCTACGCGTTAGTTAAAAGCTTCAATCACTTTGTAAGTTTATACAAACAGAATTACAAATCCAGAAATTTTCATGGTTACTTGACACATAATTTAGCGTTTTCTTAATTTTTGGGTTATACATAATATCCAGTAATCTTTACTTATTGTGGGTGGAAGCACTGACATGGATGAAGACGCATATAGTACAGATGCATGCATACTTCTTAACCTTTTAACTACACGTCACAGTTTACACAATCTGATTCTTCCTAACTATCCAAAAGTTGCTGATGTAAAAGTGTATTTATGGAGACGAAAATGAAACAAGCATAGAAGGAAAGAAACGACACTCCTACTTTATCATAATAAAAATATATTTAATTTGTGATCGATTAACTATGCAAATAATTTTATATCATCAATATTAAAGCATATTGTGTCACCTGTTTAAAAAATATTAAATTTTTGTTGTTATAAGTGAAAAAGCTTTAGTTATCATAATAATTTGACACTTTCTTATTAATAATTTAGAGAAGGGCTCCTGAGATATAGTTTAATTTCCAAGTATAAATTGTCTAATCGACCAATGGAAATCTGTAGCAAAAGTTACTAATATCAAGTAAATTGTCTAGATGAAAGGAATATGAACAAATATACGGAAGTTACTGGCTGATTCAAAGTATATGTGGAGATGGGAAAAAAAAAAGTTGATAAACAGAAAGCAAAATTCGCGATCTATCAAGCTATCAAATATGACCGGAGACATAGATGTATACATTCACATCCATCTGGTTTGATTTTACTCATCAAGTTTATTTGTCTGTAAAGAATGTAATTACTTTTCGTACTAGTTTCTCCAAATTGATGTTAACTAGTCTACGATGGCAAAGACTGATAGACATTGCTATATCCAATATATGACCTTCAATTTATTTAGTACACAATTGAAAGGAATATTCTTGGGTTGTTTTCTTAGTTGAGCATTCTTTTGGGACAGTTTTGTTTTGGTTGGCAGTTGGTTCCCCATAAAAATTCTTAAATAAGCATAATCTATCACATTATCTTTTAAATACTTAAATTATTATTTAATATATATAAAAATATTTGTAAATATTGATACATTTTTATCATGAATCCTACAATCTTAGACATATAAAATAATAATTTGAATATTTATAATAAACTGTGACAAACTTAGAATTATTCGTATCAGCAAATACTAAAGACAGTGAGTGGAGGATAACATGCAATCCCTTCTATTGCAATTTTAGTTAATATTTATTAATTTGATGAAGCAAAAAGATAATTTAGCAGTTGCTTCTTTTAGGGTGCCAAAGTAGGTTGCATGTGCTGCTAGTAAATTTTCATGGAAAGAAGAGTACCATTTGGGTGCTTCTCCTTTATCTACTGTATGCACAATATATGCAGGGCTTGTCCCTTTTGCTACTGCCCTGTTTCCTTTGCTTTTAACTTCCCGCCCTTGAGGCCGCGATAACATTACAACCACATCTCATCTTATACAGTTAATTAGTTAGTTCTTACTTCTTTAGACAATAGGGAGCAAATCTCCAATCCAACACACAGGCACAGGGAAGGACGTAATGAGAAGGGTCATCCCCATATAAAGTATCATCATATAATTTGTCCCCCAATTCGTCTTTTGTCTGTTGGCCTTTCGTTGCAAATCATTACAATTTAGAAGAAACTGCAAGATGAACTCAAGGAAAGAATTACATATATTTGCTAAAGGATGCAAAATTATTTGGTCCAGAAAAGTACAATTATCCATAGCACTAATTAATAATTAAGATAAGCAGATATAAGTGACTGTAACGTGTGTATGACAGAAGGAAAGCATTTACAATGCACAAAAAATAATATAGAATGTGATACAGAAACAAATTTACACTGTTAAATTAAATTGAAGATAGTTGTAAATCCTTGAGGATAATGCACTTGACATATGCATACAGAAATCTAAATTTATATATTCCATGTAATGTAATATATTACCCAGAATATATTGGATGGTTGGTCACGTAATGGACATTACATAACGGTACTCATTGTAGTTGGATGCATTTTGCCAATCACGCAATCCTAGGTATAATGTCAATTGCCTCACCAGTCTCCAGGTGACAAAAAAAAATTAAAATATCTCTTTCCCACGCCTACAAAGAAATTGGTTCCGCACCGTGTAAAGGAGCTTGTCGTTATTAACCTTGTGCAGCCCATTATCTCCAATATTTCAATCTTCATTCAAATATTTATTTTCAAGTTAATTTCTTTTTGTCATTAGCAGGAAAACAATCATTCATGAATCATCTACACCAAATTAATACGAAAAGAAAATTTTGCAAGATACCAAAAAGTTTACTTATTTCCAATCATTAGGTGCTAGCAAATTAAGAGAAAAACATTGCCTATTGATTCTCTCAAAACTACTGATATAATATTTGATAATAATGTATTATTTTAAGTAAAAAAAAAACTTAATATAATGAACTTCTGTGATTGAAAAGTTAAAAATTTTGAATAAAAATATAAATAATATTTTAAAAATATATGGATTAGACCAATTAGATATCCACTAAGATGAGTAATGGATAGGCTATGCGCCCCTTCACAAAATGAGGAATGAGTAGGCTATTTTGAGAGCTAACGAGTTTTAGATGAATTAATGGATCATTCCTAACCAGTAACCAGCCTATAACAATCCTGCCCAAAACCCATCCAACCCGACTATTTGTCTTTTTATGACTAAAAACATTTGCTAGTACCAAGACGATAGACGAACTTATTTATAATAATTCTAATATTTTTATCATAAATAATATATATACTTATTTTTATATATTTTTTAATATTATTTATCATATATATTTTTTTTTATTATCTTTTTCTCACTTAATCAATATCTTTTAAAAAATATTAATAATTTTACACTTTAAAAGAGATGTAGAATAATTATTTTTCTATTTATAAAGATTAACAAATTAAAAAGAGATTAAACCCTTTATAATAAATAAATCCATTTACTTGTCCTCTCTAGTAAAAGTCCCATTTTATTTTTTCTAGCGGCAATGTCTGCCCGCGTGCACTTTAGCTTCTTTGACCCAAGACTAGTTTCTTTCACTTTATCTTCTCGTGAGGAATTGGCTAGAAGGGCCATACAATTTCAAAATATTAATTTTTTAGAAAAAAAAAAAAACTGAGCTTAACTTACCTAAAGCCTGGTAATTGGTGGTAGCATCGTTTTGCCAATTTGATCGAATCGAAAAACCTATGACCCGATGTCTATACTGATTTGGTACTTGGTTATGATAGATTTTTTCAATGACCTGACTAAACGTGTATTTGGAAACGCTTATTTAAGTTATCAACAACTGTTTTTTTTGCCCTTTAAGTTATTGCGGTCTGCAGCCAACGCATTTGGCTTTTTTGAAGGAAAAAAGGAATAGCTTTTTTTAGGAGAAAAAAACTGCTGTAGCTCAAGTGAAAATTTAGACATCTTTTAAAAAATAAAATTATTTTTAATAATGATATGTAAATATTATTTTATTTTTAATAAAATTATTTTTTAATTAAAAATTTTTTTTAAATTATTTTATACATATTTTAATAATTTAATATATAAAAATAATTTTTTATATCATCTAAATAAAATAAATTAACTTAAAATTATTTTTTAATTAATATATTTAAACATAATTAATTATTGAAATAATTAAACTTTTACATGATTATCCCAAATACACATTAAATTCAAATGACTTGCCAACCTACCAAGAATGAGTTGATCCAAGTTGTTTTTTCATATAACTTATGCTTCAAAAAGACAATTTACAATATTTAAATACAATACTAAAAAGACTCTTATAATAAAATACATTTTATCATTAAACAACATATTTTTTAAAAAAATGTTCTCAATTTTTTTAATTTATATCATTATTTAATCAATTCAATTTTAAACAGTAGTGTTGGATAATTATAAATGTTATTTTGACTACATTAGTACTTGATAACTTCACATATTGTAGTTATTTAGTCTTATATCTGTATTTTATTGTCTACTTAGTCCTTATTTTGATGCATGAATAGAAGAGTTTAGTTGTATACTCATATGATTTGATTTTAACGTCTTCAATCATGATTCTGAGAAAATGTGTCTGATTCTCGGATATATTGAGTACATTTGCACTGATTATTGAATTGAAAATTTCTCTATGGCAGGTAAGGTTCCAACCAAGTGAATCATTTCAGATTTGGACCAGCATTGCAAGAGAAAGCTAAGTACAATGATCAGCTTGTCACGCCGCGGCGTGAGCCTCCCCTGCATCCAAAGTCAAAGAGCTACACATGTAACGCGCCGCGGCATAGATAGTTGAATGCCACGGCGTGACTCTGTTTTTTGAGCCCTATAAATACTGTTGCATCGATTTTTATATAGAGTTAGGTTATATTTTAGAAAGTTGCGGCCAGGTTTAGCATTTTTAGACCAGAAGGAAGCAGAAGTGACCAAGTTTGGAGTCTCTCTGCACCTTGGTAGAGGATTGGAGCTTAGAGGATCACTCCCCTTAACTTTGTTCTTCTCTTTTCTTCTCCTTTCTCTTTTTCATCTCCATGACTATGAGTTTTTGTGATATATTTTCGTTGGTCATGGTTGGCTAGGCTGTTTATAGGGTTTTACTTTGGATCCTCCTATGGATATTGATTAATCTTGTAATCCTTTGAGTTATATACATGATTTGGTTTTTGTTCAATCATATAGTGTTTAATGCTTTGATTGTTTGATCAGCTTTCAACTGATATGTTCAAATCTAATGAGCCTAGACATAGGAATTTGCATTTGAGATCGTATGTATGATTGATGCATGTTCTATTTCATTCAATTAGTTTGAATGCAATGATTCGTTAATAGGATAGAAATATACCTATTGGTCATGCATAGTAATTAATTAGGAATAGATCGTTCATTAGTGGAGCTTACTTTAGTTCTCATGGAAACATAGTAGATTAGGTAAGCGACACCAGGGTCGATTGACCTAGACATAAGCTTTCGGCTAATTCAGATTCCCAAACTAACCTAGCCATTGCATTTATATTACTCGTAAAGATTACTTAGGAGGTAAAAAAAGATGTCCTATTTTCTAAATCATTATCTCAACTCAATCTGATAGTTTTTAAGTTCTTCGTAGTAGTTTAATACGAACCTTTCTAATTTATATTTCATTGAATAGAAATACTTAAATTATTGGTCTATAATTAGTACTGAATTTAACGATTGTCCTCGAGGGAACGATATCTGACTCCTAACTATACTACAGGTGCGATCCGTGCACTTGCAATAAGTAAAAGAGCTAACAAATTTTTAGTGCCGTTGTCGGGGACAACGGTTTAAATTTAGCTTAGCTAATATAAACAACGAAGTTAAGTATCTCTAGTTCAAGTTTCTTTTGTTCTATATAGATTTAATTCCTTATTCTTTAATTGTTTCAGATATTAGAAAGATGGCGGAAGAAGCCGCTACGCACGAGGTGGAGGACGAGAGCTGCACAAGGCCATTGAGGGAGTTTGCTACTCCTCAAATGGATAATTTACACTCCAGTATTAGATGTCTTGACATCCGAGCAAACAACTTTGAGATTAAGCCGACCATTATCCAAATGATCCAAGCTTCAGTACAGTTTGGCGGCTTATCCAATGAAGATCTCAACACGCATCTCTCAAATTTCCTGGAGATTTGTGACATGTTTAAGCATAATGGAGTATTAGATGATGCTATTCGTTTGAAGCTCTTCCCTTTCTCTTTAAGAGATAGAGCTAAAAGTTAGTTGCATTCTCTTCTAGCAAGATTAATCACAACTTGGGCAAAGGTATGTACCAAATTTTTGAACAAATACTTTCCTCTGGCCAAGACAACAGAGATGGTGAATGATATTACATCATTCACCCAGTTTGACTCAAAATCCTTATATGAAGCCTGTGAAAGATATAAGGATCTGTTAAGAAGATGCCCGCATCATGAGATACCACCTTGGCACCAGATTTATTCATTTCATAAGGGCTTGCTCCACCACCACCGCCCAATAGTAGATGCTGTAGCCGGGGACTCCTTGTTAAGCAAATCTTTTGATGATGCATTCCAGCTATTGGAGGAATTAGCTGCTAACAGCTACCAATGGCATGCAGCAAGGAATACTCCACGGAGAGTGGCTGGTGTACATGAGATGGATGCCATAACCTCACTAACAGCACAAGTTGCAGCATTGGCAAGCAAGATGGACAGTATGGGACAGCAAAGATCTCAACAAAGCCCATTTGTCCTTTGTGACAATTGTGGAGATAATCACGCAAGTGATAGGTGCCCTGGTATGTCTGAAAGTGCACGTTATGTTGGTAACTATCGCTTTCAACCGAATAACCCATACTCCAACCAATATAATCCTAGATGGAGGAATCATCCAAATTTCTCATGGAGGGACAACCAAGGACCCTCTTCCTCCTCCAATGCTCTAGGACCTGAACGCCAGTATAACCCTCTTGATTTTCCAGCTCAGCCAAGACAACCAATGTAAGAAAGGAAACCTGCATTGGAAGATATGTTCATGCAGCTGATGGCAAAGAACGATACTTTCATTTCCAAGACTGACTCTTACATGCAAAGGACTGATGCTCACTTATCAAAGAATGATTCGATGATTCAAAGTCAAACAGCTTCAATGAGAGCATTGGAAACGCAAGTGGGACAGTTGGCAAATGCCGTCAACAACAGGCCCACAGGCATCTTCCCAAGTAACATTGTTAATAATCCAAAGGGTGCCTCGAATGAGGACTGTAAAGTCATCTCATTGAGGAGTGGCAAGGACATTGAGGGAAATCCTAGGACGAGATTGCTGGAGGATGAAGTGGTCAAGAGCCAAGACCATGAAGAAATAGTCCACAAGGAGGTGGACAATAAAAAAGAAAAGGAAAAGGATGAAAGTAAAGTCCAAAAGAAGGTTGAGGACAAGAAGTTTGTGAATAATCCATATATACATCCTTTACCTTTTCCAAGCAGGCAAATAAAGCATAAGATGGACGAGCAGTTCAAGAAGTTTTTAGAAGTTTTCAAGAAACTTCATATAAACATCCCATTTGTTGAAGCCTTGGAGCACATGCCCAGCTACGTTAAATTCATGAAGGATATTTTTTTCCAACAAACATAGGCTGAGTGAGTATGAAACGGTGGCATTGTCTGAAGAATGCAGCACCGTTTTGCAACAAAAGCTTCCCCCAAAGCTAAAAGATCCAGGAAGCTTTACAATTCTTTCCCAAAGCTAAAAGATCCAGGAAGCTTTACAATTCTTTGTGCCATAGGAGAGAATTTCCTAGGCCAAGCATTATGTGATATGGGGGCAAGCATCAATCTGATGCCCCTATCCATATTCCAGAGGTCAGGGTTGGGGGAATGCAAGCCCACATCCGTCACTCTCTAACTAGCCGATCACTCCTATACATATCCAAGGGGAATAGTAGAAGATGTCTTGGTGAAAGTGGATAAGTCCATATTCCCTGCGGACTTCTTAATACTGGATATGGAAGAGGATCATAGGGTCACTTTGATCCTAGGCAGATCGTTCCTAGCCATAGGAAGAACACTCATTGACGTGCAAAAAGGTGAACTAACAATGAGAGTTCAAGATCAAGAGGTAACTTTCAACATATTCAAAGCAATTAAGTTTCCTCAAGATCGAGAAGAGTGTTCTTATGTTGGGACATTGGATAACATCATTCATGATGCATTTCAAGCCAATATCCCAAAAGACTCCCTTGCTGTGGCGTTGGCTTCATCAACTGATAATGATGAAGAACCTAAGGACGATGTGTCATATATTATCAAGTGCCTAGATGCATTTCCTAGGCAATATCGGCCACTAAGTTTGAAACCTTGGAATCCAGTGCAATAAAGAAGGCATCTAAGCCTTCTATTGAGGAACCCCCGAGGCTTGAACTTAAGCATCTGCCCAATCATTTGTAGTATGCATATTTGGGAGCAACCTCCACCCTGCCTGTAATCATATCATCATCCCTTTCAGATGATCAAACAGAGAAACTTCTCCGTGTGCTGAGGCAATACAAGCATGTTATTGGATGGACTATTGCCGATATCCAAGGCATTAGCCCTCCATTTGTATGCACAAGATCCTGTTAGAGGACAATCAAAATGGTGTTGTGGAACACCAAAGGAGGCTGAATCCAATTATAAAGGAAGTGGTGAGAAAGGAAATAATCAAGTGGCTCGATGTAGACATAATATATCTGATTTTTGGCAGCCCTTGGGTCTCACCAATTCAATGTGTTCTGAAGAAAAGTGGCATAACGGTAGTCACCAATGAAAACAATGAGTTCATTCCCTCTAGGAAGGTCATAGGCTAGAGGGTATGCATGGACTACCACAAGCTGAACAAGGCCACTCAGAAGGACCATTTCCCACTTCCGTTCCTAGACCAAATGTTAGATAGGCTAGCAAGAAAGGCATATTACTGCTTCTTGGATGATTATTCAGGATATAACCAAATTGTCATAGCGCTTGAGTACCAAGAGAAGACAACTTTTACTTGTCCCTATGGTACGTTTGCGTTTCGTAGAATGCCGTTCGGGTTATGCAATGCTCTTGTAACCTTTCAACGATGCATGATAGCCATCTTTGCAGACATGATTGAGCATAGCTTGGAAGTGTTTATGGATGAATTTTCAGTGTTTGGGGATGATTATAGTAGCTGTTTGCATAATTTATCATCCGTGCTGAAAAAGTGTGAAGAAACCAACCTTGTCCTGAACTGAGAAAAGTGTTATTTTATGGTCCAAGAAGGGATAGTTCTTGGCCATAAGGTTTCTATGAGAAGGATGGAGGTTGACAAGGTAGAGATTGAGGTAATAGACAAGCTTCCTTCACCAAATTCAATGAAAGGAATCCGCAATTTTCTTGGCCATGCGGGTTTCTATCGGAGGTTCATTAAGGATTTCTCGAAGATAGCCAAGCCTCTTTGCAACCTTCTGGAGAAAGATATCCAGTTTATCTTTAATGATTCATGTTAGGTTACAATTGAGGAACTGAAGAAGAGACTGGTCTCAGCACTCGTGATTATCACTCCATATTGGGAGTTACCATTCGAGCTCATGTGCGACGCCAGCAATTACGCAGTTGGTGCAGTGTTGGGGCAAAGAAAGGATAAGGTGTTTCGCTCCTTATATTATGCAAGCAAGACACTTAATGATGCCCAACTAAACTACACAACAACAGAGAAAGAGCTGCTGGCAGTTGTGTTTGCGTTTGACAAGTTCAGAGCTTACTTGGTAGGTACCAAAGTGATAGTGTACACAGATCACTCAGCCATAAAGTACTTGGTGAGCAAGAAAGACGCAAAACCACGATTGATAAGGTGGGTTTTGCTTCTACAAGAGTTTGATCTAGATATCAGAGACAAGAAAGGTGCAGAAATCAAGTGGCAGACCACCTTTCGAGACTTGAGAATGAAGAATGCTAGGTTGAACCGATCAATATCAGGGAAACATTTCCTGATAAGCAGCTTTTTGCAACCACCACTCAATCTTGTCCATGGTATACAGACATGGTGAATTACATTGTGAGTGGTATGCTGCTACCTGATCTAACCTCTCATCAGAAGAAGAAATTCTTGTATGATGTCAGGCACTACATTTGGGATGAGCCATTTTTGTTTAAGCAGTGCTTTGACCAGATGCTGAGGAGATATGTACCTATGGAGGAAGTGGAGCAGATCCTAAGCCAATGTCATGCTTCTCCATATGGTGAACACTACAGTGGTGAGAGGACAGCTTTGAAGGTGCTCCAATCTGGCTTCTATTGGCCAACGCTTTTCAAGGATGCACATTCTCATGTGCAAAGATGTGATCAGTGTCAGAAATCTGGAAACATTTCCAGAAGGAACGAGATGCCCCTTAACTTCATTCTAGAAGTTGAGATCTTTGATGTATGGGGCATTGACTTCATAGGCCATTTTATTCCCTCCTTTGGGAATCAATACATACTTGTGGTTGTGGACTACGTGTCCAAATGGGTGGAGGCATGTGCATTTCCTACCAACGATTCAAAGGTAGTGATTGGTTTCATGAAGAAACAGATCTTCACCAGATTTGGAACACCTAGGGCCATCATTAATGACGGAGGGTCACATTTTTGTAACAAGTATTTTGAAGCCCTCCTAGCCAAGTATGGTGTGATGCATCGGATATCTACCGCTTATCACCCACAGACAAGTGGGCAAGCAGAGGTATCCAACCGCGAGATAAAGCGGATCTTGGAGAAGACAGTATGTCTAACCAGAAAGGATTGGTTAAGGAAGTTAGATGACGCACTGTGGGCTTACAGGACTGCTTATAAGGACCCTATTGGTATGTCTCCGTACAAACTGGTATTCGAGAAAGCATGCCACCTGCCGGTTGAGCTTGAGCACAATGCTTATTCGGTAATAAAGCAGCTCAACTTTAATTTGTAAGCTGCCAGTGAGAAACGACTTTTGCAACTCAATGAACTGGACAAATTTAGGCTGCAAGCCTATGAGAATGCAAAAGTATACAAGGAGAAGGTCAAATACTGGCATGACAAGAAGATTGTTTAGAAAAGATTCAATGAAGGCCAGCAAGTTCTCCTATACAATTCCAAGCTTAAGCTCTTTCCTGGAAAGCTTAAATCAAGGTGGTCTGGACCCTTTGTGGTGATAAAGGTGTTTCCCCACGGAGCAGTGGAATTAGCTCAACTAGATGGAACATCAAGCTTCAAGGTTAACAGCCAGCGCCTAAAACCTTATTTTGAAGGAGAAATTAATAGAGAGATGACCTCCCTCACATTAACAGCTCCAACTTGAAATCACCAAAGTCCTGCCAGGACTATAAATAAGGTCTTTGTTGGGAGGGAACCCAAATGTTCATAATTTGTGTTTTTATGTCCTTAGTACTTAATATGTATTTTTTGTTGTTTGTTCCAATTGTTGTTGTTTAAATTGTAATTTGATCATTTGGGCATGTTGTATAAGTGTTAACGGCCCATTTTGGCCAAAAGTCCCTGCTGAAGTCAGTTTGCTGCAGAATTTAGCAGACTGACCTATCACGTCGCAGCGTGAGTTTACTACACATCGCTGCGTGAGGCCTCAGTAGGTCATTTATCAGTTAAGCCATGTCGCGGCGGTAATTGTGTTCATGTCGCGGCGTTTTGTGTCTGTTGTTAAAAAAAACATAAATATAATTATATATAATAATAATAATAATAATAATAATAATAATAGTTATTTAAGTATTTATTTTGTAGGGAATTTATCGCCCGCGGCGTGGTACGTCTATTGGGGTTAAACGCCGCGACGGTTCATTCGTCCCTCATTACGTAACCCTCACCTTCATTTCTTAGTGTTTTCTCTCAAATCTTCCCCTTTGTTTTCCATTTCCTCATTTCTAGCTTCCTTTCCTCACTCACAACAAGGTATAAAAGCTCTCCATTTCTGTTTATTTTTAATTTTCGTGTACTTTATTTTGTTTTTTTTTTTAATTTCGTGTTAAATGTATATTCTTTGTTGTTTAGATTGGTTAAATGGGTGTACATCGTAGGTCTGTTTTAGTTTTAAGGTAGTGGCTGTGATATACTGCTTGGGGGAGATGATTTGGCAGATTTGGTGGGTATTTCTGGGTTCAGGTTGACTGCGCACCCCAGAGTTGTGTATGAATGCCGCGGCGCCTTGATGAAATTGGTTGCATGCTGCGACGTGGTGTTTGAATGTCGCGGCGTGAATATGAATTTAGTTGAATGTCGCGGCGAATCATGTGAGTGCCGCGGCGTGGTCATGAACAGCTTGAATACCGTGGTGTGAGACATCAACTTTTCCAGAATTGTTCAGAAATTACAAATTTATCATATGTTTTGATTCCTATTATTTGATATTAACTGTTTGCAATTCTCTTTCAGGTACTATGGCTGCAAAAAGATAGAGAGGATCCTCTAGCCAAAGACACCGAGAGCCGTCTCCTCCTCCACCATTTGATGAGGGGCGATTTGTTTCCGCTGCTGCTGCCCAGAGGTATACCGTACTGGTTTCAAAACCAGTGATGGCAGAGAGAGGGTTCTCCTTTAAGGATGTCATACCAGAGAACATAAACCAAACCATTCACCATCATCAATGGAGTCGATTTGCACAGCACCCGGATGTTGGGGTTCTTCTTGTAGTTCGCGAATTTTACGCGAACATTGATACTACTGACGCCAATACCACTACTGTTGTCGTGTTTCTTATTCAGTTTCGGTCATCAGGGAGTGATGGGATATAACTATATAGTTTCAAACCCAAGTGCAGGTTGTTTCAAGTAGTAAATTCTCGGGAGTCCGAGGTCGATCCACAGGGAATTGATGAAGAGAAAATTATTTGAGGTACGGAGAATATTTGTCACAATACTAAAAATAATATAAGTTGTTCACAGATGAAAAAGATTTGCTTGGGTTAGGAGATCCACTCTTGGTAATAAATTAAAAACAAGATTATTTCGTTTTATAACTCAATTGAAATCATGCATAATGAAGATTCCAATCGGAAGATTTAACATTCAAAGTTCAATCATGTAATCATATAATGGTTCCAATAACTATCTACCAATACTTGTAAATCGTCAAAAGGTGCCAATCCTATTGTTTACAATGGATTAAGATATTCATTATACAAAAAGAGTTTCTAAATTAATTGGAAACAACATACAATTCATATAAAGATCACATAAAAATATATCATTTAAAACAAAAAAGAAATTAATCTAACCTTAACTTATTACCAAGAGCTTCACCTTTTCACCCAAGCAAGATGAAAATTTAGTTACTCATAGACAAGAAGAAAGAAAGAGAGAAGAAGAGAAAGATGAACATAACTTCACTTAAGAACAAGAGAAAATTACAACAAAGAAAGCAATTAATATACAAACATTAAAGTAAAATCTAGACTAACACTAAGCTAACACCCTCAAATGATCAGCCATTGCCTCTTTTTATAGAATTAGAAGAGTACAAATAGTCAAAAGAGATAATGGATGATGAGAACAAAATGATAAAAGAGATGAATGGTGGGTGGATTCTTGTCTCCGAAATGTTTCCCTTCTGAACTCATGGCATGCATCATTTTTGAGTCAAGTGGTCTTCATGAAAGTTCTAGCACATTGTCTCAGCTTTCCAGAGACACCAAGTTTAGCCAAATCCAATAACCACAGCCCAAGATATGGCCCAATTATTGCTTATGGGTCAGGCCCAACGTCAGCACCTATGTTCTGACTTCTAAGCCCAATATCACCTTCAAGGAATCCGAACTAGCTTTTGTGTTCTTCATGAAAGTTGTAGATATGGGTCTTAACCTTCCACTGTCAAAATTTCAGAATTATTGAACTCCAATAGCCCGAGATATAGCCTAATGAGTGCATAAAGGTCAAGCTGTCAGGTTCAAAACACTAGATTTTGTTTCAACTCCAATTTGAGTTATCCAAACATGTGTTTTGGTCTTGAGCCTTCATGAAAGTTGTAGAAATTTATCTTAGCTTAAAAACAAGACCAAAATCACATCTATCGGATATTTGTAACTCAAACGTTCTTGAAAAAGCCAAGTAAGAAGGTTATACAATGAATGAAATAGGGCTATTAATGTGGTTCTTACTACTATCAGTGAATAGTTATTAGAGAATTATCTTAACTTTCCAACAAGACCAGAATCACATTAAGAGGATAATTACAACTCAAGTTGTGGCCACTTTACTTAAGAATGCAATCACCCAAATTAATGATAATTCAAGCAATAATTTCTTCAATGATCCAATTAAGCTTAATTTCATAAAATGTGACAAAATCAACTTAATTAAGCCAAATTGAACCTTAAGAAGCCTAGTTAGAGGATTATAAAATGCATAAAATACATTGTTATCAAGGAGGCACTAGGTTTGCCTACTCCCCCAGCAGTCTGTGAGTACTCTCACTTCCTCACTGTAGACCCAGACGACATCGACCTCACTACGGTTACTGCCAGGATTTGCACGCCTGAGTCGCAACTAGTAGAGTGGGTCTTGAGCGTCCAGGATGCAGGACCTAGATACTTCAGACGAGCCTGCTTGACATCAGAGACCCGGGTCTGGTATCATTTCATCAACAACCGGATCTTGCCATCTAACAACCTGTCTGAGGTGAGTCGAGATCGGGCGATCTTGATCTATGCTATTCTTGAGCATCGGGCTATAGATGTCGGCCATATCATTCACCAGCAGATTCAGAGAGCTGCTAGGGAGTGCTGGAGTTTGTTATTTCCTTCCTTCATCCAGAGGTTGTGTTGAGCCCAGATGGTCCGATCTCAGGACAATGAGGAGCGCACAGAGGGCAAACAACCTCTCAACGATTACTTTCTTTAGAGGATACGAGCAGCTCCAGCAGTACCACCAGCTAGGGGACCATCGAGGCAAGCTCCAGCAGAGCCTAGAGCGGGGCCTTCACAGTTTAGAGCAGCTACTGCAGATGATCTTGCGTGGAGGGCACAGGTAGCACAGACTACAGCCATGTTGGCATATCTTATCCAGACTAAGCGCTGGACCGCGGAGCGTTTGCAATTACTGATGGAGGACTACCTAGTCCCAAACTTCCCGCCCGTGGCAATTGCTAACCCACCACCACCACCCCATGAGCCAGGGCCCTCTCACCAGGCAGGTCATGATGACGATGATGAGGACGAGGATGCAGATGATGAGGCTACCGATTCTGAGGAGGCTTCCATCTAGCCCTTGAGGCTTTTAGGGCATTTTTCTTTCATTGTTGTTCAGTTTTTTTAGTATATTGTATGTTTCTCATGTACAGTGTGGATACTGTTTCCCTCAGGTTTGGGAGGGTATCTCAGACTTAGTATTTTAATGTTATGCATGTTTATAATATAGTGCTTATGTTAGTATTGCCTATTGTGGATATAATATTTTGGTATGTTAGAATAGTTATGTATGTATGTAATTATATATGTTAGATAGGATCCAGAGGAACTTGTATCTTGATAATCATTTCTTGAAAATTCCATTCAAGATACAATTGTCGTTCCTTTTCACAATTTGAATCATAAAGGTTAAAATTAATGTGAAATGATTGTTCAATGATAGATATAGATGCAAATTGACCTTAATATTTCTGTGAATCCATATGCAGTCTTTGAAGCATGTTGAAGCAATCTAGTTTCATCTTAGGATTGTTACGTTTCCCACTTGCATGTTTGTTGAACTCTGGGATTGATAAGAAGTCTTGCCTTGAGAAAGTTTATGAATTGTACATGTGAAAATGTCAGTTATCTGTGAAATTGTTTTTGAACTCTCTTGAGGTGAAATCCTAATTTGTGCATGATTGAGGAAATGATTAGGGCATTCTTTGGACCGATTGAGCCTTAAAAAGCTTATCTTGGCATGATCATATCCTTAGGTCCCCTTTGAAGCCTTATGTATGTTTGGCCTTATGTTTTTCATCACCTACATATTCCATACCATGTAGCCCTTCTAAATGCATGTGAAAACATGACATTTGTTATCTTACCATCATTGTTGTTGAGTGCTTATATATATGATTTCTTGAATTGAGACCACTAATCAGGGGTACTAGGTAAGTCAAATTCAAAAAGAACTTGTTTGAACCATCTGCAGTTAGAAAATCATTGCTTTGTAAAAATGAAAGAAAGAAAAAGTGAAAAGAGACAAGCAAAACAAAAGAAAAAGAAAAGTAAAAATACAACATTGAATGGTTCTTATGAGTTCTAATCTTTCAAAGTTCTTGTTGGTATACCCTAATAATCTCACTTGCGCTTAAGTCTTGAAATCATATGTGTATGTGTCTCAATGTTTGTGTTAAATTCATTCCCTTTGTTCTTTAACTCATACCATTGACCTAACATTATAAGTTGATAAAGACCCTTTTGATCTTCAATCATGTGTGAGTTACATTAGTGGAGAGAAATTTGAATTACAATCTTGTGGATTCTTTGATGCATATTCATTTGGATGTTCATAAACTTATCAGGGTGAGTCCTAATTGAAAAGAAAAAGTTTAGTATGCATGATTGTAGGAAATTGTATCTTGATTGAAAGGAAACTGTGATTGTCAGCATGAGTATGAGACAAGTACATTCTTTGAGATTTTATGCAATCATTTTACATGAGTTCTGTTTAAGTGAAAGTGGAATGTACAGATTGGTGAAGCAGGTTAGCAAGTTGATCGATATGAATATACTTTGTTTTGCTCGAGGACTAGCAAAAATTTAAGTTTAGGAGTATGGTAACTTCACATATTGTAGTTATTTGGCCCCATATCTATACTTTATTGTCTGCTTAGTCTTTGTTTTGATGCATGAATGGAAAAGTTTAGCTGTATACTCGTATGATTTGATTTTAACGTCTTCCATCATGATTCTGAGAAAATGTGTCTGATTCTCGAATATATTGAGTACATTTACATTGATTATTGAATTGAAAATTTTTCTATCGCAGGTAAGGTTCCAACTAAGTGAATCATTTTAGATTTGGACCAACATTACAAGAGAAAGCTAAGTGCAATGTGAACACCCAATTTTGATCGGGTAAAAAAATGAAAAAAAACAAAAATTTAAAAAAAAAAATTAAAAAATAAAAAAAATAAATAAAAATTGTGGTCCACTTTTTGACCATTTTTCTTAGTCCAAACAGAATAAGCTCACCTTTGCCTTAAAAAAAATGAAAAGAAAAGAAAACGAAAAAACAAAATAAAAAAAAGGAAAAAAACTGCTACTTGTTTTATTTTCGGAAGAAAACGGGTTTTCTTTTTCTGCTCTTTGTTTTTTTTCCTATTTTGGACCATGCACTGCTAGCACACACAGGGGGACAAGCTGCTTTGTCCCTCACTCAGTTTTCACTCCCACACATTCCTTTCTCACGTAGCACCACTCACTGTACTCACGTAGACCACCCTTCTGCACTCTCATATTTTTACTCACATACTCACATTTTTACCTTCTACTTTTACATATATTGGGGACAGCATCAGGATTGGGGTCTTCTTCCACTTGCATGATTCTCATTCACTACTCACCAAAAAGAAAAGCACACAACATTCATTGGATTCATTGGATGAAAAAACCATATCACTCTCACACACTCATTCACGTAGGGCAGAAGGAGGTCCATTTTTTTTTCTCATTTTTCACTACTAACCATCTTCTCCATACTTACCTTCATTCCTCACCATCTTCATTTCCTCACCATGACCATCTTCCATTCCTCACCATAACAACCAACCTTAACCCACCATCACCTTCTTAAAGCTTCCATCTCCATAGCTTCCTAACCTCCATCACCTCCTCTCTACCACCCCTAACCTTCAAACACCACCCATGCACCACCAACCTTGAACCATTAACAACAATCACCTTTCATCACTACTAAGTTAACTCAGTGACCATAACTACCATAACCATTAAGCTTCAACCTTCACCACCAAGTTCGACCTAGCCCCACCAACCAAGCCACCTCCATCATCATCACCTCCCATCTACCACCATCACTACCTTGCAACCTCCATTCACCACCCACCATTAACACCCCCATTAACAACCATCAAGGAACCACACCCTCACCATACGTTACAAGCACAGCCACCCCGTACCCGGAACAAGCTGCAGCACCATGTTATGCAACCTGGAACCTCCACATGCACCATCATCTTCCTCACGCATCACGTCCTAACACCCACCATGTTTCACCACAAAGCCACCGCACATGGCCACTCGGTCACTGCGTCACCACCATGAAGACCCGCACCTTGCAAATTTAGATCCGTGAACTAGATCTTCGTCACAACCACCGTGCTGCACTCCCGCGTCATCCTCCGCGCCGCTGCCGCGCGTGCATTTGCAACCTCACCTCTGCCGCGTGACCAAATATAACGTCTCCTCGGACCCAAGACGCTCTGCACCACGGGCAACCACGAACTAGTCGCGCGCTATTCAGCCACCACCAGAGGCCACCGCTTTCACCGCGATCCGCCGCTCCACCAGACCCAGCACCCACACTGCCAGAAATGCCACCCGAAGCCACTTCTTCACTGCGAACCAGGAAAGGTCTCCAAGCCTAGCACCATCTTGCGTTCCTGCCGGAGTTGCGCGTGCCACGAACCCAATAAGTTTTACTCCTCCATTTCCCGAACCTGAATCCATTCTCCATCACCCCTGTAGCTGCGTTTTAACCAAGGTCCAGGCTCATTTTGTTTTTTTTTTCTGTTTTATCTTTTCTTTATTACTATTATTACTGTTAACTTTTTTTTCTTTTCTTTCCTTTATTTCATCTGATTTTAGTTTTAAGATTACTTACACATTTTTTTCTTCCCTTATTGGGTCGGACTTGCTGGGCATGTTAGATTGGGCTTACTTTTGAAAGAGTTTGAGCTTATTTCTTTTTATTTTATGATCTTTGTTTTTAGGTTTGGGTCATTAGTTTTTATTTTTTTTTTAGAGTGTTTTGTTAAGTATAGAATAAAAGAGTAAAAACAAAAAAACAAAAAAAGGATAAAATAAAAAATAAGAAAAATAATAATTATTTTTTTTAGTAGTGGTTTTAATGAAAAGTAAAAAACAAAATTAAAAAAATATTAAAAAGACTAAAGATAAAATTTGTTCTAAGTTGTTTGGTTTGTGATGCTTATATTAAATCTTTTTTTTATTTTTACTTGACTCATGGAATATTGTGTTTACTTGCTTGTCCTTGGGCATTCCTTTTAAAAAAAAATAAAATAAAAAAAATAAAAAAAAAAAAACAAAAATTCATTAAAAATAAAATCTTTTAATCAATGCAATGACCAATGATGATGATTGAATAACAAATGTTATCTTCAACATCATTTGGATCATAAGGATTTATTGAGTAACCTGGTGTTACCTTGAATCCTTTGCAAGAATGATTTTATTTTTTTAAAAAAAGATCTCTTTTCAAAAATCTCGTAATTAAAATCAATCAATTCATAATTATTTTTTACAGAACTACGTGACTTTGAGTTCTTCATTGCACCTGAGGGTACGTAGGAGCAGAATCTCAATTCTGTCAAGCCAAAATTAAATTTTTACAATTTGGTTGTTTTCTTCAAAAAAAATAAAATAATTACAAAATATTTTTAAGAAGAGTAAAATAAATAAATTTGAGATTATCAAGTTTTTGCACAACTGACTTAAGGTACCGTCTCAGGACGGGTGTGATAGGGGTGCAGTGGGATTAAGTTTTCACCCTTCCTTATCTATAACCGACTCCCGAATCCGATCTAATTTTCAAAGACTATTTTTCTAATAAAAGTTTTCCAATTTTTCCTAAATTCAAATAAAATTAGTGGCGACTCCATATTTAATTTTTTAAAATCTCGTGAGTTGCTATTTCACCGCAATCCCGGTCGCGACATGCAATAATCAGCTTGTCACACCGCGGCATGGCATTTGAATGTCGCGATGTGAACCTCCCTTGCATCCAAAGTCAGAGAGCTACGCATGTAACGCGCTGCGGCGTAGATAGTTGAATGTCGCGACGTGACTCTATTTTCTGAGCCCTTTAAATACTGTTCCATCGATTTTTATATAGAGTTAGGTTATATTTTAGAAAGTTGCGGCCAGGTTTAGCATTTTTAGACCAGAAGGAAGCAGAAATGACCAAGTTTGGAGTCTCTCTTCACCTTGGTGGAGGATTGGAGCTTGGAGGATCACTCTCCTTAGCTTTGTTCTTCTCTTTTCTTCTCCTTTCTCTTTTCCATCTCCATGACTATGAGTTTTTGTGATATATTTTCTTTAGTCATGGCTGGCTAGGCTGTTTATAAGGTTTTACTTTGGATCATCCTATGGATATTGATTAATCTTGTAATCCTTTGAGTTATATACATGATTTGATTTTTGTTCAATCATATAGTGTTTAATGTTTTGATTCTTTAATCAGCTTTCAATTGATTTGTTCAAATCTAATGAGCCTAGACATATAAATTTAGATTTGAGATCGTATGTATAATTGATGCATGCTCTATTTCATTCAATTGATTTGAATGCAATGATTCATTAATAAGATAAAAATATACCTATTGAACATGCATAGTAATTAATTGGAAATAGATCGTTCATTGGTGAAACTTACTCTAGTTCTCATGAAAATATAATAGATTAGATAAGCGACACCAAGGTCGATTGACCTTGACATAGACTTTTAACTAATTCAAATTCTCAAACTAATCTAGCCATTGCATTTATATTACTCGTAAGAATTACTTATTAACAATTGATATAAGAAGTGAAAAAAAAAATACTCTATTCTCTAAATCATTATCTAAACTCAATCTAATAATTTTTAAATTCTTCTTAGTAGTTTAATACAAACCTTTTCAATTTATATTTCTTTGAATAAAAATACCTAAGTTATTAATTTAAAATTAATACTGAATTTAACGAATGTCCTCGAGAGAACGATATCTAACTCCTAATTATACTACAGTGTGTGATCTATGCACTTACGATAAACAAAAGAATTAACAGTACTTTCTTCATATAATGTATTATTTTTTCATAAAATATTTTTTTATATAAAATAAATTTTTAATATAGTATTTTTTTTTAATTCTTCTTTATTTAAATTTTTCAGTTTAATCACTTAATATGCAATCATGTCGCTCATTCGTTAACCCAACCTTCTAACCAATTATATAACAATGATTAGTAGTGTGGCAAACTTGGCAATTACAATAATCCAAAATATATACCTACTAATATATATATATATATATCAATATTTATAACCAGATTCAACAAATTACCCCGAGATACTCAACCAAACACCAAATATGCACACTTCTGTGCACGCGCACGTGCAGCATGCACCAAAGACAACTGTCAGAATAGAAACGAATTTCATAACTCAAACGGTGTGCTTGCAGATACCATCTCCATTTCAATTTACGTTGCGCCCACAGGTACATGGGATGGTCACATGTTCACTGGAGGACCTCCCTAAATATGACAATCACATTACTACAAAATCAGTACCATCCTAGTAAGTGGATAATGTCAGTGATTAAATAAAGTCAAGAGTAGCATTAAGAAATGAGAATAAAAAGACGTCCCAAAAGCCGTTTCAGCCAGATAGTCTATTTAATTTGGAAAGTGATGTTAGAGTAACATTCCCAAACCATGCAAATTGTCAAGACCAAATGCAAAGAAACATTTTCCTAAAAGCAAAGTCAATATGTCATTTCATTTAACCGTAACTGGTCAACGTAAAACCTCACCTTAAACAGAAGATCATACGCTATATATTCCCACGGCAATGATATGGACATTAAGCTGCATTTCAAAGGTATCATTTCATCAAAATTGGAGGCAGAGGCAGCTGCATAAGCATGCTTTGCTGCTACTGATGCAACGGATGCTGCTCTGCGGACAATTACGCCAATCCCAAACCCTTTCTTTGATATAACTGGAGAAAATGGGCCTGAATCCTGCTGACTTTGATCTGACATTGCAACAGACAGATTCCATTTCATCCATCTTTCCGTCTACCTTTTAAATAAATTGGAACTTTAACTACACACATACACGTGTGTCGAATAAAAAGCTTCATAACACATTTGGTGAGAATAATCAGACAAGAAACAGTATTGCCTGTGAGGTTTTGATGTATCTACTAAGTATTCAACTCTATACCACTTTGGAAGTACTTGCTGCTTTGATAGAATAAAATTTAAT
The DNA here is from genome assembly GCA_029884605.1 of Ormosia emarginata. NCBI lineage: Eukaryota > Viridiplantae > Streptophyta > Magnoliopsida > Fabales > Fabaceae > Ormosia > Ormosia emarginata. The sequence goes on from JAQQTP010000082.1 coordinate 71,633,522, forward strand.
ATGCAATCATGTAACTTTATCTTATTCTCTTATAAGACCAAAAAAATAAAATTAAAAATAAAAAAATCTCTAGCATTTCATTACAAAATGCGGAAATCCCACCCATAAAAAAGTTGCCTACCTGCAACACCAGAAACAGCTACTTCAACTTCCCCTCGGCCTCCAGGACCTTTCATGTAAATCCTGTCTGTTTTGCCAGGAGAATGGCCTACTGATAGAAGGCTCCCAAATCGAGACTTGCCAGCTGCAGTGCAGGAAGGGGGAATATACAACTGACTAGTGAGACAACAAATATATGGTATGTTGCACCCATTAGCAATGTAAAATATAATAAGCTCGGAAATTTGATTATATAAAAGCAATAAAGTGGTATGGCAGCATTTAAGTGAGAAAAGTCTCATCCAAAAAAAAGCTAAAACAAAGAAGTCTCATCTAAAGATTAATCTACAGCATCAAACTGCTTTACACATGAAGAAGTCAGTAAATAAGATTTATGGAATATCATAACATGACTGAGCAATCTGGTTTTTTAGCAAGGATGAATAAAATTTCCCAACCATAGTTAATGGGTTGTAAAAGGTGTGGGTTCCAAAGACATGACAGGTCAAGTCCAGATCAGGGATACATCCACATCCACATATCTTTTAAAACACTCTGGTGACATAAAATGTCAAATGTGCGAAAATAATATGCCCCCCACCATTCACTCTGTAGACAAAACATTCAAAAACATTGCTGAAAGAGGGTACCATAGGAAAAATTACCATCATATGCATCTCGAACCATTTGATAGCTGACAAATCCTGAGAAAAGGGTAAGCTGAAAATCAGAGATAACAGAGTCAGAATGTCTAAAAAATAATTATTTAAGAACTTCTAAGCTAGAGTACTGTTTGTTGATGCATTCATCTAGGAAGATACATAGATACATCAGAGAAAAAGGCATGATTACACAGTGACTTTGTTGAGTTCATATATTTGGGTGCAGAAGGAGCCAAGTATAGACACTATTCAAATTTGCTTTTACTTTTTCTATTAATGGTTTCACAGAGAGCTTCTCAGAAAAAATTACCATTAATATATTAAAACCCATTAGGAACTAACATGGATTTCGGGTATTGTCCTATTGTCCTGAATTTAGCTGTTTGTTCCGTCACTGTAGGTTTGTTTGTAAATAGCAAAACTTCATCTGTTGAAGACTGGAAGTTCCTCTTGCCAATGAATTTAAATTTCTAAAAAGCAGATACATACAAATGTAGTAAGAATAGTTTCAACTTACTATAAAGTCCATGGTGTAATTACTACTTAGAAAAGATGTAAAGACAATAATTCACATTTCAAGAATAAGTACAAGCGCTATCTGGGCACTGCCATGTACGAAAGTGACAATTGCTTCAGCTGCATATTTCATTTATTAAAGCACATAGAAGCAATATACAATCTACTCTGTAGCGTATATGTAAAACATGCAAATGAGGTATGAAGAACAATTAATCAATTAAAGAATCTATAGACTAGAAAGCACTAATCAGAGTTTCAAAAATTTAAAAGAAAATGAATTTCAATACAGTAACTAAGAATTAATCAAACCTTAGTATCCTTTTTCTTAGCAGAACTAGTATCAACTTTCGGAGTAGAGTCATCACTAGTACTGCAATCATTTGACACCTTATCACTAGGAAATGCTGCCCCATCATGTGCGTTAAGAACTACACAAAAGCAATGATCTTTTTCAGTCAAAACCTGCGGGAAATGAAATGGCAAAGACTTATTTTATAAAGTGATCAGAACCAGAATGCAAAAAAAAATAATTAATGAAATGTCCATTCCAAAATAAGGGGCAAGTCAAGGACAACGAAACAGAAGCAAGCATTCTGAGAGAAACTAAATACAACATGACAATGTGAATTAAGATTTTAGCACCTATATCAATCAAAATTTTCAGCTCTTAACTGCAAAACATAAGCATTAGAAATTAACAGGAGCATCCATAAATCTGCACCAAATGTATTGACTATTATTCAACATTTTTTAATGGAAGATTCTCCACATGTAACTAAATGAGGAGCATCTTAGGGTAACATTTTTTTTCAATATGAAACTAGCAAGATAACTCTGCCTATGTTGAGCCTTGTTGCAAATCCTTACATAGCCAGTCCTAAGCCCGGATAAAAGAGGAGGGTTGTGTTAGGCAGTCGACAGCCAACGTAAAACTTTGTCGAATCTCTATGACATGGACAAAAGATGTGATTGTGCTAATGTTAGGTCGTTGCCCCTAAGCAACGCGCTGTATGGCTCGAGTATAGTGTCAAATGAACAAGAATCGCTGCATCGCCACCTAGGTGCAATGAAAAATAAGCAAGGGTTCCCACATTTTCGTGAACGAGTATGGGTAAAGAAGCTAGTTCACAAGAGTAGGATGCATTTTGGAACTTGGAATATAGGCACTCTTACAGGTAAATCAATGGAAATAGTTGACATCATGATTAGGAGGAGGATTAATTTTATGTGCCTACAAGAAACTAAGTGGGTTGGAGAAAAGACAAATGAACTCGACTCTTAAGGTTTTAAGCTTTGGTACACCGACAAGATAAAATCTAGAAATGAGGTAGGCATAATAGTAGATAAGAATTGGAAGAATAATGTTGTGGATGTGAGAAGGCTCGGAGATAGGATCATAGCTTTGAAGTTTGTTGTGGAACAGGAAACTTTTAATGTTATCAGTGCGTATGCACCTCAAGTAGGGTTAGACGAGCACTACAAGATAAAATTTTGGGAGGATTTAAAAGATTTAGTTCAGGGAATACCATTAGGAGAGACTTTTCTAGGAAGGGACCTAAATGGTCATGTAGGGAGCGAATCTAGGGGGTATGAGGGTTTGCATGGGGGGTATGGTCTAGAAATAGCTAATGCAGAGGGCAAAGTCATTCTAGATTTTTCGGTAGCTTTTGATTTTACAATAGCTAACACTTATTTTAGGAAGCGGGAAGAGCATCTTATCACATACAGAAATAGGGGTTCTTGCTCTCAAATTGATTTTTTTCTAATAAGGAAATCTGATAGAAAGCTTTGCATGGATTGCAAAGTCATCCTTGGAGAGAACTTGACTACCCAACACAGGATTTTAGTTATGGATATACGAGTTAAGATGAGAGTAAGGAGAAATTGTCGAGACAGAATCCCAAGGATCAAATGGTGGCAACTAAAGGGAGGGAAACAAATGCTCTTTTAGAGAGGATTATGAAGGAAGAGATTTGGGAGGTCCAATGGAGTGCTAATGATATGTAGGATGAGATGGCTAAAGGGATTATGAAGGTAGCAAAAGAGACACTCGGTGAATCAAGAGGCTTTGGACACAAGGATAAAGAATCTTGGTGGTGGGACGCAAGTGTACAAGATAAAGTTAAGATTAAAAGGGAATGTTATAACGTTTGGCACGAGTATAAAAACGATGAAAATTGGGAAAAATATAAAGCAGCTAAAAAAGATACTAAGAAAGTGGTAAGCGAGACGAAAGATAAAGCGTTCAATGGGTTATATCATTCTTTGGGCACCAAAGACGGTGAAAGAATACTTACAGACTTGCTAAAATTAGGAAAAGGAAGACAAGAGACTTAGATCAAGTGAAATGCATAAAGGATGAAAAGGGAAAAGTCTTGGTTATGGAACAAGACATCAAGGATCGTTGGAAGAGTTATTTTCACAAGTTATTCAATGAGGGACATGTGGCATTAGGGGAATCGGATATTCTAAACACTAGAGAGGAGGACCAAAATAAAACATTTTATCGTAGAATTCGGGAGTTTGAGGTAAAAGAAGCATTGAAGAGGATGGATAATAGAAAAGTGGTCGGACCGGATAATATACCTAGTGAGGTATGGAAGTGCCTAGGAGGGAAAGGTATAAGCTGACTCACAAAGTTGTTTAACAAAATAATGAGGTCTAAGAAAATGCCAAATGAATGGAGGAGAAGCACTTTAATCCCTATTTATAAGAACAAGGGAGATATACAAAACTGTGCAAATTACAGAGGGATTAAGCTCATGAGTCATACCATGAAGTTATAGGAAAGAGTTATTGAACAAAGATTAAGACAAGAGACTCATATTTCAGATAACCAATTTGATTTTATACTTGGGAGGTCAACCATGGAAGCAATCTATCTTCTACGAAGATTGATGGAGAGGTATCGGAGGAAGCAAAAAGACTTATACATTGTTTTCATTGATTTGGAAAAAGCCTACGACAAGGTACCGAGAAAGGTCTTGTGTAAGGCTCTAGAGAAGAAAGGAGTTCGTATCGCTTATATTCGAGCAATCCAAGATATGTATGATGGGACTAATACTAGTGTGAGAACACAGGGTAGAGTCACAGAAGATTTTCCTATAACTATGGACTGCATCAAGGGTCAACTCTGAGTCCTTATCTTTTTACCTTGGTCTTGGATGTGCTTATTGCGCATATCCAAGAGCCGGTTTCACAATGCATGCCTTTTGCAGATGATATAGTCTTAGTTGGTGAGTCGAGAGAGAAAACAAATGAGAAACTAGAGTTATGGAGACGAGCTTTGGAAGAACATGGCTTCCGTCTAAGCAGGAGTAAGACGGAGTATATAGAATGCAAGTTCAGTAAGAAGCAAGTTAATACTAGCTTAGCGGTGAAAATTGGAGATCATACCATACCACAAGTCACACGGTTTAGGTATCTTGGATCTATCATACAAAATGACAGAGAGATAGAGGGAGATGTAAATCATAGGATTCAAGCTAGATTGAGGAAAGGGAGGAGTGCTTCAGGAATTATTTGTGATAGAAAAGTGCCTCTCAAACTTAAGGGTAAATTTTACCGCGCAACTATAAGACCTGCGATGTTGTATGGTACTGAATGTTGGGTAGTAAAAAGTCAGCAAAAGCATAAGATCAGTGTCGCTGAGATGAGGATGTTGTGTTGGATGTGTGGTCATACAAGACAAGATAAAATTAGGAATGAATGCATTAGAGAGAAAGCAGGGGTAGCACCTATTGTGGAAAAGATAGGAGCATCTCGCCTTAGGTGGTTTGGACATGTAATGAGAAGACCCTTAGAAACTCCTGTAAGAAGCGTAAATCAAGTGGAAGATAGCCCTATAACTAGAAGTAGAGGGAGACTAAGAAAAACTATAGGTGCAATGATTAAAAAATATTTAGATTTGTATGCCATTTCTGAAGACTTGGTTCATGATAGAGCACAATGGCGTCATTTAATCCATGTAGCCAACCCCACCTAGTGGGAAAAAGCTTGGTTATTGTTGTTGTATGAAACTAGCAAGATAAAGTAGAGTGTATTTCAAGTACAATTGAATACTTCAACATTCCATATGTGCCAATGCGATTCAAAATTTAATAATAACATACTAAAATGGTATATTACCACAGCATCAAAAGTGGAGTCAAAATCATCAATTGCAAAACATATATCTGGATAAGCAGGTGTCGTCTCCACTTCCTATATACATGTCAATTACAGTGTTATTGTCAATAAAACTATAATAATGTCTCAAAAAGATAATATTCTTCTTTCTCCCCAAGGATATATATAAAAGATAGGTATACTAGCCTTTTTAGAGTCCAATTGAAAATTTACACGACTTGGAGATGCATAAACAGTCTTCACAACCTGAGGAAGTGCAATGGGCCATGCGGCCAAATCAGATTACACTTACATTTAGACATTTTGAACTTGCAAGACACTACTGTTGAGTCTATGTTACCAGGAAACAACTGCATTGGCTTAAAGTTTCACAGAAAACAAGATCCTACAGTCCAAGTTCATAAGAACAAAGCCTTATTTTCAGCTTAACCAACACTAACACTGGGTTGATCATAGGAAAGAACAACATAATCACAGACACGTGCACCCTCAAAGCTATAGCTATTTCAAAGGGACAAGAGTATTCTACAAAGGAAACCGAATGAGGTAAAATACAAGATGATGTTGATATAGAAGGAATATTATGAACAATGAAGGAATTAAAATTAGGGCTAGGATTTACAATAATTGGGAAAGGTTGAGGGTTAGGGTTTCAGGAAACCCTTGATCTGAATGTCAATAAAATCAAGATTCAAGAGCAAAGGTATAAGGAAGATCTATCATCCTCACATTAACAGAAATTTAGGAATCACTCCTAGCAAGAGAAAGCATCACACTTTCACAATCTGAATGCATTCAAACTGAAATTCATCATTTGACTACAAGTGGCACAGACGGGAAATGTATATAGGTTCTTAAGACAACGCGAATGGGCCTTGCAAGGGCAACTATTCGGCGAATGGGCCTTGCAAGGGCAACTATTCACCACTCAAAATAACAAAAAGACAATTTAAACATCCCAAAAGAATGAACTAAAAGACAGTCAGCCCAACATAAAAAAAAGACACAAATTAAATCCCGAATAAACCCTAAAGAACTGGATCTCCATACAAGAAACTAAGGCCCAAAACAGCCAAAACAGTAGTATGAACAGTGTATTAACTGCAAAAATCAATTTAACTCCCAAACAGGACATGCCTCACCCTCATCCCACCAACTGGGGCTTGGGGTTGATAAATATGCTCTTTTTTGTACCTTAAGTTGATATCTATCACAAGATTTGTAATTTGAATTATTCTTCTCAAGGATATTCACAAACACAAAAAGGTGGAACTACTACGAAGGAAATCCAATTTAATCTTTTATAAACAATTATAAGTAGAGGAAGTGAAGACAATTCCTTTGGTGGACAAAGATTCATTACACTACAATTACCTTATATATAGGGGATAATGGTGTGTCCTGCCCAGCTTGATGGTTCTGAAGAACCTGGTGACTAGAGAAATAGATAGTTCGAATCAAATTGCCTAAATAAATGCTTATGAAGAACTAAAAGTAAATATGAAACCTAAATTGCAAAGCTTTATAAAGCTTATGCAAACCATTTCACAGCTTTCTATTAAAAACATATAACAGTTTTCTTCTTTAAAGTTGCATAACGTTTCGATCAGAATTTAAAAAGTTACTCTGATTATGACTAAATATTTCGATCAGAATTTAAAAAGCTACTCTAATTTTGACTAACAGATATAATGATCCAATAAAAAAATTAGTATGGAAAACTGATGAAACTGTACTGAATTCTGGTATTTGTCGCAAAGGAAATCTTACTGACCAGAAATGGCCATAAAATGATACAAACATACAACTTATCTTGGTAACTGTTAGGTACCCCACGGTTTACTAGAGTTAAGGAAAATAAAATGGGCAGTAAGGGGAATTTACCTACGAAAGTTATGAAAAAACAGGTAGTTAGTGGAAGTAAGGAGCGCTTACAGATAGTGGGAGTGGAGAGAATAAAGAGGGGCAAAAATTAGCATTTAACTAGGGGTTATGGCAAATGAATAGGCAGTTAGTGGAAAGAATAAATAGGGAAGTGGAGGAGGGGAAAAGGCATCCATTCATTGAATAAGGAATTGGGGCCTTTGGGCAACGGAGGAAGCAAACCCTCGAAGTTTTTTGCAACGTCTTTCTATTTCTGTTCTCTTTTTCATTCTGTCTTGGAGAGATTACAGAGGCTTACCTCTGCTGTAATGAGTTAATCTCCATATTTTCTTAAAGAAATCCACGTTTCTATCAAACTGGTATCAGAGCTCCCAATCTGGGAGCTATGGGTACGAAGGAGTACGATGATGGTTCCGATGTTTGAAGGAGATGAAGCATACTGATGGTTGATTAATGTTGTGCAGCACTTCATTGCAGCAGGAACGCCGGAGATGGAGAAGCTATCGAGGGCTGTTTTTGAGAGGTAGTGCTCTCAACTGGTGGGTTTGGTGGAAATTGTGCAACCCTTAGGCAACCTGGATAGCCTTCAAGAAGGCGGTGCTCAAGCGATTCTAACCTGAGTACGATCCAGATCTACCTATCTATGTCTTGGAGGTAGAGCCAGAACCTTTTGAGCCACAAATTTCAAAGGCTAGAAACGATTTGGTGGAGGAAATCAAACTGAAGATGAAGAGGAACTACAGCAAAAGATCACTACTATGAAACAGGACCATAATTGTGATCCCGCAATGGTGATACACAAACAGTAGCAGCCATGGTCACATATTAGGAAGGAAGAGAGGTTGGGGAAGGAGGAGAATCAGTACCCAAGAGGGTGCACGATAGCCACAGAACTCGGGGTTACAAGCAATTCGGCAAATCACCCACCACCGCCAGAGCCACTGAACTTGGACCGTCATGCAGAGGTGAAAGTCATCTGCCTTTGTGAAGAACATGCACCAGAACAAGGCTGACAAGGTGGCCGGCAACCACACACACATGGGGGCCTCCCTTGACTGCAGCTCCCTACGTCATGCCGAAGAGGAAGCTTGGCGTCCTAGTCCAGGTCATTATGGTTCCTTTGGTGGTTTCAGTTCAGATCATTTCGGGAAAACTTGTCATATAGCTTATTCTGAATATTTAGCTCGGGCTAGTCTGGTGTATTCAATGCCAGCAATTTAAGCCAAAGGTGTGCACTTGGATTTAGAAAATCGGAAGAGTAGAACCAACAAGTCGAGGTCAAAACGCATGGGTCTAAGTGGGATTCTAGCCTTAGATTGGCAGTAAGCGCTTGTGTCGAGGTAATGTCGTGGTAGTTTGTTTTGTGGCCCAAGACATAACTGCTCACATGGAGATGGGGTTGAGGGTGTTGACAGCTCTATAGAATTGGGTCTGAGTTCTATTGCAAACAGAGGTGGGGAAAGGATCATACGGCAAGTTAATGACACTAGTTACGTGTATTGGGTGTAAGCATGGAGGGGCATGTGGGTTGAAGTTGGATTTTGCAGCTGGAAAAATTAAAATCTTGCCTTATTATTTTCCCACAAAAGTTATATTTGAAGCAAATGGGATGTCACTAGATCAGTTTTCAGTTGCTAGAATTCTTCAAAAATTTGGTGTCCCTATTAATTTCTACATTGGGGTGCCCATGAATCTTCTAATAATAATGGGGGGCAATCTGTCATCTATGGTGGTGATCACAGTAGACCTGTAGAAGTTTTGACAGTTTTGTGCCTCTATAGGCCTTCTCGGATAGAAAGTTTTGAGTGCACTAGCTGCATTGATGATACACTACAGGGTTCTTACGCTGATTCGATTTTGTTATCTAGTGATTGCCGTACAAGGAGAGCTGGTAATATGCTATTTGTGCCTTTGCATGGAGATGTAGGGTACTTTCGTTCCTTGCTGTCTTTCGTTGTGGGAATTGGCAAGAGTCAATAGGACCCTGTTGGAGACTCGTGTTTCAAGTGTCACTTGGTCATTACGCTTCAAGCAATGGGACCCTGGTGGGAGTTTGCTTTCAGCTGTTACAGGACCCTCACTAACCTTCACCTTGAGGACAAGGTGAATCTTTTGGGGAAGAGTATTGTTAGGTACCCCATGGTTTACTAGAGTTAAGGAAAATAAAATGGGCAATAAGAGGAAGTTACCGAAGAAAGTTATGGAAAATAAACAGGTAGTTAGTGGGAGTAAGGAGCATTTACAGCTAGTGGGAGTGGAGAAAATAAAGAGGGGCAGCAATTAGCATTTAACTAAGGGAGTTACAGCAAATGAATAGGCAATTAGTGGAAAGAATAAATAGGGAAGTGCAGTAAGGGAGAAGGCATCCAGTCATTGAGTAAGGAATTGGGGTCTTTGGGCAAGGGAGGAAACAGACCCTCGAAGTTTTCTGCAGTGTCTTTCTATTTCTGTTCTCTTTTTTCATTCTTTCTTTGAGAGATTACAGAGGCTTACCTCTGCTGTAATGAGTTAATCTCCATATTTTCTTAAAGAAATCCAAGTTTCTATCAGTAACATTTTAAGAAAACAAGTTCAATTAGAGATTCATTCTCTGTAGTCTGTGCACAAATCAATTGATGCATGCATATGATCATGATCACAAGTGAAAGGAATTTAAGGCAATCTGAATGTTTGTGAAGCCACCTAAAAGATTAGACATGGTGAAACACAATGAAGGACAGGAAATTACGGAAAGAAAATCGTTACCTGCAAATTGCAACAGTTACACTGAATGATGTATGAGCAATTAAATTCAAGTAAAATGAACGCCTCCAGTCCACATCTATAGAAGTTTCACCAACTAAGTTGCTCAACTGGTAGGCAAAAGGTGAACAAAATTATTTGGCATCACAATGGATGGACTACCAAATCCAATGTCAGAAGAGTTATCCAACAAGCCTAAAGAATTTTAGCAATTAAAAAACAGATTTGGTTCACAAAGTAAATAATGTCATTATACATAATCAGTAAACACCTTAATTCTATCAATTCTTATCAGAATCCAACTTATACTATCCCAAGGCCAACTACAATGAAGCCAGAAGTTATGCTAAGCACATTCCAAGCAAATTAACATCAGGTCTAACTTCAAATTATAGTTTCTTTTTTATTTTTTTAAAAGCGCAACCCTAGATTCTGCTAAGGAACAAAGTTTAAGCCAGAAGAGGTCAGATCAAAGAATGCCATTACATTAGCATGCTGGTTTGTTATAAGCAATGTTGACAGCGTTTAACAACCAAATATCCATGAATTCCATTGACAGTCAAACACCTATACCACCAGTTTTCATCTTTGATTGCATGGACAGGGGGTGAAGGATGAATTTCTAATACAAATTCTTCTTTCCAACATGTTTTTGCTCTTCTTCTTCGGAGACACAAATGATTCAGACAGAAAGACAAGTGAGAATACTAGTATGATATGTAAGAAGGACACAGGAAACAATAGTCAGCAGGCTCAGCTTAGTATGTTCTGTGAAGAAAATTGACAATAAGCACTAGATACTGTTTGAACTTCAGCAGCACCCACATAACTAGTATATATAAGCAAGAGAGAGAAAGAGAGATAAAAGAAAGCTCCAACAGATTTTAATGTTGAATTTACCTTAGGTGTCCACCTGCGTACAAAATAAGGATCAACACTCTCCGTATTATTATTGGAACCAGAGCTTTGGGAGCCCTGTAGGATAAGACTTGTTAAAGGATCAACAATAATGCTTACAATCCAGACAACAAATGGACCCAAAAAATTTGGAAGTTAAAAAAGACATACCAATTTTTTGACAAAGAAAACGAGATCATCATCTTGGCGTCCTCTGGACTCCTTACCACGAACAAAATACAAATCAAAGACATCATGCCAAAATCTCATATCCATTTCGACATCAGAAGCATCTTGCTCCTCAACTACGGTTTTTCCTATTAAGTTGGAGTGCTTCTTCACCATGCTCAACAATTCATACCTTAGCAACATCAAGTGATACAGTACAGCATTATTAACGCACCCAAATCATGCAAAAAATGAGTCGGTAGAAAGAGGAAGAACACACGATGCAACATCATATCATATGATACAAGCTCAATCTGCGGCTGCATTATGTTTCTGCATTCGAATTTCAAATTGGAAATGAAATGAAGCATAAGCACGACCGTGAATGTACCTTGAGGGGGTTTCGCTTCCATCGCCAAGCATTTCTTCTGAGCTGCTAGTTCGTTCACTCTGTAAATAAAATTAGTGGTTAAGATATCACCGTTCTAGAAATAATCTAGGTTTTACGGCCAAAATTCCCAGTACCAACGTAGCTTCTAATTTCTCTCTCAGTGCGCGAGAAGAGAGAAGAAGACCTCTCTAGATGGCAACTTCAGAATCGATCAGTTGTCAAAAAAAAAGTCAAGAAAAGAAAACCGTCCATGTAATGTTTACTATTTTTTTTTAGGTGGTTTCTCTGGTACCCTTGTATTTGGAAGGGTTCAGAACCCTTTCCTAGTTGTACCAATTAGATGCAAGCATGTGTCTTATAATTTCCACATCATTAACGAAACTTTTTATAGCTTATAAGAACTTATGAATTCTATAATTTATCAAATTGACCCCAAGGACCATTTCATAAAATTAAAAATCTTTTACCTCAGTTAACATTAACCATACTCAATTTTAATCCTTAAATCAAACTGAACAAACTTAATCCCAAATTTATCTCCCAACTCGTATGAACCGTAACCCCAACTTGTATGAACCCTAACTCCTGCCCCATTTCCATTGTCTTCTTACCTGAGGCTTCCGAACTTAACATACTCACAATTTTCGGACCATAACTCCACCCCGTGCTGAAATTGATTGGAGTTCGTTGCTGCACCTCCTTCGTCGTCTTCGAATCAAGAGTAATCCCTTGTTACTTGTTGTCGCCATTCACACACGCAGCTCTCTCTCTCTCTCTCGCTATGGCGGCAGTCGAAGCTCCCCTTCATACCAGTGATCTCACTGAGCCAGTCAATGACGTCAAGCCCTTCGATGATGTCCAGGTTTTCCTTTTATCCTTTAATTTTTTTTTTTTTTAAATATAATATGCAATTTGCAATCCTTAACTGGTATGAAGGTTCTGTATTTGTTGGTTTATATAAGGTATTTGTTCTATATCTATTATATTCTTCACTGTGATGCAATTATTATTATTATTATTTTGTTTCTGCAATTGGAAGCTTCATAATTGATTCAAGAATTTCGATTGACAAAAAAAAAAAAATTCTATGTGAATAGTTGAGATGTGTCATGGGAACTTGAATAGCAGATTGAGACAAAATTAGGAAATTACAAATACAGTCATAAAAGCAGTCTGGGTGCGTTGGAATCTTACATCGGCACGTTTCCGACGAGAAGGAACTTCTACCGCCGAATCTACTTCCTCGTCCCTTTCTCTCAATCTCATCACCCCTTATCCTCTCTCTCCTCTCGTGATCTCCTTTGTCGAAGCAAGTTCTCCGCACTTGCCAACATTAACAACAGTAACAACAATAGAGCCTATGTTCAACGCCGTTGAGTTTCACTCTTCCTTCTGTTTTTTTTACCCTTCATTTGTATAATGATCGTCCATGAGCATGAAATTGATGTAAGTCAATTTTAAGTTTTTTACGTTGATCAAATTTTGTTTCGTTTTCCCTTTTACTTTTTTCTATAATGCTACATTTATCATTTTTCTGATTGGGACCTTGGAAGAAAATCATATAGGCAATCAAGCAGTATTAAGATTGGAAATATATCTGCAAGTAGCAAGCAAGCAGATTGAAAATATCAAAATTTAGATTGGTCCGTGGAGCATGGTGAGGATATCAAAATTTAGAACACTTTCATTTGAGAAGACTAAAATGAAATTTTGAAAATAATATATTATACATTAAAAAAATGTGACTGGCTATCAATGGTCATCTTTAGTGAGCATCAATGCTCACAATGTTAAAGGGTGCATTGTAGAATTCTCCCAATCTTTCCCTTTTAAATACATGGGGGAAAATAATGGGAATTTACATTGATTATTTTTACATGTACATAATATTTATTTGGGTTTTCCATGAACAACGCTACTTGACAAGTTTTTCTAGCCTCGGTTCTCTTCCTCTCTTGTTCATCATCATGTGTGCTTGTCAGGTAAAAGCAAGTTCACGTAGCAGAGAAAAAAAAAAGTAAAACCTTTTTTTCCGCCTTCCCTTTAATCAGTGTAGAGTAACCCTCACAAATCAGCCTTTCCAGCAATTACCCATTTGCCATTTTCTTCCATCTTGTCCCCTTCTTTTACCTTTCCTTTCTTCCCTCTTCTTTCCTTGACCTCTCTTGTTTTGTTTAGATTGTCACCATCTCATTTTATCTCTTCTCATTCGTAAAATATATAGATAATGGTTTTAAATTGTAATCTATAAATATAATTGTAGTTGTAATATTACAGTTTTTATAATTTTTACCATTATGACTATAATTTCGGCTACATTAACTACATTTTTTTACAATTTTATATAATTATGATAAATACAATATATCTGCAATTACAACCACAACTTAAATTTAAAATGTTATAGATATATAGACACTACTTGGTTTTTTTTTCAACTTTTGTTTTTTTTTCCGATAATTTTCAATTGGTCGATAAAAGAAAAAGAAAAGAAAAACTTCAGTTGTTGGAGATTCGTTAGCAGTGCATAGAGAGGCACTGACAGTGGAAACAAGTCTGCTTTTTGTCTGCTTCTCTTTGACCCTGTTTTACTCCCTACATTCCTCCAAATTTATCTTCCAACTTGCACTTGCACGCGCCTCTTCTACTCTTCTCTGAACATAGATAGATGCATAGATAGATTCATGGGTTCTACTTCTAGCACCCCATCCCCATAACAAATAAAAAATTAGAACCATCTCTTCAACCGTGTCTGAGATGGCTTGTACTGTATCTGTATCTCTGATCAATTTAGTAAGAGTCTGTCTTAACTTGGCTTCTCACGTCTCTCGCAAGTTCCGCCTTATCCTCCGAGAGTACTTTTGTTCTCTCATCGTTCGTTTTGCCCGCAAATCTAGGCACCCACTATCTGTTTTTTTCCAAAAGCTTGGAAATTTAATTGAATTGAAGTTCTTTGTTTGGGAAAATGAAGGATTTCCATTCTTGTTTTGGTGAAAATGCTTTGTTCAAGTTGCAGATTCTTCATCTTTAAACGCCACCAAAACTGCACAGAATCTGGTTATATGCGTTTATCAATGCCGTATACGAGGCGAGTCCTGCTTGATTACCATCACGTGGAGTAAGAGTTTGATGGGGCAAGGCTCTAGCGTTGGGTTCGATGACTCTTCAAATCAGTGTCTATGTAAGGTGGAGATTAAACCATGGGTGTTCTCCAAGAGGAGGGGTTGTAAGAGTCTAGAGGCTTATTCTTGTAAAGTGATGTATATTGGGATCTTTCTTTGGCTAAGTTTGGTGTTGGTCCTGAACCATTGGAGGGGTTTTATGTAGGAGTAGTTGTAGATCGACAAATGCTTCTACTTCTAGGAGATTTGAGGAAAGAAGCTTTCAAGAAGACCAATGCCATCGCCTTACCCTCTAATGCAGTGTTTGTTGCCAAGAAAGAACATGTTTTTGGCAAGAAGTTATTTGGTAACAAGGCTGTGTTTTGTGACAATGGTCAAGTTCATGATCTTGTCATTGAATGTGACACCTCATGTGTTAGTGATCCATGCCTTATAATTCGCATAGACAGCAAAACTGTGATGCAGGTGAAGCGGCTGAAATGGAAGTTCAGGTGAAACCATACCATTCTTGTAGATGGACTTGCAGTAGAAGTTTTTTGGGATGTCTATAATTGGCTTTTTGGTACATCTCTTGGAAATGCTGTTTTAATGTTCAGGACATGCCTCTCTGAAGATAAATTGTGGGCTAGTCAACCCCTTTTTGATGCAAATATGTTGCAGTGGTCTTTCTCTCAGAGGTTTTCTGAGACCAAATTACAAGGCCTTGGTTTCTCGCTTATTTTGTATGCTTGGAAGAACGAGTAGATTGTTTTGCAAAAGTCCATCATCCTCCTTTGAATGAATACTAACAGACCTTTTAGTGAGTTTAGATTTATCAACGATGTGGTTGAATTACACTTGATTAAAGATGAGTACTTTTGTTTGTCTCATTTTCTCCCTTAAATTCATACCCTTAAGTTATATGTACATTTGAACAGATCGCAGACAATTTTTTTTTCTTTCCTAATTGGCTGTATATTTTATCTTCAAGTGTTAATTTGATGATCCATATTACAAAAACTATATTGTCTACAGTTTGTTTTCTGCGTTATTCAAGTACATCTTCATTCTTTCTTATCAATAGTATATAATATATACCCGTTATCCTCAGTTTCAGGTTGTCATATATTTTTATTTTTTTGCTTTGAGAATTCATTTATCAAATATGTAAGGCAGGAATTGCAAACTAGTAATGTCCAATAACTAAGAAGGTATAGTAAAAATTCTTAACCAAAAGTGAGATAATCGCAGGGGGAAGCTGAGGTTGAAGAGGAAGGTAGTGTGTGAGAGAGAAAGAGATCAATGAATTAGAATGAATGTCAATTTACTTTTCTTCTTACTAAAAATCATTAGAGCTTTTTCTTACAGAAACTAAGATAATGAAACTATCATCAGGCTGAGTGATCAATACTTGTTTTGTACACCATGCATCGGGCATGCATGTGATTATTCCTTCCCTTAATAGAATTACCTACTATGAGGCCTGATAATTAGCAGACTGGGTACGAGATTCTGGCTAGTTATCTTTCTTTTTATTTTCTTTTTTTGTTGTGCTTAGAGGCCGGACTGAAGACAACTATTGTGGCTTGTGAATGATGTATTTACAAAGATTATCTGCTGGTTAACCTGATGAGATATTGTTAGCTCATTATGAAAAAAACTCTAACAGCTTTTGAAAAAGAAACAAAAAATTCTGCAATTGATCGGGGAGCCAATGCCAACCAAAGCCAAACAGTGATTGTACTTAGCTTGTCTTATTTGTTTATATTTTTTTTTACTTTTTTTAATTTTAGGAGGATAACTTCATCTATGACTGTACTTATTTATCTGTTTTCTATAATGAATTTTCTTTTATCCAAAATAAAAGTTTGTTTTCTTTACTGCACATGTTGATCTATTAATTATCATTTTAGATCATAATGCTTAGTATAAACTAAAAGAAGCATGGGTGTTATAGTAGTTTTAAATTTGAACATCATTAAGTTTTAGCTTCCAAGAAATTGGGACTCAGGTGGGCAACTTCATTGATGCAGACATGCATAATGGAAATATCCTAGTTCGAGTGTCTCAGAACAAGGCTAGTAGCTATGTATATAATATAATAGTTTCAAATGATATATAGGGGATAAAAGAAGAACTTAGAAATTACCTTATAACAATCAAGAGCACTTTGCACAAGCTATGGAATTTCCATAAAAACTTATTCTTGTGATGCATCAAGTGCAAAAACTTTATCAAAAGTAAAAGAATGTTTTACTGTTTTCATTAGTTTTGTAAATTGGATGGTAGGTTGTGTTGTGAACATAGTTACCACGGCTACCACCACTTTCATGTTTCTCACGTTCTCTCGTGTTACTCTAAAGAAGTTGTTTCTTCAAATGAATGCGAGATGGAAACCATTGGTAAAGAATCATTTGTTAATTTGGGCGATGATGATCTTGACTTCAACGATGTTGATGATGTGAGATGCGATGGATCTTCGGAGAAGAACAGGATAATGGCAACAATAATAATGGGATTCTGCATGAGGATGCAAATAGAGACGATAAAGATGAACGTTATAGAAGAATAACTGAGTTGACAACGGATGATATATTGGGTTTAGAATTTGGAAGCGAATATGAAGCCTGTGAATTCTATCGTACATATGCTAGGTGTCATGGGTTTGTCATGAGGAAAGATGATGTAAGTCGAGATTTGAAGGGAAAAATTGTAATGCGTCAGTTAGTATGCTATGAGAGAGGGATTGAGAAAAAAAAGCACTTGACAAGAGTAGATAGGATCAGAGAGCATAAACCAATTACCCGAACTAAGTGTCCTCGCTAAGTTTCGGGTACACTTAGATTATAAGACATCAAAATGGAAAGTTGTGGCCTTTGAGGAGTCACATAACCATGAACTAACCCCGACTGAATTTGTTCATTTAATTCCAGATACCGTGGCATGACTGATGCAGATAAAGCTCAAGTTGAGAGCTTGCATTTGTATGGTGTGAGAACCTGTCATATAATGGGGTTTATGTTAGGACAAAAAGGTGGTTATGCTGATTTAGGCTTTTGCAAGAAGGACCTTTACAACCACCTTGACAAGAACAAGCGGGCCAAGATAGAAGGGGGGGATGCATTTGCTGCCTTAAGCTACTTACAAGGGAAGGTGAATAGTGATCCAATGTTGTTTGCCAAGTTCACCACGACAGAAGATGGTAGACTCCAACATTTATTTTGGTCGGATGGAGCTAGCCGTATTGATTTTCAATGCTTTGGAGACGTTGTAGCCTTTGACAGCACATACAAAAAGAACAAGTACAACCAGCCATTGGTAATTTTTTCTGGGTGTAATCATCATGGCAATACCACAATTTTTGGCTCCGCATTGGTTGCTGATGAGAAAGTTGAGACTTACAAGTGGGTGCTAGAAACATTTTTGGAAGCGATGTTTAATAAACATCCAACAAGCAGTGGTGACGGATGGTGATGGTGCAATGAGAGAGGCTATCAAGGATGTGTTTCCGAATGCATCACACCGACTTTGCGGTTGGCATCTTCAAAATAATGCATGTGAAAACATCAAGAATAGTAAGTTCTTGGAGGATTTCAAGACAGCAATTTATTCAAATTTCAATGAGGAGGAGTTTGAAGATTATTGGAAGAAGATGATTCAAAAACATGGGCTTTCTAAGCACAAGTGGATCAAGAAAATATACGAGACAAGGAGAATGTGGGCACATGCTTATATGCGTGATAAATTCTTTGCTGGTATAAGGACGACATCACAGTGTGAAGGCATTAACTCATTCATCAAGAGGTATGTAGAGAAAAAAAATAGCCTTGTTGATTTTATGCACAATTTTGACCGATGTTTGAGAGATTATAGGAATAACGAGCAGATTGCTGATTTTAATTCAATGTATTCTGATCCTGTGATGACAACTGCTTTGTATAAACTTGAGCTTGAAGCTTCCAAAATTTTCACCAGGCAGATTTTTAAGGAAGTTAAACAAGAGATTGAAGATGTCGGTGCTTTGATTGTTATTCAGAGATCAGAAAGTGATAACAATGTGAAATTCAATATGAATAGATACTGCAGCCCAAGGTCTGAGTATGTGGTGATGTTTGATAAAGAAGAGTGTAAATTCTTGTGTGATTGTCGGTTGTTTGAGTCTCGTGGTATTCCTTGTTCTCATATTTTTTGTTCCATGAAACATGAGCACATGGATTCAATTCCAAGTAGTCTAATTTGCAAACGGTGGACAAAGGGTGCTAAGAACGATTTTATTTCGTCAATTGTAGCAGAGGAGAGTGATTCAAAAAATATGTTTATGCTACGTTTTGCTGCATTAACTGCTGCTTGTAATAGAATGTGTCATCTTGCTGCAAAAAACCTTGGCGACTTCAATCACATCAGAGATGAAGTTTTTAAGCTTACTGTTAAGTTAGAGAAGCGTGGTGATCCAAGTAGCAATCATATTGGTGATCCTACTATTGTTAGGACAAAAGGTGCTCCATCTAAGAAAAAGTATGGTAGGAAGAGGAGACGGTGTTCGCATTGCAGGAGGACTGGACATATAATTAGGAAATGTCCGAAGCTACTTAGGTCGGAGGGTGAAACTGATACTCTTCAGTCGATTTCATGTTCAGAATCTGATGAAAACACAAGAGATCTTGAAAATGTAATTTTACTTCCATTCAAAATATAATGACTTAGTTTTCTACAATAAATGGTTTATTGACTTGTTTATTTGTATAATATGCAGGATGATGTGTCATTGGATGACAATCCTACGATGAAGAACAATTCAATTCAAACGTCAAATCACAATGAGAATGTATCAAAATAAGAATAATAGCTTTGATTACATTCATTTAAAATTTTTTGTTAAGTTCATTAAATTTTCATATTTGTCTTTTGTCGCAGGTTGTTGAAGTTAAAGGTGTAGCTACTCCGAAGAGAAAGCATGAGAAAGTGGCTTGTCCAACTCAAAATTCAGCAATGGAATGTGTAAGAACAACGACCTGGCAAAAGCACAACTTCAGTTGTTATTTTGTGTTATTCAACCATACATCAATTATGTACTAATCTATCATTTTTTGACAGAGTAAGTTCCAAAAAGATGTCTCACAAACGGATCCTTTGCATACAATTGTCAAGCATCATAACGGAATGGACAATGTAATTAAAATTGAATCCTTTAATGCTTGTATGTTCTTAATTTTTTTTTAAAAAAAAATAGTTACATGGTATTTTGATTGTTGCAGAATTTGATGTCCTATGGTTGTTTGAATAGAGGTGGTCAAGAAGTAATTATGTCAACAAGTTCACTTGCAGCACCTCCAGCACCTCCTACTCTAACCCCGTGTTACAGTCCCTTTACGCAAGGGTTGGCAATTTTTCCTCAATATTATGGAGTTCCTGTTTATCCCCAAGCTCCCCAAGTTCCAATATATCCTCACGATCCTAGCCTTGGATTATTTCCTGAGGTTTGTGTGTGTATGCGTGTGTATTCTATTACATTATGTAAATCAACTTATTTTTTGTGTTGATGCTTACAATGAAGTGGCCTGTTGTAGTATTTGGGTGCCTTTCAAAATGTAAATGTTGGGAACCTACGGCCTAGATTGCAGCAAGAAGACCAAATAACCAAGAAGAATTGATATCAGGTGTTGTGTTAGTATAATATTTTATGTATACCAATCTTGTCGGCTGCAATTTCTTTATTACTTAATTGACAACAGCAATTATTAATTCTTTGTGCAAGTATGTTGTTTGCTGGAGTATGGTGTATTTGGAATAAAAAATAATGTTACTATATATTTTCAGAAAAAGACTTTTATGCACACAATGTTTATGGGACAGGTTGCTTTCTTAGTTTCATTATGTATTGTTGGGATAACTGTTTTGTTGTTTTCTTATGTGCTGGTTTTGCATTTTTCTTGGAGATTGTCTGGAGAAACTTAAAGTCTGCTAATTTTTCATTGAACTGCAAAGTCTATGTTGTGGCATTGTTGTCTGGATGTATAGAATATGATAAACTGACAAGATATAAATGAAACAAAGTGATAATTTATTTGTCAGTTGAGAAACCCAATGATGTTACTAGAAAATATTGAATGTTCGTTTAACTATTTTTAGTTTTTAGTGTTCAGATTTGGTGGTTTATGAAGGAAGGAATACCGGATGATCAAAGTATGTTCGAGAAGGCATTCATTTTATTTTTGAGCCTCATTTAGCAATGATTGACGAGCTTTGCAATTTATCTTTGCAAGGTGGTTCATGAGTAGAGCATGAGTAAATTCTGATAGAAGTTGTCGGTTTTGATGAAGTTATTCATGTTTTGTCAAGTTTTATTAGTACCTGTGACTTCTGAGTTATGAATAATTAGAAGCTTTCACTAGTTCTCAGCGAGGTTCTTGTAGGCTCCTACAAGTCTTACATAACATGGGTCTTATACAGTTATACTATCCTTTAGTATGAGTTGATTATTAGGAGTTGGAAAGTTCAGATTTTGCAATTTCAAAACAAATAAATTTAGAATTATGCCAGGCATATTTCCTTATTGTAATAGTTATTGCATAGTTCTTGGAGGCAAAGTAGGAAATTACAATATGATGATTAAACATGCACAAATAAAGTGAGCGGAGTCCATTTTTGACCTCAGTTTGATGGATTGGGTTCATCCAAACCTCTCAGTTTGCTACTGTTTCTCTGAGTCTATAAGCTATATGATTTATTTCTTTATTAGATATTATGTGGCATAAATAAAGTTGTGTAAGAATCTATTTAGTTTATTTTCTATATTACTCATGCTTCGGTAAGTTTATGTTTCTGTGAAATGAAATTTTAAAAATTCATATTTTAGAAATCAAGGCTTTCATAAAATGATTTTCAGGTTTTAAGTTTTTAGTATAAAATGTGATACCTTAGGAAGGGTGTTACATTAGTTGGTATCAGAGCACGGTTAGAGTCTTTTGGGGTTTGTGGTTAGGTTTGTCTTGTTTGTGCTGTGTGACTCTCTGTGCTTGGACTCCGAAAGGAGACAAGGTTTCTTTGAAATGGTTACATCCGGTTTCCATTGTATTTTTCATTCGTTCGTCTTTGAAGAAAGGTGATGGCTCGTGGTAGACATACGTATGTGGAAGCAGTAAGTGATAGCGGTGATATGACTGCAACTATGGAAGTGGTGCAAAGAACAGCTGAAGGAAACAATACAACATGATCCGAGGATTGCTCAGCAGCAAGGAACGATAGCCGAGATTTGGAATCAGACAATGGTGGATGAATTCAAAATACAAGATTTCGTAATGTTGGACCATGTTGGTTCCTAAGGAGGAGAAATCGTAAGGCCAGGCGATTCTAGTGGAAAACGTATTCGTGATCATTGAGAAGTCAACAATAATAATCTCGTGGAGAAAGTGCGAGTGGTAGCAAGTTTAGTCAGACTGTGACATCTGCACCAACATGTCAGAAGTGTGGGGAAGATTATCTAACAAGGGACCATACAATCAAAGGAATCATATGTTGCAAGTGTAGGATGCCCAGACATTTTGTTGAAAAGTGTATTCCCCCCAAGATGAAGTTATCTGTTAGTAACGTATGTGCTTCGACATCTTAAGTAGAATGGAGCATCGATTCTTCAAGTGGAGCAAAAACATCTTAGATTGAAGACCTAAACAAAGAAGGTTGTGTTACAAAAAGTGATCCTTTAACTATACTGTATAATTCTGAAGGTAACTCATTTCTCTATGACATATAATTGTGTGGGTCAATTAGAGTTATCTGTGTCTTCATTATCTTTTGACATGGTTGTTTCTACATCTATTGCTAAAACATGTGGTTGAGGACTTGAGTTACTTAAACCATCCTAAGTCTGTTAAAAAAAAATTAATCTTTTCTGTTGATTCAATTGGTATACCTATTTTTTCAAAAACAGACGTGATCTAAAAATATGGATTGGGTATTTTTCTAACCCTTCTTGCTCTGTTAGACCTGTCGGTTGAATTGTTCAACTTAAAAAGCTCACTTCTAAATTTATCGGACCACATCAATTTCTCTGTTGGATAGGTCCGGTAATGTATCAGATGACTCTATCATCTTTTCTTTTTACACCTTCATGATATCTCTCATGTGTCGCAATTGCGAAATGTACTTTTGATTTAACCCATTCTTTTATAGCTGGTTGACTGTGTGGGTTAATTTGAGCTATCAGTATCTTCGTTATCTATTGACTTATCTATTTCTACTTTCATTGCCACGCCCATTGTTACTATCCAGATCCTTAAACAATCTTTTCTGTTAATCTAAGTTGTCTACCTCTTTCATGAGATAGATGTGATCTTATAAATGGATTGGTTATCTTTAATCATATCCTGTAAATTATTTCAGTAAAATTTTGGTGTCCCGGAAAAGAAAAACTTATTCTTAAAAATGGACAATATCAAATTTCTTTGTTGGATATATCCGGTAACACATCGGATAGTTTCACTATCTTTCTTTCCAACCTTTATAATGTCCTTTTATGTATTGCAATTGCAAGAAAGGATATTCTTAATCAAAATCATGTCATAGTATCAGATACAGTACTGTTGAAAAAGAGAACTTGATTTGTGAGACACTTCCTGTTAAAAGCAAGAAGGCAGGAGAATGAAGCGGTACAAAGGCAGGAAAATTTCAAGTGGAGCTGTTTGAAGTGGAGAATGTTTTCGCAATAATCATAGATTGTGTGGATAAAATCTTTCGTCCTTATTTAGATAGAATTGTCATTATCTTTATTAACGATATTTTGATCTATTCTCGAAATAGTAAGGAACATGCTGAACAACTCAGTATGATTCTCCAAGTTCTAAAGGAGAAGCAGTGATGCAATGTGAAAACTGGACGACAAGATGGAGGAGTAGTATTACCATAATTGTTCTAAGACTACTACGAATTTCGGGGACGAAATTCTTTTTAGGAGGAGGGTGTTGTAACACCCCAAAAATATGTATTTTATTTGTTTTCATCGATTCCGAATTATTTTGAGAAATCCGACTCGACTTCTGTGAATTTTATTATTTTTGTGATTTTTAAGAATTTTTGAGAGTTTTTACGTTTTTGATTATTTTAATATTAATTTGGGCGGTATGTATATAAGCCTTCGTATTTTATTTCTTTCTCTCAATCCTTAATTATTTTTACTAATCTGATTTGATTTTCATGAGTTTCACAATTAATATCATTTTTATGAATTTTTATGATATTTTAGATATTTTGAATATTTTATTATATTTTAGATATTTTGAGATATTTTGAATATTATATTATATTTTTGATATTTTGATATATTTTTGATATTTTGATATATTTTGAATATTTAATATATTTCGATATTTTGAGTGTATGTGGGTTCGAGAAGGCCCTGGAAAAATAAAAATTTTTATTAGCCGAGAAAGCTTTGTCTTGTTGATTCAGAAGCGGGGAACTTACTAAATCCGAAACCGGAAACAGTTTTTGAAGTTTTATTTTTCCTGCGATTTTATCTGACAAATAAAATCGGGATATGTTTTATTATTCATTGAAAGATATTTTTCTTAAAAAATATCTAGTGGATGATTCTAAACGCAAGCCTAGTCACTCACTCTAGAATGTTCTAGATGATGACTCATCGTTGGTGACTCACCTAGGTGACTAGCCTAGTGACTCACATGTTCCAGACTGTTCTAGAAGACGCATCGTCAGCGCGCCTAGTCATTGAATACTTTACATGTGGACCAATGAGGAGCTGGTCAATATTGGTGGTTGTGACTCATCACGAAGGGCCAATAGAAGTGCGACACGTGGCATGACACCTCAGCACCTGTGACTCAACAGATTCTAGAAGGTTCCAGAAGCGGTGACTAGCCCTGTGACTCACCATAGTGAGTCACCTGTTCCAGAAGCTTCTCTGACGACTCACCATGCTGACTCAACACCATGACTCACCATTGCTGACTCAGCTAGTGACTCAGCACGCTAACTCGCCATGCTGACTCACCTATTCTAGAAAATATCTATGCTAACTCATCATGCTGACTCATTGTAGTGAGTCACATGTTCTAGAAGCTTCTCTTTGATGACTCGCTCTGTGACTCATCAAGGGCAATCAGTAGAAAATGATCAGCAATAGTTGTTACCCAACTAAAATAAGAGAAAAATCTAGGTATATTTTATTATCCATTGGACAATAGACACTGACTTTATAAGCAGTAATTATTGTTCATTGCTTACGGTATACCGAAAAATATCTTAAGCCTTCATCTTTTTCATGAAGTCTATAAATAGGATGGCTTTGATTCATTTGCAAACTTTGGAATGAAGCTCTCACCCCTTTTCTCTCCTTGTACTCCACGGCTATGGCTTCTAAATGGAAAACAACCTTCATCCATTCATCTTACTTGCTCTCTTACACATCCTTTTTTCCAAAGAACCAAGAACAAGCAACCAAAACTCTCTTCTTTTCTCTCCCCCTTGGATTCGGCCAAATCATCAAGAACCATTCTCCAAACTTCAATAAATCCTACCAATATCATTTCTTGAATCCTTTCATCAATCCAAGACACTTTCATGTTAGGAATTTCTCAAGATTTATTCATTTTCATCTTCCTATCAAGCAAATAACACAAAAGCTCATACTTTTCTCTTCTTCAAGCTCACGGCCAACTACCCCAAAGTCACCTTCCAAGCTTCAATAATTCTAAACAACCTTAGATCTTGAATCTCCATGCAATTCTAAGGAACTTCCATGTTGAAACCATTTTCCAAATCATCTATCTTCATCTTTGTTCTTCAAGCTCAAGGTTTAGAGTTTTAAGGTGAAGTTTATGAAATCTTCACTATTGATTTCATTCTTTCTTTCTAGACCATATTTTGATCCATGATTTTTCTTATTCAAGCCTTAAATATTAATATTTCACGTTTTCTTTGATTTTGAAGAAGCACTTGGTGGTTGAAGTTCATCTTGAAGGAGACAACAA
This sequence comes from Ormosia emarginata, assembly GCA_029884605.1. Taxonomy (NCBI): domain Eukaryota; kingdom Viridiplantae; phylum Streptophyta; class Magnoliopsida; order Fabales; family Fabaceae; genus Ormosia; species Ormosia emarginata. The sequence continues at coordinate 71,659,098 of JAQQTP010000082.1, forward strand.
GAGGACATACAAGAAACTTTGGAGGTTTCTTCAAGAGGTAAGAGGGAGATTACCCTCATCAGCCATGTGTTGGTGGTGAGGAATGAATGTGTTTGTAGTGAAGAATCCATAAGGATTTATTCACTTGGCTATTTATTGTTTTTCCTAATTGTGTTTAATTTTGGGTGCAAGCATGTCTATAGCTTTAAAATATATAGTATGTGTTTTATGATTGCTTTAATATTTTGTATGTATTTCATGATTGCTTTAATATTTTGTATGTGTTTTATGATTGCTTTAATATATGGTATATGTACATAGATGCATGATAATTATTGTAATATGTAAATAACATATAAGGATTTGCATGAGTGTTCCAAAGAACACCAAAGGGGCTCACGACCTCAATAAGAAAAAGATAACCAAAATGTTCTCAACAATTTTCTAAACCAATGATTTAATGAATTTAGGTAATACAATGAATTTGACATTGATTTAGAAGATGGAAAATGATTCAAAGATCAAATGCAAGGATTTTGGGGAATTCGACCAATATGTCATATAATGTATATTTAATTTCTAAAATTATTTTCCAAGGTAGATCAAGTAGTTAATTACAAAAGAATTTAATTTCAATAAATCTTTGGGAAATAAAATGGAAGAACTTAGTTTTAGAAATTAAAGTTAGAGGATTTTACTATAAATGCGAAATACAGTGAACATTTGAAAAATGCTAACCTAGAGCTCACTCTGTGTTTTGAAGCACGTTAATAGTTTTCAAAAGTGTAATTAAATGGTTGTAATATAAACAAAAGAATTTTTAACAGAAAACCTAGAAAACCATTATTATAGATTTTCTAAGCAAAAATACTATCAATTTTTGTTAAAAACAGACAAATAAGATAGAAAAGATATCCAATATAATGTATATGGTATGAAAAATATTCTACGTAGTTCAAATGTATTAAATATTATTTTTGTTTATTTAAATAGTGATTTTTAAGGAATTCGGACAAGAAAATGATTTAAAAATCTTACGCGATTGAGAAAATGATTTAAAAACAATATGCGATTTCAAAAACAGCAAAATATATTTATGCGATTTAAAAATGTTTGTAAAAATGATGGAATTGTGAAAACGCAATAAAATTTCTATGCGATTGACAAAAACAGTAACTTTTACTGTCGGGCCAAAGTGGTGGACCCGGACAGGGTGTGAAACAGTATTTGTCTGGTGGGACTTACTGTATATATATGAGTTTTTGCCATTAAGGGCATATTTGAGACTTTTGCCATTGAGGGCATTTCCATAAATACAGATATCTTATACCATTGAGGGTATTCTGGTAATTTTTATCATGTATTTATGCCAATTTGGTTGATAATTGGTGATTTGATTGACGAGATGAATAACATTGTGTTGTCGGTGTGATAAGCGTAGTGTGGTTCAATTTGAATGAACTTGGAGGCATTAGTGTGCGGATTATTCCATTTGTGGACAGTTGGTCGCTCCTCCTGGGCCGCAGAACCAGTAACACACTAATGAACTCGACACGCACTACACTTAATTGAGATCTTGTAAAGTCTAATAGTACATTGCCTGTAGTGACACGACGTTAGACAGTGTGCTACGCCACGCCATGTGACTGTGGGCTATAGACGCAACGTGAAACCACGGAATAGTTTGGTTGGGCAGCCGTGGTACTAATAGATTTTATAGATCATTCTCTTTGATGTCCGTGTTTTTAGCTCCATGGAGTAGGAATGAGTTTGTGTATCTTGACATATCTTATCTGCATTTTAATGTGGTTATTTATATTCAATGTTGAGATATTATATATGATGTGTTAATGTGAGTTACTATGCATGATGTGATTATGTAGTTTATTGTATCAATTATTATATTTATCATGGTAATGTTATTGTTGTTCATTTTATTATAACATGTGTTTATTGGAATTATTTGTAAATTGATAACATGACTATATTTGTGATATTTGTGTGTATGGAATGACTTTGTCATTCGTATCTTTCTTTGCTACCGTACTGGTATTGGTGAAAGGGGATCTCACCTCTTTACTGTATTGTTTTGTTGTGTTTGTTTTATTTAAATTCGTATAGTAGACGAAGTAAGTTTCTTAGACCCATTGGAGGCAAAATTCTGAAGATGGTGACGACGTCGAGAAGTGATCTTCTTAGTTTCAACAAGATGCAGTTGGTGGAGAAACGAGGCATGTATGTTGGGTTTTTTTTCTCGTTAGTGTTGTTACCGTGCTATTAGTAATACCTGTCATTGGGTTTGCTACTGTTTTTCTGAATCTGTAAGCTATATGATTTATTTCTTTATTAGATATTATATGGCATAAATAAAGTTGTGCAAGAATCTATTTAGTTTATTTTCTATATTACTCATGCTTCGGTAAGTTTATGTTTCTGTGAAATGAAATTTTAAAAAATCATATTTTAGAAATCAAGGCTTTCATAAAATGATTTTCAGGTTTTAAGTTTTTAGTATAAAATGTGATACCCTAGGAAAGATGTTATACAGCACCCATCCGAGACCCAGTCGTCGTCACCCACTAGAAGCTGCAGAACCACCGAGCCTACACCATCGTCCGCGAATCGTGCCGCTCACCGAGGACCAGCAGCTCGATCCGAGCCCAGAATCTTGTCGACAAGCCAGATACGCATCGGACCCGAGCTTGCCAGAACTGCCATGCGCGTAACAGCCCGACGTCGCACCAGACCACCCTAAGCCCGCTAGCACCGACCACGTTGCACCAGAGCCGTCGCCGCTGCCGCCTGCCAAGTCTACTGTGCCGTCGCCACCCAAACTACCACCTCTGCTCCGAGCTGTCGTCGTCCCTTCTGCTAATAGGAGTGAGTTCCCTTCTCCTTTTCATTTTCCAGAGCCCCCTGCAACTTTAGTTTGTCATGCTTTTGTTAATTAAAAAAATAGAGAAGCCTTTGAACTTTGCTTCCTCTGTATTGTTATCTGAAAAGAAATGGGAGGGAATTTGCGTAAAGGTGTTGTTTTTGGGTTGGCTCCTTTTTCTTTTTTTTTTCGTGTGTTTCTGACATTAAGTTATTTGGGTGTTTTAAATGGGCTTAGGGTGTATTATTTTGTGAAGATTTGTTTCGAATGTGTGGTTTTGTGTCTTGGGCTTAGGCTTAGGATTTAAATGTATTGTTTTTGTTTAGATTAAAAGAGGGGGTCCAAATGATAAATAAAAAAATAAATAAAAATGATAAAAATGAAAAATATAAAAAATGATTAAACCATATTAAGAAAAGTAAAAAATATAATAATAATAAAAACGAAAATAAAAATGAAGAAAAATAAAAAAATAAAAATGGAGAAATTCTAAAAATAGTTGAAAATAAAAAATAAAATTGGTTTTAAGTTGTTTTGTGATGCTTATTTTTAATCTTGTTTGTTCTTATTTATTAGGCTCATGAAAAATTGTGTTTATTTGTCCTTTTGCACTTCTAAAAAATAAAAATGAATGGTATAAAAAAAAACTTTTAAATCAATGTAATGACCAATGATAATGATTGAATAGTGGATACTATCTTCAATGTCATTTGGATCATAGGAGTTTATTGAGTAACCTAGTGCTAACTTGAACTCTGTACAAGATTGGTTTTATTTTCAAATAAAATCCATTTTCAAGAATCTTTTCTCAATTAAAATTAACTAACACACAAATATTTTTTACATAACTACATGACTTTGAGTTTCTCATTGCACCTGAGGGTACGTAGGAGCAGGATTTTCATTCTGTGAAGCCAAAAATTAAATGTTCACAATTTAGTTGTTTCGTTTTTTCTTTTCTTAAAAAATAAAAATAAAAATAAAAATAAAAAATAGTTACAAAGTCTTTTCAAAAAGGGGTAAAATAAATACACTTGAGATTATTAAAATTTGCACAATTAACTTAAGGTACCGTTCTTGGAACGGGTAATGTAGGGTGCTAACACTTTCCCTACCTGTAATCGACTCCCGAACCCAAATTCATTTTTTCTAAAAAACCAGTTTTGCCTATTTTAAGGGTTTTTCTAATGTTTTCCCAAATTAAATAAACATTGATGGTGACTCTATTGATTTTCAAAATCCTAATCTTTTGGATCATCCCGTCGCGATTTTGGTTGCGACAGTTGGCGACTTCGCTGGGGATATTTAGAGAGTTAGCCCTGTTGATGTTGATTGTGCAAATTATTAATAATTTTTATCTATTTATTTTACCCTTTTTGTCTTTGTTTTTTATTTATTTATTTGTGAATATTTTTTGTATGTAAATATTTGATAAAGATTATTCTGTGTTTTTATTTACTTTGTGTGTGTGTGTGTATATATATATATATATATATATATATTGTGCTTAATTGTTGAAACCTTATGATAGATGATTGTTGGCTGGTTGTTGTATATATGCTTTTGCAGGTTGGGGGGTAATTCGGTCTTTTTCTTGTACAGGTTTGTATGCTCCCACACACACATCACCATCACTTACCTCACACACTTTTTGGGCTCTATACCCAAGTTTGTGCGACCCGAGGAATAGGAGGAGTCTCGACTTTTGTTATTGAGGAGCTTTATGCTCACTTAACATTCGTTGAGATGCCACTCAGATTGTTACCAATATCATGGATTAGTCATATTGAGAGGGTTTATCCCTACTTATGATCAATTCATGAATTGGATCCTTGTCTTTCGAGATAGGGGGAATCTGGGGACCATGACTTTTTAGAAGTTTAGAGTTGTCCTGAAAATCTTGCACTGATATATTGAACATAGTGACTTCCAAAATTAGAGTCATAATATTAAGATAATCTAATTTCTTAGGTTCCACCTGACTAGGGCACAAAGGGAGCGTACTCTTTCGTTACTTTTCTCTTTCTCCTATGTTTCATTTATGCTTTTTTTGTATGACTTACATTTTCCTTGCATTCTTAGCATCCCTAAAAATAAAAAATACATCCTCTTGCACTTTCATGGCTTGTATTTTCATTCATTCTTGCATTTGTTATTAAAAAATTTGTCAGCATAACAAAGTACACATCATGTTGCATTTGCATAACAGTCTCATCATTTAGAAGAGAAAAAGAAATAATAAAAAGAGAGACAATGCACCCTTTAGGGAGAGGTATCATTAGGGTGCATTCTTTTTCTATTTTACTTACATATTCCCTTCATTTCCTTTTTTTAGGGTGAGTTTTCTTGGTAAAGTGGAAAAGTTAGTACTCATCAATAGCAAGGAATGGAAGAAGCATGTCAAGGATAGAATCCCAACAATGCAGTCGACCTCAAGAGGAGTATAAGGGTTACAGTAAATGGCAACGATCTGAGGCACGTGAAGGGCATTACTGAACAAATGACCCCTAAGGCTCGATCAAAGTTCTCAAGCAATTATGGACAAATTCTGGATTTGCTACACATTACAGTGGAGGAACCCGCCTTGAATGGCCTTGCTCAATTTTGAAACTATTCTCTGAAATGTTTTGAGCTACCTAACTTGGATATTACACCAACCATAGAGGAGTATGCAATCATGTTAAGGCTTCCAGTGAACAAGCACCCAAATGTTTATCTTTATGGAGGGTATTATGTATCAGTAGGGGAGATAGTAGAACTGATAGGGGCTCAAACAAATCAATTGGGCATGGAAAAAGGGGAGGAACAGAAGGCTTGAAGAAAAGTTACCTAGAAGCACATCTTCAGTATCTAGCACAACAAGGAAAGTGGGATTTCTTCAACAAAACATTGGCATTAACCACATTTAGGTTAGTGTTATTCTCATTTACCTCAGATATGGTAGATCAAGTAGTAATGGATGTATTCTTCATATTTGAGAAGTATAAAGCAAATTTAGTCCCTGCTATTCTTGCCGATACTTTCTTGACAATAGAAGTCTGTCATCAAAAGGATGGTGAAAAGATTTGATGTTGTACACATATATTGTATGTTTGGATCATGACGCAGATGGATGTACAGAATCATCTGGGACTCCTACCTGACCCGTTAAGGAATTTTGGTCGCATACCAGCGAAGCAACAAAAAGCTATTGAATGGAAAAATGAGTTCATGAGGATGGGGCCAGATTCTTTTAAATGGGTATGCCTGTGGTATCATGGAGAAGAGATAATTTTCAGCTATGGTGATTTTCCTAATGTTCCTTTGATGAGTCCTAGAGGTGGTGTATCATATGCGCCAATCCTCGTACTTAGACAACTCCGGTGGACTTAACATGTGCCAAATGAAAAGTAACTTGGAGGGTTCAGCTTCTTATACCAGCAAGATGGAAGCACTACTAAGAGAGAAAAAGAGGTTAGAGACGCTTGGAAGAATATTCATATGGCAAGAACAAAGGAATTAGGGACGCATATGGTGATTTGTACCCCTGAATACTTGCAATGGAAAGAGGCAAGAAGGGCACAAAATAGTATCCCTAAGACAGTTTCAAATGATAAAGGTCACCCTCAAATCATACCTCAAATAGCAACCGAGATAGAAAGACTGAAAGCACAAATGAAAGTCTTGGAATAAGGAAAAGAAGTTGCTGAGTTAAAAGTAGTCATCCACCAGAGTCGATGCCAGAAGCTAGCTGATGAAGTTGAATATTTAAAAGATGTGTGTGCACACGCTGCTGAGACTCCAAGCTGAGTAAAAAGAGCAAGGAGAAGAAAAGAGATAGAATATGAAAAGACCACAATAAAAGTTCGTGAATTACAAGCAAAGATTAACACTCAGGAAGAGACAATGGTGATGATCTCACAAGAGAAAGAAAAGTTGGAAGCGAATGCTAAGGTACAAGATTATAGAGTACAAGCCTTACAAGAGGCTCTGACTGAAGCAAAGTGTCACTCTGACCAAGGACGGACATTAGCTACCAAATACCACGATGCATTCATGGAAGCAAACTGAAAGAATAAGCATTTGAAGCTGAAAATTCAAGAGTTGAGGCAAGATCATGAGCAATAGAGACTTGAAGCTCAAAGACTATTGAGGCAAAAAGAAGAATGGGTAGAGGTGTGGCAATCAGTAGCACAAGATCAAAGGGCTGAAAAAGAAGAATGGAAGAAGAAATTTGAAGACATGTCTGATAGCTTACAATATTACACCGCACAACTGATTACTCATTTTGAAGAAACAGACATTCAAGCTCTCATAAACCCCTGGCTACGACTACCATCAAAGATAGCTGATTTTATGAAGTATTGTCGAGGTCTTGCTAAGGGTTTTAGAAAGAAGCAAATGAAATTGTTGATGTAATTGTGCTTCATTTTGTAGGAACTAAATCTTGTACTTCTGAAGTTTGAAATGAAAATAGATGCTCATTGTTGTGTTTTGTTTCAAATATCAAAATGGTTATTCTATCAAGACATTATTCATAGAGGTGTGAATTCTCCCTTGAATAAATTGTCAATCATGTTTCCGCCTCGAGACAATTCGTCCTTCATTGAAAGCATGGGAAGTCTGGTCTTACGGTTGCATTGCCAGTGAATGATTGAGAAGATGGTATCCATTGAGGAATGAATGTTCCCTTGGATTCACTATCAACCACATTTTTGCCTAAGGAGCAATATGCCCTAGTGCTGAATGTAGGGATTTTGCCTTGCTATCGAATGTTTATGCGAACCTTTCCACGACCACCAAACATACTCACATTGTGTAAACAAATTCATAATAAGGCCATAATCTTTTTACTTTCTAGCAAAAAATAATAATCATATGCAATACTTTGCATACATGCATGTCACTATTTTTGTTCAATCAACATTTGCATGTTCACATCATGTTTACTCGAGTAGGGAAAAGTAGACAATATAGCAGAAAAACAGCTTCCGCGACACCCTTATAGGACTCGTTCCCAAGAAGGGATCATGGATGAGATAGAGCAAACTCAAGAGTTGAAGGATAAAGTGAACCAGCTTAGAGAGCAAATGTCCAAGGTGATGGAGATGTTGCAGTCTATGAAGAATAGAAGGAGCACGAATGGGAATCTCTTAGTGGCAAACAAAGGACACCCGGCCACACCTCTTCACCCGCCTAGCTTCTCTCCAGCCCCTTTGCAATATCAAGGCTTCAACCTTCAAGGAGTTATGATGCCACTAACTGTTTATCCAAACAACACCACTCAACCCGCTGTAACTAGCTCGCAGGGAACTCAAGTTCCACTGTTCCCGCCATATGGCCTCCCTCCCAGGTATGTACCCCAATTGGTCACAAATTCCCTTGATAATGGCACATCAGCAATAACACCGATCCCAAACCCACCAAATACTACTAAAACTCAGGTTACTCAGCCAAGGGCTAATGAAACACCACAAACACAACACCCATTTCCCTTCTTTCTTCCACCGTATAGTTTTTCTGCTGGCTTTATACCACCACAAGCGACCAATCCCCCAGATAGCAGCAATCCCACTGCTAACTCTTTGAACACAACTCAACCACCTGCCAACGGAACCTTGCCGGCACAACATTTTACCCCCACTTTTATGCCACAATACCCATTGAATTCCTCCTTTGAAAATTCTCGGTCTAAAGAGAAGCTGGAAACTCTAGAAGAGCGACTGCAAGCCATAGAAGGGGCAAGTAGCTACGGTCTCCTTGATGCTTCAGAACTCTGCCTTGTCTCTAATGTGGTGATCCCACCGAAGTTCAAAGTTCCAGATTTTGATAAATACAGGGAGACCACTTGTCTAAAGAACCATCTGATCATGTATATCCGCAAGATGGATTCGTGTGCTCACGATGACAAGCTGCTAATTCATTTCTTCTAAGACAGCTTGACTGGGGCAACTTCAAATTGGTACACTCATCTTGAGCGTGCCCATGTTTGATGTTTCAAAGACTTGGCTGATGCTTTCTTGAAACAGTATAAGTACAACATTGATATGGCACCGGATAGACTACAATTGCAGAATATGGCTAAGAAGGATGTTGAAACCTTTAAGGAATATGCTCAACGATGGAGAGAAATGGCTGCTCAAGTAGAGCCCCTATTGACAGAAAGAGAAATGTTGGTCACGTTCATTGACACTCTGCAACCACCATTCTATGACAAAATGATAGGGAGTGTGTCAGCAAATTTCTCGGACATGGTCATCATCGGAGAAAGAGTTAAGGGAGGAATGAGAAGTGGGAAAATTGTTGAAAGTTCAACAGGAACATTTAATGCCAAGAGGCCCCCGATGGGGAAGAAAAGAGAATGAGAAACCTATGTTGTTACCTTCGACCAGAAAAACTTTACCCAAGGGAGATGTAGCCAAACACCAGTGAACCATCAACCATCCTTCCAAACCCCTTTCACATCTTACCACATATACTTTCCCATTACTCCACCGATTCCATATCCCCAGCCTTATCACACTCATGTCACCAATGCTTCACACGTTCCTCATCTTCAACCTCGCCACCCAATGAGGTCTCACCAAATGCCATCTCATCCTCAATACTAGACACCTCTTACCTTACCGCCTCAAATAGCTCAACCATGGACCCAAAATCTAAACACAAACCAAAGAAAACCACCAAATAACCAAGAAAGGAAGTTTGTCCACTTTGACCTAATTCCTATGACCTACACCGAGTTACTACCCCAACTCATCCGTAACTCTCTCTTGGCTCATTGTCCGATGAAGCTATTGGAACCCCCATACCCTAAAGGTTTTGACCCAAATGCCAAGTGTGATTACTATACAGGGGCCGTAAGGCATTCCACAGAAAATTACAAAGCGTTGAAGTTTAAGGTGCAGGATCTAATCAATGCCAAATAGTTAAATTTTAAGTCAAATACTCTTAGTGTGGGCCACAACCCTTTGCCTAATCATGGGAATCCTACAGTCAATACTATAGAGGAGTGTTCTGCCCAGCTACTTATAAGACGAGCGGCAGATATCAAAACCCTCATAAGGGTCATTTTTGAAGAGCTGTGTAAATCCAGGATGATGGAAGCTCATATTGAAGAGAAAATGGGCGACGAAGATGAAATAATGTGCAATCTCCATGGAAATGTGGGGCATTCTATTGAGAAATGTGGTAAGTTCAGACAAATCCTCCAAGGTCTAATGGACATGCAACTAGTGCAAATAGGTCATCTATGTGACAATAGTGATATAAGCATAGTGATGAGTGTGCTATTCCATAATTTCAAGAAGGTCAAGAAGCCACGAACTCTCTGGTCCCTTCCATTGCAAATCTGGCTATCAAACCATCGGTTATCTATTACACTGCAAATGTGCCTTCGCCACCTCCATGTGGCCCGAGGCCCATCACCATTCAAGTTTCTAGTCCTTTTTCATTCAAAGACACCAGAGCAGTACCTTGGAATTATGATGTACAAGTCCTTGGAAATAATCTCACAAACGATCAGTCAAAAGTTTTATCTTGTTCAACCTCTATTATCACTAATATATCAGGAATTGGAGGGATGACACGAAGTGGTCGCACTTACACTCCTGAAGAGTTGCGAAAGAGGTAAGAAGAAAAAGAAAAAAGAAACTACAACGAGAAGAGCAAGATAGGAGAGACTTCCATAGAGAGTGATGTGAAAGAAAAAGGAGGGTTGACAAAGCCAAATGAGTATAAAGAAAAGGTATCTGATGAATAAGCTTGTGAGTTCCTGAAGTTCATCAAGCAAAGTGAGTATAGGGTGGTTGATCAGTTGAATCGCACCCCTGCAAGGATATCTCTCTTGTCCTTGTTGATGAATTCTGAGCTGCACAGAAAAGTGTTAATGAAGATACTAAATCAAGCTCATGTTTCTCATGACATCACAGTCGACAAGTTGGGTGGTATTATTAGCAACATTACTGCTGATAATTATGTTACTTTCACCGATGATGAGATACTTGCTAAAGGAATGGGGCATAATAAGGCACTGCATATTTCTGTCAAATGCCAAGATCATATAATGGCTAGAGTGCTCATTGATTATGATTCCTCTTTGAAAGTAATGCCAAAATCAACTCTCTCCAAGCTGCCTTTTGATCGGACTTACATAAAACCTAGTACAATGATTATAAGAGCTTTTGATGGGACCCAAAGAGAAGTGATGGGAGAAATAGAGGTCCCAATTCAGGTTAAACCTACTACTTTTCATATACTCTTCCAGGTGATGGACATCACACTAACTTACAGTTGCCTATTGGGACGACCTTGGATTCATTCCGCTGGGGCGGTGCCATTCACTTTGCACCAGAAAGTGAAATTCATAGTTGGCAATAGGTTGGTGATCGTCTCAGGTGAGGAAGACCTGTTGGTGAGTAAGCTTCCATCGACTCCTTACATTGAAGCTGCGGAAAAAGCTCTTGAAATTGCATTCCAAGCGTTCAAGGTTGTCAATGCTATTTATGTAAAGGAAGGAGCTCGAATTCCAAAACCACAGTCATTTAGTGCATCCATAATGATGGTTAAGGTTATGCTTGAAAGAAGATATCAAAATGGAAATGGACTGGGAATGAATAAACAAGGCATTGCAAAGTTTCTGCAGCCATGTGAAAACAAGGACAGGTTCGAGTTAGGGTATAAACCGACTAAAGCTAACAAGAGAAGGGTCATAGAAGAGAAAAGAGAGAAGAGGTTGGCTCGGCTGGAAAATTAGGAGCCTAAAACTGAAGGGATTCCCATCTATGACATCCGACAGAGCTTCCGAAGTGTAGGATTGGCGTTTCTGAACCAGGTGACCGCTATCAATGATGATCAATCCATCGACCTTGGTGTCAGTCTGGTGTACCCTTGTTCTCGGGATACAGAGCTCAATAATTGGGAGATCGTCGATTTTCTCATGACTTTTGAAACTAATTCAAAGTAATTCTGTAATGTTAATCCTATAGCTATGCCCAAGGCTTTAGGAAAATATGTTGTAAAAACAGGCTCACATGTTTCCTTTTCAATATTTGCTATTAATAAAATACATTTTCAAATTATCTTCCCTTTTAGTTTTTTTGTTCAACCATTACATTAGCCTTTATTCATTACCTTTTTTTACTTGTTTTAACATCAATAAATGCAGATCTGAAAGTGATTCTCTTGAAAATGATAGTGCTATGACCCCATTGTATAATTTTGACCATCCCATTAATCATGTTGATGAGGATGATGATGACAATTGGGAGCCCTCTTCTAAGCTAATGAGATTAATAGAACAAGAGGCCAAAGAGATTCAACCCCGTGAAGAGCCAATTGAGGTGATTAATTTGGGGACAGAAGATGATAAAAAAGAAGTTAAAATTGACACTTCTATGCAAGAAGATAAGTGAAGCAAGTTGGTCAAGCTCTTATCTGATTATCGTGATATTTTCGCATGATTGTACCAAGACATGCCGGGGCTGGATGTTAGCATAGTTGAGCATAAATTGCCGTTAAGACCAGAATGTCCTCCCGTCAAGCAAAAGTTAAGACGAATAAAGCCAGAAATGTCGCTAAAAATTAGAGAAGAGGTCAAAAGGTAGTTTGATGCAGGTTTCCTCGCTGTCGCAAAGTACCCTCAATGGGTTGCCAACATCGTACCTGTCCCGAAGAAAGATAGGAAAGTACGCATGTGTGTTGACTATAGAGATTTAAATAGGGTCAGCCCTAAAGACAACTTTCCTTTACCTCACATTGATATTTTGGTGGACAACACTGCTCAACATGTATTTTTCTCCTTCATGGATGGTTTCTCAGGATACAATCAGATCAAGATGGCACCTGAAGATATGGAGAAGACCACATTCATCACTCTATGGGGGACTTTTTGCTATAAAGTGATGTTGCTCGGATTGAAAAATGTCAGAGCGACTTATCAATGGGCAATGGTGGCATTGTTCCACGACATGATGCACAAAGAAATAGAAGTTTATGTGGATGATATGATTGCAAAGTCAAAAACAGAAGAAGATCACATAACCGATCTGTAAAAGCTCTTTGAGCAGTTGCGAAAGTTCAGGCTTTGACTGAATCCTGCTAAATGCACTTTTGATGTAAAATCAAACAAGCTCTTGGGATTTGTGGTTAGCGAGAAAGGGATAGAAGTTGATCCAGATAAAGTTCGAGCAATCACAGAGATATTAGCTCCTCGCACTGAAAAAGAAGTTCATGGATTTTTGGGGAGGCTGAACTATATTGCTAGGTTTATATCGCAGTTGACTGCAACGTGCGAGCCAATCTTCAAGTTGTTGCGTAAAAACTAGACAGTAGAATGGAACGAGGATTGTCAGGAAGCATTTGAGAAGATCAAGCAGTATCTGCAAGAACCCCCAATTTTAGTACCTCCAGTGATAGGAAGACCTCTTATCATGTACTTGATTGTGTTGGATGAATCCATGGGATGTGTACTGGGACAACACGATGAAACTGGCAAGAAGGAGCAGGCCATCTATTACTTGAGTAAGAAGTTTATCAACTATGAGGCAAAATACTCATTGTTGGAACGCACGTGTTGTGCTTTAGCATGGGTGGCCCACCGTTTGAGGCAGTACATGTTGTGTTACACCACTTAGTTAGTGTCCAAAATGGACCCGATCAAGTACATCTTTGAAAAACCTGCCCTCACTAGCAGGATTGCACGTTGGCAAGTTTTGCTATCAGAATATGACATTGTCTACGTCACCCAAAAAGCAGTTAAAGGCAACGCTCTGACAGATTTCTTGGTTAGTCAACCCGTGGAAGATTATGGGTCTATGCAGTGTGAATTCCCTAATGAAGATATAATGGCTTTGTTTGGAGAAGAAAAACCCTTGGAAAAAGAAAAATAGACTTTGTTGTTCGACGGAGCTTCTACTTCACTGGGGCATGGAGTCGGGGCTATATTGATTTCTCCTAAAAATAAGTTCATTCCAATCACTGCTAGATTATGTTTTGACTATACAAACAACATAGCCGAGTATGAAGCATGTGCCATAGGAATCCAAGCAGCGATAGAATCAAAGGCAAAAGTTCTTAAGGTATACGGGGACTCTGCCTTAGTCATCCATCAGCTAAAGGGAGAATGGGAAACTCGAGATGCTAAGTTGATCCCTTATCATGCTTACATCAAGGAGTTGATTAAACAACTTGACGAAGTCACATTCCATCATGTCCCTTGGGAAGATAATCAGTTGGTTGATGCTTTGGCCACGTTGTCGTCAATGTTTAAAGTAAGTCATGATAAGGACTTACCACTCATAAAAATGAAAAGTCGTGACCAACCGATATATTGTCAAATGGTAGAAATAGAGCCGGATAGGAAACCATGGTACTATGACATCAAATGCTTCATCAAGAACAAAGAGTACCCTCCAAATGCTTCAAAAAATGACAAAAGAACCCTCAGAAGACTCACAATGGGTTTCTATCTAAATGGGGAAGTTCTCTACAAGAGGAACCACGACATGGTACTGCTAAGATGTGTTGATGCAACGAAGTAGAGAAAATCATCAAAGATATCCATGAAGGTTCTTTTGGAATTCATGCAAGTGGGCATGCAATGGCAAGAAAGATACTAAGTTGGGTACTATTGGTTGATAATGGAAACTGATTGCTTCAATTATGTGAAGAAGTGCCACAAATGTCAGACATATGCTGACAAGGTCCATGCACCGCCAGCACCTTTGAATGTTTTAACAGCACCCTGGCCATTCTCAATGTAGGGAATGGATGTCATAGGGCCCATTGAACCGAAGACCTCAAATGGACATCGCTTTATTCTTGTTGCAATTGATTACTTCACAAAATGGGTCGAAGCTGCTTCTTATGCCAATGTGACCACGAATGTAGTGATCAGATTTGTCAAAAGGGAGCTAATTTGTCGTTATGGTTTGCCAAGCAAAATTATCACTGACAATGCCACTAATCTAAATAATAAGATGATGAAAGAGATATGTGAAAGTTTCAAGATTGAGCACCACAATTCCTCACCTTATCGCCCCAAGATGAAAGGGGCGATTGAGGCAGCGAACAAGAACATCAAGAAGATTGTTCAGAAGATGGTTGTAACATACAGAGATTAGCATGAAATGCTACCTTTTGCACTGCATGGTTATCACACGTCTGTTCGTACTTCAACTGGGGCAACCCCTTTCTCTTTGGTTGATGGAATGGAGGTGGTACTCCCTATTGAAGTGGAAATTACATCATTAAAAGTACTGATGGAGGCAGAATTAGAAGAAGCTGAATGGGTCCAAACTCGACTTGATCAGTTGAATCTCATTGAAGGAAAGAGATTAACTGCACTGTGTCATGGCCAGCTTTATTAGAAGAGAATGATGAAAGCCTATGCAAAAAAGGCGCGTCCGCGACAGTTTCAAGAAGGAGACCTAGTACTTAAGAAGATTCTTCTCATTCAAAAGGACCATCGAGAAAAATGGACTCCAAACTATGAAGGATCTTATGTCGTGAAAAAGGCTTTCTCGGGAAAAGCTTTGATTCTCACAAACATGGATGGTGCAGATTTGCCATTTCCTGTAAATTCAGATACTGTCAAAATGTATTATGCCTAAAAAAAATAGAAAAAAATAAAAAAAAATAAAAAAAGGGGCTCGATAGGCTGAAAACCTGGAAAGGCAGTCTAGGAAAAAATTAGAGCGACCCGCTAGGTTGAAAACTCGAAAAGAGCGACCTAGACAAAAATTAGGGTCAAAGATGGTTCCTGACACATCCAGAGAAGTAGAGTCGCCTCGAGTCACAAATTAGGGCAGTTTGAGTTTCTTTATGCTAAACTGGGGCAGTTTCAATGGAAAGTCTTGTCATGAACGCTCCCAATGCGTGAAAATTGGGTCAAATCATGTTCTCAGAAACAGAAAATGGAGTGTTTAAGGCCTTATACATGGGAAATTAGCACTGATCATCCTAGAGAGCATCACTGGAAGAGCTGGAAAAAAAAAACTACTCCAACATTCTTTTGTAAACCTTTCAATTCTAACCTTTATGGTACCGCATTTCCTGTACTATTCTTTTTCATAATGATAGTCCATTTTCGTTGCAACCCATTGTTGATTCAATATGTATTTATCATGATAGATTTATATTGAGATGTGAAACATGTGATCATATTGCAAAAGCATTCAGTTTTGTTTTAACAATCTTGAAAGGTCATGAGATATGTGATGAATCTCTTTTAAGAGCACTGATGAGAAAATGAAGAATAACTAGGCAAATCATAAATCAAGTTTTATTACTGCTCAACCTTAATCTTGCTATGGGAAGAAGTTCTTAAGAGTGTTGTGGAACAAAGAGCAATCCAGCTAAAGCTCTGATGTGTCAATCTTTGTTTACCCATTTATCCATGAGAATATCTACAGTAGGACATCCATTGCATTATGCATCATCTCAAGCATCACTTGCAATGTTCTCAGGCATCACATCCATTACATTATCATATATCCATTGCATCATTATGCATCTATTACATCAAGAATCAACTCAGGCATCACATGCATTTACAAAAAAAAAAAATATAACCATTTTTAGCTCTCAAGGCCTTATGCCCATCTGCCTTTAGTCTCCGGGTCCCTGCACCTATCTACCTTTAGTTTTCGGGTCTTCGCACTCATCGCTTTAAGTTTTCTGTCAAGCTTCGATGGGCACTATACCCCGTAAGCTTTTTACCTTTCTGTACAGCTTTGACGGGCACCCTACTCCGCAAGCTTTTTACCTTTTTGTACAGCTTCGACGGGCACCCTACCTCGTAAGCTTTTTAAGTTTTCTGTCAAGTTTCGATGGACACCCTACCCTGCAAGCTCTTTACCTTTCTGTACAGCTTTGACGGGCACCCTACCTCGCAAGTTTTTTACCTTTCTGTCTAGCTTCGACGGGCACCATACCCCGCAAGCTTTTTACCTTTTCTGTACAGCTTCGACGGGCACCTTACCCCACAAGCTTTTTAAGTTTTCTGTCAAGCTTCGCTGGGCACCCTACCCCGCAAGCTCTTTACCTTTTTGTATAGCTTCAACCGGCACCCTACCCCTCAAGCTTTTTACCTTTTCTATCAAGCTTCGACGGGCAACCTACCCCACAAGCTTTTTAAGTTTTCTGTCAAGTTTCAACGGGCACCCTACCCCGCAAGCTCTTTACCTTTCTGTACAACTTTGACGGGCACCCTACCCTGCAAGCTTTTTACCTTTTCTGTCCAGTTTTGACGGGCACCCTATCCCGCAAGCTTTTTACCTTTCTGTATAACTTCGACGGGCACCCTACCCTGTAAGCTTTTTACCTTTTCTGTCCAACTTCGACGAGCACCCTACCCCGCAAGTTTTTTAAGTTTTCTGTCAAGCTTCGACGGGCATCCTACCCCACAAGCTCTTTACCTTTCTGTACAGCTTCGACGAGCACCTTACCCCACAAGTTTTGCCAAGCTTCGACGGATATCCAACTCCAAATTTTTTTTTAATGACCATTGCTTTTTGCTTTAATCTGCTTTCTTAAAATATATATATATATATAGGGAAGATCAACTTACATCAGTATAAGTTTTTTTTTACTTATACTCATTTTCAGCTGTTAGATCCACTTTCATCTAATGGTTATTTTTAATGAAATAATCTCAACCATTAGATGAAAGTGGATCTAACGATTAAAAATGAGTGTAAGTCAAAAAAAAGACTTACACCTGTAAGCCGATCCCCCCTCATATATATATATATATATATATATATATATATATATATATATATATATATATATATAAGAGAAAAGAAAAGGAAAAATGAAGAAAAGGAAAAAGAAACAAAAATTTTCATGGACAAAATCGAATCAATTCATTTGCTTCCTATTTATTTTAAATGTAAAGCAAAGGGGGGCAGCTGTTAATACCCAATTTCAATTTTGTCCATAAAAATTTTTGTCGCTTAATCAATGGTTAAGGCTTAATTGCAATGTTGTGAGCACTTTGTTTTCTTTGTCAGATTTTTGTTTACCTACCTTAGTTAAATAATTACTTTTTCTCATTTGTGCAAACAAAAATTAAAAAAATAATAAAAACTAAAAATAAAAATAAAACAAAAAATAATTAAAAAATAATAAAAAAAAGATAAAAATGTAATTTCCTTCTGTTGTTACAGCAAAATGCAAAAATAAAAAAAAGGAAAATATAGGATTTTCGTAGCTATTTATCAGCTAGCTCCTGAACACCTTGGGGAGCTGCCTATCATGAATTAGGGAGGACAGCAGGCATTGGAGAAGGAGGAGCTTGGAGCAGAGAGCAGCAAACACAAAAGAGGAAATCTAAGTTTGACCCAAGCTTGGTCAACCTGACAATCTCTCTATCCAGTGTTGTTGGAAAACATAGAAAAAAAAAAAGAAAAGGAGAAGCATTCTGGCAACAAAAGACCTCTACATAAAATGCCTAGCAAAACACACAAAGGGGTGGCTAAAAAATTTTTACAACACAGAGAGCACCATACGAAAGTTTTGCCATTTTCTCCACATATTCCACCATCTTCCTGCTTCTATCTTCAACCAAAAAATCACACCCACTATTCATCTCCTTCAACTTTCCTCCATCACCCACACCTCACACCATAAACCACCACCCATCAACAACCTTCCATCAAAACCACCACATCCATCTCCACCTTGCAACCCAACAACTAGCCAACCGGAGCACCACTGTCACCGCCGGCCTAACGCAGCCTGCGACTGGGCCGACGCACCAACCTACTCCGAGATCTGGCCGGCCAGCGCTGCACCCCAGCTCCCCTAGACCAGATCGGACCAGCTGAACCCATCACGAACCAGAAGTCCAGATCTGATCCGCCATTGTTGCGCCGTGCTGACCCATCCCACCGTCCTCGCCGCTCCGCAGACCACCAGCCAGCACCCATCCGAGACCCAGTCGTCGTCACCCACCAGAAGCCGCAGAGCCATCACTGGGCCTACATCATCGTCCGTGAACCGTGCCACTCACTGAGGACTAGCAGCTCGATCCGAGCCTAGAATCCGGTCGACAAGCCAGATACGCATCAAACCCGAGCTTGCCAGAACTGCCACGCGCGTAACAACCCGACGCCTCACCAGACCACCCCGAACCCGCTAGCACCAACCACGCTGCACCAGAGCCGTCGTCGCCGCCTGCCGAGTCTACTGTGTCGTCGCCACCCAAACCGCCACCTTTGCTCCGAGCTGCCGTCGTCCCTTCTGCTAGTAGGAGTGAGTTCCCTTCTCCTTTTCATTTTCCAGAGCCCCCTGCAACTTTAGTTTGTCATGCTTTTGTTAATTAAAAAAAAAAAGAGAAGCCTTTGAACTTAGCTTCCTCTGTATTGTTGTCTGAAAAGAAATGGGAGGGAATTTGTGTAAAGGTATTGTTTTTGGGTTGGCTCCTTTTTCTTTTTTTTTTTCGTGTGTTTCTGACATTAAGTTATTTGGGTGTTTTAAATGGGCTTAGGGTGTATTATTTTGTGAAGATTTGTTTCTGAATGTGTGGTTTTGTGTCTTGGGCTTGGGCTTAGGATTTAAATGTATTGTTTTTGTTTAGATTAAAAGAGGGGGGTCCAAATGATAAATAAAAAAATAAATAAAAATGATAAAAATGCAAAATACAAAAAAATGATTAAACCATATTAAGAAAAGTAAAAAAATATAATAATAATAAAAACGAAAATAAAAATGAAGAAAAATAAAAAAATAAAAATGGAGAAATTCTAAAAATAGTTGAAAATAAAAAATAAAATTGGTTTTAAGTTGTTTTGCGATGCTTATTTTTAATCTTGTTTGTTCTTATTTATTAGGCTCATGAAAAATTGTGTTTATTTGTCCTTTTGCACTCCTAAAAAATAAAAATGAATGGTATAAAAAAATCTTTTAAATCAATGTAATGACTAATGATAATGATTGAATAGTAGATACTATCTTCAATATCATTTGGATCATAAGAGTTTATTGAGTAGCCTAATGCTAACTTGAACTCTGTGCAAGATTGGTTTTATTTTCAAATAAAATCCATTTGCAAGAATATTTTCTTAATTAAAATTAACCAACGCACAAATTTTTTTTACAGAATTACGTAACTTTGAGTTTCTCATTGCACTTAAGGGTACATAGGAGCATGATTTTCATTCTGTCAAGCCAAAAATTAAATTTTCACAATTTGGTTGTTTCGTTTTTTTCTTTTCTTAAAAAATAAAAATAAAAATAAAAAATAGTTACAAATTCTTTTTAAAAAGGAGTAAAATAAATACACTTGAGATTATTAAAATTTACATAACTAACTTAAGGTACCGTTCTTGGAACGAGCAGTGCAGGGTGCTAACACATTCCCTACCTGTAATTGACTCCCGAACCCAAACTCAATTTTTCCAAAAGACCAGTTTTGTCTATTTTAAAGATTTTTCTAATGTTTTCCCAAATTAAATAAACATTGGTAGCGACTCCATTGATTTTCAAAATCCTAATCTTTTGGATCGTCCCGTCGCGATTTCGGTTACAACAGCGGGCGATGGGTGGTGTGAACACCCAATTTTGACCGATTTAAAAAAAAAAAAAAGAGAAAAAATATAATAATTAAAAAAAGAGAAAAAAACAAAAATTAAATAAAAAAATCACTTCACACATTCCACTCACATCCCACTCACCTTCCACTATCACATACTCCCACTCACATCCCACTCACCTTCCACTACACTCCACTCACTCCACTCATTTGCACTCACATCCCACTCACTCCACTACACTCCACTCACTCCACTCACTCCACTCACTCCACTCACTTCCCACTCACTCCACTCACTCCACTACACACACTCATCCCCCACTCACTCCACTCACTGCACTACACACACTCACCCCACTCACTCCACTCATTCCACTATCACTCACCTTCACTCTCACACACTAACATTATATAACTCTCACGTAGAGCAACAGAGGAGGATCTTCTTCACTCTCTAAATCCCCAATCTTCACCTTTCAAGCCGACACAAAAAACTCACCATCATATCACCATACTATCCATCTTCATTCACCATTTCGAGACCTCCAAAGACACCTTCATTCACCCTCACCATCTTCAATCTCCCCATCTTCCTTCTACCCACGCCGACACCTTCCACCACCCATCTTCACCATAAACCAACTTTACCACCTTCATCCTCACCCATTCCACACCAACCTTCAGAACCTCTTCCAACTATTTTCATCATCTTTCTCAATACTACCCAACAACCATTCATCATCTTCATAATTCACCATCACTGAGTTGACTCATTCCAAACCACCAACACCGTGAACCAACAGTCGAACCCAGCAAGCCCCACCGCGCTGTGCCTCTGCTAGCACCGCGCCAGGAGACCCGCAGCGTCGTCCACTCCACCGGCCAGATCTGCTCCGCGCCGTCCAAGCCGTGACTGGAAACGCTCTGTTCCTGTGCGTCTCTTCCAGGTCCCCTGTCTTCATATCTCATATCATTTTATTTGTTAGTTTAATGGCTGATGGCTTTTGGCTTTTGAATCATGAAATGAAAAATAATAAAGAAGGTAAAAGCAAGTCATTGGGTTCCTGAAACACCAACCCACTCATACGTGGGTTGGCCCTTTTTTTTGGCATTTGAATAAAATAATATAAAAAAGGAAAAATGTTTAGGCTAATAATTTTTTGAACTTTTCAGAAACATTAGAAATCCATAAAGAAAGAAAACGAAAATAAAAAAGAGAAAACTAAAAAATATAAAAAAGAGAGGGGAGTTTGCTACGAAAGTGAAGTCTGATGGTCTTCTTTTTCTTTTGTTTGTTTTGTGCTTTTCTTTGTCCTTTTCTCTTTGTCCTTTTGTTTGACTTGCTGGAAAATGAAAAAGGGTGGGAAGAGTCTCGGTAAACTATGATGCCTTCTTTTTCTTTTTGGTTTGTTCTGCTTAATTTCTTTCTTTCTTTTCTTTCGGCTTTTCTTTTAATTTGGTTTAGTTGGGTAGAATGTTTTATTTTAGGAGTTTTATAATTTTAGGATAAGTATATATATATATATATATATATATATATATATATATATATATATATATATATATATATATATATATATATATATATATATATATATATATGACCTTAATCGAATCGATAAAATATCAAAAGAAAATAAAATAAATAAATAAAAAAATAAATAAAATAAAAAAATAAATAAAAATAAAAATTTTTAAAAAAATCTTTAAATTAATGTAATGATCAATTATATTGATTGAATAAGCGGATGTTATCTTCAATGTCGTTTGGATCATAAGGTTTATTGAAGTAGTCTAATGGCTTACTTAAAATCATGTGCAAGAATTAGATTAATAAAAAATCTAAAAACTACAAAAGATAAAAAAACAAAAAAATAAAAATAAAAAAAGGACAAAAGTGAAGGAAATAAAATAATTGAAATAATTTTTAAAAATAAATAAATAAATAAATAAATAAGTGGGATTAACCGAAGCCATGACAAAATTGTTAATCTCATAATTATTTTTTTGGATCATCCGAAGCCATGACAACCTAATGATTCAAATCATTTAGAATAAATAAATAAATAAATTACTATTTAATAAAGACTCAAAAATTCATTTTTTATCATTTTTAAAATTTTAGATATATATAAAAATCTCCTTTTACAATTTAAATAACAATTCGTGGGTGACGTCTAGCGACGCAAACTTCACTCATCCAAACTTTAATTCAATTAATGTAGTCGCGACGACCATTAATTCAAATTTTTATAAAAATAAAAATAAAAACTTTTAAATAAAATCAACCAACCCATACTTATTTTCTACGTAATTACGTGACTTTGAGTTCCTCATCGCACTGGAAGTAGCGTAGGAGCAGTAATTTTCATTCTGTCAATCCAAAAATTAAATTTTCATAATTTTTTTTTTTAATAAAAATAAAAATAAAAATAAAAATAAAATAAAAAATAAAAAGATAAAAAAAATAAAAATATTTTTAAGATGGGTAAAATAAATAAATTTGATATTATTAAGTTTTGCAGACGATTGATTTTAAGGTACCGTCTCAGGACGGGTGTGATAGGGGTGTAGTGGGATTAAGTTTCCACCATTCCCTATCCATAACCGACTCCCGAATCCAATCTGGTTCCAAAGACCATTTTTCTAACAAGGTTTTCTAATTTTTCCTAATTTAAATAAAATTGGTGGCGACTCCATATTTTTTTTTCATTTTTAAATTCACGCGAGTTGCTATATATCCCCGCCGCGATTTCGGTCGCGACAGGTGGTTGCTTGTTGTGGGTTGGTCGCAAGCTTAGGTGGTGGTGGTCGTCGTAGGTGGTCACGAGTTTGGCTGTTTGGTGGGTGGTCAAGAGTCGAGACTCATCTTCGTGGGTGGCCGGTGGGTGGGTTAGTGGTGGCATCGTGGCTGGCTGACGGCTTGGTCTTCGGGATTCGTCTTCGTGGCTTGGAAAGACTCGTCTTCGCTTAGTGGGTGGTCGCGAATTCTTTTGGTGCGCAGGAGCCGCAGTGGGCGGCGATGGCTGGTGCAACACTGCAGCCAGCAACCCTAGAGAGAGAGTCAGAGAGTCTAGGGTTTCAATTCACACTTCTACATTCAAATTTAAGTTTGGTTTCGGCCTTGGGTGGGTTCATGGGTCAGGGTTGGGGTTCAGCTGGATTTTGGTTGTTTAACATTTAAAAAAAAAAACAATAACCTGTGAACCAATCTAATTTGAACTTGCTTAATCTATAAGTTAAATGAGTTAGGTCAAATTAGACTGAGGCCTTTGTAAACCATTTTTATATGGTCTAATCTACCATTTTGAATGGATTAAATGAATTAGCTTATGAGTTGCATCTTACTTTGATGGCTTTATATATCACCTCAACTTTAAATTTTAACTAATAATTTAATAAATATTTTTGTTAATTATCTATTAAATTATTAACGAAAATGTCACATGTTATCATTTTATTCATTTAAATTTATTTAATTTAGAAAATAATTTTTTTATTCATTAAAATATTTTTTTAAATTATATTTTACTTTTAATAAATTAAATATAACATTAAATTATTTTAAAACAAAAAATGAGGTTAAGAGTAAAATATTTATTTAATGAACGGGTCGAAATTGGGCAATCCAACGCCGAGGACGGGTCGATTCTGGGCTTGAACCAGATGCGCCAACAATTCGGGCAAGTTCAGTTGTGTCACCGAAGATTGTGGCTCCGGTCAAGTTGGATGCAACGGTGCTGCTGCAGTTCCACCTGCAACTTTGGCAGAATTACACGTGGAAGCTAACGGAGGACAAGATTACTATGATATTAGCAACGTGGCGGGTTCAACGTGCCCATGTCCATTGCACTTCAAGGTCGGACTGGTGACTGCAAACCCTCCAGTTGCCCGGCGGATATCAACGCGGCGTGCCCGGGGGAGTAGCAAATGAAAGGGCCTAATGGGAACGTCATTGCTTGCAAGAGTGCACGCCTGGTTTTCAACGAGCCTATGTATTGTTGCACTAGAGATTTCAACACAGCAGAGAAATGCCCTCCCACGCAGCACTCTGAGATTTTTGAAAAGCAGTGTCCTCAGGCTTATAGCTACGCTTGTGATGATAAAATCAGCACCTTTACCTGCTTCAGCGGACCTAACTACACTATCACATATTCTGCCCCTGAAATTCCATAGGAGAGCAACTGTACTAGCTGTCCACAACTAAAGAAAAAAATAACCGAGTGGTTTATAATAATGAAAAAGATTATCTTACATCTTTTTTTTTTAGATATTATTGATATTTTTTTAAGAGTGTTAAATTAAATAAAAAAATGATAAAAAATATGTGTGATAAATAATATTAAATAGAATATAAAAAAAATATATACTTATTTGATATAAAATTATCGAAATTATTATAATAATACACTAACTTCAATTAAATTATTTAATTTGATTTGTTAAGAGTAAAATATAATTAAAAAAAATTAATAAATAAAAAAATTAATAGTCCAAATTTAATGAACTTGAATGTAAGAGTATTCAAGGGTCAGGTCAAGTTTAGAGGAAAAAATGTCAAAACCAATTAATTAAAATCTAGTCGGTTTGAATCAATTTTGGGTAAAATTTTTCGAGTAACCCAACCCGAACCAACTCAATGGCAATCAGATTGGTTCGGGTCGAGTAATCGGGTAAGGGATTTGGAAAAGGAGAGCGAAATTGGAAATTAAATGAGTGAGTTGGAAACAAAAACAGAGAAGGTAAGTATATCAGGTCGATTCGAGTTGGTTGGGTTCGCGAGTCATATCGGACCCGTGAACACCTCTAATTAAGTAATACCCAAAACGATTTCGTTTTACTCGGATAGTCGGGTCATCAGGTTGGATTACTCAACCCGTTACCCAAACTAATTAGAAGTTGGGTTAATCAAGGTTAGACTCAAACTGACCCGAATATATTATATTGGGTCGGTTCGGGTTGATCGGGATCGCAGGTCGGATCGGACCCGTGAACACCCCCTATTTAGATGGATAGGATGATATCACGTAATATCTCCGTTAGTGATTTAACAGACGATTAACGAAATGATTTATTAAGTTATTAGTTAAAGTTTAAGGATTAATTAAGAAGACTTTTAAGTTTATGGTGATGATTTATAAAATGACAAAAGTTCAAGGTAGCTCTATACTATTTTTTCTTTTTTTTTTGTTCTTTGACTAATTATTCAAACAATTTAGGACAAGAGATGATGATTAAGTAAAATTCTCTCCAAAGTAATAACTTCAAATTTCGAATCATGATACTATAGATAAAGTTTGCTTAAAATCATAATCCACTCTCATTAAAACTAATCATTTTTAATTCTTTTTTTCTTTCCACATTACTTATCGAAGCCAAAGCAATTTGCGAAAATATGAATTATTTTAGTAAAAAAGGCCAAATGAGGGTCATTGGTAAAGGTGGCAAAGACTGATTGTGAGTTATGAGTTATGAGTTTGTCTATAACTTGGTTTATTAGCTAATTATTTAATGAACTAAAAATTTTAGCGTTTTTTATTTGAATTTTTATTTATTTATTTATTAAATAAGTTGAGTTTGAATTTTTACACATTTAACTAATTAACTTAATATATATATATATATATATATATAGTAATTTTTAATAATAATAATGTTTTAATTTAATATATATTAGCATTTGATTCTATCTTTGTCCATCTACATTATTTTTTAACAAAATATATGTTAAAAATATATTAAGTTACAAATATAAGCCTAACTTAATTATTGAATCTAAAATGATTAATTAATACAAGTAATGACATATCCACATATATTGTTGAGGGTGTACACCATAATAAGATGTAAAATAGAATACTAGTATTTATCGTACTTTTGATATTTCACTTGTCTTGGCTTAAAATTTAAAAAAGAATTACAAGATATAGGCTAATAGTATCTCATGATTTAAGTACCAAATATTAATACCTACTAAACACCACCACAACAAACATTTTAAAGTATTTGTGCTTTTAAGGCTATGAGGGTTCAAGAATACTATAGAATCGTGAATAGAATAATTAGACTCTAAAACTATTAAAAGATTGCTTGGAAATATCTTAAAATATTTCTTAGAGATATTTTAGAATCCTTGTAATATTTAGATATTTTAGAAATTAGGTAGGAGAATATTTTAGAACCTTATATGAATAACACACTTGGCTTTATTTACATCATTTATTGCCCTCCATTGAGGAAGTGAAACAAATGTAAATAAGTGATGTCCTATTAGGTTAAACCATAAACAATTTCACACTTGCTTTCAAACTTATATTCCCTTACGGTCTAATAACTTGGCTTTGTAGCTAAATAAAATACTCAATATTGGCTCATTAAATTTACAGTGTATTGAGCTCGAATCAATAAAATAAACTTAATTTTTTGTTGAACCAAGCCTGACTCGGCTCAACTTGAGTCTTTTTTCGTCCTAGCTATTGTTCTCGTCACATCCTATATCACATTACATTCTACTAACAATTCAATTTTGCTCATTGATATGTATTATTATTCTGTACTCCTCATAAGCTTCTATATTTTTTATTAAGGATAAAAGGAGGCATGCATTCCGTGGGTCATGTGGAAAGGTTCTTTTAACATGGACCTTGTATTTTATGGACCATTCATAGTCCTTGCTGAATTCACCCTCAGATATATTGAAAAATTAATGGTCGGTTACAAATGAATACCCATTACCTAGTAATTAGGTTAAAGGGGAAAGTTTATATTTTAGAGTGATCCGTCAAATGTAGTGATATTATTTGCGCATAATATTGCAAATAACACCCCATGCAACACCTGACTAAATAAATATGAACCTTAATAAAAGAACCCTTGGACAACGTAAAAGATAGGGCGATGTAGCAGCGCATAGTTAGCAATGCGGCAAGCAACCTTATTGGAACAAGGCAGTAAAGGACATGGCGGTGGTGTGTTCGATAGTGGTGCAGTGGTGCTAACGTTGCCACTGCACAGTGGTGCGTTCGACTATGCTCGTCGGAATCCTCAACCACCATAGTGGTGCCGACGTGGCCAACACTGGCCTAGTTTCTTCAACGACAAGCAATTTTATTAGAATTATTAAGATTGATGAGAACAACTCTGGCAAAGTGATGAACGTTTCTCCTTTCAGTCTGGGTCAGATAGCATCAATTTGTTATCTTAGTTATAGAACAACTGAAAAAAAAAATTAGTTGTGCTTTAAGGGTGATCCAGCTAAAAACAATCAACGGCATTTTGCGGCTTATTTTTTAATCTGCAGAATATGATCAACTTTCTATACGATCTAACAAGGAATAAGCCATTCGTGGCTAATTGTTGAGTAGAGTCCCCGAAGTCTCAAAGCCACATGTTAAAAGCTAATGCTTTGATTCAGGCCCACTTCTCAAGAAAATATTAAAGCATTAAGAATGCTGTAGGTGAGTGCAATAATTTAAAGCAAATATAGGCTCGGGAATTGCTAAGTAAATATGTTTGATTATGGTGGAATTATTGTAAGGGTTGTTAACTGAAAATGATGGCTAGTCAGCGGTGGTCTCTGAGTTTGAAAATGGTGGCTGGTCAGTGGTTATAGGTATGTGGATGGTAATGGATTTTTTTTAATTAAAAGATCGAAATGGAAAAAAAATAAAATTTAGAGCTTGTAACGCGAATATCAAAAGTTGAATGATTTGAAAACAACAAAAAACTTACCCTTTCCTACAAAATTTAAAATTATTATTGAAATGATAAAGTCAAGGGTCCATCTGCAGAAATAGTGGCAGTAGCCGAATAGAGGGAAGAGTGGTCGATGATGATGCAACGAACTTGTATCGAATATGGTTGATTAATTTGTCGTATTAAATAAATAAAATATTTTCCACAATTCATAATCTTATTTAATGCAGTGTACGACGCAACTATGACAAAGAGGAAGCATGCATAGTTGGATGTCTCTGGAATTTTTGTTTTGTGTTTTTATTTTATCTTTTATGTGTTGTTCATACTTCATATTCACATTCACATGAATTTACATTTGTTTGTTTGTGTAGGAAAAAAAATAGAACAATAAAAAAAATTAAAATCTAGAATTTTTATAAGAAAAATTATAAATTCTACCAAAACTTCAACGAAAATGAATACAAGTGATGTGACATGACAAAACGTGAAAGCGGATGGTGACATGTGAAAGTGAATTTTGAAATAATGCAACGGCTTACAACATTAATTTCGATTTTTTTACATATTTTTTATATCATTAATTATATTTTTTTATATTTTTTATTTAATCACAATTATTTAAAATAATATAATATAATAAAAAAAAATGATATGTAACATTATTTTTCTTATGATATAGAACAAGATTTTTTTTTAGTTGTTTGGGTTGATATAACATTATCTTTTATTTTGTGGGATATAATTTATTTTTATAATTTGTTATTATAATTGAGGAGGATCAATTTACTAATATAAATTAATTTTTTTTATATTATTTTCAATTGTTAGATCTACTTTCATCTAATGGTTCGTATTTTTAATGAAATAATCTTAACTATTAGATAAAAGTTGAACTAACGGTTGAGAATGAATGTAAAAGAAAAAAATTTATACTGATATAAACGGATCCTCCCTCATTATAATTATATAACTTGAATCAAGCGTTAACATGATTTAAAAGGTAATCAATGAGTCAGAAGTTTAATCATAAGTTAAGTAGTTAAATTAAAAAATGGAAACAAATAATATTCTTTTTAAGAAAAATAATATATGAAAAGATATTTTATATTAAAAAATATAAAAAAAAGTATTAATAATGAATCAAACTAACAATAATAATTATTCAATTTTATTTTTTTAAATAATAATATAAATTAAAAAATTTGAAAACATTATTCAACAAATAACATGTGGTCTGCATTTCATTAAAAGGTTTTTCTTGGTATCATATTTAAATCTTATAAGTTATTTTTTTAAAATATAAAATATAAATAAAAAATAAAAACCTGTGTCAAATCATTTGGACGGGTCAACGTGTCACTTGAGTTTGACTAGATCGTTAAGAAAATCAGTTGTAACCAAGAATTAGATCAATGTTAAAGCTAGGTCGCGAGTTTTTCAGTTAGATTGATTGGGGATGATTTGGTTCATACAATTCATTTTATTACTAAAAAGATAAAGTTTCTTTAAAATAAATAAGTAATAATATATTTATAATTAATTTTTAATAAATTAATATTATAATATACTTTAAATTAAATCAATAATAATTGGTTGATATCTTTATTCTCTTTAAAAACGAGCTTTTTTCTTACTAAAAATAGGTGCTAACATTCAGTTAACAATTTGCGAAAAAAAATTCAGTTAAATTGTTAAATTATTATTAATATAAATATTAATGTAAAATTTTACCATTAAATTGGGTACAAAAAAGTTATTAAAAAGAAAACCGCGAAACCTTTAATTTAGAAGTTTGGCACTGCAATATGATATGAACGCAAAGTGGCGAAATCGGCAGTATCGATCTGACAGTCCCAGGGTAATTTCTCCGGTCATGGTCACTTGGATAAGTTTCTTCGCTAGCTTCTCTCCCTCTCATTTTTCCCTCTAAGACCTAAGGCTGAGCATAAGAATAAGTTTCACGGCCAGAGTGACAATCTTTCATGCGCATCTACTATTTCTTGGATTCCTTGGTGCTGATGTTTGTTAAAGGGACAAAGTTAAAAAAAGTAAAAGAAACTTTGTCCACTGAAACAACGCAATGATCATGACTCTAACGACAACATCATTCATTATGACGAGAAGAGAGAGAGAGAGTCTTGAATTTTTTAAAGCAACTTTAGTCCACAGAACATGCTTAATCTCCAATAGTAAACAAAACCTGCTAATTGTATAAAAAATGGTATAGAAATCAAAAGGCCAACAAACAAACATGATCACGGTCGCGATCCCAGTAATCATGCTCCCAATCCAACTGTTACACGCTCAGCTTCCTGCCCCGGCCCTCCCTCCCCCACCTGTTTGGCTATAATTTATGCCTTCTTTCATTTTTTTTCCTTCTTCTTCTTCTTCCATTTTTTTTTTTTTTTTATGGATAAGAAACGAAAGTTCAGTTCAAACTTCAAACACAAAGTAAAACCACAAATTCCATATAATGAGTTGAACTATAGCAAATTACCAGGCGACTTGTTAAACGACATAATAAAATTGGTAATTGGTTTTCAACAATTTTGATCCAACACAGGCTCTCATGATCATATGATCAAATCGCCTATAGTTGAGCCAAAGTTGAAGCTCAGTTCAGTAGAATTAATCCGAATCCATAACTCGGTACAAATATGGGATTCATAATTTTATCATATTCTAGATCACCGATTTAATGTTATTCACGTTCATCGACCACTGAGCATGATGAACGAATTAAAGGCCACAGAAATCTTATATTCTGAACAAAAGTCGTGCAGAAGAAATTGACAATTAATTGCACAATCTACCAAAAAATGAAAATGACAATTGTACAAAAAATATCAAACGTACGGAAATCAAGCTTAACATAATTTATTTCATTACACATTAATTATAATCATTCTTGATTATCTGTATATATTCGAAGGCAATAAAGATTACTTCTTAATTTAATTTATGATCTCCAAAATCACTCCAAAACATAAGCTTTGAACGCACAATATTCTTATGACCTCCATATATAATATTATAATATACCACTTACCAAGAAAAGAGACGTTGATTTTGCTCAAGGCCTCAGAGGTATTTGTTTCCACTTTCACTATTTATTCTTCATGAACAGGTACTGCTTCACTCTTCTTCCCTTTACCTGTCCTTCTCCTGCTGGTGGTGCCAGTGACACCATCATGGCACAGATTTCCTTCGTTGAGCATCAACGGCAAGTCGTTGGCATCTTCCCCATCTTCTTCAGTGGCGATGCGGATGCAAGAGCAACGATTTAAGGATGCAAAGAAAGCCATTGTGACACCATTGATGAACCACATGGCCACCCCATCAAGCTTTCCGCAACCAGAAGAGCCTTGGCTCGACGACGAGGAGTCCCGAACCCTGGACTCAACAGGATTTGATGATCGGAGACTGAAGAAGCTGCTGCAGCTGGAAGAGGTAGTGGCAGCCATGGAATCAATTAGCTAGCATCCACGTTGAAATGGCCACACCCAAAAACAAAGCAAGAGCTTAAGAAGCTTTAGGTTTCGTAGCTAATGGGCTCTAGCTAGGTTTTATTATTATTATATTATGTGCTGGTTTCCGGCAAGTATCATTACAATTACAATTTGTGGAATTGCAAGCACATTATTATTTTTTTATTTTTTTACACAACCCTCAATTTTACCGTTTATGTATGTACGGACACACACAAAAAAACATAAAAAGATCAATGACATTAAAATAAAAACAATCTGTACATACTCTATGTTGCGTTGTATCTGACATAAAATACACGCTAGGTACGGCTCTTCTTTAAACTATTTCATAAATTTGAGCATAATTAAGTTGTGTTGACAATTAATGTTCATTAATAATAACATCTTCCGTGGGGGTGTTACTTAATTACATTCTTAATTTTCTATGTTAAGATTCTTCTGTTAGATTATAATATATATCACTCTCACATGAAACTTCAATCACAGTGGATTTTCCAACAACTAATTTACATTGCGTATAGAACAAGATGTGGATGTGAAGGAGTTATTCTTTCTTAAGAAGTTAAGATTCATGATTGCCTTTCCTTCTGGATTTGTGATTTTGTTCTTGCTTTATAATTTATAATCATTAATGCTTCCCAATAGGTTTTAGGGATTTTATCATTAAGTGGGCTTTGTTAAATTTTTATTTAACAGTTAAGATTTTTTTAAAATTTTTTAATATTAAATAATAAAGTTAAGGGATTTATAATAGAGAGAAGTTCGGAGTTTCTTGTCAGAACATAGCAAGACAATGTAAATGACATTTTTGCACTCACAGTTCTGTTTTTTTATTATTGATTTTTTTATACAAATTCGCATTTAATTTAATTCAACATCTTTATGCAATTATTGTCTCCTTTTATTAAAAGGTTAAAATGAGACACAAGAATATTACAGAAAATTGGTGGCAATTCCTTCAGAAAAAAAAATCCTATAAATTATATTTATATTATAATGTCAAATTTTAGGCGGGGGTTATAAAACTGTCAAATTTTAGTTTATCTTTTCTCACCGTGGAAATTTAATTTTATATAGGAAATTATAATTGTGGGTAGTTGTTGTTTTTTTTATTAAAAAACTATAATAAGTTAAATGAATTAAAAAGTGAATAAATTCATTAAAGAAATAATTATTTATTTATTTAATTATTTATTTTTTGAAAGTAAACTAAATGCTAGAATTAATATATGTCTTTGGTATCTTTCTCAAACACTAACCAATTACATTAATTATAATTAATTTCATTTTAAATTCAAAATTTATAATAATAATAGATGAAAAAATAGTTTGACAGGCATATAATTGAGGATGTGTGTGTGTATTATTAAAAACTAAACACTTCATACTAAAGAAAATAAAATCCTCCGAATAATATCAGTAGTTAGGTGTGATAATTTTATGAGTGAGGATTGGCTTTCTCTTTCACGACCTGAATTCAGATAGATGACTTTTTTTTTTTTCTACCATTAAGATAAGGGTTAACATTTATATTATATATTTCGTCACAACTCACTTGGTAATCTTTTTTTATACATGTCCTTTTTCTTTTAAGAAAAGGCTGACATGCTTTTTTTTTTCGGCCTTAAATGACATTAATCACGGAAATTTAGGAAGGAATCTAGTACCAGTAATAAATGTGTTAAAGATCAACTTCGAAACTGGAAAGCTGAGCCTGATTCAAATTTCTCATCTTAAGGATGGGTAGGTTTGCCAGCCATTTTCTAGTACTGAAGCATCCCGAAGACAAGAAAATGTCACTAGAATGCGGTGTGGTCTTGTGCTTGTAAGTTGAATGTGAATAGAATGGGTAAGAGGTCGTACTTCATTTGTTTTGGCATCACTGGGCTTAGACAAAGGCCCCACCTCAGGATGCCCCCCAGGACCCATGGAGAGTGGGGAAAGGAGGAGGGAAATTAATGGGGAATTGGGAGTTGCATTGGAGAGGGATCAATGCCTCCCCAGTCCCCGCCGGGCATCCAATTATCCAACACAGCATATACACCATCTGAGCTAGCTAAGGCTTATGTGCAAGATGTCGTACTTTATATAATATATAACAATAACAATGACAGCTACACTTATACACAATTATACACGAAATATTATCTTACACATATTTTTATAATAAACTCATATTGGTAGTATTGATGTGTATTAATCATAATTTAGAAACGTAAACATGAATGTAATGAGCAAGGAAGGATGGAAATGATATGTGAAAGTAGTGCGTCTAATCATGGGTTACCCCCTGGGCCTACCCCCCACAGATTGACCCCATCAGTATTGAGTTACATAATCTAACCCACCACCTACTCTAAAAAAAGGGACATTCTAGGCAATTGTTTTAGACAACTGAGCTGAATCTAAAGTTCTAAACGTAAGAAATGGACAACTATATTTGAAAAGAAAATTTTCTGCAATTTGAATTTTTGGACGAAGACTGTAAAAATGGATTGCTAATGCGGATTTTAGACGTGACAACTGAATTTGGACCCTGACCGTTCCTTTCAAAAGGGATTTAATCTATGTTTGTCACAGGTTCGTGACTTAAACCGCTCCCGCTCTGTATGAGTTTCACAAAACCAACATATTTAATTAAAAAAAAAATCCAACATACATATCTGGACCCATAATATTTTAAATGAGTAATGCTCTTTTCTACGAAAAGTAATTCGTGGAACGACATACGAAAGAAATAAAATGTTTTGCGTTTTATTCTTCAAACTATCCCATGGATGGTTATGCAATCAAAATTGTTTTTTTCTTATTCTATTCTTTTGACACGTCATTTTATAAAACACTTTCGTTAAATTTTTTCGTGGTATATAGTACCACTCATTTTAAATACTTTCTCATCTGAGCTAGTCCCTATTTTAAAATGTTATCCAATAATATCTGGACCCATATCATCTGAACATTTGGCTATGTCTTAAGATGTTGACGAATTCTAATATCAGCGTCTGATATAAGGCATGTCTACATCAGTTGTTCTTTTTAGTCCTTTTATATCTGTCTTTTTAAAAAATATATTTTGTCTCAAATTATTTAATATTTAAGAATATAAAAAATATTAATTAATATTTTTAAATTTTATCTTTATTTTTTATTATCTTAATTAAATAGAATAATTATATTAACAGAATTGTAAAGATGTGAGATTTAAAAGAAACAAAATATTAATAGAGTGAGAAAAAAATAATTTAGTCATATTATATTTTATTTATCTATACTTGAGGTTATTTAATAATATTTTTATTTTTTGTGCAAAAATCTTAAAAGATAAATATAAAAAATATAGGTAATTATTTAATGTTTGCATTGTAATAATTCAATAATGGGTCTTAATAATAATAATTAATAATTTAATAATAATAATAATAATAATAATAATCTTCAATAATAATAATAATAATAATAATAATAATAATAATAATAATAATAATATAGGGTCATTTAATAGTACTCAACGTGTATTGGTAGTAGGAAGTAGGAAAAAAAGTGTATTAATATTAGTATCATAATAATGATGTGACCGACAATTCAGTGGCGGATCTAGGCTTGACGCCATGATTTGAAAAAACTTGTTAAATTTATGTATAGATGTTCTTTACTGAACAGAGTTTTTTCATGAATTTTTTTTTTCTTGTTCCTAGAGACAAAAAGTATTATATTACAGAAGTATCTCAATTTTGATTTGATAACCAGTTAAAAATTAATTTTAAATTTTTTTAATTAAGAATCTCAATTTTATTTTTATTACTAATTAAGAACTTCAGTTTTAATAAAAAATGTTTAATAATATTTATTAATTAAAATTTTTTAAGACATATATATTATGCGTTTTGTTCATATTATAAATTATATTTATTTATTAAGTTATATATTTTTTCAAAATTTTTATTAATAAAAATATATTTTAATAAAATTAAAGTCCTTAATTGATAATAATAAAAAATAATCTGTTAATTAATTTATTTATCATAAAAAATTTAGATTCTCAAATCATACTTTATTTTCTTTCAACATGTGAGATTGATTTAGAAAGTTAATTCACCTTATTTGTCTCTCCCCTTATTGTAAAAAGGGGTATGCCTATCAATGCTAATATTTATTGCTCTATTTTGTGAAAATAAAACAGAGGAATATGTTTAAGATTTTTGTCCATTTTATTAAAATTTATCAGCTTAAAAATAAAAAAAACACTTCCTTATTTTTTATCTACTTTTTGGCCCCCTCAACCAGTGTTTTTAAAATTAATTGTGAATCAGTCAACCTATCAATTTTAATTTACCCAAAAAATTAGATGAGCGATTGAACCATAAAAAATTAGTAAAAAATTAAGAAAATTGGTGAAAGCCAGTCAATCAACTGGTTGAACTTATCAATTTTTAATTTTGATTTTCTAACTGATTTTTTTTCAAAGAAACTTATATGATTTAACTACTAATTAAATTGATTAAACCAATTAAATCATTAATCACTTACTTCACCGATTCAACGTGAATCAGTTTTAAAAACATTACCCTTAACATTCAATCCTTTTTAGAGCATATATCATCTCAAGTTTTATGGCATATATCATACCATATCATGTTTTAGCAATAGTGATTTTCTTTTATTGTAAATGTGGATTCTACTATAACCCTAACGGTGGTTGTAGGCTTCTTGTAACACTCTAAAAATTCGTATTTTATTTATTTGGACAATTCTTAATTATTTTGAATAATCCGACTCGACTTCCATGAATTTTATAATTTTTGTGATTTTTAAGAATTTTTTAGAATTTTTACATTTTTTTATTATTTTAATATTATTTTGAATCAGATATCTACTTTCGTATTTTATTTCTTTTTTGAAAATCTTTAATAATTTTTACTAATCCGACTTAATTTTCGTAAGTTTTATAATTTTTATGATTTTGTGGATGATTATGAAATTTTTATATTTCTCTTATTGTTTTTGGGCTATCTGTGGCCCCAAGTGGCCTTATGTGGGTCCAGGTGGGTCCCGAAAAGTAAAAAAATTTTCTGCAGATAGAAAAATTTGTACTGTTGAGACGGAGACGGGGGATCTTACTAAACCTGAATCTTGAGACAGTTTTTAAAATTTTCTTTTATTGTGTTTTGTACTGTATTTAATTATCAGTCGATAAAAATACAGTAAAAATATTATTCAAAGGATAATAGTAGATAGAAAAATAAATAAATATTATATTGCTTAGTCAACATTGGTGGTTTGGATATCCACTATTGATTTAATCAACGGTAGAGACTTGATCTTGATTTAATCAACGGTTGAGAAACAAACTTAATGAAGAAGCATTGGATGATCACTATTGATTTAATCAATGGTGTGGGAATAAACTTAGTTAGGAAGTTTTAGATGTTCACCATTGATCTAATCAATGGTTGTAAAGACAAGCTTAATAAGGAAGACTTTGAATATCAACTATTGATTTAATCAAAGGTAGAGATTTGGTCTTAAAAAGTGACTAGGACCATTTATGACCATTGGATGTAAAGTTTGAAGGAGTAATCTTGATCCTTCATTTTGGAGATACATCTAATGACTATAATTTCAAAGAGAAAGATCTAATGACCTAGACTAAGTCTTCTAACTTAAAGTCTACCTTAACACTAACCATTGAACTAATCAATGGTTAGGAATGCTTCAAATAATGGCTAGTGAAATTTGTCACACATTTGGAGAGCATGAAGGAGGGGGGACGGTTTTGAGATGGTGTAGGAGATTAGAATGGTTTCAAGACCATTATTGATCACTCTTGGTCATTATTGATCAATTTCAAGAAGCAAACTTATCAAATTTTCTCTCCATTTCTCTCCTTCTCTAAGTTTCGGCCAAGCACCCATACTCTACCTTTCATCACTCTTTAATTTCATACAACCTTATTTCTTGAATCCTTACCTTATTCTAAGCAACTTTCATGTTGGAGACTTTCTCTAAATCATTCATTTTCAAGGGCTTTGTTCAAGGGCAAAATTATAGTTTTTTATGGTGAAGTGTAAGGAAATTTCATTTCTTCTCTTCTTTTTCATTTTCTAAACCATGTTTGATCCATAGTTCCTCTTATTCAAGCTTAATATACTAATTTCTTTGTGTTTGTTTTATGTTTAAAAAACTTTTGTTGGTGGAGATCTTGATCAAAGTGCAAAGCAATGAGCTTTTTGTGGTTCTTCAAGAGGTAAGAGGGAGATCCATCTCACCAACCAAGTATGGTGGTGAGAGATGGTTTGGTATTTGATGGATGGTGAATCTATGTGAGGATTCATATCCATGGTCATGTAATTATTTGTGGGTGTTTATGTGTTTTTTATTATTTGTTTATGCTTGATGTGCTTTGTATGATTTATTTATGCTTGCATGCTTAGTATGATATTTACTTGCTTTTATGGTATGCTTGAAATATAATATGTTGATTATATGTGATGTATGCCATAAAAATTGTTGGAAAGGAAAACAATTTTTGGTTCCAAAGACCATGAGGATTTCAGCCTCTACACCTCAAAATAGGTGTTTACAAATTAATATTTTCATGAATGGTAAAATTGGATGTTTAGAAAAGTAAGGAAAATAAACAAAGGGTTTGTTTTCAAAGAATAAGTGTTCACGATTTTTGAAGGATGTTTTTGAATCAAAAGATTCTACGTATTTTACTAATCATGAGTTTTAAATGAAAAGAACAATGAGTTGATGATTTTAAGGATTTGCAAAGAAAGTGAAAATGAAAATGAATAAATGAATTGATTTTAAAGACCATGAGTCTGACGATTTTTGCAAGAAATTTTAATGGTTTTGTTTGTGTAAAAACAAGAATGGTACTTGATTGATTTAGAAGGAAAAATATTTGATGGTTTTAATAATCATGTACCACGGTTTTGAAGGTTTGTAAATGCTTTGGTTTTTATGAAACAAAGTGATTTTCAAAGTGGAAATATAATTTAATTTAGTACAAGGATTTTGGAAATGGAATCAGAGTATTTTATCACTGAGAAATATAAATTTCGCTTATGAAAGGAAAATAGAGGTTGTAAGGGTTTGAACCTCAAATTATTTTGGAAGAGGATTAAATTTGAGAATTTATTTTGAATTATAAAGGAAACGCTGATTATTTTAAATTTACTAACGTAAAACTCATCCTTTGGGTTTTGGAGTTCGTTAGGGAATTTTAAGTGAGAAACATTGATTTAATTCAATGAAATAGTGATTTTGTGGAGTTATTGTGAAAAAGAATTTTCTTGAGTAAGAATATATGGAAAATAATGTGAGAAATCATATTATTTTGAGAAAATGATTTCTTAAAGGAGAAATATGAAAAATGATGTTGAAAATGATATTAATTTATTTGAAAGTCCAAAATAATGTTTGGAATATTAAAAAATATTTTATGAAGTTATAAAATGGTGAAAAATATTTTACGTAACTTAAAAACGTGATTTTCAAGCTACGCGATTTGAAAAACGTTTAAATATTTTCACATGATTTAAAAAATGTTAAAATATTTCTACGTGATTTAGAAAGCGTTTAAATATTTGAAAATGATGGAAAATGGTTGACGCGACTTAAAAAAAAAAGATTTTTAAGTTACGCAATTGCGAAAATGGTGAAAAATCGCTATGCGATTTGAGAAACGTGTAAATATTTTTACGTGATTGAAAAAACGTTGAAAAATCAATATGTGATTTGAAAATATAACAAAAGTGTTGCGGAATTGTGAAAATGCAACAGAAATGTTGCGCGATTGTAAAAACACAATGAAAGTGTTTTGTGACTATGAAAACGCGATAATATGATTTCGCTGTTGAAAATACAATATTATTACTGTTGAACAGTGTATGAATACTGTATGAGAAAATGACAAGTTTTGCATGTAATTGGCATTTGGTGCATTTTACATACATTAGAAAGATATGCCTGTGATTGACATTTGGTACATTATACATGCATTAGAAAAATATGCATTGTGGCATATGATGAAATTGAAAGATATGCATTGAGGCATATGATGAAATTGAAAAATATGCATTGTGTCATATCATGAATTTGAACAAAATTGCATTGAACGAAAATTAATAACTGATGCTATTGTGACCCTTGTGGTTGAAGAGGGAATGAGAATTGATAGTGAGGTCTATGATGGATCTTGAGAGGCGTCAAGTAGCGGTGGTCGACCAGTGGATATTTGTTCGTGGGTTAAGGCTAGACCATATGCCACTTGGCGAGCGTCTGATCGTTAACGCATTGACGATACCCGACAATAACACGATTCTTTTCGACGACTAGGAGATTGTCTTTGGGTTAAGACTGACAATTAAACAGAGCATTCTTCTCGAAAATGTGAAAACCTCCATGGAATAGGACATTGAGTCTACATGCATAGCATATGCATCATTATTGAGCATTGGTTATGATAATTGAACTGTTGAATACTTGAATAATATTGAGGGCATTATTGTAAATATTGAATATCAATTTCTAATTGAGGAATATTGGATGATGATGATGACAAATAATGTTGATGACATTATTGTAATTATTGTTATTTTATACATTATAATGATGACATAATTGTAATTATGGTATGATATATCTGTTGGTGTGCTATTTGTGTTATCTCTATGCTACTATATTGGTATTGACGTAGGTGATCTCACCTCTTTATTATATTGTTTTGTTGTACTTGTATTATTAAAAATTAATTAGTAGATGGAACGAGATTCTTAGACATGAATAGAGGCAAATATTCTGAGTTCAGTGACAACATCAAGGGGCAACCATCCCAGATTTAATGGTGTGCAGTTTTGAGGGGGAACATATATATGATGCATCAAGAAGGATACAAGACAGAATAAGTATGTTAAGTATTTATCGTTAGTGTTTTACCGTACTATTAAGTAGGATCTGTCATGGGATTTGTTACTGTTTAAAAAGTGAGTTTGTAAGTTTTATATTTATTGAATAATTGTTAAATATTAATTGGTGTCAATATTGTATATTAAATAGATTAAATATATTTTTCAATATTACCTATAAATTTCAATAAATTTACGTTTCAGTGAGAAGAAATTTTGAAACTCACCTTTTATAACTCAAACCTTTTATGAATTTCTTTTCAGATTATAGGTTGGTAGTCAGAAATGTGACGCCCTACGGAAGGTGTTACACTTCTCAGTTCTCAATTCTTACTGTTAGGATCTATAGTGATGCTGTCATTGTTGTTAGAAGCATAGTTGCATGGATTGACTTAGCCGGTTCAACTGGAAAACTTATGACCTAGGTTTTGGACCAGTTCAGTCCTTAGTTAGAATACTTTTGTCCATTAGCCCAATTAAACTTAGGTGATCCGACGACCCACCTGGTCTAGTTGACCTAGATTGACTCGGTTTTTTTTTTTTCTAATTTAAGTTTTAAAAAGACAAATTGTAAGATTTGAACATGATATTTAGAAGATATATAAGATGAAATGCATTTTACAATTAGATCATATGAACTATTGAGTAATATTATCAATTTTTTTAATTTATATTATTATTTAACCAATTCAAAATTAGAAAATTAGAGCTTAATAATTATCACAATTAGTTTGTTCATATTATTAGTATTTTTTTATATAATATTTTTTTATGTAATATTTGTATATAAAGTATTTTTTTATATAATATATTTTTTAACTTTTTTGTAATTTTTTTCTAAATTTTCTAATTTAATTGTTTGATTTACGATCAGACCACCGACCATTAACTCAACTTTATGACCGGACAAACTTTTAGTATGAGTTATAAACTTTGGTTAAAAGGTCCATAGAGGAGGGGACGTCGTCGGTCGGCCAATGCTAGATGACCACTCTTCAGTCCACGTGTTCAAGAAAATATCCAATTATTTAGTTAATGAAGTAGGCCAAGCCCACTATTTTTTTGAAGAAAAAATAATGTGAAAATTTGAATTTATATAATTCTACAAATTATTTGAATTATTACTCATTACTAATCATGTCCTAGTGACTTTGCCAGGCGCCCTACTAATCTAATCTTAATAGAAGTGAGCTGTGATCCTAATAAAACATTTTTCTTATATATATTTTAAGAGAATTTTATCTGTAATATTAAGGATTAAATTTTAAAATTATTGTTTTAAGGAGAATTATATTTAACATCCTCCTCTGATTTAGAGGTTAATCTTATAATAATATAGGTGAAAATATCTTGGTCAAGAAAAAAAGTGATAATAATAATACACTGCCTTCAAAAGTCTAAGCCTACCATTTTTTAGGATCCATATATGCACAGTATAAATAGTCTTTTACAAAGTAATCAGAGATTTTTGAGTAAATATGTTACATTTTGAGTTTGTACATTAACTC
Source organism: Ormosia emarginata (assembly GCA_029884605.1). Taxonomy (NCBI): domain Eukaryota; kingdom Viridiplantae; phylum Streptophyta; class Magnoliopsida; order Fabales; family Fabaceae; genus Ormosia; species Ormosia emarginata. The sequence continues at coordinate 71,701,076 of JAQQTP010000082.1, forward strand.
AGGGAGCTAGTGTCCATTATCATTCTCTTATATTTATTGTCATTCATATTTTATTAATTTTTTATTAAATAACTTTTGATTTGTTTTAATCTAATTATTCAAATTAGTTTATTTAAAAAAATTTAATAAAATAATAGTAGATACAAAGAAGTGATAATAGACATTCTTATTGAGTCAATATAAATATATATTTGGAAATATTTGTTTAGTGGACAACAAATCTAAAAATATTAAATAAATGTCACTTTATATTGGTCCAATACATAATTTATATGATATATCATATCAACCTATAAAACTTCTTAAAATAACATGTACTGTATAAAATAAAAAAATAATATATATGATCTAAAAAATAGAGATAAAGACATTCTTAGGTAAGCAAGGTATAGAATTAATTTTTTTATTAAATTAATAAAAACATTCATTTAGTTTAACAAAATATATTGGTGGGGTTTAAATTTAAGATTTTAAAAATATTTTTTTAATTAATTTAGGATACACTATTGATACATAAAGTATTTTTATTAAGAATTTAACTTAAAATTATATTGACATAAAAGCATCATTTTTCCGTATGCCCCATGTATGCTATTTTATTTATCTAAGATTCTAAATAGAGACGAGACAGGAAAGGATAATTTTATTTATCGAATATACGCAAGGAAAGGAATACGGTAAAACACTAAAACCTTTCCGAAACACTGCATATGCATATTTTGATTCCTTTCACTCATCATGCCTAAATACAATAAATATTTAAATAGATTTTGTTTATCCAATTGTCTGAACTAAATTAATTAGTATTTAATAATTTTATAGATTTTTATAGTATATAATTATTTTATATTAAAAATGATAATATATTATTTATTAATTAATTTAATTTACATAATTTGTGTATACAAAATATTCAGACATATTTCTCCCTAAATACAAAGTTGGTCGCTAACCATGGCTAATTAATTGAACATTCAATTTAGAATATGATGCTCTCGATTCTGCCATTAATTTTCGCACTGAGAGCCACTAAAAGTCTTGCGAGAATCGGGTATAATTTAGGAAAAAAAAGAGACAAAGATGGTTAATAATACATTTTTTTAATATTTTTTAAATATTTATTTTATTATTAATTTAATTTATGTATTTAAAAATTATTAATAATATTTTTAAATTAATATTAAAATAAATATCTAAAAAATATATATTATTAATATTTTTAAAAAATATATGCGAGATGAAGATCCTCTCAATATTTGATTATATTTTATTAACTTCGTTTGTAATATTCTGACAATAAAGTACGCGAGTATGATTATTGTGACTTTTTCATCAACTTTTTTATTATAATTTTAGAATAATATTAATGTATATTATTTTATTTCTATTTATATGATTTTTTACACATTGTTTATTTTTTAATTTTTTAAAATATTTTTTCGTTTGATAGTAAAAAAATTAATTTTTTAAATTATTATAAAATACTGAAGCAAATATCTTTTTAATATTATTTTTTTATACACATAAACTCATATTTAAATTTAAAATTATATATTTAAGATATTTGAGTTCTTTACTTGAATTAATATATGTTAATTTTATACTTTTTATAAGTTATTATATAATATTTTAAATTATATTATAAATTTTTTAAATTGTTATTATGCACATGAAGTATGTATAATTAGTTAAGAATCAAGATTCTCTTACGATATTAAGTAACGTCATATTAGAGAGATAAAAATATAATTTATTCATATAACTAATGGGTGTTAGGAAATATAAATAATTAAAAAAAAATATTACACAAATCACATACAAAATTTAACGTAATTCAAATTAATATTACATCTACATATAAATAAAATTACTATCTTAACAAGATTACAAAATAATTTATGTGATATTTTAAATCTCTTCTATCCCACAATTTTTCACTATTATTTTTACATGACTACATCTCTACCGAAACACCACTTCTCGTAACACTATCAATTTTTCAATACGAATATTATTAATTCACACATGACCATACATTCAATCATTATTAAGATAAGGATCCTTATCAAGAGTCCACAAAATTTAGAGACAAAGATTGTTAGGTTTAGACCCTAGACGAATCTGTTGTCGAGTTTACAGCTTGACCGTGTCCGATATAAGCTAATTCCATTTCTATCTCACTTTGTCTATATAAAAAAATACTCTACTCTCTGTCTTCCACTCTGCACACACACAATCTGAGTGATAAAACTAATCCGAAAAAAATAAAAGCAGAGAACGTCAGTATGTCTAAACTGGCCACCATCTTCACCTTGTCTTTTCTCCTTTGCTTCGGCTTAATCTATACCTCTCGTCCTAACGTTGCATTCGACTCCATCTCTTCACCGCATGGGGTACGTACCTATCTCTCTCAATTCTGACTCAACTCCGCAAATTAGAATTTTGTGTGTTTCTTTTAAATTGTTTGATTTGTTTCTTATTATGTTGGTGGAGACGCGCGCACAGGTATAAACCTCATCATCATGAAATTTTTCATGTTTGATATTGTTGATATTTTGTTCACTTTGTATATATTTATTATTATTATTTATTATTGGGGCTTTGAGGAATTGCCATGTTTCAATTGAAGGATGTTGCGGCAGCGAAGGCAGAGTTGGATGATGAGAGTTGCGAAGGAGTAGACGGGAGAGAGGAATGTTTGATGAGAAGGACTCTGGCGGCTCATGTCGACTATATATACACTCAGAAGCATAAACCCAGAAATTGAAGATCATTAGTTCAATCACATCTCACATGCATTCAGGATCCAAACAACTATACAATAAATAAATCAAAGATATAAATAAATAATATTTACTTTTCGTATATAAATATTCTTATTTCGTTGATAAGTATGCTTCGGTTTTAATTTTTCGTTTTTGTTTTGGTCTTGATTGAATTTTGCTTCTAAGTTCGCATATGTTCTGATAATTATTACATATACCAAAATTAAGGCAAGTGTGAGTTATACTTCTGCATACTCCGTAAACCTCTGGTTCACTATACTTCATGTTCAGATGAATCAGAATTAGTGGAAGAATTAGTAATCTTCTGAGGGTTGTTAGAGCCATGGGTCATCCACGGTCTTGTTGAACCAATAATAAATAGTTTCAAGGTTTTCAGTCCGAAAAATAACAAAAATAAAGGTATAAGAGAGAAAGCAGGCAAATTTCTATCCCTTCTGCTTTTGATGAATTTGTGAGTTTGAACTTGGCTCTACTCCAATACCAAACAACAAATATGTTTTTTATCTGGCACGTACATGCCCGACTCACATATCCAAATCTTTTGAGTACCTGAATTTGTCTTCAAATAATACAATGTTTTTCTCCCCGTGCATTTCTTAAACCTCTTCCTGCATGAGCTGCTGTTATGAAACCAAAGGTTCCAATACAATTATTTGGATCTTAATATTCATTGATGATTGACCCTTGGTCAAATTAAGAAGACATATCTCACTGCCACTGGAATAAGCCCTCTATGATTGATACCACAATATAAATAATATTAATCACTCTTTGATTGACATAATAACATATCTAATCCAACTCACTCCTGCTTATGGATCAGATGAATTTCCTGTTTATTTTCGAGCCCTGCGCCCATAGAAGTCTCTGATGTGAACAGCCACTGTCGCTCTCAAATGATAGAACTCCTCTGTTTTACTTGACAAAAAGGGATGCTGCAAATTTGCTTATTTTATTCTTTTCCCTTTTTTTTCTGAAAAAATAAACCAATCTACAGGGGATTATGGAATTAAAAATTTCATCAAGCTAATGATATGACTCAACTTGGTGACCGGGGGAGAAAGAAGGCACTAAATACCATGCTTTTTGAGTCAAACAACGTCATAGGCATGACCCAATGGTTCTCATGATTAAGAATATAATGCGTGTTTAGGACTATAGATAAAGAATTCCAACATGTAACTTTCCATCCAAAATCCAGCCTTTGATGTAATTATCATCCTTTACTGTAGTATCTCTTTGTCCAACACAAATCGGTTGCTCAAAAAGTAAAAGCAGAGTATTTAACCCCCCCCCCCCCCAAGGCCAAAAAAAAAAAAAGAGTAAAAGGCTAAAAGCAGAGTGTAAAACACGGTTGTGTTTGTTTGTCACCATGTATAAATGTTTTATCCGAGAGAGAGTTCAATGCGTCAACCATCGAAGTCCACCAAGAAAATGTAAGGAAACTAATAACTAATGTTTATGAAATTGGATAATCATGATTCACGACTAGATTTCTAATGACTATCTTTGACCAGTAATTGCTGCCTAACTTTTGGAAATGCGTGTGGACACAGATGTTACCAATAACAAATCAAAAATGATATTTTTACGTCATTCTTTACAAAACATTACTTTTTACATTATTTTAAATAATTGTGATTAAATGAAAAAAATAATTAAAAAAACACGACATAATTAATTATATGAAAAATAATATACAAAATGATATAAGAAAAAAATATGATAAAAAGATCCTTGATAACAAATTAACCGGCCTGTTCCAATGTTGAAGAATTCTTCGGAGGATCTTTTTGGGAAAGAGATGCTAAAAAGTATCCAACTAGTCTAGTCTTTGTTTTGGGTTTTTTTTTGGAGTGATACAACTAGTCTAGTTTGATGGACTTTGAAACACGAGGCAACAGCTAGGGCCCTTCAAGCTCATCACATATAGGGAAAATTTTCCTAATCTATAGTACTAAAAAAATGAGTATTTCTTTTATTTATATTTGTTAAAAAAGCATGTTCAAAAAACGGGGAAACTCAGATGGTAATATATAATAGATATTTACTTGTTTAAAAATGAATGGAATAACTACATAGATTTTTAATCTCATGGTAATACTATAAAATTTATCCACATATAAATCCTTCAACGTACCTTAATCACCGAGATGAAGCAGATAAACCAAATTTAAAAATTCAGTGACACTAGTAAAATGCGTAATTGTCAAATTGTGAATCGTATCGAGAATCGTTTATTTAATTTTTTTTATCATAAATCATATTAAATCGTACAATTTAAAAACACATTAATTAAAAAATTAAATATATATTTACACGCCTAAAACATAAAAAAAACACTTTAAAAGTATCAAATAAATACTTAAATAATATCATCATAAGTCATAAGTTATAAGTAAACGCATAAGTCATAACTTAAATATAGATAAGTCATTCTAAATTGATGCAAAAAAGATTCTAATTCAAAACAGTAAATAGTCAATACCCAATACTAATTACTAAATAATCTATAATCTATATATCTTCAATACTCCTCCCCTTCAAGGTCAAGATCATCAAAGTCTTGATTAGCTTGATGGTCATCATTAACCATAGCCACTCTTCATCCTCTTCATCTCCATTTTCACCGCCACCACCTTCAACTCTAGCAATTTGTATGCTTTTTCCTTGTCCTTCTTGTCCATGACATTAAGGTTCCTTGATCCTAAACATGGAATACATGTAAATTAATGTAATAGAAGTTATAAGAATTTAGATCAATGGATGTAGGAGACTAGGAGGTTTCACAACTCTACCTCTTTTTCTCTTTTCACTTGGAGCTTCTTCTTCCATATTAAAGCACTTTTAGACATCCATCCAAGATTTATCTACTGCTCACAGCTCTAAATCATTTAGGCAAGACTCATCTTTTTATGTGATCCATTCATCATCAGATTCCATATCCGAAAGACAAATAAGATCATATGTCTCTCCCTTATCCTCTCTTATCTTCTGCCTTGACTCAAGCTTAAGATTGTATTTAACAAATACAAATGCATTCAGTCTTTGTTGCTCTAAGTGGTTTCTCTTCTTAGAGTGAATGTGTTCAAACACACTCCAATTCCTTTCACACCCAGTAGCACTACAAGTGAGACTCAGAACACGTATGGTGAAAGTTTACAACTCCTTATATTTTACTCCAAAACTACTCAAACCATATAGCTAACAAAGAAGAAAAAAATACACTAAATAAGATTCAAAATTCAAAATTTCAAATATCTTCTATGTTAGCAAACACATAAGAACAAGATATAGACAAAATGAAGAGTACAGGCAGCCATATTAACAAGAATTTGGGAAATGATTTTCACCCTTGTCTCTATATCTGGAGCCAACTTATCCATCACTTTGTACAAACCAGTCATCACCTCAAGATCTGCATTGAAACTTGTTTCATAATGAAACCTATAAATTTTAATAAGCTTTGATAAGTGATATACTAGTATAAAGATAGTATCTAGCATAATATAAATATAAATAAAAAATATTACCTAGGATTAAGATAGTATCTAGCAACATGAAGAGGTCTATGAAATTGATAGTCCTAACGTTTGTCTATAAGTTTCCACACTTTCTTACATCTACTCTCTACATTTTGAAATTTTTTAGCTATTTGTTCCTTTGCTCTATCCATGGCTTTATAGATATAACCCATGGATGACTTCGAATCACCATCCACAAGTCTAAGGACTTTCACAAGTGGAGAGATACAAGTGCAGCAATAAGTTAAAGATTTTCAAAACCTTGAATCTTCCAAAATAATCTCCCTTACTAGTACACCATCAAATCCATAAGCATAAGTACTTGTAGCCCTCTTCTGATGCAAACATAGACTAGAGAACAATCTTTTGATCCAAAATGGACTTCAATGTGAGATAAGAGGTAGCAAACCTAGTTACTGTTGGACTAGCTAACTCCCTACCATTAGAAAAGGTCCTATACAAATTAAGCACCCAAGTATGCCTATAAATGAAGACTGTGATCCTTTTAGCCTTTCCAATGGCATTGTGAAATACTGGAATGTTACCAATATATTCAAGAATCAAGTCAAGGCAGTGAGTTGCACAAGGTGTCCAAAATATGTGTTTTCTTTTCTCCATTAATTTGTTTCCTGCAGCTACAAGAGCATATGCACTATCAGTTACTACTTGAACTATATTCTCTTCTCTAATTTCATCCACCATATTATCAATTAACTCAAACATTTTTTCAGCATCTTTAGTAAACTGGCTAGTATCGACAGACTTTATGAACACAGTTCCTCTAGGACTATTGACCAGAAAATTAATCAAAGACCTACCCTTTCCATCAGTCCACCCATCTGACATTAACGTATAACCTGTCGTCTTCCATTCACTCCTATAAACATCCAATTTAGTATTTATATCATCAACATCTTTTTTCAAATATGTGACTCTAACCTCATGATAACTTGGAGGCTTTCAACCTCTCCCATATTTAGATATGGATTTCATAATTTGAACAAATAAAGAACTCTTCACCAAGTTCAATGACAATGCATTGCCATAAATATATCAACATATGTCTCTAACCACCATATCTCTTTCCCTTACCATCTCATTCAGGGTCTCTTGTCTAGCCTTAGAGCTACTTCCCCTTCATGACAAAAATGGACTTTCACATGTGGAGATAAGATAGCAAAAATTCTTGTTGGACACTAAATCATGACATTAAAAAACTATAGCCTTTCCAATGAGCAACCATAGTTCCTTCACTTTGTGAACCATCAATAGGAGTAACTGTCTCTTTGAAGAATTCAATATCATATTCTTTTTTCTCTTTTTCCTTTAACATCTTTATAAAAGTATTCTTCACATCTTCTGGAACTTGGAAACACACAACAACTTCTTGATGAGTTCCTACTAAATGGTGCTTCATCCTAAACGCACCACCCCACATTGCTTGTGGACAACAATTACACTTCACATGTAATCTATTGTAAAGAATAGTACAATGTTCCCAGGTAACATCCTTTTTTCCCTTCTTCTTAGCCTTAGGAGCCATATAAAGTGAATGAGTGACACTGTCACTGACAAACAAAATGAGATGGATGTGATACGAAAACAGAGAACAGGAAGCAGACAGACATGATGAAGAATTGAAGAAGAGTCACGAACAAAAGAGTGAGATGTGATAAAGACTTGAAGATGAGTCATGAACAAAATGAGACGTGAAGAACGAATGCAGAGTAAGACGTGACGAACAGAAGAGTGGACATACGAGAAGAATGAATGCAGATTGCAAAGCTTGGTTGGTGTTGCAAAGTGAGACGAAGAATGAATGCAGAGTCTCATTCAGTGGTTCTGGTCACATGAAGAATGACGTGAAACATGAGTGAATATGAAGAATTAAAAGACCATTAACCTTTTTTTTTTAAAAAAAATATTTAAACATCGTCCAACCCCTTCAGATTCGCAACAGAATCTGTGAAAAAAGGCAAAGGCACAAACTTCGTGTTCATGAATCGCAAAATCGTGCGATTCATGTTTCTGGTTCTGAATCACACCGATTCAGACGATTCAATTCTGATTTCGATCAAATTTTGATTCGAACGCGTCTCTGTATTGTCGTGAAGCTGAATTGGATCGAATCGTACGCTTCTAACAAATATACTATAAAGTGGTTACACATCTAAAGATGTTTTTCACTACCTAATTGCCCAAAGGACACATGTTGGCCCTTGCACACCTAGGAATCTCCACAAAATATACCATTTTTCCATGCAAATCCATAAGTGCAATGACAATTTATCTATGAAGCAAATTATAATTGTAATCATAGTTGTCAAATCGTGAATCGTATCGAGAATCGTTTACTCAATTTTCAAATCATGAATCGTGAATCGTATCGAATCGTACAATTTAGAAACACATCAATAAAAAACTTAAATATACATTTACACACCTAAAACATAAAGAAAACATGTTTTATCTCTTCTAACAACTATGGTTCCTATTCCAAGGTCTAAGTTTTCTGATCCAGTATTGAGCTCATTTGGTTTGGGCCACTGACCTATTATTGGGCTTGGTCCACAATATTTACCAATAACACCAAAAGAAGTGCTCTAGATTCCTCAAACTCCACTTTTGTTGTTACCTAGTTGGTTAGGGCCTGGCCTGTAAGGTAAAAAAAAAAAAGACCCAATTCCTGTAACTCTAATTTTGGCCTTGCTTGAACCTAAAGTCCTCTTCAATGTATTGGGCCTGGCCTATTAGGTCAAAAAGAGAACCCAGTACCTAGTCTACCCTTCTGCCCTTCTCCACTGCAATTCTGTTGTGAAGTTGTGGCGGTTGCACCTCTGTTCGCACCTTCACCACAACTACTACAGCGGTTACTGTACAAGGATATGAGATTGACGGCTCTTGCGGTGGCAGCTTGGCCAACGTGTGTGAGACACCAAACTTAATCATCATAGCTGACTCATCTTTCACCAAGGAAGAATCCAAGGAAGAAACGTGGGTGAAGGTGAAGAATTAAAAGACCCTTCATCTTTTTTCTCTCTTTTTTTTAATTATTTTAACTCGTTAACCCTTCAAATTCTCAATAGAATCTGTGAAAAAAGGCACAAACTCATGAATCGCAGAGCCACACGATTCATGTTTTCGATTCTGAATCGGTGCGATTAAGGCGATTCGTCTCCGATTCAAATCAAATTCCGATTCGAAGGCGTTTCTGTATCGCTGTGAGGCTGAATCGGATCGAATCGTAAGATTCAAATCGTGAATCGTACGATTCTAACAACTATGATTGTAATACTCTAAAAAGACAACCTTAGTGACACAGATTTACGAAGCTTTTTAACTGTTTAAGTCTTGATTAAAGTTCAATCATGGCAACAGAAAAAACCAAACAAAACTACAGCTCAGTCAATTTCAAAGAAAGAAGGAATCAAATTATAATCCTCTAGTCAGCTTGACAAAGAGTGGCACTGACATGTTCAAGAAACGCTAGAAAGAAGCAACATCTATCCAACTGGATAGTGTAAGATCATTAAAGAAAACTTCCAACCCTATGGGCCCTGTACTGGAATCAATCACTACCATGAAGAGGAGGCAACTGATCCATTTTCAAGTGTTTAACAGTCAAGAATGCTGAAGCATCACAGAGAAAACACTCTGATTGTAATCACAGGCACTAAAGTGGTTAGGCAAGGTTTAGTTACTCAGAAAGTGGTATCACTGCAGTGCTTCAACAGCTGATTAAATGGAAGACTAGTCACGATAAAGACTTGTTAATCTAATCTCCATAGAAACCACAGCAGAAAAAAAATGCACGAAACAGAAACAACAATGATTAATATATATTAACCATGATGTAAAGAATTTAAAGCATGCATATGCTTCTGATATTCTTGTTAGTGAATAACCAAGTTTGCAGTTTGTTGCTCACAGTTATTAGCAAAACCCAAATCTAAAGCATAAAAATCAGGAATTCTCAACAGAAAGAAATGGATTCACACTCAACCAAGACAAAAGCTAAACTCACCTAACTACAACAATCTAAAATTAATCAGATATATATACCCAGCAGCAAGCTCCAGTTGGCAGTCACACATGACAAGATCAAATCTGCTAGATAATCTCAAATTCATAGACAAAGAAAAACAACTTAGTCAATCAATTGTGATTGTCAATTTGTCATATTAAAAACAAACAAACAAACAAATGAACTCAAAACTGAGTTTCTTTCTGAAGGAGGAACAAAATTGTAAGGAGGCAAGGTTAAATTGGAAGACTAATATTCATATACTGCTGTAGAGGAATATACTTTAAATATTACAATGATTGAGCAGTTTACTTTGTTTTCTTTCCTAAAAGCAGTATAAAAAATTATTCCAATTTTCAGACATGTTATGTATGCATCCAGAACTGAAGCATTGATAGTTTAAGTAAAAAAGACCACTCAAACCTTTTTTTTTTTTTTGGGTATGGAAAAGAGATAACTTCAAGATTACAGCCAGAATTTTCATCCACTGAAATATGACCTCAATTTTAATAATTGGAAATATATATAGAGGTAAAAGAAATAATTTTGTTGCCATTATATTCCAACTGCATTACAAGTAAGGGTTTTGGCTAATAATCAGACTAAGCAGGCAAGAGAATCCTACTACCACCCAGAATATGTAAATACAAAGCAAGACACAAGGTAAGAATAACTGATGACTTAGCTCCAACATATCGAACAACTTCCAGTCCTTTGTCCACAACCACATCATGAACTTTACTCAGACTCCTTTTGAGCCCATCTGATATTCTCCATAACAAAAACTCCACAAATGACCTCACTGTTTCGAATGTCACTCTCCCAGTCACGTCAAGCACAAACCTTCGGTTGGCCGGCACTGACATTGTTGATTTAACCTGTTCAAGCCACCCAGCATCCTGAACCCCACCAACCGAGCTTCCGGGTTTGGATTGCTGATGAAATGCTTCTGGTTTCAGACACTCATATTCAGTTACAATTGGACCTTCACTGTTACTAACAATAGAAGACACAGATGAACTCAAATTCGATTTTACACTCGGGTTTGTCCACACTTGGTGAGATGTTCTAACAAAAGTTTCTACAGCACCATTACACAGGGAAACCAGAATGGCCTTCACCTTTTCCTGGTGTTTGGGATTGGTCAATCCAGTAAAAATTTCATCAAAGTTATTGACATCCATTGTTTTATCAAGAAAAACAGCAACTGCAGTGCTTACAAAAATTTGAACACAATCTCCTATGAGCTTCCCACACCTTTCATCACAAATCACACTCACCCATCCAGGTATATCCGAAGTCTCTGACTGAGCCCTTGCACTGAGTTTATCATCAACAGATTCAGCACTTGAGCAAAAACCCAATACCAGATTCCTAGCAAAGCTTCCAACCACAACCGAGACGAAACCAGTTCCGGCCTTGGAGAAAAGCCTCTCCAATAGCTTGTCCGAAAAGCTTGAAGGGTCTGCGCTGATTTCATAGGGATTATCGTTGTTCATCTGGGACTTATGCCCTTGCAAAATTCCAATCGTTAAGGCCTCTGAAACCCTAGCCAGCGACGTTGAGAACTCCTTCGATGTTGCAATTTTGGATAACTGCTTCAAACTGTTGGGGATTTGGTCCGAATCAGAAGTGAGGAATTGGTTCAAATCCTTGGAGACAACGGAAATAGTGTCTGCGGAATCGGAAACCAATTCGGCAAGAGAAACGAAGGCTCTGAGGAGCTTCATGAGGCGGTCCCTCTTGCGAGCCACAGAGGGTAAATGGTAGGTCTTGTAAGCGCCATAACCAGAGGCTCCGAATAAAGCAATTAGAAGAAGCCAATTTTTGTTTCTTCGAGAGAAATCGAGACCCTTCCTGATAAGTGGAAGGTCCATAGAAAGCAGAAAGGAAAATCGAAACCCTAGAGTTTACAAATTAGAAACCCTAGGGGGGGGGGGGGGAAGAGAAGAAATGAATTCTAGGGTTTCAGCAGGGGTGGATGGATGAGATGATAAAACATCAAAGTGAGGTTAATTTTGGAAATGTAGTTGAAAGTTAGGAAAATAAATGCAGAATATGAAGGTTAGGAAAACGAAGAGACGAAGAGGGAAATAAATGCAGTTGTTGGGTTGGTTGGAGGGAAATAGGAATCCGTATGCTTTCTGGGAAAATAAAATGCAAATCTCACCTCTCTGATTCTGAATTCTGATGTAGGAATACCGAATACAGCTTTGTTTTCTGTTGTTTAATTATTTTCTTTGAATTGATTTTTGAGTTAGCGAGCAGAGGTGTGCACGGCAACGTTCAAGAAATATCTGGCAAGTTTCGTTATGGACATGACATGGTCCGTTTTTGTTTAGATTTTTACAAGAAGGGACGAAGACGTTTTCAGGTAAATGCCAGATACCGTGCCAATAAGGGGGTTGTTGAACTGTTGAAGTCTGGTCAATCCCAACTAAAGCATAGTATAAAGGAGAAAAAAATAACACAACAATAAATACCTTATTGCGGCAAGCGAGTTGTTCATCTAGTCAATCTTTATGACAATAGTATGAATTATACCTAGGTTCGAATCATGTAATTCTCCGTTAATAGATTATTATAATTTCACTATAAATTTTTATTAGTGATTTGTTCTATTTTCAAAATCTATGAAGCCCAAACATGTGACACAACACGAACACGAATATGAAGATATATTAAATTTAAAAATTATAAAATACGAAATATATATATATATATGAGGAGAAAATTTATACTTAGTATAAGTTTTTTTTTATTATATAATTTCAAAATTAAAAAAAGATTCATAAATTATTAATATTATTTTTATAAGATTAAAATTTATAATATTTTAATATATGTTATATGTGTCAAAACTTGCTACCTAGTAAGCCCTTCTTAAAAAATATGAAATATAATTTCTATTGACATATTTTAAAAAATCTCATAAACTATTTTCTTCTAATAGAACTAATCGTGTACAAGTACATGTGTATAAAAAAAATAACTAGAGAGAATATTGGTGTGAGACAAGTTTCGGTGACAACAAAATAAACGACTTAGTACGAGTAGAGGTAGAAAGAGCATATGAAAATAATATTGTGTGAAAAGATAAAACTTAAAAGTCTAATTGTGGCGTGTGAAAAGATAAAACTTAAAATATTGGTATGTGAAAATAGTAGCTTAGGACGTCAGTCATGTGATTGGGCTTGAGTGAGTTACGGACTTACTAATTGAACGTTAGTCATGGAAACTAATTTTTTTTTAAAAAGATATTAATGAGTCGACTTCAAGTCGTATTCTAGTCGTGTCTAAGAAGTATCCGAACGTGTTCGAGAAGTGTCTAAGTATGTCTGAGAAGTATTTGAGCGTGTTTGAGATGTGTGCAAACTAAAAATAATAATTTTTTTAATCGGACACATTCGGACATGCAGGACACGTATGTCATACGGGTATCTCTATGTGTCTGACATAGATACGTATCTGATACGCAGACACGCTTCATAATCAGCGTGTCAGATTTCATAACTCAAAATAGAAAAAATCTTTCCTCATCATGAACCTTTTGTTAATAAAAAGAAAAAAAAAAAACTTGTTATTTGCAATACATATTTGCATATTATTTCCACCAACTAACTTAATTCATTTAAGGATTTTTGCTAAAAAATAGATATTTATTAAAGATCTAAAATAATTTTTTTATGAAAAGTAAAATATTTAATGAATTAAAAATTAAAAAATTTCTATTTTTCATACAAAATTTTTTATTTTAAATTCTTTAACAAGTATTTTTAGGGCACTTATTAGAAAAACTCTTCATTTACTCTTCTTTTAAGTAAAAAAAAAAAACTTAATTCATTTAAAAATAGTTCAACTTTTTCCAATGAATTGAAAAAACAAACTGTAAAAAGAGAAAGAGTCAAACATTTTTCTTACAATTTTCCCCTTTACTTGTCCAACAACTTGTTTAATGATTATATTTTCCTTTTAGGAAAAAGCTTATTGAGTTTGAAATTAATTATTTTAAGATAAAACTACTTAATATTCCATCGAAAAAACTACTTAGTATATGTTTAGAATATATTATTTATTAAAAAATTGATGTTAAATATTTTTTATATAATTGAATCTTTAGCAATGATATTTTAAAATTAAGTTTAGAAAAGTTGATTTTTTATTTGATTTTTATAAGTTTAGAGTATATAAAGTAAATTTATTATTAAACATGAATATTAGAAAGGACATGAAGAGAGCAATGAGTTAACTTATCACTAGTATACTTCCGTCATAAAAACAACATAGAAAACAGTAGTGCTATTTTTTGAGAAATTTTATTTCACAAAATGTGCGAATAACGTGTTATGTTATTTTTTACACTCTTTTTGCATACGGATACATGAAACAGTTTTGTGGGTTTTAGTATTTTCCATATAAAATTCATTATTGAAGTGCCAGGACAAACTGCGAGAGTTCAACATTGTGTCACGGATAACGGATAGCAAAAGCCGTCCAACGTCTGCAACAGAGAGATTCAGTTGGCAATTGCAGACTTCCTAAGTAACCAAAATAGGATAGTTTGTAAATCCATTCTAACACTGCCAAAATGCAAAACAAACATACATACATTTAGAATGTAGGTCATTGTAAAAAATAAAGGAGCTCTTTCTTTTAATTATTAACCTTAGGTTTCTCATAAATTTAACCTAAAAACTTTACACCGACTGGAGAATCCTGATGAGGTATATACTTAGAGGAATATCATTCCATTTGATCACTCAGTGTTATTCAAATAATCACTTTATTGTATTCAAACACAGTTGACAGCAAGGCAATCAGGAGGACAACACAAAAAAAATAAGAAGGGCACCCCAAACCCTACTACAACCGTTATAAAATACATGAGAAAATTCAAATTCTATATTCGACGGCAAACAAGACAATTTATATACACTTCTTGCACCTATATGATGTATCTTCTGAAACAGAGCTGTCCCTCTGATTGAGCATATATTTCATCCCACATTCTCGTTTTGGATCTCTGAAAAAACAGGGATCAAACATCAGATCACTGCCTTAGCTCCACTCTTTCTTTTCATTTGAGTTGTGTTAAAAAACAACATCCACCTTAGAACCCATACCTAGCCTTGCGGCAAAAAAAAGTAGGGGAAAAAAGTGTAACAAATTCGTTTCACAGCCTCAAATAACATCATGTAACACATCATGGCACTTTTGCAACTTTGTTGACCATTCATCTATGTACAAAAGAATGCTTGAGACACCAGTACCCATGTTTTTCCGAACATCAGACAACTTTCTTTACTGTTCTTAGTTCCTGTGAGGAGGATATAGTGGCCCTTAAATCACCACAATCATCTCGTCTGGATTGAAGTTTCATACCACCTTTGAACCTGTATTGGAACTAACAGGTTTAATGCCATAATCATCATCCTCAAGATCACTGAAAGATATGTCTTCTTCATTCACCATGGGGAGAGTTGTTCCACCATATCCCCCTAAATCAGAATCTTCCTCTGGCCATTCATCATCATCATCATCATAGTCCTGAATAATAATTTGAGAGGATCGACCACATTTTAGATCCTTGTTCTCAGTTTTAATAATTGGATTTTCCTCAATAACAGACTTATCAATGAAACGTGTTTCAGAACTTTCAACCGTGTGCTTCTCTATCTCATAATCTGCTATCCTTGTTTCATATCCATATGTCCGATGAGGCATGTCATCAGAATAGGCATCATCTAATAAGCTGGGAGAAAAATAATCATGCTGAGCAGTGTCTCTTGAGTAGGCAGTGCTTCTTCCGAAAGATTCAAATTCAGGCTTCATTTGTTTCTGCAACTCCTGCATCCACATTGCTCTGGCTGCCATGACCTGCAAATGTTAAAACTAAGACATTGGAAAAGTCCATCTACAGATTGAAGGTAGATGTAAAATACTAGCTGAATGTAGAAGTGCGGGTAAACTTCAGGCTTGAACATTAGAGGCAAATTGCTGATGATCACCGAATCAAACTAAACAAAAGAACAATTCAATAAACCTATTCAGTAAAGCAAATCTTCTTCGTGGTTAAACTATAATAGATCCAACTCACTCCAATTTCAAACTTTTCTCTTTAGCTATAAGCATTTCAATCAGGAAGAAGAAACAATTTCCTATCATAAAATCATACTCTTCTACATCTTCATAGTTAACAATTAAATTATCAACCATCCAATCACAATGCAAAAATAAGAATAATTATAATGAGTCAAGAAGAGAATAAAACATGTAGACACTAACATTACTCTCAAGGGGTTTTACAAAATGAGAGGAAAACAGAAAAAAGATGTGCTTATTGAAGCAGGAAATCATCAAAGAGACAGAAGAAGGACAGATGGATAGGGAATGATAACATGGTTTTTAAGCTCAAATAAATTGCCTATCGGACATAGCTGCTTGAGTATTCTTTTAATAACCAATCACAAGTAACAAAATCATACAGAGATAGAATCTAGAAATATATATATATATATATATCAAGCAGTGCATTGTCAGTTTGTCACCCTAGGAGCCAAGAAAAGACAAACTGAAAGCCTAAACTTTTAGAATCTAGAAATTCTACAATGAAGCAAATTTGAATTATTGAAAAGGACTAGTATTCAAATACATAAGCCTTCTCAGCTGAAATGATCAAATTGCACTTCATACAAGGTTGAGCCTGCGTAGCAAGAACCAAAGGAATCAATGCAACACTAAGGTGAGTTTTGCACTTCATATTAGTCTGCCTATTTTATTATTTACACTGATTATTTATATTTTATAACTATGACCCCAGCCCACCATAGAGTACTTTGTAAATTGTAATACATTCCCCAGTTAATCATAAAGGATGATTGATCATACTACTTCATTAATTCCCAACTAAATTCCCAAAATATGACATTGAAAACCCATTTTCAAACTGTGAGCCTGCTCTTCCATCCAATAAAGAAACTGGAACTTTAATTTCTAATCCAATGGGTACAGGCAATTATAATTATAATTTATTAAAAAAAATGGCAAAAACAATTTAAATGGACTTCATAAACAACATCTTCCAAGACATTGCAAAATATGGTCATTGCAAGAGCAATGCGAAAGCCAAAAACAAAAGCCCATGTAACTGACCTGGGGCGTAGACAAAATCGCTGCATCTTGTTTATTAAGCCTTGAATGTAAAAGCACAAAATAGACTTTCCAGAAGTAACTTTCACTCATATGGCAAGGACACAGTTCAATTCTGAGCGCAGCTAATCTTGGAGCAAGTCTTTCAATGGCCACAGCATGCTGTTGTTGGGCATCAGACATGTCAAAG
The DNA here is from genome assembly GCA_029884605.1 of Ormosia emarginata. Classification (NCBI taxonomy): domain Eukaryota; kingdom Viridiplantae; phylum Streptophyta; class Magnoliopsida; order Fabales; family Fabaceae; genus Ormosia; species Ormosia emarginata. The sequence goes on from JAQQTP010000082.1 coordinate 71,718,749, forward strand.
TCTACAAGTAGAATGTATCATGAGTTGTGGGCAGACGTCCAAAATTCATCATTAGAGAAATTGCCAAATTGGAGCATGTAACATATGACCATGTGAACATTACCACTGTCAACAAAGCTGCCTAAGATCAAAACCAACTAATACTAGCATATTATCTAAGTTATGAAGGCATGTAAAATAGGCTGTAATTAAGCTTCAACAATGACTAGAAGCAATTAAAAATTGAAATGTGTAATAATCATCCTGTGATCTGATCCAATAGAAAACGAGGTCAGAATTACTTCCTTCCAAATTCCAATGAGTGTAATATAAGTGGTTCTATTCTATGCTCATATAATTGAAGAAGGAAATTTACCGTCCAGGTCATCTTCTTCGTCAATGGGAAAATCCAACCACGTCTCGGGATGCATGGCGATATTCATGGCGAAGGCCAACACCTCCTCTGTAATTCCAAAGGCGGCTTCAACGCCACACTCCTCCACTTCCGCTTCCAGATTCCCTTCCGAATCCAATCCGATCGGGTCCGGTTCATCCATGCGGAGGTTTCGTTGTTCCGTGTCCGAAAAGTCTATCCGAAATTGATTGGAAATTGCAGCGTCATCCACATGTCGTTCTTCATTTCCAGAAACAAATTGATCAGAGTCTGGCTCTGATCGATTGGAAATGAATGGAGGATCAGATTGGGAATTTGATGGGGGAGGAGCCAGGAAGGAGGCCATTCCCCAGAATTGGCGGGTTAGGGTTTGCTTGATTTCGTCGAGGTCCTCTTTGACTCCACGCCCTTGCGCTTCTTCTTCTTCTTCTTCTTCTTCTTCTTCTGATCCAAGTGCATTTTCTTGTGGTTGGTGCGGTTGAGTTTGATGATGATGTTGCTGTTGCGGGTAGTTTCTTCGAGGGGACGTAGTTGGAGTGTCGGGCACGATGTCGTTTTCATCGTCTGCGTCGCCATCGAGTCGGAGGGAGTTTGCCAGGGAGCGAGCCAGCCATGACATTTTTTTTTTAATTTAATTTAGGGGATCCGTAGAATGTGACAGACGAAACGAAAGGTTTATCGTTTTGAATCTTTTGATTGAGGAGGTTAAAGGGGGGAGGCTGTGACAAACAGGATGGGATCAGGTGCTTTATGCACTACCGTGGTCGTCTCCACTTTTAGACACATCGCTGTAACGTAATTAAAATCATCTAAAGTAATTTACAACTAAGTCAACATCTATTAATTATTGATAGATATTTATTATTAATAATTAATAAATATTTACTTATTTATAAATTAATTTAGAAAATTCTCTTCCGTTGTAATTATTTTGAGTACTGATCGAAACTTAGATCGTTAGAAGAAGATTTATTATTGTTTTTCGAGAGAGAATAATAAAATTTTAAAGAAATTAGACAAGTCAGTACAGAAATTATAAGATAAGCCAAGCGTAGATAATATGTATTAGACTAAGAATGGAACATGCATAACTTAGATCATCAGGTTAATTTATATAGATGACCCGAATCTCAACAATTCAGAATCGTGCCGTTTAGGAGATTCAAAACTCCGAATGTTGGGATTCGATTATAACTGACCATTAAGTACAGAATCATTTCATAATCGTTGGTTGATTACCTAAGTCGGTAAGTGACCGTAATTCACTTATTGATACATCAGTTGGATATTTTCTAATAATATTATTAAGTCAGTTTGAATTTAAATCCCACCTGACCTTCTATTATGTTGAGCCTCTATTTATCAGGTCTAAAATAGTCCAATAACCAAACAAACAATAAGTGTTTTTAGTATTCAAACTTTTATGTTATTATAACATTTTTTTAAAAAATTATTATTATGTGCATAAATATTATTATTAAAATTTGTAAAAATTTATATATATATTTATCTATAACAAAAAAATTGATCTAATAATTTTTTATGTATAAATTTAAATATATATAAATATTATCAATTAAAACATATAAAAAGATTTTTATACACAATATGAATTATACATGTTATCTTATTTAACAGATAATAAGTAATTAATCATAATTATTAATTTATTTTAACAATAAATTAACTATTCTTCTTTTAGTTTGGGTACTCTTCTACCCTTTTGGTGGAGGACGTGAAACGTTACCAGCGAACAAATATGGAAAAGAGTTGGGAATTCGAATACGGACAACGACAAAATCGATCCGGGCACATGCATAACACGATGCATTGAGCTACAAAATACAAATCCATCTTCTTTTTGTTTTGGTTTTTTTTTTTGTTTTTAAATATTATGGTACATGAGTCAGCATTGGGCTACTAATCTGGGCCAAAAGTTAAGCTTTTCTGAACACTAAAACTGGAGAAGACTTGGGCTTCTCTAATTTCCCATTAGGGAAGCACCGAATTTTTGGAGGTACTGCAGTATTCTTTGGATTTAATGCGACAAACTTTAAATGAAGCAGGCAACTATTTTGCTAATAAAGAACAGTAACAGTTCAATTTTATAGTTCTATATTTTTTTAAAAAACAAACGATCTTTACATTTCTTTAATTACACTTGAATTGATATTCATACTTCTACAAAATTTATACATGTAATATATTTCAGATTTGGTAATTAAATTGGTATAAATATCTTTTTTTTTTATTTTTACAATTGATATTCTTCACAATCGATCGCTTACGGCAGGCATAGAGAAGCAGCAGATGGGCCCAGAGTAGTCCCTGTTGCTACAACTGTGCTCGACACCTCCTCTGACGCCTTGGTGGAATTTTATTCCCTTCATCATGTGGATTGGTTCCGTATAAAATTGACTTCATCTATATGGGTCCTCTTGCACACTTTGATTGGAATAATGTGTTCAGAACTACTTGCTGATTTCTCTGGAAGTAGAGGAAAGGGGCGGATGGGAGATGGATAAAAGGATTCTGTTATCACATAGGTATCTGCAGTGCTCCGATTGCCGAGCTTTAGGGTATTATGTAGGGGTGTTAAACGGATTCGGATGGCATTCATTCGGGCAGTCAATCCATTTATACTGGGTTATTTTTAGGCCATTCATTCGGTGCGCCATAAATTTTGGGTTAAATTTTATCAATCCGTTGAGTTCATTTTCTTTTGTAGTTACCCAATCCAATCTATTTACCTGGTATTCGTATGTAAGTTTAAAAGACGTCAATCCATCTATTAATTGTCAATCGCCTACCATTAAACCGATCCATTTTGACACCCTTAGTATTATGATGAGTCTTGAGATGGCCTAGAGAGCAAGGTGTCGCAAAGTGATAGTGGAAGCGAATTCCCAATTCATAATCAATAAGCTTAATGTTACAAAGCTGACACAATAGCGAGGAAATGCTTGGGGTAAAGATGGCTTTGCCAACAAGAGAAGGGAATTGTTCCATCCGCTACCCGAGGGGTTAGTCGCCAGAGAAACCCAGGTCGGTCGTCCACGATTCGTTGGTAGGCGGTCGAATGATGAGTCTTGAGATGTGATGACATAAGTAGAGAAAAGTGTCGCAAAGTGATTATATGGACATTTGGAGCGGATTCCCAATTCATAATCAATACGCTTAATGTTACAAAGCTGACACAATGGCGAGGAAATGCTTGGGGTAAAGATGGCTTTGCCAACAAGAAGAGAAGGGAATCAATGTGAAGACAGGTGAACTAATTGGAGCCTTCAACAAGATTACACAAGCTTATAGAGTCAGATTATCCACCTGCGGACCTTGGAATACTGTTGCAATTTGATTGTACTAGGGCAACCATACCCTGTCTTGTTCCCTTAGTTTCGTAATTTTTCTTTGGGCTTCGGCCTCTTCATGTACCAAAAAAAAAACAGGTATACAACTGTTATTTTTGTTTGTAAAACTCATCAATTGAGCGTGAGAATTGCCTGCAAAATTTTTAGATTGTTCAATGAGCCCGCCCACACCAAGGAAAATTTAAATATGAATAAGCATGCCATAAATTATGTCTGTTGTCTTGTCTTTCCTTCCTTTGAAATGACTGAAGTTTTAAATAGAGATATACAGACTATAGTGTCCAGATCTTGACCAAACCTAAACCCACCTGATCCATATTCTTTCTCTTTGACCCATTAGCTTTTCTCACCAAAAAACATTTTCTGTCCTGTCAAAAACAATCGCTTCTTCTTACAAGAATACATGTTACAAGTAAAAAAGAAAACTATATGTAAAAGAAAAAAAATAATACAAATGCCATCTATTAAATGAAAGATTTTTTAGTTTTATACAGTTCGGATAGCCTGTAAAGGGCTTTTAAATGTTTTTACCATTGTTATTAAAAAAAAACACTCATCATAAAAAAAAAAAAACTCGAACAACTGAGAGATAACTCAACCAAATCCTAACACACAGGGAGAAAAATTGAAAAAATTGTGGTTCAGTAGAAACTGGACCATTATGACATTATCATCTTCTATGATCTCACAACTCCAACAATTTCGATTTTAAAGGCACACAACGTTATCTGGTGGATGGACCAGCTTCAAGATTGGCATCAAATCAAAGACAGCCGAGATGCTGATTTGAATCACCAACCAACGCTAACCTACCAACTAGTTATATTATATTACCGTCGATTTGTAGTTGCTCTATGATAAAAAAAAAAAAGAAAGAAAGAAAAGAAAATCCGTATTTCTGTATTTTGCAGTTACACACGAAAATGGTAGCAGAGAAAATACAGTTGGCAATATTGAAAGGGTGTATGAACCTATGAACGAATTTCTCTTGGTTTTCATTGTATTGTTGTGGTAAGCATACATTTTGAAATTAAGATACTAGTAGAGTAATTCAGACTGCACATTTTCAAAAACTCAGCAGACATCTGCTTCAACACCGGGTTGCAACCACTCTGAATCACTAGAAGTAGCTTTGCCGCCAACCCGGCTTCCACAGCTTTTGAAGCACATTCTTCTGGGGCAAGCTTGTAGATAGCCCACAAGATTGACAATGCGAATTGGGTGCAGCTCTCTGAGACTCTCATCAACAACTTGACCACATTGGGAATAATGTTTGGACATTCTTTCAAAGCCAGTCTTCCCTCTGGAATCGTTGACAACACCTCAAGAATATAGAGTGCTATCTCTAAGCACTCATTATTCAAAGTAGGCAAAAGCTCAATCAATTGAGGCACTGTTCCTATGCTTACAACAGAGCTTCTAACTGATTCACGAGAACATATAATCTTGAGTAATATGAGTCCAGTTAAGACCCCAGTTGGGTGCTTCTTATCCCTCACTAACCTCAACAAACCAACCAAAAGACTCAAGCTTGAGACAACTTGTGTCTCGGAACCATTCCCTTCCATCAACAACATCTCAATCAATTTGGCACAATTCATCTTTGTCTCAATGGTTCCCTCATTCATAATATCCACCAACAACGACACCTTTGAGGGGTGCATCAGATTTTTCTTCAACTCAGAACTTAAATCCAAATTCACAAGGATCCCAATGGCTTCAGACCCAACAACGTGGGAAGTGAAAGGACCCAATAAAGAAGAAATCAAAGCAAGCCCACCATTTTCTACAACAGTCTTCCTTGTGGACACATGGGAATGAACAAGTTGGCGAAGTTCCTTAAGAGCTCGAACTCTAGCTTGACCCTTTACCTTGTTGAGCGTGTCCAAGAGTTCCAAGGCTCTTCCTTGCAAATCCTCCAACTTGTTCTTCATGGCCAAGTACTTGTGCGAGAACCAGTTAAGGATTAATTGGTTGAGAGTCCTGTTGGGCGTGACTGAATGGTCCCAAAGCTCCTGCATTGTTGTGGGACAAGTGTTGTGGCCGAGGGAGAACCATTTGAGGATATTGGACCTGTCGTAGGTTTGACCCGTGCAAAGGGTCACGGGGTCTTGCATTGGCTCCAGTGAGATTGGGCAGATAAAAACTGAGGGCACATCAACTGACTCCAGCTCCTCAATCAACATCTTCAGATCTAATTTGTCAGTGGTGCCACCGCCTACAACCACAGCTCCACCGTCCAAAAACCCACCCTTCAAGGCGGCTTCTTTTCTCCCGTTTGATGGCCGGTACAGAGAAGGTCAAATAAACTTTCAGTAGAATGAGAAGCAAGGATAAGAAGCGTGTGGGAGAGATAGAAAGGAAGAAGGAAGCAATAAAGAAAGGTAGAGAGAAGGAAGAAATGCCTGTCAAAGGAACAACTTTTTTCTCCACACTCGCTTTTTTTAATCTCTTTAACTGTGATGATGCTTTCTATGGTCAAAAAGTAGTGCACTGCTTATTCATCATGAACAACATGATTGAGTCTTAATTTTCATCACCAATACCGAAGGTCCGATTCCGAAGCTCTCTTCCTCTTCAAGCTCCACAAAAAGTAAGATATTATCAACCCCGGGTCATCATGGGAAAAAAAAGAAGAAAGGAAAGAACAATAATTTTGAGAAGAAGAACAAAATGAATCCTACAAGGCTAAAAGAACAGTTCCTGCAGCCTAATCTACCAAAAAATACAGAAATATAGTTAGAAGTTGGAACTTAGAAGGAATGGGGGCAGACATGAAAGAACTGTTGAACCGAGAAAGGAGAAGAAGCTGCTTTATGTATTTGTGCTTCACTCTGGAGGGTAGAAATGTTTGCTTTTTAAATTAATTTAGTATTATTTTCTTCGAGCAAAATTTGTATTCAATTTTTTTTTTTTAATTATTTATTTTTTAATTTTATTTAATTAAATTAATAGACAAATTAAATTAGGTAAGAATGGATTGGAAAGGAAAGGAATGGAATGGAAATTCTTCTTTGTTTGGAAGATTCATTAAATCCACCTCAATTAATAGACAAATGATTCTCCATGCGTGTGTTGCTCCATTCATTCTAATTTTAAAAAAAACAAAAATTAAATTTGAGTCTAAGTTTTTTTCATTTTCTTCACATAATGACTGGCTACCGGCTCACCTTGGAGCCTTTAGACGACCCTGCGCCACACGTGCAGTCATAGTTTTAACTTTTGAATCAGTAACACAGTGCTGTGTGTTGTGTTGTGTGTGTGTGTGTTTTTTTTTCCACCCTCTCTTTTTATCCGATAAAAAGTTTGATTCTCTGCGTATGAGTTGGGGAGCTGAGAAGGCTCATCTTGAACTTGAAGATGCAACCTGGGACAGATAGTCAAAAAGGTTAATAGATGCCACCAAACGAATAAATTATTGAAGAGTGTGCTAAAAACGACGTTGTTTTATGCACTCCATTGGTCCAAACTCCCAAGAGTGAGGCACTTTTTGGTTTTTAACTTTTAATCCTTTTTCTGATAAAATTTGAAAAACACTCTCTTTAGTCTTTCATAATTTAGAGATGGCAAAATGGCCGATCAGGCCCGATCATGTTCAACCCAGATCAAGTATGCTTTAAATTAGTAAAATTAACATTTTGCTTAATTCAGTCCAACTACTTGTAAGTTGTGGATTAGGTAAATCGATTTATCAGTTTGATAATTCTTTTTTAAAAAAGAAAATTTAATCTTTAAAAAATTAAATTATGAAAAATAGAAATTTTAGGTTATTTAATTTTTTATCAATAATAAATAAATTAAATAATTAATTTAATTATTAATTAAATTTTATTTTTTGAAATAAAAAAATAATAATTTCTTTTTAAGTATATATTATTATACTAAAAAATAATTAAAATTCAATTCGACAACCCTACCCCATATAGATCAACCCGATTTTTTATATCGGACTAGATTGAGACGAATGATGTCGAGTCAAATTAAGTTCAAACTTAAATTTATTTAACTCAACTTGTATTTTTTGTCAAATTATTTGGTTGACTTATCAAGTTCGACCCATTTTAACAAGTTTACTTTCAAAGTTTTGGATTTTGAATAATTAAATGGAACAAATTAAAAGATTATCTTTCTCTTTTAATTTGTTTATTTATTTATTAAAAAATTGGTTTGTATTGTATATAAAGGGTTTTTACCGATCCAAAATTAATAATTATCTCAATTATTAATTAATTGAATAAAATAATACCCTTAAATAATCTTATACTTGAGAAATGTTAATAATATATTTTTTAGATATTTTTTAATACTTATTTTATTATTGATCTAAAAACATATATTATTAGTATCTCTCTTAATAATTTCTTTTAAGTATATGAAATAAATTAATAATAAAATAAATATTAAAAAATATATTTAAAAAAATGTGTTACTAAGAATTTTCCCTTCTACTTATATACTGCATTTTTCATAGACATTAAATCGTACTTCGATTGAAAAATTATTGCAAAAAAAATTAACTATTTTATATAGCACAAAAATATTCACCAAACTCCTTCTATGAAAGGCACCGTCGCAGAGTATTTATAGCCTATAGGACGGTCAACAGTTCAATATTATATTACTTCTTTATCTGCACCAAAAATATTGCTTGTTTATTTCAACCAAAAAAATATATCGCTAGTTTATCTGCTAGAGTTAATTAATATGATCCGAGTTTCATGAAGGAGTTGGATCACTAGTCTTCATCATAGCAAAATGTGTTGTTGTTTTAGCCTTTTTCAATATTTCAAAAGTCTAAAGTCTCACATTGTTTGGTCTTTAAAGTGTTAAAGAGTTTATAAGGTAACTTATGTTTTGAAATTTGGTTAGATGCTTTGTGAGAGGTATGAAATATCTTACTCGAAATCAGTCAAATCATGCTTCGATTTCTCCTCATACAAGACGATAAAAGAAGCGCCACAAGTTTTTCTTCAATTTTATTTTATTTAATAAATTTGTCTTAATTATTAATCTTTTATGAACCTTATCCAGAAAGCGGTCAATTTTCATATTATGTTTTTTGATTTGGTCGCGTTCGTAACCTCTCACGTTCGCGTGAAAGCGGTGGACGCTCTCGGCGTGGTAGGCGGCCACGTTCCGATGTGAGCAATATACGCGTGCCTACGTGAAAGCTAATCGCGTTCTTACGTGAGGCGGACCCGAGTGGGGACACGCGTTCACACACGTTCACACACGTTGACACGTTCAAACGTTCAAAAATATAACGGGTTTGTAATATGTTACAATTTTTTTTTCTGATGCTTTTTAAATTAAAAACAAACGTCTTCAACCCGTAGCATTATTCTCTCCTTCTTCTTTCTCTCGCTTCTTCTTCCGAGTTGCACCAAAATTTATTTGTTGTTACATTCGCCATTTATCGCGGGACGGAAATGTTGAATCCGAGGGGATTCATGATAAATCAAGTTGGATGATCAGATTATCACGCGCCGACTTTACTACTCTCTTGTTATTCAAAGTTGTCACCGCGATCCATATAACAAAATGCAACAGTGTTTAGCTTTCTGAATGTTAGTGATTGTGAATTTTAATGACATCTTAATAATAATAAATACATTCCCACACGATTCCATGATTTCGCTCGGTCTATATAATTTTCTTAGATGAATCCAGACTTGTTAGGCAGCGAGCATGCACCTTAATCCGTGGCTACAAAAAAGCATAAGCAAGTGCACGAGGGCATGCCCCTTTTTTTTTGTTTCCATCAAAAGTGGTCAAAACGAACAATCGGAAAGCCAAAGATGCCTACAAACAAAGAATGAATTCTAAAGAAAAGTAAATCTAGTCAAAAATTTTAGCTGGCACTTAGCCGAGGGCCAAAGGGTGCCTCGTACGAAGCTCACTTTCCAAGTTTCAACTTCGAAGTCCGGATACCTGCTGCTGCAACCACTACATAGAAACTAGAAAGCTACAAGCTTAGTGCTATAAGCCTATATATATATATATATATATATATATATATATATCATACACATTTAGATCTCTATTTTAATTTTAAACATCTACAATTTTAATTAACTTGATTTTTTTTAATATTATATACTACTTTCTGAGATTAGATTCCATGGAGTGAAAGCAAATTCGATTAAGCTGGTTCGATTTTCATTAGTTTCGGCCTGGTTACTTTGAAAATTTTGCAATTACAACACACCACTGCATAGGTAGTTACAATTTAAGTGCATGTTTAAATTCATTTATTTTGAATTTTACAATTGTTATTAAGTCTTGTTCAAATGGCATTAATCAATTACTCAAATATAAATTCCACACAAAATATAATTTGCAGACAATGGATATATACTTCCCTTCAAGTAGCTTTTTGTTATTGGTACCATGTACATGATCACTCCCCATCATTTATCCACACAAAAAATGCTGAAACCAAGCTGATGAGTATGAGAATTAATTCTACTAATCTCACCTATTATTTCATCAAGTGCAACTTCATCTTTTAGTATTGAAGTATGAGACACGCCACCAATCTTAATCACTTTCAGGCTTTGATTTTTCTCATCTTCCCAGAGTGACTGAAGCGCCATCAAGCTCACCATGTTCACCGTTCCATCACCATCCCCATATGAAACTTCCGGTTGTTCATCAAAATCACTGTTCCTATAAAACAAACTCTCTGGGGTTCTCACTCCTGTCCCTATAATACAGGTTATAGGCACTTCTGGTGCTTCTATATTCTCTATCAAGGGTAGAATGCGAGTTTCATAAGGATAAACCCCATCGGGGAAACCAATGTCCTTGAGAAAATCAGTCATGTCGTGTGCTGAATAGCTTCTATTTTGAGTTATCACTAATGGACTTTGACTACCAAATACTTTGGGATTGGGCAAAAGCCATAGGTTGCTCTCAGAGCTTCTCTGCTCACCTCTCACTATCAAAGGGTCCACTAGGGGCACTCCCAGAGTATTGCCAGATGCGAAGGTGAGCATTTCATCCATAGCACCACCCCATGGCGCAGAAAGAGCCACGAAGTGTTTAATGAATTTCTTGCGCCAAGAGGGTGGGTTTCTATTCAGGAGTTGGAGGACAAATAGACCTCCTAAGCTGTGGGAGAGAAGTATTACTGGCTTCCCGCCATTGGAAGTGCTTGCTTCTTCTATCAAACTCTTAAGATCTTTCAGGAACTTAGAGCCCACTTGAGATGGGTGACCTTCAGATGCTAGACCATACCGAAAATCATAGGGAGCTCCAAACAGAGTTTCACCATCAATATAACCAAGCTGTTCTAATGAATCTACTAGGTTTGCCATGTATTCTGTGACATGCCTGTACATATAAGTGTATAAGGTACCATTTATTAATTGATGATAAATTATATTATAAAAATAAAGCTAGACTAAATTCAACAATGCTACATACACACATTTATACATACATTATCTCATATCTACAGATTTTTTGTTGGAAAAAATATAGATGAATACATAGAAACAAAATTGGAATTAAGACTTCGAGGAACAATGAATCACTTTCTTTAGAGAGTTATTTGTCCTCACATAAAGTTTGTTAACAGATATAGGCAGTAACACTCCCAGAAGCCTTTGTGAATTCTGCAACTAATAATATTGAAGAATTCCCTCATCTCTTATTATTGTGTTTCTAGAAATCACTTCTTATAATTTGGAACAATGGGGTCTACTCTTTATAGACAATCAAGAGACATTATCAAAGATATTAGATATATGTTCCAACTAAAACATACTTCCATGAGAAGACATGTTCCTACAAGAGTTAGTTATATATGACAAGTAATGTCCAAAATCCATTAAAGGAAGCCATTGACTACCTATACCAATGCATGCATACCTTGAGTCATGCAATGGAAATTTGTAAACTACCATAATTTACAAAAAAATTCACCGTCTAATTAAACTAGGCTCATCTAATTTTCTACACGTTTACATTCTGATGATTTTGTCATATAAATAAATGTGAGAGATGTATCTCTGAAACTAATGTGTATGAAGTATTTTTTGACTAAATTAGTGGATACAAGTTATATCTCTGTGTTTATTTGTGTGCTAGAATAATTTGCATGTGAGGAAAAAAAAAATTCCCAGCAACAAGGGCTTACAACAAAGTGCAACAATCTAAATTTAATTAAAGATTAACGTATGGAGGAAAGATTTAAAATAAAGAATAATACTTTGTTCACATCTTTTGATTACACATCACTTTATATTAAATATAGGTTATAAAATCAGAATATAAATGTGTAAACTGAAATCAATTACAATCAAATAATAAAATTTGTGCAATTAAGAGATATATTTGTAAATGTATATATATATATCATTAACATTATTTTAAAATAAAAGGGGTGAACTTACTTGAGACGAGGATTGAGATAAAGAAGGGAGGAGGTGGAACCAAAGTGAGGGACCCGGGTCTGAACCCCGGGGGCATTGTAGTAATCATCGAGCTCTGGGTGGTAGTGAAGCATCATGCGCTCAGCAAAGCATTGAGTGAAAGGAGCAAGTAGGACGCTGGAATCAAACCACAGCCTGAACCATCCATTCTTTTTCTTCACAAGAGGGTACCATTTGTCACAGAGGAAGCTGGAGGGCTTATACTGAGTGGTCAGCCTGGCTTCTATTTGGTTCCCTCCGTTACCAGGTATTAGAATCAACGGATGGAGGTTGCTGCTCGCCCCACATGTGCACAGCAATGAAAGCATCACAAGCACTGTGACTCTGGCAACGCCAATTTTGAGACCCTGTTCCTTCATCACAATATCTCGTAAATAAAATAGATAATACTAATACATATACCTAGTACTTACCCCCCCCCCCCCCCTTCCAATAGTTCCTGGGCTTTGTTTTTAGTGAAGCAGCAATCCAATCCTCTGGATGAATGGATGGATGGGTTTCTCAGAAGCTTGGCATTTCTGCGTAGATGATACAAGGTAAGTACGTGTAAGATGTGGTGTGGTGGAGATTTTTTGTACATGGGATGCCACGTTATCGGGATGAAGATCGTTTGTTTTCATTTTTTGTTTCTATTTTTGTCTCTCATTTAAATTTTATTAAATGAAAATAAATTAAAATAAAAAAATATGTAATTAAATTTAAAATATTTAATAAAATTTAAATAAAAAATAGAGAAAGAAACAAAAAATGAGAATATGTGTTCTTCGTCTTACAAATTATGAATTTTCTTTCATTTATTATTATTGTTTTTTGGTTAATGACTTTCCTTTATTGAAATGAATAAATTTTTTGTTTTTGACTTAAAATAAATAAATTATTTTGTTTTAAAAATTTAGATTTTTTTAATTTTTTTATTTTTTATTTGATTAATTAGAAGAAAAAAATAAATATAATAAAATTTTTAATAAAATTCGATTATATTGTGTAAATTTTTTTTATAATCTTTATATTTATTTTATTTTTACTTAATTATTTGAGAAAAAAAATTAAAAAGATTCAAATTCACGTTTTATTAGTGAAACAAACAACACCCAAGATTCCGGTTGGGCCTAACTTGAATTTTTGTTGTTGGACTTGTTGGCTTGGGCTGGCAAGGCTTGTCTCGGTCCTAAGCTTTCGCCATAATGCCAGAAAGTGCTTTTTTTTTATTTCTTTTAGAAAAAAAAAATTCAGACAATTTTTTTTTTGACTTGCCAATTGTTTTTTTTTGTTAGATGTACATGGAGGGGCCTAGCCCTGAGAAACAACTACTCTACCAGGAAAACAAACCTTAGCAATATCCTCATTTAACAAACATCGGCAACGCACAGGGGGAGCCTCCAACAAATGAATTCCAAGTTGTTGAGAATGGCCATAATTAATCACTTGAAAGATCGTTAAGATAACACAATCACAAAAGAGAATTAAAACACTTATAAATAAAATAAAAAAAAAAATAAAATTACAAAATATACCATTAAAATAAATAAATATAAATAAATATGCTTAAAATTTAATAGATTCGAGTTATTTATTTAAAAAAAAGGAAAAAAATGATGAAACTGTTACTAAAAATGAAGGATGACAACTCCCTACTGTTGCACTCTCATACAATGAGAGATACAACAAGAAAAAAGAGAGGGAGATTTTTTTTTTGGCCGGGGCGCCCGGGGGGGGGGCGATTGAAGATTAAAATAGTATCGCATGACTTCAACCTCGTTTTTTATTCATTTTTCCTCCAAAGAAATATTACCCTTTTGTTTCCACGTGTCTTAGTTAGACTACTTAAAAGACACCTTATCCGAGAATGAAGATTCCATATCAGAGACCACATAAAATACATCAATTGTGTTGATTTTTGTGGCAATCATTTGTTGATTCTTAAAGTCAATTAAGGAATTATTTTTACTTAGTCTTAGTTAGACAACATAAAAGACGTCTTATTTTGATATTTTACATGTTAATTTTAGTGATGAAAGATTCTAATTTCTTATTTAAAGATAAATATATTTCATAATTTTTTTAATGTTTTATATGATTATATGTTATTCAGAATAAAATAAAATATATATTTTTTATATTGAGTTGTGTCCCATACTTCTTTGTATTAATGTGTTCTAATTATATTTTATTAATAATTTGTGTCTATCTCTCAGTTAAAAAAAAAATTTGTGTCAACCTCGATGGAGAAAAATAATTTGGGTAAGTTGAAATTTGAGTACTTATTGATTGAGGGCGGCTACAATTATTGGCATTTTGGCATTTTGTAGTAGGTGATTTTAGTGGTTAGTTGGAAAGTGGTAACAAAATTCTACCTTTAGTTGTTGTGCCAACATGGGAAGGCTTTTATTTCTTCTTGAAGAGTCAAGCCTCCAGGTTACAGTTGCTCTCAAGTCTCAAGTCATCGATCGTTTAATTTTCATTCGTAAAGGCGTGCGGAAATGTCTAATATAATCTCTTTCACGATGATTCATAGATGGATTAAGATTTTTCGAATCATTAATTTATTATTAAAATTAAAATATTAGATTTAATTAATAATATTTATATTCATATAAAAATTTAATTAAATAATTCTATTTTTTTATAAATAATTATATATAAAAAAATTTATAAATTTTAATTAATAATTTTTATATATATTCATATTTATATATAAATATTATGAAAAAAAAAAAAAGTAATCCATTTATAAACTCAAACAATTTGTGTATATGATAGAATCCTCCAAAAGCGTGCTAATTCTTCTGAGTTCTTAATTAGCTGTCAAGTTATAAAAGTGTTTTCCAATTGCACCGCACGCCCTTAAGAAACGAGTGCCTATAGATTAATTCTTCTGAATTTTAGTGGTACTTTAATAAATTTGATATTCAGATATGTTGTCAAGTTTTTATGGAATAGTGAATTTATAATAAATATTTTAAAATAATTAATAACTATTGAAATATTTAACAAATGACCTTATCAAACCCTAAAAAAAATATAGATATGATAGAAATCCCTAATGAATATTAACTCAGCAAGTTGACTACTTGAACAAAAGAAAAAGAAAACGATAGCTATGCATGTTGAATACAATTGGGTTATTTATACACTTTATTTTACACATTATTTACACACCAAGTAATTTATATGTAAATAATTAATAATTAATATGTAATATGTTGTGACTGAGAATTTTAATTAATGTGTAAATAATTAATAATTAAAGTATACATAATTCATGATTAGTGTGTATTATATAGTAATTAGAGATATTAATCTAATATAATTATTACAAGAAAAAGTTATTACATAATACATGTCAATTATTAATTATTTATACTTGAATCACCAGTATATAAATGGTGTGTGAAAATAAAGTGTATGAGTGGATTTTTTTTTCTTTTTGTACTAGATTTTAATAGGGTTTTAGTGAAGTCTCACCACTTGAGTAATGCTTAAGGGATCCCACTAGAATGTTAAAAGAGGAGAGAAAAAAAATAAGAGAAAGAGATGTTTCAACAAAAAGTATGAAATCTCCTATAAAAAAATTTACAAGTAAATGTCTTAACTACGTGAGTTAGGCTCACGGGAGTGGGCTTTTCCTTTTGAATATAAACATATAGCGTCCTGAATAATTATAAACATTCTTAGTTCTCAGTCGAGGGGATGCCGTATTGATTGTTAATATTGAGTTCATGACAACAATATATTTAATATCTTAGCTGAAGCTTTCAAAAGTTATTTATTTTGGTCCGGCAAGGATTAGTATTTTTCTCAAAGAGAAATTATAATAAAATTTGTTTTGAAGTGGATTTAGAATTTACTTAAGATAGACACGTATATGGTGGTAATTTAGATTCCAATTAATGAGCGTAAACCTATCGATTAACCACTTATTCTTAGCGTAATGAAATCTAGGGGATTGATACTGCAAAAAGACGAAACTTAACGTTCAAGATAAACAAAAGGTCACAAGTATGATTTTTTGCAATGAAATAGATTAACACCTTATTAAGTTAACTTGTCTTCCCGGTATATGTAAAGTTTTATTTGGATCTAATTCGCCAAATTTCAAATTTCAATCCGTGTAGAATCAACAAAGGAGGTGGGCGATACATTGGGATCGTGTCTTGACAGAGGTTTTCAAGTAAATGTCCCACGTGATCGTTGAGATCCTTTTGAATATAAACATATCGACCCTGAATAATTATAAACATTCTTAGTTCTCAGTCGAGGGGATTCCGTACGATTGTTCGTTGAGTTCATGACCAATATATTTAATATCTTAGCTTAAGCTTTCAAAAGTTATTTATTTTGTCTCCAAGGATTAGTATTTTGGTCAAAGAGAAATTATAATAAAATCCTTAGATGACAGGTAGTTATGGTCCTCACATTTAGGGTTATAGACAAACGGCAAGCCAATGAGAATACCTTATTAAGTTAACTTAATCTGTGGGTCCGACGATCGTTACAAAGGTACCGATCGTGCCGCGCAGAGGGACCGAGGTCGTAAGGTCTAGGTCGGGGTGTTAATGGCGGAGTTCGGTGATTTAGGGTTATGTCGAGTCGATCTTATGGATGGGAGGTCGTAAGGTCTAGGCCGGGGTGTTAATGGCAGAGTTCGGTGATTCATGTGTCGGGTCGATTCTTCTAGATGGGATCTTGAACCACCATCCAGAACAGTTGTCCCCAGCTTGGCGCTTGGATAAGACCTAAGTGTCAAGGTTTAGGATCATTAGGCTCGTAATGGACTGCGCCCTAACTTTGAAGCCAGGTTTCGCGGTGTCTAGTATTGAGGCCGAGGTCCATCGTTGAGTATGGGGTACCCCGGAGGTCGGGATGTGGTTGGAGACCGCGGTGGGTCCTTGCCTACATCACCATTCCTTGTTCCGAGGTTTTCCTCCTGTTGCCCTCGAGTGTGATTCACGGGATCTTTTGACTTGCAGCAGCGTCCTTCGTTGGTCTTGGATTCTTTGGAAACCGTTGCTCTTGATTTCCTCGAGAATTGAGGAGCCTTTAATGGGGAACGTCGGCTTTGCGCAGTTTCCAACCGTCCGCTGCTCTTGTAGCCAATGGGAACGGAGAGCATTAAATGTAGATTTTATGGTTTGACCGGCTCTTCCTTCCTAGGAATCAATCAGAGCGTTCCATTCTCTTTATAAATAAGGGATGTTTGCGTTCGACTTTGGCATTCCCTTTTTCCTTTCTGTGTCTCTATTTGGAAGTGGCATTTCTTCAGAGAAATGGTTCCTTATTTCCCTATGCATTCTTGGAGAGTTTCGCCTCTTGCGAGGGTTTTCTTTTTATTCTTTCCTAAATCTTTGAAACTTTGTCATGTCTTCGTAAACGGTTCTTCTACTAGATATCTCACTTTCTCAGCGTGATTAAAGAGGGCAATTTACTTCCTCAGCGTACCCTGATTTCTTGTTTGATATTTGTCATCGTTAGGGAGGTCTGAGTCGCTTATCGTGTTGGACGGGGTTCTTCGGAGCTAGGGTGTTTCACTCTTCTTGTTCTTGCCCGGGGATATGATGGTCGTTTCGCCCTGAACAAGCCATCGGGTTAGTAGGGGGAACTATTGAAGCTGTTCCGTGCCTTGAAACAACTTGGGGTGATCGTGAGGTCGGCTAAGGCTCGAGTGGAATGATCTTCTTTGTGGGAAGTTGTGCCCCGTCTATTGGAAAAATGTGTGTTTCGGCCTTTACAGGTGGAGGCAATGCAGAAGATTTAGCGTTCTGGAATCCTGACTCCGGTTACTGAGATTCTTCAAAGTCAATCCACTTTTTTAAGAGGCTGGTGCGGATTCTAGGGAGTAGACATGTGCTGGTTCTGGAGGAAATGTGGATGCGATATGACCCGAGATATCGATGATGTTGGTTCCCTCCTCTGGGGTCTTTCATGTCTTTATACTTTCTTTTCCCTCTCTTTTTGATGTAAGATGATGTATGAAATGAGAAATTAATAAAAAAATTTCCTTTGCTTTGAATCTTGTGTCTTCTATTTTTCTTTCTTCTGTTATTCGTGGTATTTATATTATACCGGGGTGAGTCCAACGCTCACCTTGACGACGCGATATGTTAAGTTGCCCCCAGCTTGGTACTTAGTCGAGACTGGTGAAGTGTCAAGTTTAAATACTTAGATCCGAGGCCTTTGTACCTTAGGGGAACTTTATCGAGGTAGTCAATCCTCCGGGGTCTGAACAAGTTTTCCGAGCTCTTGGACCCTGATGCGTGTCTCTTGCTCTGTTAGATAACTGTCCTCTTGACTGCCATGACGGCTACGTGGGCCGCGTGGCGCACTCGGGTTGAGTGGACATGTATAGTGTTTTGCACGCCATGATGAATATCTTTTCAAATATAAAGTGCTCGGACAGAATTGCCCCCTAACTGTAACCCCTATAAGTAGGGTATTAGCCTTTTTGTTTCATTTCGCTGATTTTCATCAAAACTGGTGGCATGAGGTGATTTCTGACGAGCGTTGCGACGACGCAAAGCGGTTCTAGAATTTTTGGACTTCCCAGAGCTTGATTTCTTTGTCCTACTTCCATTATCTTCAAGGTATTTCCTTTTTCTTGACTTTGATTTTGTTTATTTTCGTTTCGTGAATAGTTACGCACTCTTTCTTTATTGCGAACAAAGGTGGGAAAAATTGTTTCCCCCATCTTCTGATGGTATTACCTTATAGAGCACCTCCTCCATCACTCTGCGCGCGACGAAGGTGTCCTTCCGAGGTTTTAACCTTGGTGGGTGTGAAGGCTAGTGCATGGGTGCATTCAGTTTTCTTCTGTTCGCCTATTACCATGTTTGGATCTTTGAACTTGACTGGTTCTGACCCTGTGCCTCTATGTGTCTTCCAGGAATTCGAATAGCCAGAAAGAGAGCGCTCGTTCTTGAAGAGCCTACCCCGGTTCCAAAGGCTCAGGAACTGGAGAATCAAGAGGCCGAAGAGGAGGCGATTTGTATTCGTCGAGGTCCAAGATTAGCTTACACCTGGGTCACGGACGATGCCTTCGATAGGATCTCTCGCTATGAGTCTAGGGCGAAGTTGGACAAATTAATAGAATATTTGGAACTTACTGAGGGAGGAGTCCGAGATGACGAGTTCCTGATCGTGTCCCAGGGGAGAGAACAGGTGTGTTCTGTAACATCCTTGTGGGGATGTCACATTTAAAAAGAAAATAAAAGAAAAATAAATAAAATCTACCCAAGTTGTAAAACATTTGTTACATAATAATACGGATTGTAAAATTCTTCCTGTTAAACAAAATATTATTAAATAAAATAACGCGAAAACACAAAATTAACAAACTAACATCACACATAATATACATAGGATTTTACTCATAAGTTATACAAATAATTTACAACTAAAATATTTAAACTGAAACAGTAAACAAAAGCAATAAAGACTATATATACAAACATGACGCGCCCAAGTACACATCATAAATATTTAACCCTCTCGAAGGATCACTCTCAGGAAGATCATCAGGAGATAAATATCCAGGATGCCTCGACTCTCGGCGGAAACGAGACCGCGTCGTCGACACGCTGCTAATCTCACTAGGCGCAGTGAACATCCCACCCCAATAACGCCTAAGAGATAACGGCAACTCCAAATGCAGAAACACCGTAGTCGTCATGACTGGTTCTCCATCAAACTCATTATGTAGGGACACAGTCAACCGTCCCACGTAAGTCACCGAGTCTCTGTCTTCACGCAGTCGCCAGGCTGTCGATCCCCCATGAAACTCAAGCTGTACAAAACCCAGAAATCCTGGCACCGCCATACTCAAGCAATCAATCCAATGGATATGGATGATCCAATAGTTCTTGATCTTCGTACTGATCTTCGGCTTGCTGCTCCTCCTCTTCTTCAAGATACACACACTCAAGAAGTTGTTCCTCTTCCTCAAACTCTTTACCACAAAATTTAATATATACAGAAAACACATACAATAAAGAGGTAAGACAAATCTGTATCAACACATACATAGTAAATAAGAAAACGACAATACAACAGTTATACAATTCATACAATATAGAATGTTATAACGACATAAACATAATACAAAGACATAACACAAACACAAGTATAAGAAATTAATATCAACATAGATACAATATAAGAATTAATATCATAGATAAATGTATATCCATACATAATATAAATATAAAATCATCGATAAGGATATAATAATGCACCATATATATATATATAAATATGCAATATGACACGATCCTACTCCATGGAGCTAAACACATACAGACATAAGAGAGAATGACCCGTAAAATCTTATTAGTACCACCAGGCTGCCCAACCAAACTATTCCGCGGTCTCACGTTGCGTCTATAGCCCACTGAAACACGTCGTGGTGTAGCATATGGTAACATGTTGTATACTACAGACATTGTACTAATTTAGACTTTACAAGATCTCGATTAAATATAGTGCGTGTCGAGTCCGTTAGTGTGTTACCGGGTACTACGACCTAGCGGAGCTACCAACTGTCCACATATGGAATACCGCACACTAAAGTCTCCAAGTCCATTCGAAATTGAACCACACTACACTTATCGCACCGACAATACGATGTGATTCACCTCGTCAATCAATCCACCAATTATCAACTAAATTGGCACAAACTCAATATATGATCTTAAAATAGTTTCCAAAATTATCAAAATACCCTCAATGGTATAAATATACGTATTTACGCAAATGTCCTCATTGGCAAAAACTCACTTATATATACAGCAAGTCCCACCAGAAAAATACTGTTTCACAACCTGTCCGGGTCCACCACTTTGGCCCGACAGTAAACGTCACTATTTTCATCAATCGCGTAGAAATTTTATCGCGTTTTCACAATTCCGTCATTTTTACAAACGTTTTTAAATCGCATGAATACATTTTTCTGTTTTTAAAATAGCGTAGGATTTTTAATACATTTTCTCAATCGCGTAAGATTTTTAAATTATTTTCTTATCCGAATTCCTTAGAAATCACTGTTTAAATAAACAGAAATAATATTTAATACGTTTAAAACTACGTAGAATATTTTTCATACCGTATACTGTCTTTTGGACATCTTTCCTATCTTATTTGTCCATTTTTAATAAAAATTGACAGTATTTTGTTTAGAAAATTCATAATAATGGTTTTCTAATTTTTCTGTAAAAATTCTTTTTCTTTTTATTTATTTAACCATATAATTACTTCCTTGAAAATTACTAACGTGCTTCAAAATGTGAAATGAGTTCTACGTTAGAAATTTTATAGGAGTTACTATTTTTATTTTCAACTATAAAATTCTTAATTTTAACCACTTAAACTTAATCTAAATTCTTTTATTTCCTCAAAATCATTTTCTGATCATTGTTATAAAAATTCCTTTTATTATTGTTTACTTCTCTTTAATTGAAAATGATTTGGAAAACAACTTTTAAAATCATAATTACATGGCTTAGGCATGTTGGCCGAAATGCTTCAATTTCCTCCTTTGATCCATAAATTTATTTTTCTTACTTTAAATTCATTTGTAACCTATTACTTTTCCTAGGTTAATTAAATCACACTTTTAGAAAATTGTTGAGAACATTTTGGTTCCCATTTCTTGGTCAATGGTCGTGAGCCTTGTTGATGTGTTCTTAGGAACACTCATGCAATCCTTGACATATTATTCACATCCTATAAATTGTCATGCATTTCTAACACATACAATATTATCAAAACTTGTAGACATGCAAATTAATACAAATAACAAATAGGAAAGCTTATAACAAACACACAAATGAATCCTTATGGATTCTACAACCACAAACAAATTCCATCTTCTTACCACCACCTAAGGATGATAAGATTTAGTCTTCCTCTTACCTTAAATGAAGACAAATATGCTTTCACTCCTTTCCTAGGGTTTCAGTTTTCTCCTTGAAAACACCTATCAAGCTTAAACAAATTTCTACAAGTTACTAACATTAAAGAGAGCTTAAACCATGGATAAATCATGGCTTAGAACTTTGAAAAAGAGTTTAGAAATAGAAAACAAGGAATTTCACCTTCTAGGTAAAATCTTCCAAGTAGGTTTTCAAGCCTCAAATGAATGATTTTGCAAGAACTCTCAACTAGAGATGTTCTTAGAATTGTGTCTAGGTTTAGAAAAGTGAGTTGGATAAAATTTTAGGTAGATGGATGGTGTGTAAGGGTACTTGGCCGAATGCTTCACCAAGAGAACAACAATGGAGGTTTGTATTTTTGGAAGAGAGAGAAGAGAGAAAATGCATGAAAATCAAGTGATTATGGCCTTCAATGGAGTGAATGGCCGTAGACTTCAAGTGGGCAAGAGGTGTCCATTTGTGTTGGCTCCATCCAAACCTTAGAATTGATCAATGGTGAGGATTAAGCCTTGTTCTCTAAGCTTAGCTCTCATTGGTTCATCCTAGCCTTGTCACTTAACCTAGTCATCATGCTTAGTCACTAATTAAGCCTAGTCATTACGCTTAGTCACTAACCTAGTCACTAGCCTTGTCATTAGCTATCTGTTCTAGCTCAAAATGTTTACTGCTTTGTTAAACGTGGGTCCCACAAGACATTTTCGGGTCCACTGTCATTTAACTATACTGACTAATAAAATAATATTATAATAATATAAATTATTTTATTTTACAGTAAAATCCTAAAAATTAAAAGATTATTTACCGTCTCATTCAATTGGGTTTAGTAAGATCCCCACTCTGAATAATTAAAAATAAGATTTCCCTACCGAAAAATATTTTTTTCCGTTAGGAGCAAATCACACAAAAAGTCCAAATAAAATCACAGACAAGTAATATTAAACATCAGTATCATATAGAAAATTTAAAAACAAGACATTCGACATAATGGTCATTTTTTTATTTTTCTCCACTACAAAGCAAATCATTCAAAACACTCAAATAAAATTATAGACAAGTAAAATGTATCAAGTATATCACATGAGAAAAATTTAAAACAAGTAGTTTGACAAAAATTTTATTTTGATCTCAAGCAAAATATGCAAAACGACCAAAGAAAATCATAGACTGTAATATATATTTGTATTTCATACAGAAAAACAAGAAACAGCAAAATAGGGACACAATGGTCTTTCACCCAAAAGTTTGAAAAACAGCAAACAGAACATTCGGGACATTTTTCCAAAAGTTGGGGTGTTACAACTCTCCCCAACAAATAAAAATTTCGTCCTCGAAATTCGCTGCACATCAAAACAAATGAGGATATTGATCCTCATTTTATCTTCCAAACTCCCAGGTAGCATCACCGTCACATTATTCCATATGACCTTCACCAATTCGATCATTTTCCCTCGAAGCTGCTTTACCTTTCTGTCCTCTATTCTAACAGGTAAAGTCTCATAAGTTATATTCTCCTTCAGCTGCACTTCGTCAGGTAGTATAACATGCGTCGGATCCGGAACATACTTCCGCAACTGAGATACATGAAATAAATCATGCAGATTTGATAGAAAAGGCGGCAAAGCAATCTGATACGCCACAGGACCTATCTGTCGGATAATCTGATACGGTCCAATGAACTTAGGAGTAAGCTTCTTGGATTTAATAACTCTTCCGACACCAGTCGTAGGAGTCACTCTTAGAAACACATGTTCACCCTCCTCAAATTCAAGAGGTCGTCTTCGTTTATCCGCATAACTCTTCTGCCTGCTTTGCGCCGTCTTCATCTTTTCCTGTATCATCTTTACCTTCTCCGTAGTCTGTTGTACAAGATCTGGTCCAATAGTCATATTTTCCCCATCTTGATACCAACATAACGGCGTTCGACATCGTCTCCCATACAATGCCTCATAGGGTGTCATCCCTATACTTGATACTTGAGTGAAACTATTGTTGTAGGTGAATTCTATCAAAGATAAAAATTCATCCCAACTTCCTCGTTGTTCCAAAACACAAGCACGCAACAGTCTTCCAAAGATCGTATAGTTCTTTCGTGTCGACCATCGGCCATGCGGATGATACGTCGAGCTCAGTCGCAACTTAGTTCCCATTGCTTCTTGCAGACTTCGCCAGAATCTTGACTTAAACCTCGGATCTCGATCAGAAACTATACATGTAGGCACACCATGCAGTCTGACAATCTCACCGATGTACAACTGGGTTAATCTTTCCAACGAATACTTGATATTGATTGGTAAGAAATGAGCCGACTTTGTAAGCCTATCGACTATAACCCATATCGAATCATGACCTTTCCTTGTCTTCGGCAATCCAGTAACGAAATCCATAGAGATACTATCCCACTTCCACTCTGGAATAGCTAACGGTTGCAACATACCAGCTGGTCTCTGATGTTCCACTTTCACTTTCTGACAAACCAGACAAGACTCCACATATTCTACTATGTCTCTTTTCATCATTGGCCACCAAAACAACCTTTTCAAGTCTTGGTACATTTTGGTCATCCCCGGATGTAAACTCAAGTCACTAGTATGAGCTTCATCTAGGATCGACTTCTTCAATTCAGAATCATCAGGCATACAAATTCTTCCCTTAAACCTTAAGATTCCATCTGCTCCTTCTTCTACCGTCGCCTTATGACCTTGCTTTAACAATTCCCTCTCATTCTGCAAAAATATGTCTTACTTTTGTTTATCTCGGACTACATCGAGAAATTCATTTATGATCACCACCTTACATAGGCGAACTCTTCCAGGCAGAAACTCCACAGACAACCATAGATCTCGGAACTTGTTAATCAATTCCTCCTCCTTTATCATCATTGCCGAAACACTAAGCACCTTTCTACTTAAGGCATCAGCTACCACATTAGCTTTTCCTGGGTGGTATTGGAGTTGAAAATCATAATCCTTTAAGAATTCCAACCATCGCCTCTGTCTCATATTCAATTCTTTCTGATCAAACAAGTACTTTAGACTCTTGTGATCACTAAAGACATTGAACATTGCTCCATACAGAAAATGCCTCCACACTTTCAGAGCAAAAACCACCGCGGCCAATTCCAAATCGTGCGTTGGATAATTCCTCTCATGAACCTTCAACTGTCGAGAAGCATATGCCACCACATTCCGATTTTGCATCAATACGCATCCTAACCCTTGGTAAGAAGCATCACAATACACATCAAAAGTTCCCTTAGAATCTGGCAAAATCAACACTGGTGCAGTTGTTAACTTTTTCTTCAATTCTTGGAAATTGGCTTCACGCTCTTCCGTCCACTCAAAAGCTTGACTTTTCCTCGTAAGCTGCGTAAGCGGTCCAGCAATCTTAGAAAAACCTTCGATAAACCTCCGGTAATATCCAGCAAGTCCAACAAAACTTCGAACTTCTGTCACCGTCTTAGGTCTTTTCCATTGTAAAACAGTCTCCACTTTCGATGGATCTACCGCAATACCTTCTTTCGAAATCACGTGACCTAGAAATTGGACTTCTTCCAACCAGAACTCACACTTGGCCAATTTCGCATACAGCTGCTTTTCCTTCAAAATCTGAGGAACAATACCCAAATGTTCAGCATGCTCTTCCTTAGATTGAGAATAGATCAGAATGTCATCGATAAAGACAAAGGCAAATCTGTCTAGATACGGACGAAAAATCCTGTTCATATAATCGATAAATATGACAGGAGCATTCGTCACCCCGAATGGCATTACTTGATACTCATAATGTCCATAACGAGTTCGAAAAGCTGTTTTTGGTACATCCTCCCCCTTAACACGAATCTGGTGATAACCCGATCTCAGATCTATCTTGGAGAATACCACTGCTCCCTATAACTGATCCATCAGGTCGTCAATTCTTGGAAGCGGATATTTATTCTTGATTGTCACCTTGTTTAGCTGACGATAATCCACACAAAGTCGAGAAGTTTCGTCCTTCTTCTTGATCAAAAGCACTGGCGCTCCCCATGGTGAAACACTAGGTCGCACAAACTGTTTCTCCAACAGTTCCACCAATTGCTCTTTCAACTCTACCAACTCTGCTGGCGACATACGATAAGGTGCAATTGAGATATGACCTGCTCCTGGTACTAAATCAATTGAAAACTCGATCTCCCTCTCAGGTGGCAAACCAGGTACGTCATCAGGAAAAATCTCTAGAAACTCGTTGACAACAGGAATAGTATTCACATCCTTCTCTTTCTTAACTTCTAGAGAAGATAATATCACATATCCCTGCGCTCCCTCTCTCAACAAAGATTTGACTTTAACCGCAGTCAAGAATCCAGACTTTTTTTC
Source organism: Ormosia emarginata (assembly GCA_029884605.1). Taxonomy (NCBI): domain Eukaryota; kingdom Viridiplantae; phylum Streptophyta; class Magnoliopsida; order Fabales; family Fabaceae; genus Ormosia; species Ormosia emarginata. The sequence goes on from JAQQTP010000082.1 coordinate 71,745,209, forward strand.
CTTAGGAAAAACTATGGTTTTGCTTGCACAGTCTATAAGGATATGGTTAGAAGATAACCAATCAATCCCTAATATCACATCTATCTCAACAAGAGGCAAACAAATCAAGTTGACCAAAAACTTATGGTCTTTCACAACAATAAGACAATCCAAACATATCTTTGATGTAACTACAGGTTTAGCAGTTGGCGTAGAAACACTCAACTTAACATTCAAAGAAGACACAAGCAACTTCAATCTTTCCACACAATCATATGCAATAAATGAATGTGTTGCACCAGAGTCATATAAAACAGTCAGAAGATTAACTTCAATGACTCCTTCTCCCTGAATAAGGTCATCAGACTTAGAAACTTCAGTTCCCGTCATAGTATATACTCGCCCTCCAAATCTCGGTTGAGTACTTCCTGACCTTTGTTGGTTGGCACGAACATAACGAACAGCAGGTTTTCTCTCTGGCTGAATGCAGTCTCTAGATATGTGCCCAGGTTGTTGACAATTAAAACAAACTGGCCCTCTGATTGTGCAATCTAAAGAAATATGACCTTTCTTCCCGCACTTAAAACATGTTGGCGTAAACGCCACTTTCTGACCAGCTCCTTTACCATTAGCACTTCCGCCAACTGGCGGTCGTTGAGGTTGATTCCCTGGTGGTCTAGAATACGACTTATGTTGAAACCGAGTAATATTACTGCCACCACTTCTCTGAAACCTTGTTGGCCCAAAGTTACGATTCCTCTGATCTCGTGACGGCTCCAACTCCTCGAGTCGCGCACACGCATCAACTAAAGCATGAAACTGATTCATTCTCAAGGATAACATTCCTCGTTTCAGTTCCACTCTTAACCCTGCTTCAAACTTCTGACATCTTCACCCATCATCTGGTCGAGTTTGAGCATAATCTTAGAATTGAGACAAACTCTCAAATTTTGTAGCATACTCATTCACAGTCATATTACCCTGACGTAAACCAAGAAACTCCATTTCCTTGGCATGCCTAACACTCGCAGGAAAATACTTCTCCAGAAAAGCATTAAAAAATACCTCCCATGTAATTTCTACTCCCTCAACTAACAATAATCGGCGGGTTCCTCTCCACCAATGTTCACCATCTCCCCTCAGCATAAAGGCTGCATATGTCACCTTCTTCTCATCAGAGCATCTCATTCCTTCAAAAATTCTCTCCAAGTCTTGTATCCATTGACTTGCTTTCTCAGGGTCAACCTCGCCTCTAAACTGTGGCGGATTGTGGCGCCTAAATTCAGATAAATTTAGGACATCAGTAGTAGCATCTTGCTGTTGAGCTGCTCTCAAATTTTGCTGCATAATTACTTCAGCCATCCGCTGCATAGCTTCAGCAGCCGCAATCATTGGGTCCACTACCCGATTCACATTCGCACGTCCTCTGCCTCTACCAGACATCTTCTTTCTTCAAGCATAACAAAATAAAGTCAGATACATCCTTTCGGAAGTAAATCACAGAGAATCACACAACACAAACAAAAACAAACCCAACCACAACCCCAAAAGACTCTAACTTGGGCTCGATACTAACTAATATAACACCCTTGTGGGATGTCACATTTAAAAAATAAAATAAAAGAAAAATAAATAAAATCTACCAAAGTTGTAAAACATTTGTTACATAATAATACTGATTGTAAAATTCTTCCTGTTAAACAAAATATTATTAAATAAAATAACGCGGAAACACAAAATTAACAAACTAACATCACACATAATATATATAGGGTTTTAGTCATAAGTTATACAAATAATTTACAACTAAAATATTTAAATTGAAACAGTAAACAAAAGCAATAACAGACTATATATACAAACGCAAACGCGCCCAAGTACACATCATAAATATTTAACCATCTGAAGGATCACTCTCAGGAAGATCATCAGGAGATAAATATCCAGGATGCCTCGACTCTCGGCGGAAACGAGACCGCGCCGTCGACACGCTGCTAATCTCACTAGGCGCAGTGAACATCCCACCCCAATAACGCCTAAGAGATAACGGCAACTCCAAATGCAAAAACACCGTAGTCGTTATGACTGGTTCTCCATCAAACTCATTATGTAGGGACAAATCAACCGTCCCACGTAAGTCACAGAGTCTCTGTCTTCACGCAGTCGCCAGTGTCGATCCCCCATGAAACTCAAGCTGTACAAAACCCAGAAATCCTGGCACCGCCATACTCAAGCAATCAATCCAATGGATATGGATGATCGGATGGTTCTTGATCTTCGTACTGATTTTCGGCTTGCTTCTTCCTCTTCTTCAAGATACACACACTCAAGAGGGTCGTTCCTCTTCCTCAAACTCTTTACCACAAAATTTAATATATACAAAAAACACATACAATAAAAGGTAAGACAAATCAGATCAACACATACATGGTAAATAAGAAAACGACAATACAACAAGTTATACAATTCATACAAGTATAGAATGTTATAACTACATAAACATAATACAAAGATAACACAAACACAAGTATAAGAAATTAATATCAACATAGATACAATATAAGAATTAATATCATAGATAAACGTATATCCATACATAATATAAATATAAAATCATCGATAAGGATATAATAATGCACCATATATATATATATATATATATATATATATATATATATAAATATGCAATATGACACGATCCTACTCCATGGAGCTAAACACATACTGAGATATCGAGAGAATGACCCGTAAAATCTTATTAGTACCACCAGGCTGCCCAACCAAACTATTCCGCGGTCTCACGTTGCGTCTATAGCCCACTGTAACACGTCGTGGTCTAGCATACAGTAACACGTTGTATACTATAGGCATTGTACTAATTTAGACTTTACAAGATCTCGATTAAATATAGTGCGTGTCGAGTCTGTTAGTGTGTTACCGGGTACCCTGGCCCAGCGGAGCTACCAACTGTCCACATATGGAATACTGCACACTAAAGTCTCCAAGTCCATTCGAAATTGAACCACACTACACTTATCGCACCGACAATACGATGTGATTCACTTCGTCAATCAATCCACCAATTATCAACTAAATTGGCACAAACTCAATATATGATCTTAAAATAGTTTTTAAAATTACCAAAATACTCTCAATGGTATAAATATGCGTATTTACGTAAATGCCCTCATTGGCAAAAACTCATATATATATACAGCAAGTCCCACCAGACAAATACTGTTTCACAACCTGTCCGAGTCCACCACTTTGGCCTGACAGTAAACGTCATTGTTTTCATCAATCGCGTAGAAATTTTATCGCGTTTTCACAATTTTGTCATTTTTACAAACTTTTTTAAATCGCGTGAATACATTTTTCTGTTTTTAAAATCGCGTAGGATTTTTAATACGTTTTCTCAATCGCGTAAGATTTTTAAATTATTTTCTTATTCGAATTCCTTAAAAATCACTGTTTAAATAAAAGTAAATAATATTTAATACGTTTAAAACTACGTAGAATATTTTTCATACCGTATATCTTGTCTTTTGGACATCTTTCCTATCTTATTTGTCCATTTTTAATAAAAATTGACAAAGATTATTTTGTTTAGAAAATTCATAATAATGGTTTTCTAATTTTTCTATAAAAATTATTTTTTTTTTATTTATTTAACCATATAATTACTTCATTGAAAATTACTAACGTCGTCAAAATGTGAAATGAGCTCTACGTTAGAAATTTTATAGAGTAATGCTTGTTTTTATTTCCAACTATTAAATTCTTAATTTTAACCACTTAAACTTAATCTAAATTCTTTTATTTCCTCAAAATCATTGTTATAAAAATTCCTTTTAGTATTGTTTACTTTCTTTAATTGAAAATGATTTGGAAAACAACTTTTAAAATCATAATTACATGGCTTAGGCATGTTGGCCGAAAAGCTTCAATTTCCTCCTTTGATCCATAAATTCATTTTTCTTACTTTAAATTCATTTGTAACCTATTAATTTTCCTAGGTTAATTAAATCACACTTTTAGAAAATTGTTGAGAATATTTTGGTTGCCATTTCTTCGTCAATGGCCGTGAGCCTTGTTGATGTGTTCTTAGGAACACTCATGCAATCCTTGACATATTATTCACATTTTATAAATTGTCATGCATTTCTAACATATACAATATTATCAAAGCTTGTAGACATACAAATTAATACAAATAACAAATAGGAAAGCTTATAACAAACACACAAATGAATCCTTATAGATTCTACAACCACAAACAAATTCCATCTTCTTACCACCACCCAAGGATGATAAGATTTAGTCTTCCTCTTACCTTAAATGAAGACAAATATGCTTTCACTGCTTTCCTAGGGTTTCGATTTTCTCCTTCAAAACACCTATCAAGCTTAAACAAATTTCTACAAGTTACTAACATTATAGAGAGCTTAAACCATGGATAAATCATGGCTTAGAACTTTGAAAAAGAGTTAAGAAATAGAAAACAAGGAATTTCACCTTCTAGGTAAAATCTTCCAAGTAGGTTTTCAAGCCTCAAATGAATGATTTTGCAAGAACTCTCAACTAGAGATGTTCTTAGAATTGTGTCTAGGTTTAGAAAAGTGGGTTGGATAAAATTTTAGGTAGATGGATGGTGTGTAAGGGTACTTGGCCGAATGGTTCACCAAGAGAACAACAATGGAGGTTTGTATTTTTGGAAGAAAGAGAAGAGAGAAAATGCATGAAAATCAAGTGATTATGGCCTTCAATGGAGTGAATGGCCGTAGACTTCAAGTGGGCAAGAGGTGTCCATTTGTGTTGGCTCCATCCAAGCCTTAGAATTGATCAACGGTGAGGATTAAGCCTTGTTCTCCAAGCTTAGCTCTCATTGGTTCATCCTAGCCTTGTCACTTAACTTAGTCATCATGCTTAGTCACTAATTAAGCCTAGTCATTAAGCTTAGTCACTAACCTAGTCACTAGCCTTGTCATTAGCTATATGTTCTAGCTCAAAACGTTTACTGCTTCGTTAAACGTGGGTCCCGCAAGACATTTTCGGGTTCATTTGTCATTTAACTATACTAACTAATAAAATATTATTATAATAATATAAAATTATTTTATTTTACGGTAGAATCCTAAAAATTAAAAGATTATTTACCGTCTCATTCAATTGGGTTTAGTAAGATCCCTCAGCTCTAAATAATTAAAAATAAGATTTCTCCTGCCCGAAAAATATTATTTTTCTGTCCCGGAGCAAATCACATAAAAAGTCCAAATAAAATCACAGACAGTAATATTAAATACTGTATCATATAAAAAATTTAAAAACAGTGCATTCAGGACATAATGGTCATTTTTTTATTTTTTTCCACTACGAAGCAAATCATTCAAAACACTCAAATAAAATTATAGACAGTAAAATATATCAGTATATCTCACAGAAAAATTTAAAATAGTAGTTTGACAATTTTTATTTTACGGTCTCGAAGCAAAATATGCAAAACGACAAAAGAAAATCATAGACTGTAATATATATTTGTATTTCATACAGAAAAATAAGAAACAGCAAAATAGGGACACAACGGTTTTTCATCCAAAAGTTTGAAAAACAGCAAACAGAATATTCGGGACATTTTTCCAAAAGTTGGGGTGTTACATGTTCGACCCGTCAAGCGAGGGAACACTTCATGTTTTTCTATGAGGACTTCTTCACGAGGTTTGGGCTTCGCCTCCCCTTCAACGACTTCCACATTGCTGTCCTCCGGACTCTTCATGCTACCCCCAGTCAAATCTACCCCAATGGTTAGACAAATATCCTGGCTTTCGAGAGAATATACCGATTGTTGGGGTTACGATGCTCCGATGAGACATTTTTCTATTTCTATACGAAGTATTCCGTTCATGGTGCTCGTGCTCGTCAACAATCTTGGCTGTCGGTGCGATCTCGACAAGGAAGAACGGTCTTTTTTCCACACTTGGAAAGTTACAAGGTCTTTAAGGAAAAGTTCTTTAAGTTGATGGCGATCGGTGACACTCGTCCTTTCTAGTTAGGGAGTGACAGGGAGCCAACATTTAGCCTATATTGGAATAAGGCGACATGGAGCATCCCCCCAATCATTCGAGAGGGAGATCGGCCACCTGAATTACGAGGAGATTGAGTGTGTCAATTTCTTCGAAATGTGGGTTGACGAGGTCGGTAAAATCCGGCCTAAAGATATATTGGATGTTGTGGACGATGTGGAGCTTTGGGTTATGCTAGGTAGTATAGGATGTTGTTCATGCTTATTTTCTTTTCCTTTGTCGTTATATAGATCTAATTGCCTATGTTGGTTTTTCAGAGAGCTTGGCCAAGATGTCTCAGGATGGAAACGCGTTGGCCATTCGTGAAACTTTGAAGGCCAGAAGTGAACAGGGGCCATTAGACCTCATCGCTGACGTTGTGCCAGTCTCACCACCCTGTTCGACTGAGGTCCCGATCACGGAGAGGGAACCGGTCCACATGGAGGATTCCCCCTCAGTGCTCGTGAGGCATAAGAGAAAAGCGGCTGATGAGGGTCAGTTAGACGACCAGGGTAAGAGGTTACGGTTGAGGAAGACACCAGTCCAATCAGCACCGGGCCAATCAATTTATACCGTGAGAATCAGGATTCCCGTGAGTTCATCGACTTCCAGCTCCTAGATGAAGAAGTTGAAGCTCATCTAGCCCCGCATGGCAAGAAGGATACCTTCTCCTTGTTCGAGACTCTTGGGCTCCGTCTTGCCTTGGAGACTCGGTACTTGGAGCATATGGTTGAAGACTATGAGCGGACGTTGGCAGAAAATGAAGCGGGGTGAAAACTAAGCTCTTAGGGCAAAGAAAGAGGCTGTAAAGGCCAAAAATGATACTAAGGCTCGGGCCCTAGAGCTGGAGAATGAAGTGGTCGTCTTGAAGGAAGCGACGAAGGAAAAGGAGGCCAACTTGACGGAGGCCAAAAGGTGTGCAGCCGATCTAAAAACTAAGAATGAAGGTCTTCGGGCCAGGAACAACCGACTTGATGCCCAAGTTACTTCCATATGAGGCGGTGTCGGGCAGCTTATTACTGTTTACACTGATATCAAGGAGAAGCAATTTCAAAATACCATCAACCAAGTTCAGCTCTTCAATCCCGGGGTTGATCTGGTTCTGGATTCCCTGGACTCCGGGAAGGTAGTCCGAGATGGTCGTCTCATGCCTCCTCATTCACTGCAGAGGGTTCAAGTGTTGATGGCTCTTCCGCCGAGGTCCGCGGTCCAGATCCCACCGCGGAGTAATTCTGATTTTTATTCTTGCCTCCTACGTGGGGTTTTGCTTTTGTGTGGACAAAAGTGCTACTCCAATTTTCAGGATTTTAATCAAGTTAGTTTTGTTGCATTCCTTTGTTTATTTCAGGGTCCAACGCCCTTCGTGTTGTTTTGACTTTGTGATTTTAATGAGGAAAGACCGCGGTCCGGGTCCAACGCTCATTACCGTTGAGCGCTTATGGTTCCCTTTAGGACTTCGCGTGATAAGAAATTTAGAAACCTTGACTTAGGATCTGATGTCCAAAGTGGATTGGCATTTGGGATCCGTGCCTAAGGTAAGAAACCATGTCCGGGGTTCATTACCGTCTGCTTTGCTGTTCAGGATGTCTCGTGACTTTGGTATAGAAACCTTGTCCGGGGTCCATTACTAATCGCTTTGGTATTTAGGATGCCGCGTGACTTTGTTTTGAGAAACTAGTACTTGTCGGGGTCTTTCGTGCTTATAGTTTGGTGCGAGAATTTTTTCGAGTAGAGATTTTTTTACTGCACGACCTATCTAGTATAAGACAACTTCCCGGTTGGTACCATCAGTCTTTCGTGCTTATGGTTTGGTGCGATAATTTTTCCAAGTCGGGATTTTTCTACTGCACAACCTATTTAGCACAAGACAACTTCACGGTTGGTACCATGGCATCTTGGGACGTCGTGGTAGGTCTTTGAAAATTTCGTTTAACCAAATGCACTAACTCTGTGATGCTTATTTTATTAAATATCTTGAAGGACTAAGGTCTATATAATAATTGGGGCAAATCAAACATAAGGTGGACTAGGAGATTAGGCCTTAAAAGGCACTTAGTTGCAGTACTTTCTAAGTTTGTCTGCATTTCAAAAATTCTTCACTGGTTTGCCCATCAACGTCTCTAGAGTGTAAGGTTCTTTGCCAGTACTAATCACGATACGGTAGGGGCCTTCCTAGTTAGGGACTAATTTTCTTTGGAAGACATTTTTTTCGCTGATGTCAGCCCTGCAAAGTACTAGATCGCCTGGATGGAACCTTCTAGGAATGACCTTCAGGTTGTACTAGGCTGCCATTCTTTTCTTGATCGCGACATCGCGTATGTGTGCGATGCACCTTTTTTCCTCCAACAGATCCAAGTTTTCCCTAATCAGTCTGAGGTTGTTATCAGGTGAAAAGTTCTGGAGACACCAACTCGGTTCCCTTATCTCCACCGAGATCATTGCATCACATCTATAGGTTAGCTTGAATGGGGTTTCACCCGTTGTGGAGTGAGGAGTGATTTGGTAAGCCCCAAAGGACATGGTCTAACTGCTCTGCCCAATCTCCTTTAGCTTCGTCAAGTCTTCTCTTTAACCCCCTGACTATAACACGGTTGGCTATCTCAGCTTGCCCGTTTGTACGAGGGTTTTCTATGGCACTGCAGTGATGCTTTATCTTCAGCCCGTCGAGTAGTTCTTCGAACCCCTTATCTTTGAACTGCGTTCCGTTATCTGTCATGATTGATTACGGGACCTCGAATCTAATAATAATGTGGCGCCAAGTGAATCTTTGAATCTGGGCCAAGGTGATGGTGACCAGGGGCTCTACTTTTATCCACTTGGTAAAGTAGTCTATGACTACAACTAAAAACTTCAGCTGCTTGGGAGCTTGAAGGAAAGGTCCCAAGATATCCATGCCCCATTGATAGAATGGCTAGAGTATGGATGTCGTGGACAGTTCTTCTGGTGGGGTGTGGTAGTGGTCAGAATGTCATTGACATTTGTCATATATTTGGATATGTGCAAGGGAGTCTGCCTCCATCGTGGGCTAGTAGTAGCCTGCCTTGAGTGCTCTTAATGCTAGAGCCTTACCTCCTAGATGGTGCCCACAACTTCCTTCGTGGACTTCGGTCAGGACGTATTCGACTTCTTTTAGCGCGAGGTATTTGAGGAGAGGTGAAGAAAATCCATGCCGGTATAACTGTCCATCGAAGATGGTGTATCTGACCATGACTTTTTTTAACTTAGCGGCTTCTTTTAAATTCTCGGGGAGGCTACCAGACTATAAATATTTCAATAGTGGCGTGATCCAGGTACGTTCTTGCCCATCGACCTAGAAGACAACTATGTCGGAGACTGCGGGGTGCAAGAGGGCTTCTTGGATCACCAAACGGTTGTTGCCGGACTCTTGGTGCTAGCCAACTTGGATAAGAGGTCGGCCTTAGAGTTTTGTTCTTGGGGTATATGCTCCACTTTAACTAGCTGGAAGTTTGTGAGGAGTTCTTTTACTCTAGCCAGGTATTTTTGAAGGAGGGGCTCTTTGGCCTGATATTCACCTAGGATCTGGGAGGTCATGAGTTGGGAGTCACTACAAAGTCGAACCTTTGCGGCCCCTAAGTCTCTGGCCATTGCCAATCCGGCGATGCATGCTTCATATTCTACCTGGTTGTTCTAGGTGGGAAATTCGAACCTTAGTGAATTCTAAACAGTCACCCTTTCAGAGTTTTCCAAGATTATCCCGACACCGCTTCCTTTTGGGTTTGAGGACCCATCCACGAATACGGTCCAAGATATCTCATTGGTATAACCAGAATCTGAAGTGAGTTCAACCAGAAAATTCGAGAGTGTCTGTGCCTTCATTGCTACTCTGGGTTCGTAGGCTATCCCGAACTCAGAAAGCTCAATGGACCAGACAATCATCCTCTCTGCTAAGTCCAATTTATACAGTATCTGTCGGATGGGTTGATCTGTCCTTACTACCACAGGATGGCACTAGAAGTATTGCCTTAATCTCCTGGCCGTGATGAGGAATACAAAAGTGACCTTCTCTATCTTTTGATATTGGAGTTCGGGGCCTTGCAATACTTTGCTCACAAAATAAACCAGTTTCTGGCTTTTCGGTGTTTCTCTGATGAGTACCAAAGTCACAGCCTCCTCGTGAACAGAGAGGTACACGTAAAGTGTTTCACCTGACTCTGGCGTTGTAAGAATGGGAGGGGACGCCAGAGTGTTCTTCAGAGATGCGAAAGCATCTTCACATTCCTGTGTCCACTCGAATCCTGTCCCTTTTTCCAATAGCTTGAAGAGAGGGAGGGATTTGTGAGCGGCTTTGGCTTAGAATCTGGTGAGAGCCACAATCTGTCCAATTAACTGTTGTACCTTTTTCATGCTCCGGAGACTATACATATCGAGCACTGCCTAGCATTTGTCGGGGTTTGCCTCAATGCCGCGGTGATTCAGCATGAACCCCAAGAATTTTTCAGCTTGGACTCCGAATGCGTATTTTTCTGGATTGAGTCTCATGTCGTGCTTTCTTAATTGTACAAATACTTCTTCGAGGTCCAAGGTGTGTGATCCTGATGATGGGGTCTTGACTATTATATCGTCAATGTAGACCTCTAGCATTCTCCCTATCTGTTCTTCAAAGACCTTGTTCATCATCCTCTGGTAGGTGGTCTTGGTATTTTTCAACCTGAAAGGCATTTCCTTGTAGTAGTAACTTGCCTTTTTGGTGATGAAAATTGTTTTATCTTGGTCTCCAGGGTATATTAGAATCTGATTGTACTAGGAGTAAGCGTTCATGAAGGACAGTAACCGAAAGCCGAAGGAGCTATCAACTAGCTTGTCAACGTTTGAGAGGGGGTATGGATCTTTAGGACACGCCTTGTTCAGGTCGGTATAGTCCACACACATCTTCCATTTCCCGTTTGACTTTTTTATTAGGACAACATGTAAGAGCCAAGTGGTGTACGAGATCTCCCTGATGAAGCCGGCGTTTAGTAATTCCTTGACTTGCTCTTCAATGGCATGTTGCCTCTCGGGGCTAACTTTTCTTTTCTTCTGAGAGACCGATTTTGCATCCCGTTTAATAGCTAAACGATGGCAGATGAAAGCGAGGTCGATCCTAGACATGTCAGCGGATGTCCAGGCGAAAAGATCCTTATTTTTGTGTAAGAGCTCTATCAACTAGATCTTTTCCCGCTCTTCAAGGTTTGCTCCTATCTTGGTGACTTGGTCAGGCTTATCACCCAGTTGGAGTGGGATCAATTCTCCTTCAGGTTGGGGTCTTGTGCCTCGGATTTCCTTATGGACATCCAACTCGGTCATCAGAATGTTGACTTGATCGCGGGTGGGGCTGGATGTTCGTGCCTTTGTTTTCCTAGAAGCCCTACTGATCTTCAAGCTCTCATTATAGCATTTACGGGCTGCAATCTGGTCGCCCTTGACCGTGACCACTTCATTGTTCCTGTTGAGGAACTTCATGGCCCGGTGGGTGGTAAAGACTATAGCGGCAATGTCATTTAGCATAAGATGGCCCAGGATGATGTTGTAAGCCGAGGGGCAATCCACGACAAAAAATCTCACCTTAATCGTCTTGTACGTGTTATCGTTACCTAAGGTCAAGAAAGTTTCAAAGTAACCGACCGGGATAACTTTTTCTTTGTAGAAATCGGTCAGTTCACCTTCATACGGTGTAAGTGCAAACAGAGGGAACTCTAGTCTTTCGAAGGCATCTATGAACATGATATCCATTGAACTCTCCTGATCTACAAAGATACGGTAGACTTCGGCGTTAGATATTATTCCGAATATCACTAGAGGGTCGTCATGATCTTGGATAATGTCGTCGTAGTCCTTGTTAGAGAAGGAAATGGACGGCGCGTCCTTGTTCTCAACACGGGGTCTTTGTGAGGAACTAGATACGCTTAAGACCGCTGTCCGGAGTGTTTTTTTTTCGAGAATTGTTAGACGGACTAACCCCTGCAAATCCTCTTGAGATGGTACTGATGAGTCTGTCTTTCCTGTTACCTCCACTTTGAGTATCCCGATCCTAATCTTGCTTGTTTTCAATATGGCGGCATGGTGGGGTCCGGGATCTTCTGGTAGGACTCTAACTTCTTTTTGGACGTTGGTTTGGACTTTGCCGGGGGCTGCGGCTTCATCTCCAATCCCTGCGTCTTCCGCGATCATCGCCTCATCGGAGACTGCTAATGTACTTTTGCAATCGTCCTTCTTTGATCAGGGACTCGATAACATCCCATAGTTAGTAACAATCTTTCGTCTCTTGGCCATAGCTCTTGTGTCACCTGCAATGTTTCGAATGGTTCCTCTGGAATTGTTTCTTTACGGGTGGTGGCCTCTTGATATCCTGGAACTCGGTTTGAAGGACCTCATTCAAGATTGTCTTTTGAAGGGTGTTCAAAGGAGTATACTCAGAATACTTGGGCCGATACCGCTCGCTCTTAGAGGAGTCACCGGGTTGGTTAGAGTTTTGGTTCTTTTTCTGGTGGACTGGTCCACCTTTCTCCAAATTTTCTTTGACTCTGGTAACTTCTTTTAGCTGGACGTACTTATCCATACGTAGGTGAAACTCATCTAGACTCGCCGGCTTCTTTTTTGCCAACGACATGAAGAAGCCCAAGTCAGTTCAGAGTCCGTTTCTGGCGTAATGGAGGACTATCATGTCATCCAGGTTTTCAATGCCTACACAGACCTAATTGAACCTTTTGACATATTCATGCAAGGATTCAGAACTTCCTTGGCAGATTTCGGAAAGGGAGTCAATCCACTTCGGTCGCTCCTTTGTTGCGGTGTAGTGTTACAAGAAATGTTGTGTAAGGTCTTCCCATCCTGTGATCTTTGTTCGTAAGGTGACAAACCAACGGAGGGCATCCTTCTTCAGAAAGAGGGGAAAAGCTCAGCATAGCAGTTTCGGGGTGTACCTGTAGAGCTGCATGGACTGAGTGTAAGCGTCCAAGTGTTCTTGGGGATCTGTCATCCCATCATAAGCCTCCAAATTGCTCAGAGGCTTGAAGTTCCTCGGGACCCGATATGCTATTAGAGCATCTGAGAATTGTTGTTGACGATCGGGGACCGGGTTATGGTTTCCAAAACCCCAGCTCCACCACGCTGGACTGTTTGCTCATTACGAACTACATCTCGCTCTCTGTTGTCATTATTCGTCCTCACCGATCTTTCAAGGTTCTCTAACCGACGACGTTGTTCTTCCAGCTGACACCGCTGACCCCCGATGAACGTTGTTTATTGGCGCAACAACTCTCGAAGGTCATTCTTCGTCGTTTCGGATTAGGCATTGTCTTTATCATGAGACACATGGTCTACATCGTTGTGGGAGGTTCCCAAGCGAGTATGCACAGGGATCCTAGCTCCATGGTTTGTTTCATAGTTAGTATTGTTAGCTCCACCATGAGGAAAGACAAACCTGTTACGGTTGAAACCCTTCGAGATGGAGTGGGGCTTTCTGTAGAAGTTGAAGTCTCATGTCCATCGTTGAGAGTTTCCACCACAACAGGCCTACTTCTAGCGGCGGAGGTTTCTGGTCGTGTGACTGAAAGAGGGTCGCAATGTGCCGCTGGGCCCTATATTTGGCTAGGGGCAGCATGTGCAGTGCTTCCTTTCCTCTAGTTGTGTCTCGTGCTCACCATGGTTAACACGAGAATGGAAGTTTATCAGATTCCCACAAATGGCGCAAATGTTCTGAAGTAGATTCAGCATGTACTTGAGATAGGCACGTATATGGTGGTTTCCTCCTTGCACAGCTGTTACCAAGCGTAATGAACTAGGAGGGTAGGTACCTGCAAATGGACTCCAACGCTCAAGTCAGACAGTGCACAAGTAGGGTTTTTACAATGGAATAACAGATACCTTATTAGGTTAACTTGGTCTGGTATATGTAGAGCGTGACTGGAATCCTCATGCAATCCGTATAGGACAAAGGTACATTAGGATCGTGCTTTGGCAGAGGTTTTCAGCCCATGATCGTTGAGGTCCGTCTCTGACCTGTCAGGGCTGTCCCACGATCTTTGAGGTCCGTCTCTGACCTGTCGGGACTGTCTTCTTAATGGCCAATCCTTATTATAGGCAGTTATGGTCCCCACATTTAGGGTTATAACTGGTAGTTGTGAGAATTTACGTGAGTCCTGCGATCGTTATAGTCCGATGCCATGGACCGAAGTCGTAAGGTCTAGGCCGAAGTGTTAATGGCTGAGTTCGATAATTCATGTGCTGGGTCGATCCTTCTGGATGAAATCTCGGAACATGATCTAGAACAAAATTCATGGATTTAAAATATGATCTGTTTTAAACTTGTAATCCCACTGCTAATTTAGTACCAGAACAGAGTTATGATCGAGTGTTTCAAAAGTATGCGGGTATAATTTGATCAATCTAACTAGCAGCTGCAGCTCTCCATGTCCCGTGTTATTTCTTGGCGGAGGATCGATGCCTAGTATTGTACTGTCAACCATATGCAGAATGTCGTGTTTCTTTTAACTTGTTCGGCAGCTTATAATGTTTATTTTTCTATGAGGTATTTTCTTTTTCCTACTTTTGAACACTTAGAAAAAGGTTTAATATAAAATAGAAAAGGCTGAAAAGCGATATTAATACTTCAATATACGAAAACATGTTGTGCATCCCCTTTCATTATCATATTTATAGTAATTATGACGGAAAAAAGAAAGAAAAAGTGCAAAGCAAGGCTAAGGGGAATTGTTCTACAATTAGCCTAGACTGAGAGAGCATGATTTATATTTTGTTTTTATTCTATAAGAAAAAGTCAAGAAAACGAGTTTGAAATAGTACCTGTCCTTCTAATCCAAGCCACCTTTTACTTCGAAAAAAAAAATTGAACAACTTCATTAATTAAAACTATATATTATAATAGAATACTAATAATAGAACACGTTCCACGCCTTAATTTGTCTTTATCTTCAGGTTTCCTGACCCGGTGTGCTCTGAAAAAGTCCATGCTATATTCACAGTTTCATTCATACCCACCTTCATATCCCTAACACAGCCTGTTGCTGACCACTACAAAAATTAACCCTATCTCACACCCACTTGTGTCTCCTAGACTAAAACACCTTCATCTGACTTTCTTTCAATTACAACCTCGTGTGTGCTTTTTTCAAGATTTCATAGACTTCAACCCACAAGCCCAATTGGTGTTGTTTGTTCTCCCTTTTAGCAAATTATACACAGCTATATATATATTTGTTATCAAACACCAACCCCTAGAAATTAAAACCTTGAAGGATGAAGAGCAATAAGGAACACAGCCAGAACAAGTTGGTGAGGATCATAACTACACCCATCAGAGTTCTGAGGAAAGCAAAGGATTTGTACGTGAGAAGCATAACAAAGTGCGGTAAGAACATGAACTACAATAACCCGGTGGACGCTGCTTTGCCCAGAAGCTACAGCACCGTCACATCGAGGTCAGGGGATGGCGATGATTTTACTGAGCTTATGAGAGCAGCTTCTGCTAGGACTTTGGTCAACAGAATCGATGTGGATTTGGTTCTGAAACAACAACAACAACAACAACAGGAGGCCACGGCACATGAGCCTGATGCATCAAATGGGTTGCCCAAGTCCACTAGTGTTGCCATGGGTCGGATCGATGAGGATAAGCCTTATGATTTGGCTGAGTGGGACGTTCCTGTTGAGCCTGATTCTTACCCTAGAAGTAGAGGCTATGCTGTTGGAAAGAGAAGTGTTGTTTTCTGAACCCTCTTATTCTCACACTTCAGGATCCAAACTCTCTTCAACCTAGGAATGCATTGGATTCTTCTCTCTCTCTTTCTCTCACTCTTTTCTTTTGGATAATTGCATTCTTCATTCTGGTAATTAGATTTAGAGCTTTTCTAATAAGGACCGTTAAAGTGTTTGTTAAGTTTTCAAAAGTGAAAAATATTAAACTTAAATAGAATAATATTAAATAAAAAGTAATTCTTTTTAAGTTTAATATTTTTCACTTTTGAAATTTTAATAAGTGTCCTCGTTAGGAAAGTTCTTAAATTTATTTGATTGAATTGTTTTCTAATTTGATTTTTCCTTCTGGGTGGTGGGTACATTGAAAGTAACGAGTCTAAAATTTATTCTTTATCGCTTTTAGATTTCAGTTAATAAAAGGTAAAAACTTGTGTTATTAATTTGTCTGTCTTCGATGGAAGATACCTGCGAGGAATGATTCAATTGGGAACGAAACAGAACAATAACGACAAAAAAGTTAAGTACTGTATATTTTGGTAGGTGTAAACTAGATAGAGAGCAGGGCAATTAAAGTCAAGGGATTCTTATATCTTCTAAGAGGAAGATTTTTTTTTTTCTATTCACACATTACAACCATTGGATCTTTGCATTTTGTATTAGAGGAATAATTTTTCTTCCTCCAAGTACATATAAGAATTTTCCATTAAAGTTTCAGTCAACAGGGAGAGCTAACTCTGGTTATTTCAAGAAATTTGCCTCCATTCATACCATTTTGGGCTTTTGAAGGTTCAGTTTTAGTCCATGGTCGCATGTTTCTTAATTATTCATTAACTCCAGTAGTCTAGTTGAGGTTATTCTGTTTATATTCCAACTTTCACCTATGCCTATAGCTTTTTATACACCAGGAAAAATAAAAAGTCCTTTTGAAGGATAACACTATTATGATTTATGACCTATTGCCCTTTCAGCGCTTCATGTGAACTACTGCTTTTACAATTTTACTACTATCATCGTTATCTTAACAATCATCAGTTAGATAAGGAGTCAAACGCCAGAGCACGTAAGTGACATGTATGAATTAGTGACCCAAAACATCAAGGAAATTTGTATTTAATGAACTAAGTAAAAAATTATATAAATAAATTTGACATCATATTTTGATTAAAATTTTTAAAGTATTAAATTTACAGATCTTTTTTAATTATATAACTTTTAATTTGTTCATTTATTTTTAATATAAAACTTCTTTTTTCGTATCTATTTCACATTTGTATTTTCATCGTATTTTTCTTTAAATCATTAATAAGTTAATATTATAATATACTTTAAATTAAATTAATAACTCAATTTAATGGAGTGTTTTTTCCTTTATAAAACCGATTATTTAGGCTTAGATAAAGCAACCATGTCCAATTCAAAGCAAATAAAGTAAGGGTTTTAGCCCCCATATTTTTAAGGTCTAACAATTTTATAGTGATATATTAATAATTATATCAAAACCGATTATTTAGGCTTAGATAAAGTAAATATGTCCAACCCAAAGCAAATAAAGCAAGGGTTTTAGGTCCCAAATTTTTAAGGCCTAACAATTTTCTAATGATATATTAATAATTATATCAAAATTATTAAAATAAATATAATTAATAAAATATCTACATATTATCTCATTTTTTAAATTAATTGTCTAACAATTTTTTAATTTCTCTTACTTCTCACATCTATGTTAATTCTAACTAATTATCCCATTTTCTATTAAAAATGCATTAGTCAAGATAGTTAATACAATGGTACTAATTAAGATCTTAATAAAAATAATTCAATTAAGATCTTAATAAATTTTATATTTCTATCATTTTTTAATTTCTACAATGTTACTGATTCTCATTATTAGTATTTTTTTTCATTTTCAATCAATTAGGGGTAATATATATTTATTGAACACCAACAACTAATTTTCTTTTCTATATATCAAACCAAATATTTTAAAAAATTTATAATATATACTTTAAAATTATTTATTCCTTACTTGCTCAGACTATTTTAGATTTCTTTATTAATTTCAATCTTATGTTAGAAAATAAAAATTAGAAAAACTTGATTATAAAAACAATTAAAACTCTGCAATGTTAAAAGGTTAAGAGAACAATTTTTCTTTTGTTATTTAATCCCAAGGAATTAGGTTAGCGGTAGACGAACATGTGATATGTGGGTAGACGCACGGTTACAGATTCGATTTCTAGTGATGCCAATTTGTTAGGGTCAGAATACAAAGAATATCTTTGTAAATCCTTTAGTTCAAGAGTGGATGACCTGCCTTTGACCAAACTGGGAAGGTAAATTAGTTGAGGTGTGGGCAAACTTGCCTGGACACCACTTGATCACAATACCATTTTCTTTTTGTTATTTGACATTTCAATAAAAGGCCTCAATTTTGTATATACAAGATTTTGCACTTGTGCAATGTACGTGTAATTTAAGAATTAAATGATAAAAATACATATAATTTTATTAATTGAAGTATATTCAATAATTCATAAAAAAACATTTATAAGTTTAGTTTAAAAATACATAATATTTTCATGAAATGATTTCATTTTAATATAAATATTAAAGAATTTAAATATGTAATATTATAAAACAACTTATATGTTTAAAAAATATTTATAAAACTAAAATATTTTTAGTTTTAAAACGCACTTGGAAAAGGAAGTTACTATACCCTAAGCAAATATAATCTCAAAACTAAAATGTATGACGAAATCTTAAAAAATAAAAAAGAAGATATTCATGTAAACTATTATTTTCTATTAATTTAACTTTTATCTTTCTTTTTCTTTTTTTCATTCTATTTGCATTTGTTGTTCTTTCTTTGCTTTTATAATTTTAATATTATTATTCTTTTTTAAGGAGTTTACATCAACATTCTAACTTATGAGTTTTAAGATTTGAAATACGTGTATCAACGATACAGACATATCAGTGTTATATTAAAAAAGATAAGATATTCCTCTTTTAGGGGATGAAAGAAGTTTTTGTAATCGTATAAAGTATTTTGATTATTATTTTTACTTATTTGAGAAGTTGTAATTTTTTTTCTTATTTATTTATTTTATTATTTGTTTATTGAATTTTAATTTTTTAATTATTATTTGGTTTTAGTACATGTGATATTTTCTTTATCACATGTCTCATGTTGTCACATATTAAATCATATATACCAGAAAATGACCGTATAAGATGACATATGACAGAATATTAATCACTCTACTTGTCACATGTCAAGAAAATAATGTAGTTACTTGTTGACTATGATGACACATGACAAAATTAGTGGTCATGTGTTCCTAGCCATGTCATGACTCGTTTAATAAGACCAATTCGATATTTAGACAAAACATACAAATTTAAGTTTTATGAATAATTAAGCTAATAATTACTTATTTTAAAATATTATTTTAATTAGGCTAATAATCTTATTTGTTATTAATTTATTTCCTCTTGAAATAATTAAAATATTTATTTAAAAAATTACTTTAAACAACGGTCAATCCTCCAATAATTTTGTCATAAAGATATTATTAAATTACAAATAATATATAAAACATATATTTATTAATTTCATTATTTTCTTTATAAAGAGTTCACCCCCATTATGTAGATAATAATAATTAAGCAAATTATTAGGATTGACAAAATATGTTATTAATTTTTAAATGTTGATTATGAATTTTAAAATTTATAATATTATTAATTATTAATTATAATATTAGTGATTATTAATTATTAAATACGTTTGAATTAGTCATATTAATGTGTTTCCCTAAGTGTTTCCGTCCAACACGACAAGTATTACAGATCTCCCCAGTGACAGAACGTAGATCAAACACACCCTCGTACACTGAGAGAGAAATGTACTTGTCATCTTTACGCTGAGAAAGAAAAGTACTAGCTAGAAATATTGTTTGCAAAAAAGGAAAAGATCTACAAGGATTTTGGAAAAAACTACATAATGGTTTTTGCAGATGGCAAAACCCTCCGTAGATATTTAGAAAATGAAAAGGGAGTCATTCTCTAGAAAAAAAAAAAGATACTCTCAAATATAGTTACAAAGCAAGAAGGATGCGATGAGAAGAATGCCAACCTCAATACAAACATTCCCTATTTATAGAGAGTCGAAGGCATCCTGATTGGTCTCAAGAAAAGCGAACTGATCGCATGAAGTAAACCACATTTTAATGCTCCCAATTTCTAATTGGACATCTGGAATCGTGTGATTGGGAAACAACGCGAAACTGATATCATCTTAAAGGGTCTTTAATTCTCAATAAAGTCAAAGTAGCAGTTTCTCAACAAAGTCTAGTACTATTGTAAAGTGCGTAAAAAGATAAAGAGCCCTATAAAACCATGCACTGGAGGCAAAGGACACACCTCAGATGACGGGATGGTGGTATATGTCAACCTCGGAGGTACTCCGCAATAATGGACTCTGTATCTATTGTGCGTCGTGACTTTTGTTCAAATTTGGTATCTTGACACTTAATTGTTCCACTTAAGCATCAAACTGGGCGCAACTGTTTTGGACCATAATCCGGACTCCTAATTTGTAGTCCAGACCGGCACACACAGAAGCTGTGATCCGTCGTTCACGCCCTTAGTCGCGCTTGCTTGTCCAAAGAACCCGATATTAGATAGTAATAGCTTTACCGAAAGATCTGCGTAGAGGATAAATCTATAAGATCCAAATTGCCAATCATGATCTTACAGAATAATAGTACCATAATTGTCATACCAATATTCTGATAATATAAAGATTCTCGATAATTAAATAAGGAACATATCTTCTCATGCAACTATTATGAGAACGTATCTTTTTATAATAAGAACATATCTTTTCAACCTCTATAAATATCATGTTAAGTCATCCTAAACAGGTATATATGATCTGAATACATAAATCATATTTATGTATTGGTCGACTCAGAAAGGCCGGAAGTTTTCAAGAAGTGATAACACTATATTTTATACATTTTATAATCCTCTCACTAGGCTTCTTAAGGTTCAATTAAGCTTAATTAAGTTAGTTTTGACACATTTTATGATATTAAGTTTGAATTGGATCATTAAACAAATTATTGCATAAATTAACCTTAATTATCTCATAGTATATATAAATTAAATTCTATTAATTATTGATTTTATCGATAAATAACCTTTTTTTGCTAATAATAATAATTTGAATTCACTATAACTAAAATTATTAAAAAAGGTACTGATTTTTTTTTTTTCATAATAAGTCACTAAAATGTCAAAATTATTTTATTTTATACTGTGAAAAACTTATTAGTCAAAACTTTCATTTAAAATTTTTTGATTATGTTTTTTTATAAGCAAAACAATTTGGCTTGAAAGTTGATACATACATTAATTAATTTATCTACATCTAGAGTAATGTTATATCGTCTCTACTTCAATCATCTTAATAATCATCTTAATATTAAATGAAGAAAGTATTAAATAAAAAAATAAATATATTTAATGTCTTAAGAACATAAAAAATATTTAATATTTTCTTCATTTAAGTAATTAGTAAAATTAGTAAAAAAGATTGAGTAAGGAGGATAAATCATTTTTTCTAAATCTATTAAGATGTACCCTTAAGATCATCTAATCTTAATTTATTACTTAATCTCGATCGAGACAAAAAGTTAACTATAAGACAAGTAAAATAATTCAATTGAATTTCTCGTATAACATGTCAAAATTAGTTTATTTTGGACTTAAAATTTTTTACTTAAGATTTAAATTTAATATATCTTGATTATTAATTTTTTTTCTAAAAGCAAAACAGGCTAGCCTGAAAAGTTAGGAAATTAATTAATCTTATAAATGTACTAGGTTAATGTGGGAGGTGCTTTCTTAAGATTGGACTAATTAAAAAAGTTGACCTCTAAATATTCATAAGTTTGGTTTCGAATATTTTGCGAATTACAACTTAGTCTTGATTGACGCAAACTTATTCAAAGAAAAGTACAAAATAAAATAATTCAAAGCTATAAACACATTCTAATTATTTGTCCCTTAAATTAACTCATTGTTATATATATATATAATTTGAAATAATCTGTGCAACGCATATGTAAAATAATTAGTCATAATTATTTTTACATAAATATAAAATTATATGAATTTTTATTCTTATATTCTAGCATATTGACAGTCATGCAGGAACTTACGTGTATATTAATTTACATTTTTTGTTAAGATAAAAAAATAAATAATAAAAAAGCATTTAAAATGAATTATAATTATATAGTGAGAAATGGGAAGTAATTTTTTTGTTGTTGCAGGAAATGACAAGTATTTAAAGTCAGTTGTATTGAAGTATTTATTTGGACAAAATTTAAGTAAAGTTTATTAAGTATTTATAGTGTTATTTACTAATAAAATTATGATATGTATATTATTTTTTATATCTCATCTGAGAAAATTTTGAAAAGGAGGATAGAGTAGTTTAAAAATAATACACCTCATAATTTTATTAGAGAACAACACTATAAGCATTTAAAAAACTTTATTTAAGATTTCTTTTATTTATAATTATATACTTTTTTTGTTTATCTTTAAATTTTTAAATGAATAATATCGTTTTTATATTAATCTCTAGGTCTTAAATGAATAATAAAATATATTTATAATCTATTTCATATTTATCTTAAAATTTTCATGAGTAACTAATCATGAATGAACAAAAAATGGATACCAGGAAAACCCTTTATAACACATTATGGATAGGATCCTGGAGAAGAGAAGTGGTCTCAGATATTACAGGAAACTCTAATGGCAAGGCTTAGTTCGCAAGAAAGTCGGATACTTGTCCTTGCGTTCGTTTTACAGATTTCTTCCCAGCTTGGGACATCTCACTCCATAGTGCCGTTCCTTCCTGGTTTCCAGGGACCACTTCCTTTTGTACTTGAAACTGGGTGAGTTAGACTGAGATTCATAATTTATGTTTTATTTTATTTATTTATTTGTCAATTTATGTTATGGTTTTCAATTCTATTTTATTTTATTTTTTACCTATAGATAGTAAAGGAGATTGGCTTTGCCAGATTCGGAAGATAGGAATCGAATCCTAAACCTCTAGTTTTGTTGAAATACCATTTGTACTACAGTTTATTAATATGTTATGGCTTTAGATTATTGACAAGAAAATTTGAGTAAATGGATTGCATGGCATGACATAGAGACTGATTATTGTTCTGCTGTGTAAGGTACGTGGGAGTGGGTGAAACTGAAACGGACCAGGATGAGGCTGCGGAGCTCTTCTACTATTTTATTGAGTCAGAGAACAATCCCAAAGAAGACCCTCTCGTGCTTTGGCTAACAGGCGGTCCTGGTTGCTCTGCTTTCTCTGGCCTTGTCTTTGAAATAGGTAATGTCAAAGTTGTAAGACCATCGATTTTCAAAGTGCATTAGTTGATGCAGAAATTCTACACTCAAGTTGAGTGTATTAAACTAATTATGTTTTTAATTATCAAAATTAATTATTAAATAATCTAATTAATTATCAAAATTAATGTTATTATTGACTTATTACATTCAATTTGAGCGCATCAAATTTATACAAGAATTTTCCATAGTTGACGTGACAAGCACAAATTCTCGTGGCATGATGACATGAACGAGAAAATTCATGCTAATTTGAGAATACTTTGCTATACACCTACCTAGTCATTGATGTTTTCTGAAAAATAAAATAATATTGGCTCTGGTGCGAAATAGTTCTAGAATGTAGTAATTAAGTGAAAATATTCCCATATATCATGTCAGATTTACACAAAAAGACAAAAAGTTAGAAATAAATGATGAATTTTTGTGATGAGTAGATTTAGTAAAATTTGTTTTTTTCTTTATTTAACTTTTTATTTGTTGTATATAAATCTAACTGATATGTCTTGTGTTCATATAAGAATATCTTATTTAAGTGAGCTGTTTTCCAAAAAAAAATAAAAATGGATAGCTTCGTATGATCTGTTTGCTCACTACTTCCTTATGTAAAAAGTTGCCCATTTTTTGCATAGTGAATGAATTGAAAGATACCTGTATCATTATAAATAAATTAAACGCCATTCTCGTTTTAATTTTAAAAGCCTTAGTCGTTTATCTGATTCACCCACAAAATATATTAAAGCTTCATAAGTCAGAACATCAACTAAATAGTTACATGCTTATTATCTCTGGGTATCGCAGGTCCATTGGCGTTTAAAAACGAGGAATACAATGGGAGCTTGCCTAATCTGGTCTTGAAGCCAGAGTCATGGACAAAGGTCGAGTTTGCATTTTTATTTGTTTCAGTTAATCCTATTGCATCTTTCTTTGTTATTATTTTGTTCTTCTGATGCAAATTTAGTCCTAATAGTTGGAAGTTTTGCTGGTCAGGTAAGTAGCATTATATTTTTAGATTTGCCTGTCGGTACTGGCTTCTCTTATCCCAAAACAGAACGTGCTGCTCAGCAAAGCAGCTGGAAACTAGTTCACCATGCTCATCAATTTCTTAGGAAGGTACAGCCACCCTAATTTTCATTACATTACTTTTTCACTCTCATAATCTTTCGGCAGTTAGAGTTTAATGCTAATTAAAAATTAAGTTGTCATTATTCCCTTTTCCGCTAGTTTCTATTTTTGGCACTTTTGACATCAGGCTATAGCAAAAAAATATTCTTCATGGAGAAAATCAATATCACGATAACTCAAATAAGTTGTAATAATCTTCTTCAAATCTCTGTAGTGGCTGATTGGTCACCCGGAATTTCTCTCAAATAAAGTGTACATTGCTGGCGACTCATACTCTGGCCTTCCTGTCCCAGTAATTGTTCAAGAAATTTCAAATGGTACAACACTCACAAATGGGTCAATTTGTTTGCCAAAATTGAAACTGTTAGTTTAAACAGTAGCTAATGTCTTCTTCAATGGTGGTGACAACTGACAAGGATACCATAGTATTCCAATGTGCCAGTGTTACTATAGATTGATCATTGATATTAATATGCTGACGGTTTAGTTTTTCCTTAAATTTCCCTACCCGCAGGAAATGAAGGTGATGTCCAACCATGGATAAATCTCCAGGTTTGCGCATTTAAATTAAGAATTTTCTGCTATTCAGGGTATCCTTTAAATGAGTTCTTTATGTATAGTGCTAAACAAACTCAGTTACTGAAAGAAACTGTCAAATGATATCAAGCGAGTCTTCTATTCACATGCAAATGAGTACCCATTACTTTGAACAGCCTGCATAAAGTTGTCCTCTAATTGGACAGGATAAAACAAAATATTGTTTATGTTAATTAATTAGATTGATTAGGAAGAATTTTGTTATATCTTCTTGCAAGTTCTTCATAATAATCTTCTTAATACTAAATAAAGAAAGTATTAAATAAAAAAATAAATGTATTTAATATTTTGGGAACGTAAAAAATATTCAATACTTTTTTCATTTAGTAATTAAGAAGATCAGTAAGAAGATTGAATAAGAAGATTTAAAATTATTCAATTAGGAACTATTCTTTTATTCAGGGATACGTGCTGGGGAATCCCATAACAACAAGATCTGAAGATAATTACGCAATATCATTTAATCATGGCATGGGACTGATTTCTGATGAACTCTACGAGGTAATTTTATTTTTACAAGTCAGTAAGGGTAATTGTTCTTATGCATTTGTTTATTTTTTTAAGCCAAAAGGTGAAACGCTAACAAATTTGAATAATTTACTGAATGAACAGTCATTGCAAAAGAATTGTATAGGAGAGTATCACAATATAGACCCCAGAAACGTATTTTGTTTAAAAGATATGCAATCCTACAAGGAGGTAAGCCATGTAACCAACACATTGTGTTATCCCTTCTGTTTTTGTTATCCGGTTTTCACAAAAATAGATTTTGCCATAACCTCACGGTCATCACCGCAAAGCTTGTAATTCATTCTTGTGTTTCCTCAGTCTATTTCAGGAATTAATACTGGCCAAATTTTGGAACCCAATTGTGAGTCCGGTTTGCGTAGTCCAGTGGACGTCCCTCGGAGGAGATCTCTTACTCATATGCCCTCGACCTTTCTGAGTTCTGATCTCGCATTGCCACCCCTAAGCTGTCGGGTAACTTTTTATTCCTTATTGAAATTTAATATATATATATATATATATATATATATATATATATATATATATATATATATATATATATATATATATAGAGGTCAAAATGCTGTTCTTATTATTAAAGTGAAATAAGTAAACCTTCATTATTGAATTTTTAGTAAATACTTAGAATTAGAACATAAAATTATACCTGACTTCTTTTAGTAATTATATAACTTTCAAGTAATTTTTTATTATGATAATTTATGTAAGATTCAATTCTCAGAATTGATATCTCACCTAATTATTGGATCAAAGAGAATTTAGAGCATGCATTAGGTAGTCACTATCGCTTTTATAAACTAATCCAGTAAGCTAAAACCATCCAATTTTCTTATTTTTCCATCCGTATAGACTCATGCATATTTGCTATGTACCTATTGGGCCAACGATGATAGTGTTCGGACGGCACTGCACACTAAAAAGGTATAGTTAATGTATATCAATGAGTGTAATTTTCTCGAGCTGTTAGCAAGTACCATATAACCTACATGGCAAGATGTGCTTCAGGGAAGTATAGGGAAATGGCAGCGCTGTAACTATGACAAACCTTATAAGCACGATATTTATAGCTCCTTCCAGTATCATGTAAATCTCAGCAGAAAAGGCTATCGTTCATTAATATACAGGTCAAGATTTTTGTGTATCTTGCTAGATGTCTCTGCTCACATGTTTTCATTTAGTATTGAACATATAACTGGCCAAAGTGGCTTGATTTTCACAATGCAAATAAACTATATCTTGTTAACAGTGGGGATCATGACATGATAGTTCCATTCTTGGCGACTCAAGCGTGGATAAGATCTTTAAACTACTCCATCGTGGATGACTGGAGGCAATGGTATGCCAATGGCCAGGTTGCAGGGTACGCCCCTAACCGGAAACTTTGATATAACAAAGGCTAGATTTATCTGAAAAGCTAAATTAAGCTTACCATTTGTTTATTTAATTTTTAATAGATACACGAGGACTTATTCAAATCGGATGACATTTGCAACTGTGAAGGTAAGCCCTGTTCTTCTACGATAACTTCACCTCATGCAATAATAGCCTATGTAATTAATCATAGCAGTACCCTATTTAATGACTTCACCTCCGTTCTCGAGGGATATACTTACAGGGTGGAGGACATACAGCTCCCGAGTACAGACCTGAAGAATGTCTCGCCATGTTCAGTAGGTGGATATCTAATAGGCCACTGTAGGAATACCCAGCTGAGTCAAGGTGATACTATGCTATGGGGCAAATGATTTATCTTAACATCAAGGGCAACAAGCAAGATTAATCGGACAGTTTGTCATTTCACTGAATAAATTTGTATTTCTTTTCTCATGATAACAGCTAGGGCCTAGGACTGTATATGACAAATAAACAACTAGTGTAATATAAGGATAGATAAAAATACGATTTGTATGAATATATAATACATGAATAATCAGTTTCACATTTTTACTACATTATAAATGCCTGTTAATGCTTTCCAAGTTAGTTCGCAGAGGCTCACATGCCATAGAATCATCCCAAATTCAAAAATCACATCAGGCATCTTAAGATAAAGCAGACGTTACTCAAGGTTAAACCATTGATCTTAAAAAGAAGCACTTTCACAAACTGGCTTTAGTTCTTCTAGTTACTGCTATGGCACCCATTTACCATGCAGCACTCAACTACAACAACAATAAAGCTTTTATATAAACGCTTGTTAAGGCTTGCGAGTTAGTCCACACCAGAGGTTCACATGTCATGGAATCATCCCAAATCACATCAGGCCTCTAAGATAAAAGCAAAGGGCACTCGAGGCTGAATAAACTGTTAAACTACTAAAGCATTGATTTTAAAAAGAAGCACTTTCACAATGAAAAACTGGTGTAAGTTCTTCTAGTTAATACGGTGGCACCCATTTACCATGCAGCATTCAACTACGACAATAATATAACCCAAGGAATAGACTCATAACACCCTGCCACGTAACCATCAGGAACATCTATTGATAACCTAGGGAAATGGCCAGTGGCGGAACTTGACCAGAACAATTGGAGGGGTTTGGGTAGTTTGTATGAGTATAAAATAATGGGCTTGGGTATAAAATAATAGTGGTAAGGGGTTTGGGTAGTTTGCATGAGATCTTAAGTTCAAACCTCATTACCACCGTTGTATCAAAAAAGGAAGGAAATCAAGTTCAAGATAGTGAGAGCACATAGACGTTCTGTATTAAAGTTGGGAACAAGAATGAATATATAATAGGACTCAAAGTAGGGCTTAAGGAAGGAAGTTGAGGGAGTTAATGTGGTGAAGGACTTTGGGATATTAATTTCCACCTTAGCTGTCTATTGATGATGGAATTCAGCCCAAAACTTTCATGTCAATCTAACAAAGTAGGGAATTCTTTAACCATTTATGATTTGGTAAAAAAGAGTAGATCAGGTGGAAGATAGTCTAATAACTAGAGGTAGAGTGAGATTAAGAAAGACTATAGGTGAAACAATTAAAAATAATTTAGATTTGAATGACATTTCTGAAGATTTGGTTTATAATAAGACACAATAGCGTCGTTTGATCCATGTAGCCAACCCCACCTAGTGGAAAAAAACCTAGTTGTTGTTGTTGGTCTGGTAAAGAAAAAAGGTTTAAAAAAATAGAATCTCATACACTTCATTGATATACTGTGTCAGTGCGTCTTATATAGAATCTCATAAATATTTGCAAAATCATTAACATGAAAAAATAAACATTTTTGTAATTAGAATTAGCTGATGCAAAACAACTGATAAGTGATGAACAGCAAGTGACCAAATCAACTGGTTCTGTTCTCTGATTCTTTCTTTTTTTATTTTTTTGGTTCCCCTCAACCCATTGACATAAGTCTCTACGTCACGTGTTTAAAGATGCAAAAATGACAAAGTGTAACTTTCCAACTGAAAGTCCTCAGAACAGGGTAACATGTGTGCCTTTTAGGTACTTATGCTAGCAAAATTGATTAAATACAAACCATGAAGAAAAAAGAATAATTGAAGATATAACATCCTATAGCCACCTACATTTTGTTGACTGGCATTTTCAAGACAATATAAATATTACAGAAAAAGCAAATATTATACAGTATCTATTGAGGTACCTTGCTTAACTCCTCGTCTGCCATGCATATGGAGGTTGATGATTTAAATCCGATCAAGGATGCCACTGTAACTATCTGATTTCTTAAAAGCAAGTGCAAAATTTGCTCAAATAGTACTCCCCAACTTACTTATCACGCAATTCTCTTTTCGGAAGTAAATCAGACCTCCTGAACCATAATCTGAACCTCAAACCTAAAACCATAGGAATCGTCATCACATCAGCTATATGGAAAATATTTTATATAGATGTGTTGTTGGTCACTCAGTTAATGCATGATATATGGATCCCATGACAAAGCACTGTCGAAAATGTACCCACCCACTGATATTTTTCCAAGATGATAGTTTCCAAATGAAAATGAGACTACCAATCCTACTATTTGCCATGTTGAACACTAGCTACCCCCAAACAGAAACTAAGCATCATAGATTGAGCTGAAAATTTAAGATGATGGAATAAAGATTACCAATGGCATTTCTGGAGAAGAACTTTAACACCTCATCAATGATTATAACCTGGATAAGAAAACAAAGGATTAAAAGACACATTGATGAGTAGCAGGATTCCCCATCTAGCAGCAAACGCAGCCTCAGGAGAGATCCCCAATAAACAAAATTAACAAGTAGCTTTTGGGTAGCTAAACACATATTTGTCAACTTTTTCTACAAGTTCATTGATATTAGAGCAAATAACAGAATTCTTTGATGTGAGGTATCCATAAAATCAACTGATTTATTCTTGTTATGTGGTTACCTAACAAAAATGGCAGTCATCTGCAAGTTAAAAGGATAAAAATGTAAGTTCAAAAAAATCCCTTTTCTTCCCCAAATTGAGACTTCAAATTTTAAGAGTTGTTCATATTAGGATTGTTAAATGATATAAATTATTTTTCCTCATATTATAGTAAAAGGGAGCATTATGGTAAACATAACAAATAAGCAAATAAGAATGAATAACTCAGGAAATTTGATCAACTTGAACATTCAAGAAAAAATTAAATGTTACTAGACCAAATTATTAGTATTGCTTTGTTTTTTTGGATAATTAACACTACATAATAGTGTAATCCAAGTGCACAGAGAAAGTCCAGGACTTTAAACTCATAATATGCACCAAAAAAAAAAGGAAGACAAAAGCAGATATCAACCCAAATATAATAGATCTAATTATAAAAATTCAAATTGAGATTTGGCAGCCAACTGATCAAGCCTGACAAATTAGTACTGCACATGCTCAATACATTAGTCATTTAACTGTTTAAGTCAGCATGGTACTCTCCACAAAGTCATATGTCAAGTGGATCAACTGTAAATAAATGCTTCTAATAGCATCCCCAAAATTACCGTGGAAGAAGAAAGCTACCTGACCAGTGTTGCTTGCTTTCAGCAATCAAGCATATTTAGGTCATTTTGATATAACAATGTTTTAAGTTAAAAGCATTTTGTTCCAGAATTCAAGACATATGTTACACCCACCATTATTGCTCATTGAAGGAAATTAACTACCTAACTATCGGGACAGGGGCACAAGGGCAAAAAAAAATGTTGGGAAAGATTAAGAAAACTACATACAGGTAGTGAAAGATAAAGGACAACCATCCAGTCAGCCCACGATAACGGTGTTACCTGCCAAAACAAATGGTAATAAAAATAATTCTGATTGCTTATGAACAGGATAAATAGGCAGAGTTGTCTCTAAAAGAAAATAAAATGTGGATCGCTGCTATGGAACAGTACTTACAGAGAAAAGAACTGACAGTGGGTGAACATATAAAATTAGTATGTGAAGAAGCATAGTTAGTATTATAGAAGCAACAAGCCACAAGTTACTCCAGGGAGGGATGACCCTGAAACAGACAAATAAATATTGTTACATCATTATTTAAAAAATTGTTACAGCAAAAGTTGCTCTTTCAATTCCCAATTATAATTCAACAATACGTGATGCAATTCCAACTATTTGTGCTCTGCATATATGCAAACCACTCTCAACTCTCTCTTCTTCCCTTCTATAGAAAAAATGACAGGGTTCTTATTAAGAACTTGTTTTTTAAACCTAAAGATTTTGTTTTTAATAACATAGCCAACATAGTACCCAGAAAAGATCCAATAGCAACTAATACCTCTCTAAGGAGTCCAACTCATTTCTTCATATTTACAGGGAAGATAAACTAGATTGTTCTAGCTTTGCAGTTCACGTCCACAATTCCACAACTAGGAGCGTATACAGTGCCATTTGGTTTGTTTCAAGCTAGAACATGAGTCCTACTGACCTTATGTGGTTTCCAATTTTCAAACCAAATAAAACATATAATCTTGTGGAACCTAACCAGATTGGCCCTGGTTTGACCAATTCAATTTAATGAAATAACCAGAATGGCCCTGGTTTGAACAGTTCAAAAAATATAGGACACAACACAGATGGAATACCTTATACAAGAAAAACATAAGATTAATGTGATAATCATAGAAGCAGTGGCAGATTTTCAGGAGGTTTTTGGAACAGAATGAGTGATTCCTCACCCAGAACAAAGTGGAAGCACTGACAAACAGAATCAATGACACAATGAGAAGAAACACAGTGACAAGACAAAACAGAGCAGAGGTGCAGAGATGAGACGGGTTGGAAATGCAGCAGAGAAGGGAAACTTCTGTGTTGTGTTTAAAGCATCTGAAGTGATTTGGAAAAGTGGTGACTTTTACAAGTTAGCTGCATCCGAGCCAAAATGAAGTCATATCCAAGCCGAAGCAGGCTGCGTCCAGGCTGTTTCTGAAGTTGGAAAGCTGAGGGGAAAAAAAGGTCGACACCGCCTGGACACAAATCTGATCATGTCCAAGGTGTATGGTATTGGATCTATGTTCAACACTGGTATGGCAGCCTTTCAGCAGTATCTGTACTTCCTTGATAAAAACAGAATAAAGTAGGGTAACCAAATATAAAGCTTAGTTCTTAACAAGATTTACACCAGGATAAAGTTCATCAAATGGGACATAATCAATGAGGTGATAAATTCTATCAGATGTGACCTCAAAGACCACAAATGCCACTTAGTTTTGAAGCCACTCTTTTCATATGTGCACTTTGTTTTTTGGGTATATCAGTACAGTATATATTACAAAGTAGGCAGAATCATATAAGGAACTTCCGTAACCGATACCAAATAAGGGTGAATAAAAGCACCAGACACCAGGTATAATCAAGTGATTTCAATCAACTGTTTCTTCAGTAAAAGCAGATTTAAAAAATATAAAATTCCATCTTAAATACTTGAGCTCTTCAAAAGAGAAAGCTTTCTTTAATGTTCTCATTGTGATGGCAAAATACTGCTCTAACCTAAACCATCCACAAGGGGTTTTGCATGCCACAGTTATCTTTTTACTAGTATCACCATGAGATTTTTTTTTTGGGTACATCACCCTGAGAATTTAATATATGCATCCTACTAGTTTAGTGCCATTCAGATATCCTTCCAAATACGCAGGAAGGAACAAAAACTTAAAATGAAGTCAAATTAAATTACATAAAATTACTCACATAAGAGATTGATTTTCACTAAGATTGTTCAAAGCATTGAACATCTCAACAACAACAAGCACAGTCATTGATACGGTAGATGGATGTCGATCATCAAATACACTGCATGGATAAGTTGTCTCCCTGGTTGGGCAAGTGTCAAAATTCATCTGGAAGAAGAAAACAAGTCAAACTAAGAATACCTGAAATAGATTTATTAATTATAGATAAAAAGGAGCATTTATTACAAGAATAAGCACAACCAATATTTATCGCTTAAAAATGATTAATATCTACATGAACAAAAATACATTGTCCTGGCTTGAAGCAGTGAAAATCAACAAAGCAACTAACCCTGTGTTCACAATGTATAATGTGCTTTGATAAGTAAACATTGTAGTAGAGTGTCAACAGTGGTTTTCAACTCTATTCTATTAATGACTCCAACAAGTGATTTTCAATTTCAAGAGTCCCTCTCTGCTTATGAGATATGATTATGTTAATGCTTCTCATTGGTCTTATGGCTGTTACAGGGGAGTTTCTATTTATGATATGCAAAGAGATTGAGCAGCCAGCCTTGCTACATTGTTTATTTTCTATTTTCTCTTGAATCTTGATAGAAAGAGAAATTTTATTATTTTATGTTTGTTGTATCTTGTTTTTTCTGTTTTGGAGGATATCTTATCCTTAACCTAGTCAGACTTTCCCTCTTACCTCTCTATAAAAATTTCTTTTTCTATAAAAAAATTACATGTAGAAAGAAGTAAACCCCAATTGAAGTTCAATCAACAATAGCCATTTCTGCTCATATCTATTTTGCACCACTTTCTGTTTCTCTTCAAAGGATCTAAACTGCTTAATTTTTGTTTCCTGAATGTAGTTCTCAAAGTTCAGACTTTTTGTTTCCTGAAAGTTAATTCCATATAGCAATTGTTTATTGCCTCACAATTCCTCAGATGTTGCCATCTATAAGGAAAATACCCAGGACACAATTGTATATTATACATTCTGAGCATCTCAGTTGTTGACATAAAGGAACACACCATAAATGAGGATATGATAATATCTTACCAATTCAGCATATGGTAGTTTAGGGCCGCTATCGGAATAAACAAACCACCAAATAAAACCAGCAACGGTCGCAAGGCCAACATAAGCTGCATCAAACACAAGATTAACATCATACAACTACCCAGATAAATGAAGCAAGATGAACAACTTAAGACCATATATCCAAGTTCCAACAATCTTTGGAAGAATAAGTGGCTAGTTATTGCCTACTACTAAAGCACTGATCTAAACAACTTTCTTGCTAATATGATATTATTTTAGCAAAATAATTGCTGCTATACAAGTTTCAACTAGATTAATTTCTGGTATCTGAATCAATTTATACAATATACTATACTATATTGCATGAATGAATTCATAAAAAAGAAAAATGCATAATTCCAATAAAAGAAGATTAAGATTTTTCGGTGAAAGATTATGGTTTGCTGACTTGTGACAAATGAAACAAAAATCGTTATGCAAACCATCAAGAACAACAAAACAGTGCAAAAAATCCAACACAGCTGTTCCAACGATTGAAGAAACCTGCAAAATATTTTAATTTGACCACAAGTTATGCTAGGTAAAACTAGCATATGTAACTCCTAACCCCCCCCCCCAAAAAAAAAAAGTTGAGCATGTTGTAGGTAACATTTACAATATAAAAACATAAAAAGATATCAGACAGATTTTGTGGTTACCTCCAATTACTAAATAACGGAAGAAGAGCCAACCTGTAACAACCGCTTCATTGACCTGTACATTTAAAATGAATAAAAAATGACACAATAAGAGGGTGTTTGGGAATGATTAATTTTTTTTAATAACATCATTTTTTTTATTATAAAAGCTGTTTTTGGTAAATTACAATGTGTTTGGTATCAGTGTTTGAAATTGATCATAATCAGTGATTATTTATGATACAGTGAAAAATCACTTTTTTGTTTAAGCCGAGATTTGAGCATTTTGCATCACAATACAATAGATTATTTCACAGCAAAGGGAGATAAATATCATTTTGCCATCAGCCAAATAACTTTTTCAATCATTACATATCTCTATTGGTAATTTAATACATAAAAACGATTCTTTGTATACAATTCAAACAAAATTCTGTCTTAAAATGGACTATGAATTAACATATCCAAACATAAATTAATTTTCTCACAATTAATTTACTTAAAAATCGATGATGTATATAATTGATTTTTAAGATAATCTTTTTTCACAGTTAATCCAAACACACACTAAGACTTTGCAACATAATCTGGAAACAGAGAAAGTCAACCCAATACATCATGTTACCCTAAGTATTTAGAAGAGTCTAACAGCATTCACTAAAATGGAAAATGCTACTTAACTAGAATTTGTTCGTTGCATACAATTCAAACAAAATTGTCTTAAAATGGATTATGAATTAACATATCCAAACATAAATTAATTTTCTCACAATTGATTTTCTCAAAACTCATGTATATAATTGATTTTTAACATAATCTTTTTGCAACATAATCTGGAAAGAAAGACAACCCAATACATCATGTTACCCTTAGTATTTAGAAGAGTCTAATAGCATTCAACCATTCACTAAAAAGGAAAATGCTACTTGACTAGAATTTGTTCGTCAGAATAATTGACCAAATGAGTTGGCATGCTTATTGTTATTGACATCAGGATGGATCAATGGTTCGTTTGTCTTATCCAACAACCACCCTTGAATCTAGCTAAATTCTCACAAATTCAGGTTAATTTTTTCAGGATGTGTAGCACTACTACACTAATAATAACAAAAATCCATCCTGAAATCATGAGCTCTATCAAAGACCAACTCTCCTAAAAGCTTAAGTTGTTAGGTGAAGGCACATGAGTGGTTTTATTCTAACATGCCCCCTCATGCAAGAGCCCTTTGGGGTTGAATAGTGGACAATGCACACGGCTACCATACCTTGTGCTGAAATTCAACTTTAATTTAGAAGAATGAAGGCGGAAAGGATCGAACTCCTAACCACTTAGTCAAAGAGGCTCCAATACTATATCAATGACCAACTCTCCTAAAAGCTTAAGTTGTTAGGTGAAGATACATGAACGATTATATTCTAACAAGCTCTTTGATTGATAATAAACTAAAATGAACAAATTTCTATATAAATATATATACAGAAAGTGTTATGGAAGATGAAGGCAAAAGAAACCAGAGATTCAAAACTTGATGTCTATCAAAATAAAAATAAAGAAAAGAAAACAGAAAAAATAAACAGAAATATAATTTATAAATCTACAACTAAAGCCTGATTAAAGCATGGATGAAAATCAGAAATCTAAACCCACATCTCGGTCAGGGTAAAGCTTACCAAAGCAGATGATGACATCAGTTTTGACAAAAAATTCCAAATCTGACAATGGATTGTTGGTACAGTACCTTTCGAGGCTTAGCCTTCATCACATCAGAGTCTTGCTTATTGAAGCCAATAGCAGTGGCAGGCAATCCGTCAGTAACCAAATTGACCCAAAGCAACTGAACCTGGTAGAAGTTAGGCAAAATAAAAGAGAAATATTAAAGCTATATTCTTCATTGAAACAAAAAATGAAAATCTCATTTTGTGCAATTAACTTTAACAGAATGAAGAAACACACTGTCCCATCTTCATATGATAACACATTAATTACCAACTACCAGCCACAAGCCAGGGCCCAGAGTCATTGAAGACATAAATTAAAAGAATCCAGAAATTTAAATGGGTTTGAAGCAAGTATTAATATGCAGTATAAAAAACAATCAGCATTAAAAGATCGTTCAATAGAAAATATGATGAATGCTTAAGGAAAATCTCCTTAGCAGCTCTGTATTTATATTAAAGTCAATCTACACTAGAATAGGAAACTAATCAATCAGCTCCTAATTACATGATTACAAATCCTAATTATATACAATCCCTGATTTATAGGGATACATAATCTCAACACTCCCCCTCAAGCTGAAGCATATAAATTATATGCACCAAGCTTGCCACAAATATACTGACTTCAAGGACCATGGAGAGACTTTGTGAAGATTTCAGCCAGTTGATCTCTTGAGTTAACAAACTCAGTGATAATCTCCTTGGAAAGCACCTTCTCTTGGACAAAGTGACAATCAATTTCTATATGCTTTATTCTCTCATGAAAGATTGGATTTGATGCTGTGTAAGGCAACTTGATTATCACAGTATAACTTCATCTGTTCAATACTTCCAAACTTCAATTCTTGAAGCAATTGTTTCACCCAAATTAGCTCACAAGTAGCTCCTACCATAGATCGATATTCAGCCTCTGCACTAGACCGAGCAACAACATTTTGCTTCTTACTCTTCCAAGACACTAAATTGCCACCAACAAATACACAATACCCTAAAGTAGACTGTCGATCAATAGGTGAACCAGCCCAGTCTGCATCATAGTATTCTTCAATTTGAGTGTTCCCTTTATCTTCATACAACAACCCTTGTCCTGGGCCTCCTTAATATACCTCAAAATTCGCACAACAGCATCCCAATGATCATTATGTGGAGACTGCATAAATTGACTTACCACACTTACCAGAAAAGAAATATCAAGTCTGGTAATAGTGAGATAGTTCAGTTTCCCTACAAGCCTTTAGTATCTACCAGGGTCTGGATAAGGTTCTCCTTGATCTAGTAATAATTTGCTGTTAGGGTCCATAGGACAGTCAATAGGCTTACAATTTAGCACACCGATTTCTTCCAATATATCTAAAGCATACTTCCTTTGTGAGATAGCAATACCACTCCTAGACTGAGCCACCTCAATACCAAGGAAGTATTTGAGTTTACCCAAGTTCTTAGTCTGAAAGTGACTACACAGATGTTTCTTCAACTGAGATATCTTCTCATTATCATTGCCGGTAATAACTATATCATCCACATAAACTACCAAATAAATACATCGGCCAGGTGAAGAATATTGATAAAAGACCGAATGATCAGCTTCACTTCGTATCATACCAAACTTCTGAACAACAGTACTGAACTTCCCAAACCATGCTCGTGGGGACTGTTTTAGCCCATAAAGAGATCGTCGTAACTTGCACACCAATCTTGACTCTCCCTGAGCAACAAAACCAGGTGGTTGCTCCATATAGATTTCTTCTTCAAGGTCACCATGAAGGAAGACATTTTTAATGTCCAACTGATATAATGGCCAACCCGATGACTGCCATGGCTAGAAATAGGCGAACAGAGGCAATTTTAGCAACCGGAGAGAAGGTATCACTATAATCAAGACCATATATCTGAGTATAGCCCTTGGCAACAAGTCGGGCTTTAAGACGATCAATGTTACCATCCGCTCGAACTTGGACAACATACACTCATCGACAGCCAACAACAATTTTCCTGGGAGGGAGAGGGACCAAGTCCCACGTACCACTGTGCTCAAGGGCAAGCATCTCATCAATCATGGCTTGCCTCCAACCTAGATGACCGAGTGCCTCATTGGTATTTTTAGGAATTGAAATAGAGGACAAAGAAGACACAAAGACATAATTTGATAGAGATAAACGATGAAAATTCAAGAAATTATAGATTTATCTGCTGATGGTTCTTGCAAATGAGACAAAGGTGGACCAAAATAGGGGACAGGTAAAACCTCAAAGACAACATTTGGTTCAACTGAAGAAGTAAAATATGGTGTTTCTTCAAAGAAAGTAACATCAGCAGACATATACCAACAGTGAGTGACAGGAGAATAATAACAATATCTTTTTTGTAACCTAGAATACCCAAGAAAGACACATTAGCAGATAGCTTATCTTGACCAGGGGAAAGATCATGAACAAAACAACTACATCTAAAGACATAGGGAGGAACATGATATAAGGGCCCCTTGGGAAATAGGATTGAATAAGGAATCTGCTTTTGAAAGACAGATGATGGCATAAGATTAATCAAATAACATGCAGTTAAAACAGTATCACCCCAAAATTGTAAAGGCATATTTGCATGTAATAACAAAGTTCGAGCAGTTTCAATAAGATGACGGTTTTTTCTTTCTACTACTCCATTTTGTTGGGGTGTATGGGGACATGTTGATTGATGTAAGATACCATGAGATGACATAAAAGATGAAAAAGTAGTTGAAAAATATTCCTTTGCATTGTCACTTCGGAGTATCTTAATCATTTTGCCAAATTGAGTTTGAATTTTAGTATAGAAGGATTTGAATATAGAAAATAACTCAAAACGATCTTTCATTAAAAACAACCAAGTACAACGAGAGAAGTCATCAATGAAAGTAACAAAATACCTACGACCTGAAAAGGTAGACACACGACTTGGACCTCACAAATCAGAATGAAAAAGAGAAAAAAAAGACTTGGTTTGACTTTGGAGCTAACTTGGAAAAGAAGCTTGAACATGCTTCCCAAATTGACATGACTCACAATTTAAAGACTCTAAATTTGTAAGACTAGGAACCATTTTCTGGAGTTTTGACAGACTGGGATGACCGAGGCGTTGGTGGAAAAGACTTGGAGACTTAGTTGCAGTGCAAAAGATGACTCGAGATAGTAAAGTCCATGTGTTTCATGCCTTATGCCAATCGTCTGTCCTGTACCACGGTCTTGGATATCAAAGGAATTAGAATCAAAGGTTACTAAACAGTTAAGAGAGCGAGTAAGTCGACTAAGAGATATTAAATTAAAAGGACATCCAGGTATGAACAAGACGGATTTTAAAGACACAGTTGCAGTAGGTGAAACACAACCAATACCTTTGGCAGTGACCTTTGAGCCATCTGCCAAGGTGACAAAGTGTGGAAAATTAGGTGCGGAAAGAGAAGTAAAAAAGGATCGATTACCAGCTACATGATCGGAAGCACCCGAATCAATTATCCAAGGACTTGGAGTATTACCAGTATGAGAGATACAAACTGTAAGATTACCCGTATGAGCAACTGTGGTAGTGGAGGACTAAGTTTGCTTGGCTGCCTTCAACTGGAGATACTTCTGGAACTCGATTTTAGAAAGAGTAATGGGTTGTTTCCCAGATAAAAATTCAGACCTTTTCTCCTCTTCATGACCCGAGTCAGATTGAGTGACATTGACAGTTCTCTCTGGGAACCCATGAATAGAATAACATGTGTCCTGAGTATGACCTGTCCTCTTATAATAAGAGCATTGAAGATGACCTCCTCGACCCCCACGTCCACCACGAGACCCTGAAGTGGTCACCATGGCTGACGCTTCGTATGGCACGTAAAACCAACACCACATACAGGTTATCCAGCTTGTTTAACAAACTCTTATGATCATCAGCCTGCAGAAACATTTTCAACTCCTTAACTGCAGCCTACACCTGAGTGACAAAGGTCGTCATGTCATGATCTAACTACTTACTAGAGGCCAACGTTTGAGCTGAGTCATACAGGCGCTGTATATCATTAGCAAACACATTACGAGCCTTATTCCAAAAAGTAAAACAAGTTTTAAAAATTCTAAAACTAGCCAAAATAGTTGGCTCCGCAAATTGCCATAGTAAAACACACAATTGATAATCAAATTTCTCCCGTTGACTCATGTTCTAGGGAAATATCGGAGGCTAATTTCTCCAAATGATCAACAAGTCCCTGACCTAAAAACCAAAGTTCCACAAAGGCTGACCAAGCCAAATAATTTTTACCATTTAGCTTTTCCGACATGATTGTGGGTGAACCGAAAAAAGCATATGTAACAGGAACATTCCCGGAGGAGCCTTTTGTACCAAAAGGAGACTGTGAATGGCTTGGATCAGGTATTTCAGATTCAGGCGTAGTGGAAGACATTTTACCAAGAACAAGAGCAAGAACAGGGGATGTGACTGAGAGCACTCAAAACGACAACCTAGCAGTGTGCGACTGAAGCTACAAACCACCAGAAGCTACTCAGGGGACGCCGGCGAGCTGACTGGTGCCTCCGGTGAGGTGATTCGACCACTGGTGGGTGGCCTGTGGTTCACACGCGCCGAGAAAGAGAGATGCGCATGGCAGCGAGCCGGCGAGCTGGCGATTTTCCAGTGACGCGCTTGAAGAGGTTGGCCGGTCAGACCTTCACGAACCCACCTGCGCCTTCACTTGCTCAACAGTCCAACCTTGACGGTGGCTGGATTGTCGTGACTCAGCCTTGACAGTGGCTGTGACTCAGCCTTGACGGTGGCTGTTATGGGTGATCTAGGGTTTGACAGCCCCAAGATCGAACTGCACTTGATACCATGTTCAATAGAAAATATGCTGAATGCTTAAGGAAAATCTCCTTAGCAATTGTGTATTTATATTAAAGTCAATCTACACTAAAATAGGAAACAAATCAATCAGCTCCTAATTACATGATTACAAATCCTAATTACATACAATCCCTGATTTATAGGGATACATAATCTCAACAAAGATCATGTACAAAAACTTTTGGTAGAACTCCTTTTAATCTCTTCTTTGATGAAACCAATTGGCTAAATAAGATAACAGGTAGACACACATTATAAACTCACAGGGGCCAGGGTATCAGGTATTCCAAGCACAGCAGCCACAAATATACAGACTACTTCGCCAATATTGGAAGAAATCATGTATCTAATAAACTGTTTTGTATTGTTGTATATAGCCCTTCCCTCTGCCACAGCCTGCACAGAAACAAATAGATTACAAAGTTGCATATGGATTTCTTTTCAATTCAAGAGAAAAGGAGAAAAATAAAGAGAAGGAAAGGAAACTTGACTAGAAGAATGGATATATGCTAGTATACCGCAACAATTGAAGCAAAGTTGTCATCAGCCAGTACCATGTCTGAAGCACTCTGTAAACAAAGAGGGGAGAAAAACACCAAGCTGTTCAGGATTATTGACTAGGCAAGAAAAAAGGAGAAGTAAAGACAGTTGATGAAAC
This sequence comes from Ormosia emarginata, assembly GCA_029884605.1. Classification (NCBI taxonomy): domain Eukaryota; kingdom Viridiplantae; phylum Streptophyta; class Magnoliopsida; order Fabales; family Fabaceae; genus Ormosia; species Ormosia emarginata. Next base: position 71,786,746 of record JAQQTP010000082.1, read on the forward strand.
CTTGGCAACAGCTGTCCCTGAACCCATAGCAATTCCTATATCTGCCTTTTTCAGTGCAGGTGCATCATTGACTCCATCACCCGTCATTGCAACCTAAAATATTAACATTGTGAATTTCCAGAAATTTTAAGGAAAAATATTTAAATGATGTAGAACTAAAAATTTCCATGATTACAAGGATACAAGAAATTATAACATCTAGGGAATAAGAAAAATGAGAAGGATTGCAGCCAAAGACATACAACAAACTACATTTAGATGAACACATAAGCTATGTAATTATGACAAGAAAATGAAAATCAAAGAGACCTCTGGAGGGGGAAAAACCGACCTAAAGGAAAAATCATTACTAGCTAGTAATTACAGTTAATGTTTTGATCATGGAAGCAATCATACCACTTCATTCTGGTGCTGTAATGCTTCGACCAGCATCCTTTTATGAGAAGGCTCAACCCTAAAAAAAATAAAGACATGCAACTTTTACTATGAATTATTGATCTAGAAAAAGGTTGAATAAAGAGAGCAATCGTGCTTTTCTTCATGCAATGCACGATCTTGTAATAAAATCAAATATTAGGGCATATATATAAACCAATATACCTGGTAAAAAGTGCCATACGTTGCAATGCTAGAGTTTGTTGCAGTGGTGGAAGTTCTTCAAACTCAGAAGCAGTGTAAGAACGTTCATCAAATTCTATCAAATGGTCAAAAGCACCTATCTTGCGGCAAAGCGACTCAGCAGTGGACTGATTCAGTATTAAGTAATTTTAGACAAGAAGACATATGGAATGTTGAAGGGGAAAAACAACAATAAAGTTTCCAGGAGTTTGAGACCTTGTTATCCCCAGTGACAACTATAACACGTATGCCAGCAGTCATACATGAAAGCATGGCATTTCTTACTTCATCTCTTGGTGGATCTAGCATCCCAACCTACATAAGGGAGAACAGTAACCCAGAAAACAAAACATTACAAGATGGAGAAAAAAAAATGCAGAACAAAGTCAAAACAAGAAAAGAGCATTTCCCCTTTCCAGAGAGAAAATCACAAAAAAAAAAGCTGACATGTCATAACTCTGTCCAAATCAAGCTGACATGGAAGATAAAGTGCTTACATGTCCACCAACAATGCATTAAGTGTCCTGCTACATTTTTTTAATAGAAAAAAAAAATGACCTCACCTTTTCCACCAAGACACACAAACAAGCTCTCCCTCTCAAAACTCTACCCGTCTCTTTTCACTGCAATTGGCAAGACCCTTAGCTCTTCCTCTAGCCTTCGATTAGCTCCATTTTTTATACCAAAGTACTTAATATACACTTCACTGATATCCATTGATTTGAGATGGAACAGGCTGGTTGAAATTTGGTTATTTAAAAGGATTTAATCATTCTTAATCTCTCTAGCAACCATCTCTCCGAGCACACTCCACATAGAATTCAATTCATGACAAGCCGCACCACCCTTGATCTCTCCAATTGATAATTTTGCTAGAATTGTCAATTTTCTTCTTCAACAAGAGGTCATTTGTTGGCAATCCCGAGCTATGCTTGTCCTCTCACATACTTTTGATGTACAAAGATACAATAGAACCCATAAAGCATTCAGTTCCACGTGCAAGCTGCTATGTGTGTTTCAGTGGATAAGGAGAGATCAGCAAGGATAAAAGAGGAGAAAGAAGTAGAGAAATGAGTACACTTCTCTGTCCTGGATGTGAGATAGATTTTTATTTTCTTTCACAATTTTTATTTTAACCCTGAAAAATGATTTGGCACGACATAATGCATTATGTGTGGACACTTCACCACTCAGTCTGGCACATTAGGTTGATATAGACTTGAGTAACAATATTATTCAATTACAAATTATTACAAGGACTAAATGTATAACAACCAGAAAAAAGTTCTGCTTATATCTATATTAACAAAATTAATTTAACTTAGATACTTATAAAACAATTATTTATTTAAAAGATTACCATGTTCTATGTCTTTGGTCAAGCAGTAAAAAATTTGAGATAATGTGCATTTCAACAATTGAAAAGTTCTGCTCAATGACGCCTTTTTTCTCTCTGAAAAATAAAATTCTATTGAAAAAAAACATCCTGGACAATTTGTCTAAAGACATCCGAAGTTCAGAGTTTCAAGGTGATTTACCATGGCTTATGTTCTGCAATCACTATATTGTTCTGTATTGCAAATATATTAAGGTAAAATATCATTGAGCAAATTTCCGTATTTCATCACTAATTCCAAAAATTCATGAAAATTTTCTCAAAAACCTGAAAATTTGCTAATATATTGTAGAATCTTATATATAGCATGCAAAGTCCTGCTCTAGAAAGTTTGAACACACAAAGAACCAATTTTTAATTCATGAAAAAACCTACTCCAAAGTTCATGGTGCACTATAAAGAGAACAGGGTGGAGAGGATCACTGTTAATGAAGAAGTCAACAGTTTAGATTTTTACAAAGTACAAGCAACCTGATAGCAATTTACAGATTTTTTAAACCAACTCCCTTGATTTTCTCACCAATTGTTACCTTCTAGCCATCCTCAATTCATAAACTGAAAGGTAAAACATTCTAATTTTAGACAAAACCAGGATCTAAATTGCAGATCAAGATATCAGGATACAATCCAACCATTCAAAAACACCAGAAAAGCTAAGACATGAAGATCAATCAGAGGAACACATCCCAATCTATCTCCACAAACCAAACAGAGAAAGCCATCCCAAACTAAATCTTTTAATTCAACATAAATTTTCTTTCATAGTCTTAATATGGCACACTTTATTGTGGGCAACAGTTGTATCTATGACTTTACAAGGTCTATAACAGCCGCAATGTCTTTCTGAGTTTAATCACATTCACATACGTCTATATTTTTAATTGCAATAAGAGAAAGCATTCAACAATGAAATATGTTAAGACATAAAAAAAGATATTAAGGAAGTGCAGATAGCTCCATTGGATGTCTCAGTATAACCTTTCAGTGCAAAAGTAAGCTAATTAAAGCATATTAAAACTAGGGCATTAAGCATGAAGGCTAGACTTGTTGCAAGTTGAAAACATTATTTGAACTTTGCATTCTACATTGAAAAGAAAGCATACCAACCCAATAAAAGTAAGATCTTTCTCATCATCAAAGGACAACGTCTGTTGACCTGAGGGCATCCATTTCAGGGCTAAAGCTAGGCATCTCAATGTTTCTTTTCCTGCAAAACTGGCCAACAAAATGTATGCTCACAACAAAAAAAAAAGGTGTTCACAAAGGGTTTAAAACCAAAATTGGATAGAGGACAACTAAATGATACACATTATATGAGTCCAGAAGTTAAAGCACAATTTTCAGAGATGTAATACAAAAACTGTATTAAGAATTTAAATGGCCAAACTGACACATGGGAAGCACCACCACCATAGTAATGTTATGACAAACAAGAACAGGAAGTGTGTGAAGCCAAGGTCCTTTATGCTTCCTCTACTTCTCTAATCAGATTTCTGCAATTATCTAAAACGTTTAGACCACAAAAGGTCCTTTTAGTTTTGTATGTTCTCTTTCTTCTATCTTTTGTATGGATATAATCAATTTATCTATTCAATATTGATACTAGAATTTTTCTTTTTGTGCAGGATACAGGTGGCATAAATGCATAATTACAAGGGTAATAAATGGATCCAACTCTTTTTTCATTGAACCTAAACTAGTCCTTCCCTTGTCACCCCAAAGGAGGAATCGGTTCTCCTCAATATAGGCAGTAATGGTTGTCTTACCACTTATAAATTGCAGGATACTTTTAATTGAAAATGTCTTGGTCAATGATGCCAGTTAACTGGAAGTGGATGGCACATTATTGCATAAACTGATATCCATGGGATAAAATTCTTAAGTGCGTAATTTTCTTCCTTTTATTATTTCTCAAGGCCTATCAGGTATGCCATCAGGTATATAGCTTATACTTGACCGCCCCCTTTGCACTGCTAGTACAGATGGGAATTATGCCCTTGCAAAGCAAGCTCATGAACCACTCATCTTTTTCAGTTTCATTTTTCAGCTTTTCTCTATATCTTGTCTATTTTGAATTAAGAACAAAACAGAAGAAAAAAATCTAGATAAAAAAATTATAAAATATACATATGCAGATAAATGATAAAAACCCAACCTGTGGAACCTTGAGTCCAGCTCTGCTCGAATATCAGCCGTAAGTGGCAGAATGGAACCATCATCATTGCACAGAATGGTTGTACATCTAGAGATTACACTTTCTGGAGCACCCTTTGAGAACAAAACATGCAACTGGTTTCGGCTGCAAAGGACACTCATCATTTTCCGATCTCGAGAAAATTCCAAAATATATATCTGCAAAACATCACAGCTCAAAGCGTGAAAGTAAATACCCACGGCCCAGTACCAACAAAAATAACAAATAGAGATAATAAAATACATTTCATATCCATAGTTTCCTAAAATATGTAAATGGAAGATAAATGGAAAAGAAAGGTGACAAACTTGCTGAAGCACACCTTTCTAAATTGTTCCTCCCAATAATGGTTACAGTAAGAAGCACGTTCATGCTTGCTCAACATATTCAAAGCTGATGGCATAGAATTAAAACCAGGGAGACCAACCTAAAGATACGAAATGAGCAAGAAGTATACTTGAGTCTTAAAGGAGCTTCACACGTAACACTAACATATAAATAAGAGACACAAGGAAAGGTACAAATACAGACCTTTTCTGCCAAGACACGTAATGCCACTTCAGTTGACTCACCAATTTTTTCATACTTCCCTTTATCAGGATTATATTGCAGGGTTGATTCATTGCAAAGAGCAGAACACATTGCTATGTGAAGAAGACATGGCAATTGAGCTGGAAAGTCAAGCTGCAAAACAATCAAATGCTACATGGATTTAACCCTAAACAAAGCTGCATATACCTATGCATATACTCATTATATTAGCTGTGTTAGAATATCCATTATAAGTTTATGTTTCGAAGATAAACATCACAGAAAACCATCCATGCTGGTATGCCACCATCAGAGTTTTGGTAGGGAGTAAGTTGTGCATTTAAGAAAGGGCTCAATTCAATGCAGTCCTTAGTCATGCAAACATTTGCAAAGTACTGCAGCATTGGATGCCTACCACAAAGCCAAAAACAAGACATATTTGGCACTCAATATCCTCAGATCTATGGATATTGTTTTGGGGAGGAGGTTAAGGTCCCCCACTTTTGGAGTACTTGATCCTTTCTCCTTATATTAGTTAATTAGCTTTAAATGTGATGTGTGTTCTGTTTGTGCATGAAATGCAAAAGCATGAGAAATTAAAAAAAAAAATACCTGCATCCCTGTACTGTCAAAGATTATGCCTTCAGGTGCATATGTTGTTCCACTGACACTGTATTCAGTAGCAACAGGACTACGTTTTGCAGATTCAACAACACATACCTTTGCACAAGCATAGTGTGGAGAAATTCTGGTTAAGGAAATTGCTAAAAATATTCATCTATAAGCAACCAGGAAAAAAAGTTCAAGTAAAAATGGGAAAATAAAGATATTCCCTAGCAATTTTAAGTTGTTAACATTAAAAAGCATGGCAAGTATGACAGAAATACAATATAACAAAATGAAGAACAGATACTTTCATTACAAGTTTCAGACAGACAAAGGACACATTTTTTTAGAATTATTGTCCGTGCATCATGTGCCAAAGACATATACGACTTGAACTTACATGAAACATACAGAGAAAGCAATGCGCATATCAACTTTGTATCATTCTGAATCTGAACCCAATAAAATGTGTGCATATTCCCCATTTGCAGCAGTTGGTATTAGACAGGACCCAAAAATGAACAAAACAAACGTTTCATAAATGGTAAGTAAGGGGGGAAAGGAGGGAAGCAAACAGCTTTGGAGTGCATAAACTGAATGCTATTTAGACCTTCAACATCTAGAAGCAGATTTTATTTTTAAATTTATAAAAAAGTGCACTGTTAATTCCAGGAAGATGCCATGTATTTAACATTCTTAATTCAAGAAAAAAGTTAAAAACTAAGTAGCAATGAGGTTATTACTGATTCTAAATGTTTCATGCATAAAACTATAAAAATAAGTATCAATCAGTACACAGTCCAATGAGGATGGCACAATCCCTCGAGCAGACAGGCACTCGTGGCAATACAAAAATCCACATAAAACAAATAAATGAATAAATTTTAATGTTTCAATGTCAAGCAAAGCTCACCTTCGCAACTGACATCATATTGGTAGTTAGAGTCCCAGTTTTGTCACTGCAAATTACAGTGGTGCAGCCCAAGGTCTCAACGGATGGCAAAGACCGAACAATGGCGTTCAACCTAGCCATACGCTTTGTTCCAAGAGCCAAACACCTATTATAAAAAGAAAAGAAATCAATACAAGAAAGGAAAAAGACAAACTCTAGACCAAACTCATTAAAGAAATCAAAACAAGAAAGGAAAAGGAAATATTCTGAATCAAAATTAAAATATCTGAAAGATAATCATGGCTTACAGAGAAACAATAAAGAAAAAGTCCTAGACTTACGTTGTAACAACAGCAGGGAGCCCTTCAGGAATCGCAGCAACTGCCAGAGCAACTGCAATCTAGCAGGAAAATGATTAGAAGTTAAAAGATTTTCATGTTACGGAGACAAATATAATATCTTTTTTTATTAAAAGGAGACAATATAACTAATTATACACCACGCGTCCACACCCAAAGAGGGATTAAGTATAAAATAAATAAATAATACATGCAAAACAAAACAATACAAGACTCCAGTATGATGCCTGTGAAACTAGAATGACAGAATACAAAAGTAACTAGAAATCTTCATACAAAGAACAGTACAGCTAATGAAACTCCAAAAAATATAATATAAAAATAAAAATCCTCATATTCGAGAACAAACCTTAAAATAATGAATTGCGCCACGAAAGAAACCACCATGAGAAGGGTCGCGAAAGTGACCAATATTTACAATCCACACCAATACGCAAATCCCTGCAATAACCTGATAAAATAGACATTTAGGAAGCACCATCACAACTTGAAAATGAATGAGAGAAGTGGGCTTCACAGTTAAAAGTTAAGCAATAAAAAGATTTGTCACATGAATGTTCATTTAATATATTTTATTATCTGAAGCATGATAATTCTTAGGCGGAAAAAAGAGGTCCACGAATAAAAGTGTTTCATCATAATCAATTATAATTCATTGCTCAGTTTCAAATAAGCTTTCTCATTAAAAGCCAAAAGAAGGTCAATAAGGCAAAGTGGTGTCATCAAAGACATTATAAACTCGGTACCAAGTCTCAACTTTTCAAATGGAACTGTTGACACCAACTAAATTTGCCAGGCTGACAACTCAAAAATGCAATAACAGTTGTGTAGTTAATCTCATCAATTATTATAAAAAAATGCAATATGCACCAATAAAACAACCCTTATGTTTGAAAAACAGTAAAATCAAACAACTAGCAATCACCTTGGCCAAAAAGGTACCAAATTCGTCCAGCTTCTTTTTCAATGGTGTCACCTCCTGCAACCAATCATAAAAAAAAAGGTTAAATTACTCTATAAGTCCCTAAACTTTTTGAGATAATTCAAATAGGTCCCTAAATTTTTTAAGTTTGTAATCAAGTTCCTAAACTTATAAAATGTTTGTAATTGTGTCCTTGGACCTAGACACCTGTTAAAGCTCCGTGATGGCAGCAAGCCCATTGTTAAGAAGGTTTATGTTAGAAGGGAGAGGCCCAATAAAGGGCCCACAAGGAACATAACAGACTTAACTAACTCTGAATAGTTAGTTAAGTCTGTTGGAGGGGGAAAACAGGGGAATAAAAGGGAAAGAATCAAGAAGAGGGGGGTATGAAAAGTTTTGTAAGGGATTTCAGGGGGAATTCTCTCAGGTATTGAGAGAGTTTTATCAGTTCTATACTTTGTACGTTCTGTATTGGGTGATTTACCCTAATTCATTCAATAAAAGAGATATTTCAGTAATTGATTCTATCAAACTGGCATCAGAGCTCCGATCTTGGAGCAGAGGGTGGGTTTCTTGGGAAAGTTGAGAGGGGAATGGTGAGTACCAGAATGGCGGCGCGAACAGAGACATTGGAGAAGAGAATCGAAGACATGGCGAAGTGGAGGCTGATGAGCGATGCCCGCTTGCGAGGGGTGGAGAACAATCTCCAGGAGCTGCTGTGGAAAATGGATGTGATCTTGCAAGCCAATGGTGGCGAGCGAACAGAAAACCCGAGCGAGGCAGAAGGGGAGAACAATCTTGGGGGAAATCACGGTGATCGCAGCACCTGGGATGACGAGACGTGGAGAAGGCTTGAGTTGCTGTTGTTTGAAGGAGAGGATAACGGGGAGGATGCCTGCAATTGGATTCACAAATTGGAAAGGGTCTTTGAAGTCAGGGGGTTCCGGAGGATGAGAAATTGAAGGTGGCATCCATGGCTTTGGAGGGGCCAGCACTCTCGTGGTTTCAATGGTGGGAAAGTAGCATGGGAGAGGTATCTTGGTCCATCTTTAGAGGGGCTGTCATAACAAGGTTTCATCCATCCTCATCACAGAATCCCTACGAAATCTTGATGGGGCTGAAGCAAGAAAGGTCAGTCAAGGAATTCAGGCGGCAGTTTCAGTTCTATGCAGGACCTATGAGGGTGTCGGAACAAGATTTTTTGAGAGGGATCTTCCTCAATGGCCTAAAAGAAGGGGTTCATAGGGAGTTAAGGATTCATGATGTAAAGAGTCTAGTTGATATGATTAATCTTGCCCGAAGAATAGATGAAAAGAATGAAGCTTTCATTCAAGAAGTCATGGGTGGCAATGTAAAGAATGGTTCTTGGGCAGCAAGAACTTCTTTCGCAAGAAAAGGACCCTATTACAGTGGCGCAAGTAAGGGGAATGTGAATTAGAGAGGGGGTAACACGCTCGGTAACACTACAGGCGTAGGAGGAAAGATGAGCAATGTAGGAGGTAATATCGTGGCTGACTCGGTGGTATGCAGCACAACACCACCTACAAACGGGAATAGAACATAGCAGTCCGCAACGGCTAATAGGAGAGAGAGGAGTTTCAGAGAACTCCCAGAAGCTGAATACAATGACCGAATGAGGAAAGGCCTCTGCTTCCACTGTGATGAGAAATTCATGCTGGGCATGTTTGCAAAAATAAACAACTTAGAATCTTGTGGGTGGAAGATGATAGTGAGAATGGGGGTGAAAAAGAGGAAAATGTGGGAGAGGAGGAGAAACCCATCCTATTGGGTTACAATAGCTTGCTGGGATTGACAACAGGAAGGTCATTCAAATTATGGGGAAGGGTGTTAGGGAGGGGAGCCATGGTACTAATTGACTGTGGGGTGTCACACAGCTTCATTGCTCAAGGGTTGGTAGAACACTTGGGTCTAGAAGTGACAGTCACACAACCTTTTTGGGTGGAGGTAGGGGACGGGCACAAGGTCAGAAGTTCAGGGTATTGCAAATCCTTGGAATTACAGCTGCAAGATCTGGAAGTGCAGCATGATTTTTACGTTTTTGAGCTTAAGGGGCCAGACTTGGTGTTGGGACTAGACTGGTTAGCCGGATTGGGGAAGATCACAGCTAACTTCAAGGAACTAACGTTGAAAATAAAGAAAGAGGGCCACAACCATCTTATTAAGGGAGACCCTTCCTTGTGCAAGTCAGTCGTATCACTTAAATCAGTAATGAGATCTTTACAAGAAGAAGAAGAAGGTTTCCTTATAGAATTGTGTGTGCTAATAGAGGGCGAACAACTTACAGAAGAAAAGATCCCTGAGGGCATTCAGGCTGTATTGCAGGAATTTGATACTGTTTTCAATTCTCTAGAGGGGTTACCACCTGTTCGGAGATTGGATCGCGCCATCAACTTAAAGGTGGGTGCTGAAATTCCTAATATACGTCCTTACAGGTATCCTCAATACCAGAAAAATGAGATTGAGAAGTTAGTACAGGTGATGTTAGAAGTTGGGATTATTAAACCTAGCACTAGTCCTTATGCTAGTCCTATCATTTTAGTGAAAAAAAAAAGATGGGAGTTAGGCGTTTTTGTGTTGATTATAGAGCGCTGAATAAGGTCACCATACAAGATAAATTTCTGATCCCCATTATTGACGAATTGTTAGATGAATTGGCAGGGGCGACTATCTTCTCTAAACTGGATTTGAAATCCAGGTATCACCAAATTCATATGAAGGAGAGGGATATTGATAAAACTGCATTTAGGACGCATGAGGGGCATTATGAGTTCATGGTGATGCCTTTCGGCCTCACAAATGCACCCTCCACGTTTCAGGCCCTCATGAATGAGGTTTTGAGACTGTATTTGAGAAAATTTGTTCTAGTATTCTTTGATGACTTTCAGATATATAGTGGGGATGAAACAACCCATGTTGATCATTTGAGACAAGTGTTTCAACTGTTAATAGAGAACAAATTGGTAGCCAACCGAAAAAAATGTATGCTTGGCAGCAGTAGTGTGGAATATTTGGGACTCGTAGTCTCCTCACAGGGGGTTGCGGCTGATCCAAAGAAGGTAGAGATAATGCTAAAGTGGCCTGCACCTAAGGATGTCAAGGGACTGAGAGAGTTTTTGGGTCTAACAGGTTACTATCGGCGATTTGTAAAAGGATAATGCCAGATTGCTAAGCCCCTTACTGAGTTGTTGAAAAAGGATGGGTTCCAACGGTCTACAGTAGCCCAAACAGCTTTTGACACACTGAAAAATGCCATGGCTGATCTTCCAGTGTTGGTAGTACCTAATTTTACAGCACCTTTCGTTGTGGAGACTGATGCATTTAGCCAGGGTATTGGGGCTGTATTGATTCAGCAAGGCCGCCCTGTGGCTTTTATCAGTCAAGCTCTGTCCACTAAGGGACAGTAGAAGTCAGTTTATGAGAAAGACCTCATGGCCATTGTTTTCGCTGTTCAGAAATGGAGACACTATCTTCTAGAGAGGCACTTCATCATTCACATAGATCAAAAGTCCTTGAAGTTCCTAATAGAACAGAGAATGTTAGAGGAGGATCAGTTTAAATGGGTCTCCAAACTCATGAGCTTCGACTTTGAGATCCAGTACAAACCAAGAAGAGAAAACGCGGTGACGGATGCGTTATCTAGACGAATGATGTACTCAGCCTTATCGGTTTCAGTTTCAGAAGAATGGGAGGAATTGGGGGAAGAAATAATGAAGGATGCAAAACTGAGTAAAATCATCCAAGACTTAGTGGTACAACCCCAAGCTCACCCGAGTTACTCTATGTATCAAGGGAGACTGTACTATAAGGAAAGGTTGGTTCTTCCCAAGGGGTTTGCCAAGATCCCTATTGTAATTCATGATTTTCATGCCTCAGCTTGGGGGTCACTCCGAGTTCTTGAGAACTTATAAGAGACTAGCTGCAGTTTTCCATTGGGAGGGGATGAAACACGATATCATCAAATTCATCGCAGCTTGCGACAACTGCTAACAGAATAAGGTTGAATCTCTGTCACCTGCTGGTTTATTACAGCCGTTACCCGTTCCCACTCAGGTTTGGGAAGACATCTCCATGGATTTCATCACGGGGCTTCCCAAGGCTAAAGGCAAGGATACTGTACTGGTTGTGGTGGATCACCTTACCAAGTTTGCACACTTCATGGCTTTGGCGCATCCTTTTACAGCCAAGGAGGTAGGCCAGTTATTCATCTCACAGGTTGTTCGCTTACATGGTTTTCCCTCTACCATTGTATCGGACAGAGATAAAATCTTCCTCAGCAAGTTCTGGACTGAGCTCTTTAAACAAGCAGGGACTCAACTGAAATTTAGTTCCGCTTACCATCCTCAAATGGATGAGCAAACGAAAGTAGTGAATAGATGCTTGGAAACTTACCTTCGTTGTTTTATTGGAGAGAAACCTACTAGCGGGGTAGATTGGCTGTGTTGGGCTGAATATTGGTATAATACAAATTATAATCGCTCTACTCGCATGACCCCTTTTAGAGCTTTATATGGGAGAGACCCTCCAGTACTGTTTAAAGCTGCTGCATATCCTTCTCGAGTTGAGGAAGTATCTCAGTTGGCCCTGGACAGAGATGTTATTTTGCAGGAATTGCATCATAATTTGAATAAAGCCCAACAGCAAATGAAGTAGCAGGCGGATAAAAAGAGAAGGGATTTGGAGTTCAAGGTGGGAGATTGGGTCTACTTAAAGGCCAGACCCTATAGAATGCATTCCATTGCAAAGAGGAGGTGTGAGAAGCTTAGCCCGCGTTATTATGGCCCTTTTCAAGTCGTAGCTCGCATCGGACAAGTGGCATACAAGCTCCAACTACCAGAACATGCCCAAATTCACCCAGTATTCCACATCAGTAGGCTAAAGAAGGGTTTACCAGCTTCTCAAACACCTCAATCAATTCCCAGGGAGCTGTCTGAAGATTGGGAATTAAAGGTGTACCCAGCTGCAGTGGTAAATCTTCGCTACAACAATGTGGGGGAAGCTGAGTTGCTCATACACTGGGAGGGCACTCCTTGTTGCGATGATTCTTGGGAAACGATATCAGCCTTGCAGCAACGCTTCCAGGACTTTCACCTTGAGGACAAGGTAAAACTTTTGGGGGGAAGTATTGATGGCAGCAAGCCCATTGTTGAGAAGGTTTATGTTAGAAGGGAGAGGCCCAATAACGGGCCCACAAGGAACATAACAGACTTAACTAACTCTGAATAGTTAGTTAAGTTTGTTGGAGGGGGAAAACAGGGGAATAAAAGGGAAAGAATCAGGAAGAGGGGGGTACGAAAAGTTTTGTAAGGGATTTCAAGGAGAATTCTCTCGGGTATTGAGAGAGTTTTATCAGTTCTATACTTTGTATGTTCTGTATTGGGTGATTTACCCTAATTCATTCAATAAAAGAGATATTTTAATAATTGATTCCATCACTCCGTTAATGCAAACAGAATATTCCCTGATTCCATATGGTTAAATTACTTTGTTGGTCCCTAAACTTTTTGGGATAATTCAAATAGGTTCCTAAATTTTTTAAGTTTGTAATTAGGTCCTTGAACTTTTAAAACGTTTGTAATTGGATCATTGGACCTAGACACCCGTTAAAGCTCCTTTAACGGGTGTCTGGGTCCAATGATCCAATTACAAACGTTTTAAAAGTTCAAGGACCTGATTACAAACTTAAAAAATTTAGAGACCTATTTGAATTATCCCAAAAAGTTTAGGGACCAACACAGTAATTTAACCAAAAAAAATGTATAAACACTACTGAAGTGTGTCTAACAGTCCAAAGCAACTTTTCCTTTCCATGTATCAGGGAAGAACAAAGATGCACAAGTATTCCATATTAGAACATTTTGACCAATTAAACAAAGTCCCCTGGCTTTAATACTACAACCATAACTTTAAATACATTCTGAAGGTTACACTTGATTTTCTTTGACTCACTATATATCCCTGTTAGACCATTAAATGACTACTCGCAGCATGACAATCTCTAATCATGTCAATTCTTACATTATCAATATTAAATTAACACAAAAAAGTTAAAAAAATCCAGCTTTCTCAATCCATAGATCTATACACCATCAGTTAGGCTCCTTTAAAGCCTAAATAATTCCCCAACCAACTAGGAGATTAGGAGTCTGTCAACTTTTGCTCTGATTTCATTGTACTACCAATTTCTCACCCAACAATACTAATGGATGGCGTAACTTGGCATTTACATCATATCAACCAAGATGAGACCTTAAATTCCTTGAGCAGCATAACAACCCCTGTATCACTGAAGCAAATCCCAATAACAGCGGGATTATGTATATTATCTAGAGATTGCAAAATTACACACCATTTCATTATGTTAGACATCGTCTTGATCACAATTACAATTTCCATACTCCATTTCCAAAAAATCGGTGAATAATGCCACCGTGTCAATTATGATCAAGACCTACTTATCCCTAACTTGAATGTGTAGAAGCGAGAAATTTATCTAGTATAGGTACATAATATATTGCAGCATCGTTTTACTCTTGATGCCCACAAAAGAAATCGACTGCTGCTAGTTTACAGAATACAGATTAACTAAAATATTATCTGAATAGTGAATACCAGCAGACAAAAATGGCATGAAGTAAAGATATAACAGAAAAAGTATTGATGTGAGCAAAATTCAATGCTTACATCCTCTGTTCGCAACATTGAATCTCGTATGCTGCCCATGGCAGTGTTAGGACCAACCCCCACCACAATAGCTCTTGCCCTACCAGCAACCATAACTGTTCCCTGACAGTCAAAATAAATTCGTATATAGAAGAAAATAGATAAAGAGTTTAAGGAGAAACAATCTCAATTGGCACAAGGCTTCCCAGACTACAAGAAACAGTGCCCTTTATTCTTGCCTATTTAAATATTCAAAATCAGGATGTATTGAAACAAAAGATGCACCAATGAAAACGAGAATGCTATATTGGCGAATATTACAGCATGCTTGGAGTGGCAGAGTATTGAAACAAATGCATCACATTGACCAAAGTCCTTTAAATACATGTAAAATTTAATGATTAATACAGGTATATAAATGTAAAGTTTAACTTAACAACACTGTAGCTGTCAAAAGAATGATCATAAAATCATGTGAAACTTATAATTCTTTGAGCATGTGTAGTCCTGCATGTTTCTAGGCATGTTTAATGCCAAATCAATCTGAAACAACAGCTACTAATCCTAAAAATCAGAAACATTGAAAAACTTCAATCACAACCAAGTGAGAACAAATGCTACTGAAAGCATCAAACTGTCTCTCTTTCCTATAAATTACGTTGAATCACTTAAGTGAACCCATCTTCGTCAGGTGACCACTAAAACTATTAGCTGAAATGTTTAATTAAAAGCTAAATTGGTATGATGAAACAACTCTTAACATTTTGGTGATTAGGAAAATTCGTTGATAAGTAATCCCAAACCAAATTTCCTACATAAGCAAGGAATTCTTCTATATTACGCTTTTGAGAAGTGCCACTACCTCATACATAATTACAAATAGGACTGAACATAATATCCAAACCATTAGTCTTAAAAACAATTCTTAAAGTTTATCAGCAACGTAGGTCAACAAAGGATTGAACATTCATACCGAGAACAGAATATTTGTTTTGTCTTGGTATACGGCATTTGTTGTTGTGGTAGTTTTAAGCTCTTTTTCCACGGAGCTGCTCTCACCTACAATCAGTTAAATATTTGGATCACACATTAAATCAGTGAGATGCCTCTTAATGCTGGATACAACTTAAGTATATGTGTGCAGTAAACAATTTATACACACATGTATCAGCATAGACATACTTAATACTTGCATGCATAAGTACGTACGAGAACAAATAGATATATGCTTCTGTGCATGCAGGAGAGACAACACAGGTTTTTATAAACATCCTACCGAAATCAACTATATAATGCACAATACAAGATAGAAGTATCCTCAACAGCTTTTGACAAGCATTGGTTCCCATGAAAAAAAGAAAATCATAGCTACCCTCTAGTATTGGCAAAAGCCTAATAAGAAGGCTCATTTAATGAGATACTGAGTTACAAATGGAAATTATCAATGGATTTACTATAGTAGTCAAGTTATCCAAACTGACAAGCTAAACTTTTTTGTTTTTGACGGGACTAACAAGCTAAATTATGGATTTGTCAACAAAGATAAGTTTCCAATATTACCAACAATAATAAGAACAAATGTCACCTACAATAACTCTCCTCTTATGGATCAGTAGAAAGTTTACAAACAAATCAAATATAGGAGTAATTACCAAACAGTTACCTAAATGCCAGCTGATGTCAACACATGAGCGTATCATATTTAATGTGGTACATTTTCACTTTTTGGACACATGAGAAGTATTTGACAATTATCCTAGTAGGAAACATTCAATAGTTCCATTCAGTATGAGATATATACAGCAGCCATACCCGTAAGAATAGCTTGATCAACACGCACTTGATTACTTAGCATCTCAATCATTCTCATATCAGCAGGAATTTTGCACCCCACTATTTAATTGACAACCAAAACAGAGTTAACTTTCAGTTTTCCAGGATTAAATACTCAACCAAACCAGTTTGTTTGGAGGCACTGCATAATCAGCTTACCAGAAACTTCCACAATATCACCAGGAACAAGTTCAGTTGCAGGAAGTATGGAAAAACAACCTGCAAGAAATAGACTCTACATGCTTCAATATTTGTACTACCTGAACTTCAAGATAACAACCCATAATATCATCATGGCAGATGACAGAACAAATAAAACAATTTGAACACACAAAATCTAATAATTAAAACTACACTTTACTAGTGTTTTTTCTATTTCTTCGTTTCCATTCTTTTATCTCTTTTTTCCACAATGGATTAGGAGGTCTACTCAGGATATGGAGAACAGTTTAGAAAAATGTGGAGACAAAACAACAAAATAGGTTATCTACGCATAAAGATTTGTCAATAATGAATGCAAAGCCAGAGTACAGGAGCAAGGCAAGTATACCTTTGTAATTTATTTTCAAAGGAACAGAAAAAAGAACTGGATCTAAATTGTTACTAGAAGAAAAAGCAGGAGACACTTAACATTACCAAGTTTGATTCTAACAGGAGTCCTGGAGTGAATAATGATTTAGAAATATCACTTCCTTTATTTATTTATTTTGTAAAAAAGAAGAAAATTATTTGAGAATAAAAAGAAAGTAAAAGAACAGAGAAAAATATATCCTTCTAAAAGAAACCAAAAAAGCTACAAAATCAAGAAAGCAAAGCTTGCCAATCTCTTTGTATATCTAACGGAATCTCTCTAAAATTGCCATTAGCAGAGCACCACAAAAAAAAGCAAAGAAGACCACTTTGTCCCTTAACAGAGGTAACAGCAACAAATTACCGTTAAAAATTATTCCTTCCTTTATTTAAACAACAGTTACGTGATTACCTGGATCAATTATACAGAGTAAACACACCTTCCTTGATTGCAACTCTCCTCCCCCTAACACACCCCCCTCAAAAAAAAAAAAAAAAGAGTAGAAGCAGAGAAAAGACTAGACCATGTGAAAAAAAGCAAAGTAAATTACTACAAAGTTCTTTTAGAGTTAAAAGCATATCACCAAGATCAGAAAACTTTTACCAAAACTACCACAATGAGCAAGGTATGTTAGAAAAATTTAATGAAACAAACTTCACAATAGAAATTCTAATTAGTTATTAACAAAAAAAAAAAAGAAACATCAATTAACATCAAACGTCACACTCAAGAAAGTGCATCACATCATTAAAGTACTACTCATGCTACAAAGAATCAGACAGGTATAGAAGTTTCTGTTACCATTTCGCAAAACAGTTGCCACATCAGCTTGATAGGCACGCAGCTCCTAAGATAATATAAAAAGAAAGGAATAGATGAAAGTGAGCTCAACTTAAAATGACCAACATAAAAGTATTCCATAATAAAATTGACTTTCTTGTAACAAGTTTTGATTAGGCATGTAGAGAATTTAAGAAACAAATTAGAAACAAGAACAAGCTTCAGCCTTAAATTTAGGAAAACTTATCCAAAACCAGTGAATATTTGCCATAATTAAATCATTATCAGTAAGATTGTTTGGAGCTCTAAATTATTAGTATTTCAAAGTTACCTCAAGAGCTTTTTCAGCATTTGTTTCTGTAATCACCCCCACAGCTGCATTAGCAGCCAATATCATCAGAATAACCTGTACATGTAATGAATTTAACCCAAGATAGTGTTACCTATTTGATAAACCTGATTTAACAAATAGTGCAATCTTATAGAAAAAATTAGTTCATTCTCTAACTCAAAAACATTAATTTACAAGGCACTTTGCCAAGTCTTCCACTCTCCAACAGTTTATCAGTTCAACTTACATAAGGTCATGCACCATTGTATATATGTACTCCATAAGTTGCAAAAGAACTTAATCAGCTCATAACCTACAACTTCTATTGAAAGGATACAGCTTTCACATCTTTATGTAAATTATTATTGAGGTATGAACCAATTAATGAAAATTATTATTTACCAAATAGAATTGTTCACAAAAATATCAAACACAACATATAAGAGCAAATATATCTTACAGAAGGCTCCAGAAATGCCATTAAGCCTGTTTCTCCATTAATTAAAGCCAGAATAAAAGATATAAGTGCAGCTGCAATTAGTATCTTCACAAGCAAATCATCAAATTGCTTCAAAACCAATTTCCAAAAAGGAGCTCCTGCATATCAGATTTGACAGGAATTAGTTAGTTACAACCAGAACCAATTGACATTATTTCATTAACTAAAATAGTTACAGCACAACAAGGGGTACGCACGACAATGAACTAGAGCCAGAACAGTGAACATCTCAATTAGCAATAATATAAGAGATGAGGTTAATACTAGTTACCCAATCGTTAATTGACTTTTTGAATGATCCCCAAATCGCTTACCATCCATTATAATATGGTAAATATAAACTAATTTATTTTTCTACAACTTGCATTGGCCTTGACTGGCCAAAATCAAATACCAAAAACTAACATTTCCATTTATCAGGTATAATAACGAACCTTTTGGTGATGTATTGCCAGTTCAGATCAAGTTTTAACCATATAATTTGTACCAAACAATGAAGACCATTAAGACAAACCTTACATTACATACAAAGTTTCATTCAAAGAGCTCCAATGCAATATAAGCATTAATATGTAAGACCTTAAAGGTTTTAATCATTCAAACTAGAAAGTCAGAGAATAGTTTGAATCCCTTATCACAGTATGAAATTAAGGTAAGTTTAAGATATTGACAGCAACAATCAATCATGAAATATGGTAGGCAAAGAATTTTTTTCTTTTAACAAGTATAAAGCAATTAAAGATTAATAATAATTAAAAAAAAACACAAATACATAGGTAACAAAAATTTAATGCAATTATGTGGATCAAATAATCAGATAATATTAAGAATAGAAGCAAAATGTGGCAATGAGAAGAAAATATTGGTCGCATGGTATAAGATAAACAAAAGCAAAAGTAAGAAGTACAAATTCCATATACTTACTTCTCTCTTCGGGCAGCACTGTGTAGTAAATAATCCCATGCAGTAAGAGAAGAGGAAAGAAATGTTAAAAGAGACAAATAAGAGAGTACCAAATTAAATATCTGAATGAAACTAGTGAACAAGATGCTAAAGGTAAATTTCCTCAATGCCAGGTTCAGTAGTATGACTTTGTTAACAAGTGTGCCATCAATAAAAGCAATGAAAACTTGCTTGTTCCATTATATACACTAATACGAATTCATTTCAAGATAAAACCAAATTCCTTGATATCTCTTTCTCCATAAACCACAAAACTACTGAAGAAAGAAAATTACATCCCCACAGAAGACATACCGTTTGTACCATAAAGTCTGGCATGTTGTACCACCTGGAAAAGAAGAGTAAGTTATTTATTTGGAACCATTAACATCATGATCGGGCATAAAAGAAAAAAAGGAAAATCCAAGTACTCCTAAATCTGACAAAAGGAAAAGAAAAGGAAATTAAAGTACCTGGGTATCAGATAGACCTTTTGTTGGGTCCGCTCCAAAGAAATCAAGGACCTAACCAACCAGAACCAAAATAAAAATAAATCAAAACGCTATCTAAATGAAATGAATTGAGCAATGTTCTAACATAATAACTTGGCTGTAACAATCTCCGTATGAGCCGAATCAGAGTTGCAGAATTT
The DNA here is from genome assembly GCA_029884605.1 of Ormosia emarginata. Lineage (NCBI taxonomy): Eukaryota > Viridiplantae > Streptophyta > Magnoliopsida > Fabales > Fabaceae > Ormosia > Ormosia emarginata. Next base: position 71,806,553 of record JAQQTP010000082.1, read on the forward strand.
ACAGTCAGATTTGCAAGAGGTATGCATGTGTGAAGTTTTGCCTTTGCCTAAAACAAATGTATGTCGCTGAGAATAGTTTTTCAACATTATCAACAAAACCCAGCATCTGTGAGCGCTTGGAATTGTGCAAGTTAGCGATACCACATCACATTCCAAGCAGCTTGCGAGTTAGGAAATCCGTATTTATTTATTTAAAAAAAAAAAAGTCTACTTGGAGATTTGGTGAAGGAAGGTTGTTAAGTTAGAATGAGATTTGCTGTTTGTAGGGACAACGAAAAGCAGCAGGAAATTACCTCGGGAATAGATCTGGCAAATGCGTCCTCCATGGAGGAATGAAGAATTAATGGGATCGGAGATGAGAAGCTCAGCCTCAGGCTTTGGGTTACTTTACTTGAAGCTTCAGAGAGAAAGAGAAAGGGAGCATATGGATTTCAATTTCATGCCTAGTAATTCTTCAATTTTCAGTGCTTGTGAGTTGCGAGTTGTGGCACCTACTACTGATAAACTGATTCACCCTCCACAACATCCCAATTTCCCTTCCCAGTGTGATGTCATGTGGGAGTTAGAGTTGCAGCCTCGCATCACATGCACGGCCTTTACATTCAAGCAACGTCGTATTGGGCCTATCTCAGCCCATTTTTTTTGGGCTTTACTGGGCTCATTGTGAGTTTACAACTAACTTAACACGTGCCATATGTTAGGGTCGCACTCACAAGTTGGGCTCTCCCAACATCAACTACATTAGATTAACTTTGAATTCGATCTTTAGCCCAAAAAAAACCTTGGGAATTGGATTAACGTAACTGCGGGCGCATTAAGAGGAATAATTTTTATGTAGATATATTTTATTATAGATTTTTAAATTATTATTTGATATATATAAAATAGTAAAAATTATTATAAAATAATAATAATTATTAATAATATTTTTATACGTATTATATAATAATAATAATTTTAATATCTAAATAATAATATAATATATCATATTTACTTACGAATTTATCTCACGAGAGGTGCTACCGAATACTGCAAGCTTCACACTAATCGGGAGGGGAATGCGTGTGTAGATAGGCTGGTCAAATATGGCCACAAGCTGGATATGGTATGAAGATCTTCCATCAAACCCCTACGTTCTTGGCTCGTTATTTTTACTTCAGATAATATGGTGGGTGTTTTATTTGATAGAACTGCTGCTGCTGCTTTTTTTGTTGTAATTAAAGACCGTTCAACCTTTTTGGAGATTCAAGTTTCACCTTTTTATCGCATAGTTTTCTAAAACTTAGTTCAAACTAATTTAATGTCAAATATTATGAAATAGCTATTGGTATGATATGATTCATTTGTGATAATTTTTATTATTGGAGTCTTATAAATACATAGACAACATGTGGATTTTTTTAGATTTGTGAGTCTTGTGATGAGTTCTTCATGATACATAGGTTACTTGTATCCTTATTTTATCATAAGGAGAGAGCTAGTACTCTTATGTTGTATGTACCATGGTTGTCTCATGTGCTTTTGCTTATATATATATATATATATATATATATATATATATATATATATATATATATATGAAATATATTTAGTAAAAGAAATTTTTATATAAGATCTTACTTTGGTGAGATCATGTTTATTATAAGAGATGAGATTTTAAATAGGCCAAAGGTTGAAATCATTACTTGAATAGAATTTAAATACATGTGTTTTTTTTAAGTGGTGCGTATGAAGACCTTTAAACAACTTTTAATCTTGACCATTTATGTATAGTTGTATGGTCAATATTTAATCATTTCACTCTCTCACAATAAAAGTTCATCTCACTAGATATGTCGCTTACTCTATAGGTTCTTAAACTTTTTATAATAATTCAAATAGGTCTTTAAACTTTTTAAGTTTGTAATTAGGTCTTTGAACTTACAAAACGTTTGTAATTAAGTCCTTGAATCCAGAAATCCGTTAAAATTATGTTAATGTAAACATAATATTATTTTTAAAAAATTAAATCTTTTTAGATATGACATTTATATATATATATATATATATATATATATATATATATATATATATATATATATATATATATATATATATATATATAAAATTACTCTATAGGTTCTTAAACTTTTTAGAATAATTCAAATAGGTCTTTAAACTTTTTAAGTTTGTAATTAGGTCTTTGAACTTACAAAACGTTTGTAATTAAGTCCTTGATTCTAGAAATCCATTAAAATTATGTTAATGTAAACATAATATTATTTAATTTAAATAAAATATTATCGAGCGGTATTTATATGTAGATCTAAGTGTTTGTAAGTAATACTAGTTGAAATTAGTAAGTTTATATATGTATAATTATTCATAAAAGAAACTTACATATTTTATTTGTGAAAAATATTTATATACACCTTTTTTGCATACAAATACTATCATATAATATTCTGTTTGGAATTAGAGAATATTTTATTTGTATTAACTGCTTTTTTGGGTCCTAATACCCAATTATAAACATTTTATAAATTTAAGGACCTGATTATAAACTTAAAAAGTTTAAGGACCTATTTGAATTATCTAAAAAAGTTTGAGGATTTATAGAGTAATTTAACCATATATATATATATATGGAATGATGGTTGTTTTTCTTTTGGAAACACACCAATCTTAATCATCAGTTCTTATGCTCTTAACTTTGGTAGTAGCGTTAGAAATTTTCTTATGATTTTGGACTTCCATTGATTTGTCTTTTTTTAGCATGGGTTGAATTTGAAGATGATATTTCCTGGAATCCTTTTATATTGTGATCAATGGATTTATTGAGGAATCACATGTTGAACTTTGAATTCAAATGGTATGTGTGCTTAAAAAGGTGTGATGTTTGGTTGCTTGTTTTGAATGATGGGTGGAGCAAGACAATTTCTTCAACGAAAGACGGTCCACAATCCATTTTGGTTATATATATGTGTGTCTTTTAAAGGCATGGAGAATGATCTTTCATTTGACAAACTACTATTACCCCAGAAAAAAGCGGAGAAGGAGAGGAAGATCAAGATTCTGTAGTCACACAAAAACCTTGAGTAGTGATTATTATGATAAAAGGACATGTCTACAAAGTGCAGCGTTTGGTTAAGGATACAAGGATAATAAATTCATGATCTATGAAAGAGGGATATTCTTAGTAATGATCTTTAATGTCTACATGTGGTATGAGATCTTAGATACATGATTTAGAATCCATTCAATTCTATACATGCATGATTATATGAAAACCTAATAATTTTAGGGTTTATAACTTGTAATTTTTATGCATGATTATGTGGATATATGATGAGAATTATTTAATTCTGCTTTTGTAAGATTTTTAGATGTATTAAGTCATTTTTAATTAATTGTGAATGACTGAAAACATAAACCTATATCCAAACTCCATGGATAAAAACTTCAAGAACCCATGATGTTTCTAAATCATTGTTTTGATTGTTTCTATTTATGATAATTGTATAAATCAATCCTAGAACATGTTTAGGCATGAATACAAGCCTTAGAGGCGATCAAACACGTTAAAATTGGAGAGAAACGTGATTTTTTCAAACCGGGTTAAACAGACCCGTTTTCACGTTTTTTCTGGATCTAAACGTTCATTCTTGCGTGTTTTTCTTCATGAAAATCATCCAAAATGATGAGAATTCGTATTTGGAGGAAGACCCAATCGTTTTGGGGATCAAACCGCATAAAAATGGTCAAAAATGGCGTTGGATCACGAACCGGGTCGTCAAAACCCGTTTAGCAGAGAAACGGGTCATAACGACCCGGCTGGAGGAAGGAGATGAACAGTATGCGTGGGACGAAGCCCACGCGCACTGCCAAGCGCGTGAGGCGTGTGTAGCTACGTGGTCCTTTTTGTGTTCTGTTTTTTCCTATATACTCGTATTGATGCCTAGAATTTATCTATATAGGTTTTATAATTTTTTGGAAATTAAAAATATTTAATATTAATTTATTTCTTGTTTATTTAGATTAGGCATTTGAGAAAATAAATTTTTAATGATTCTAAACATGAAAAATATTTTAATATTATGATAAACCTATCTATGATAGCCACTCTCCCTAGTTGTTAAGTTTGGGTAGTGCACTCTCTAAATACTTTAAGAAAAATTAAAGAATATGTTAGAAAATGATTATTTGGGCTATTAATTAATTTATCCCAGTTGAAGGCTCTATTAATTGAAGTGAATATATGCCACCACAGTGGATTATTTGCTTAAATTGATAGGGTTACTTGATGAAAAATTTTTGGGATGTTGGGATGTTATGTTTGCTTTACTTAATTAATTTGTGAATTAAACTTACCCACAGGTAATAAATTCATAAATTATTTTATTGTAACATGTTATTATTATTTTTTGGGATGTTTTTTACAGTAAAATTCTTTCTACCCACAGGTGTTAGAATTTTTGTAAAAGATTGTTGTTATATGATATATACTCTTTGGGGAGAGTTTATATTATATGTATTAAATCCCTAAGATTAATTGTTATTCTATAATTGCTCATGGTATTAATCATTTTCTTGTTTAATTTTTTAGCTCCAGTCATTTTTCTTTGTCTAATACTGCAAACCAAGTTGAGGTTTTGACTGGAAACAATTATAAGAAATGGAAGGATGATATTGAATTAGCACTAAAGCTTTTGAACATTGATATAGCCATAAGAGAAATGATGTTAGCACTAAGCGCCAAAAGTACTAATGAGTAGAAAGCATATCACAAGGAGTGGACAAAGGCTAATCGCAGGCTTTAATGTTGATTAAGCGCTCCATTGATAAGACACTTGTAAAAGCAGTTCCACATTCCGACAATGCCAAAACTTTTCTTGCTTCTATTGGGGAAAGGTATGCAGTATCTGGAAAGGCCGAAGCAGGTCAATTGATGAAAACCTTTATTAACATGAAATATGATGGAATTGGTGGTGTTAGGCAACATATTATGAAAATGGTAACCATTGCCAATAAACTTAGTGACTTTAAGTGTCATGTAACTGATACCTTTTTTAGTTCACTATGCTTTAAATTCCCTACCTACTAAGTTTGATGCCTTAAAAATATCCTATAATACCCAAAAGGAAGAGTGGGATATTAACACCTTAATATCTGTTTGTGCACAAGAAGAAGATAAGATGAATCATTTGGCTTCTGGAAGTGTGAACTTAGTTTCTTAACCACACCATAAGAAATATTTTAAGAAAAAGGAGAAGAAGCCTCAAGGTAAAAATAGGTATGATAATAGGCCCGGTCTGTCTCACAAACCCCTTGGTCCAAAACCTAATATTCATAAAAATGAGTTGAAGTGCTGGTTTTACAAATCTGTAGGTCATAAGAAATCAAACTGTCAAGCCTTCAAATCTTTTATTAAAGAGAAAACTCAAGGTGAGTCATTAGTTTTCGTTTGCTATAAATCTAGTTTGGTAGATGTTCCTTTGAATTCATGGTGGCTTGATTCTGGAGCATTTATTCATGTTACTAATTCCTTGCAAGGGTTCAAGAGCAAGCGAAAGCCAAGTGATGATGAAGTCAACTTGTTCGTAGGGAATGGAAATAAAGTCAACGTTCAGTTTATATGACTAGTTGAACTAAAGTTAGAGTGTATGGATTTGTTTTACATTTGAAAGACACTTTATATGTACAAGAAGTTTGAGTCTATGAGGTGAATTTAATTTCTTTATTGAAACTTGACAATTATGGTTTTTCCTTTAATTTTAATAATGAATCTTGTCTTCTATCTTATGGTTCCCAAGTTGTAGGCAAGGTCATTAAATCTAATGGTTTATATTGTTTAAATCTTGATTCAAATGTCTTTAATTCCCTACATGTTCAAACTATAGGAAACAAAATGACACTTATCAAAGACACCTCCTTATCTTTATGGCATAGGCGTCTAGGTCATATCTCTAAGGATAGGATTAATAGGTTGATAAAGGATGATATCCTACCTTCACTTAATTCTATAGATCTTAGGGATTGTATAGACTGTATAAGGGGAAAGATGATCAAGACAAGTAGAAAGGGTTCTATACGTACTAAAGAACTTTTAGAAATAATTCATACAGATATTTGTGGTCCTTTAAAACCAACCTTATGTGGGAATAAATATTTTATTACTTTCATTGATGACTCTTCTCGTTTTGGTTATGTTTACCTGATAAATGATAAGTCATTGTCTTTAGAAAAGTTTAAAATATTTAAGAACGAGGTTGAGAATCAATGTGGTAGAAGAATAAAAATAGTAAGGTCGGACCGAGGTAGTGAATATTATGGTAGACATAGTGAAATTGGACAATTTAAGGGACCTTTTGCTAAATACCTTGAGGATTTGTGGAATAGTTTTCCAATTTACTATGCCGGGGACTCCGAACAAAATGGGATAGGCGAGAGGCGAAATCGTACTTTAATGGATATGGTGAGGTCTATGATGAGTCGGTCCAAATTACGATTTTCTTTGGGGAGAAGCCCTTAAAAATGAGGGATGTATATACTAAATAGAGTACCTTCTAAGTCTGTTCCCAAAACTCCATTTGAATTGTTTAAAGGGTGGAAACCTAGCCTTAACCATCTTTGTGTGTGGGGTTGTGCTACTGAGGTGAAAATTTATGACCCTACTGCATCAAAATTAAATCCTAAGACTACCAGATGTTACTTTATTGGTTATCCTATCAATGCTAAAGGCTATGATTCTGTTTTTGCCCTACAGTGGAACAAAAATAGTTGAAGCAATTCTTGCCAAATTCCTTGAGAATGATGTGGGGAGTTTCGATGTTACTATGGATGAGGGTTGTTATAGTGGAGAAAATGTTATTGTACTGTTCCTATTATACAAGAAAAAATTGTAATGAGTCATTTGAAAGGGTTGATGAGGAACCACAACAAGAAATTATAGAAGAATTGTCGCCTTAGTTCTGAACATCTTGTTGAGATTCCTCCTCTTAGACGATCTCAAAGAGAAGAGAAGATGGATGGATCAATCTTAATGATTATTATACTTTTCTGGGGGAGATAGATATTAATGTTGGGTACTTGTCAGATCCAAAAAATTATAAAGAAGCAGTTTCGAGTACCTTATCTGATAATTGAATTGAGGCAATGAATGATGAAATACTCTCTATGAATCATAATGATGTGTGGGAGCTTGTGGAACCTCCTAAAGGTATTAAGCCTATTGGGTGCAAATGGGTGTTTAAGACGAAGAAAGATTCTAAAGGAAATGTGGAGCGCTTTAAAGCAAGATTAGTGGCAAAATGATTCACTCAAAAGGAGGGAATTGACTATAAAGAGACTTTTTCTCCTGTTTCTTCCAAGGACTCTTTCCGAATTATTATGGCTCTAGTTGCTCATTATGATTTGGAGTTACACCAGATGGATGTTAAAACGACCTTCTTGAATGGAGATCTTTATGAAGAGGTTTACATGTTGATTTCGAAGGTTTTATAGAAGATGGAAAGGAACATATAGTATGCAAATTGAAGAAGTCTATTTATGGTTTGAAGCAAGCTTCTAGACAATGGTATATTAAATTTGATGAAGTTGTTTCTTCTATGGGCTTTGTGGAGAATAAGGTAGATCAATGCATATATCTTAAGGTGCGTGGGAGTAAATTCATTTTTCTAGTTCTCTATGTGGATGATATTTTACTTGCTAGCAACAGTTATGATCTACTTGTTGAGACTAAAGATATGTTGTCAACTACTTTTGATATGAAAGATCTTGGAAAAGCTTCTTTTGTTTTGGGCATTGAAATTCATAGAGACAGAAGTCGAAGGCTTTTGGGTTTATCTCAAAGAGCCTATATTGATCGTGTTCTTAAAAGGTATAATATGGAAACTTGTAGGCTTGGTGATGTTCCTGTTACCAAATGAGACAAGTTAAGTAAGGAGCAGTGTCCTAAGAATGATATTGAGAGAAGTTCCATGACAAATGTGGCTTATGCTAGTGCGGTTGGTAGCCTTATGTATGTTCAGGTGTGCACTAAACCTGATCTGTCTTTCGTTGTTAGTGCATTGGGCGATGATATCTATCTCGCAGGACATGCTCATTGGGTAGCCTGTTAAGAAGGTTATAAGGTATGGAGAAGACAAAAGATCACATGCTTGTTTGGAATGTGGATGATTTAAATGTCATTGGCTACTCGAGAGGACTTTATCACGGATGTATAGATGATGACGGATCAACGTTTTCATGTTAGAGGGAGGAGCTATATCTTAGAAAAGCATAAAAGGTGACCTTCTTCCACTGCGAGGGTGAGTTTTGTTGCATTGTATGGTGCGACTTCACATGCTATGTGGTTAAGAAACTTTATTTCAAGCTCTTGGTGTTGTTGACTCTATTTCTAAACCATTGAAAATTTATTATGATAATTAAAGGTATTCTTTGTTTTGGAAAAGAATAATAGAACCTAACGCCTCTAAACATATAAGAATCAAATTCTTGGTGGTGAGAGAAATGTTTGATAGTGGAGAGATTCTTGTTGAGCATATTCTTACTGATGAGATGCTTGCTGACCCCCTAACTAAGGGACTTAAACCCATAGTGTTTATGAGACATGTTGAGAACATGGATATCGTAAGATCCTTTGATGTAATTAATTAGTGGGAGTTGTCATTTATTGTATATTTGTTACTTTGTACTTATGTAATGCTCTTTTAATAAAATTATGTGCATGTTTATTTTTGTATCATTGTTATAATGATTATTGTACAGTTTTATTGTTGTGTTATATCGAGATGTTTAATTTTCTTGAAGAAAATGGTTTAATGATAAACATGTTTATAATCTCCTTGGGAGATTGGTTGTGTTTTCTTGAGAAAACACAGATGTAGGACTCTATATATATTAGCTTAAATAAAGATATAAATATATATATATATATATATATATATGAATTATGATATATATAAGATTATTAGTTATATAGTCATTGGTGAATTAGTTCTTATAGTTTATGTATACTTGTGGCTCTTAATTGATAGTTTTATTGAATTCTTTGATCATGTTTAATGTAGTATGATAGGTTATTGAACTTACAATTGTTTGTAATTTTTTTCTTTTCTTTTCTTTTCAAAAGAATTTGTAAAATACCTATATATTTATTTATATATTTAGTTTTGAAACATTTTGAGTTATTTAATTTGAATAATATGTTGTCAAGTGGGAGAATGTTAGTAAATTTTCTTATGATTTGTAAGACTTGAAATTAGTAAGTTTCATATATGTATAAGCGGTTGAAAAGTAACTTTTGATATTTCATGAATCCTTTTATATTGTAATCAATGGATTTATTGGGAATACATGTTGAACTTTGAATTAAATGGTATGTGTCTTGAAAAGGTGTGATCTATTTCTTGAATTTATGAATATTTTAGCATTAACTACTTCTTACGATCCTAATACCCAATTATAAACATTTTATAAATTGTGTGTCTGATTATAAACTTAAAAGTTTAAAGACCTATTTGAATTATCTAAAAGATTTATAGAATAATTTAACCATGTATATATATATATATAATATATATGGAATGATGGTTGGTTATCGATTGGTGAAGCACACCAATCTTAATCATCAGTTCTTATGCTCTTAACTTTGGTAGTAGATATCGATTCCTCTTGTGTGATGACAGGTAATTCTATGCCCTAAATTTAATTATTATTTTATTTATATACATGTTATTGATAGAGGTTAAAGTGGAACTATGGATTTTATCAACGTCCGTTCATCTTGCAATGCAATGTTTTGTTGTTTTCATTCTACATCTTCTCTCTACCAATACGGATAATGCCGTAATGCATGCTACCATTATTTGTTAACTGTAACTTGCTAACGCCAACTTTGAATGCACAAGAAAGTAGGGATGACTAGTGAAAGCAGGGTTATTGTCCGTTTCCTAATATCCAAGTTCTTTTATAATAGATCCATGCCTTGGTTTGAGTCTCAGGATGATATATAACACTTTGAATAAAAGATTTTGTTGGAGATCCTATCAAAACAAATTCAATAATTGTACCAGTGTATTATGTATGGATCACATTATAAGTGGGTAGCTATCAGATGGTGGTGGGGTTGCCCCTTTCAGCTGAAAATGAAGCTTGGCTGTTGTTTCATTTGGATACTTTGTCTATTTTGGGTGTCAAGCAGTTTAGGTTTCCATATTTACCTATCCAAAGTGGTTGAGAGCTAGGCTGGCAATAGCTGAACTTGACAAAGTGGGTCACCGCTCACTACTAGGTCTTTTGGTTTGATATATACTTCGTCCTGGTGAGTAGTGACTAAAACTTTTCTCTCTCTTCCTTGTAGCTGGCTGCTTCGGTTGGTACAAATGGTATTTTGCTTTCACTTGGTAAATTCTTGGACATGGGTTATTGAAATAAAAATGAAGGACATAAGGTTTCCATTGTGAAGTCTAAACTACTAGTTTTCTGCTACCTTATATTTAAATTTAACAACCTTAATTCTAGTGTTTCTCGAGACTATAAAAAAGATAATGCATTTTTGGAGCTTCATTATCCGCAGACTCAGTTCTTTTATTTTGCTTAAAGGTTTTATTTAGCTATGCAGGCAATTTGTTGCTGGAGAAAAAGGATAAACAGCATCTGAGGCAGAGTTTCAAAATAGTATCTGAGGTCCCAAAGATGCATGCCACTGATGACAACAAAGAAAATGGAAGACAGAAACCTTGTTCAGTTTCATATATTCTCTTAGGTTGTTCCCAACTGCATGGGCAGTGGCACAGCAGAATATTAAAGAAGAGTAAAATTACACCAAAAGAGCTTTTCTTTTTCTTTTTTCTTTTTTCTTTTTTCTAATTAGAAAAAAAAAATAAGGAGTTCCCTTTGACATTGAATAGCTTCTCCTTTGACATCCCCTAATCTCTCTTTGGACAACAATGCAGCCGCGGAGACAAAAGCTACAGCTAAAATTTTCATTTCCTTTCTTCTTCATCGAAACCACCTAATCAGGAGATAAACAATCCAACAAATGAGACACTTGTTAGCTTATTTATTTCCTTGAAGCCTTTGCTGGGAGAAGGTACACAAACATAATATAATATACAAGGCCCATATCACCTGGTTCCTCTGACGCTTGTTTTCCACCAAGAGAGCGCTCAAAGAAACTGAAGTGCTTCCGGAATTTTGGCTTTCTCTGCAGATACTAACATGTGTTACCTCAACACAAGAAAATATGCAACTGGACGATAAGCATAATGTGATGGAAGAATTAATAATAATAAACTGGAGGTGTACCTTTATTCTTGTTGCAGAGAAACACTCAGAAAATTCCAATGCATTTTCCACGTCTCCATTCCCTGAGAAACTGACTTTCTTCTGTTCAAATAAAAAATAACTCATTAGCCAAAACAATTGTTGCCAAGGAGAAATTATAGACACGTACTATGCCAATGACATTAACCTTGTGACAGTTAAGAATAGGGGAACTGGCAGTATCATCAAGAGGTGAAGGCTGTTGGTTTCTACCATATTCTTTGGCCTTCTTCTTCTTTTCGGATTCTTTGGTGTATTGGGAAGTAGAAGGATACCAATTTACACAATAGCGTTTATCATCCTCGTCATGATAGTGTGGAGGTCCGGAAGAAGCATCAGAGACCATGGACAAATCTTCTTCCTCCTCCTCCTCCTCCATTCTTGCTTCCTTTCCTTCATAGTCTACTATCCCACCTCTCTGGAAATGATTTTCAAAAAGAGAGGATTGGTCCAAGTAATGGGTCCAACCAGATTCACTCGCACTATTGTATTGTGAACTTGATATATCCATTCAACCGTTCTTTCTTCCAGTAAGCACTAAGATTGGTACTCTTATATAGGTTCTCAATATTGGTGTGGTGATCAAGTGAAAGAGCGTAGGGTGGTAGGGGACCTAGAGGTAGAATTGCCTTGCTCTCTTTCTCTCACTCTCACTTTGTGCTTCTAGATGTGGTTCTTTTCAGTATAAGTAGAAGAGGAGAAACAGTAGAGAAGGAGAAAAAAATAATTCATTAACAAACAAAAAGAGGCAGAAAGAGAGAGAGAAACAAACGAATCACACTAGAATTCCAAACTGCTTTTCCCTTTGCTCACTCCTTTCGCCTTCTTATTTTATCTTTATTCGAATGAATCAATATTGCCAGTTGGCTTTGTGTGCGTGTGTATACTAGAGTGTCAGTTAGTGTGGACTGTAGATTGAGAGAAAGAATGTGATAAAGGGGAGAGATTATGATTTATGGTAGCATTACCATGCTCCCATAAAATGATAGTGCTGTCCTTTCAAGTAAAAAGTTAATCTTAATTTGTTGAAGTCACTGCTAATGATACTTTAATGATTAGCTTTTTATTTCCATTAATGGTTCACAGCAAATACGGCCTGCTCCCTCTCCCATAGCTTTGCTTATCGGAAACATAAATGTGACAAGATCTTAACTCTTGATGATATATGAAATTTTAACTTAAAATTAATTGATATTAAATAACCAACAAACTGATTTCTTCAACTGAAGTCTGTCTTTTTTTAATGTTTTTACTGAACAGTTTTGTCACAATCACAAACCATACACCACTTGCACTTAGTAAATCTCTGTTGTGTTGTGCTCTTGGTTCTCCTCCTAAATCCTAATTCTATCTAATTTAAGGGTTATTTTGGTTTCTTCCACTTTTTTAGATGAAATTGGAGAGCTCAAACTAGGATTGATCTGATAAACAGTTCAACAGTTCAAATAAACTTTGTAGAGATATCTCATTGTGTCAAAAAGAAAAAAAAAAAAGAAAATACCCACATACGGAAATATGTAACTAAAAGATTAAGCACCACTATTGCACCTAGACAGACCCATGTTTCATAAAGAGAAACCACTAGTAAGCACCGACTTGAGTGTAATGTCAACAAAAAGCAATTGTGCTTAATTACAGAAAAAAGATTGCTGGTTATTTGAGTACAATATTCTCTTAATGCTTCCATGCTCTGCAGGCGTGGCCTTGAAAGAGATTCTACTTGGCCAGGCCCAGGACTCATTCATGTTCTCTTGGACTTTCTTTTCAAATGCAAAACGTTACTCAAGTAGTAACACTTAATTCCTAATAAAGATATCTGATGTCAAATTAAATGCAAAAAGTGAAACACTCAAGCTTGAGGGGACACTGTCAAATTTTCAAAGTTACAATTTGCTTTTAGTGACAAAAACTCACCTCGCCCAAATGGTAGAAAATCCATAGAGTACTTATAACACATGTAGGGCCCAGTATAATAGCTTAGCTCTTACTATATCTGTGATTTTGTACTGGGAAAACAAACGTCACATTTGGGTAACACTACGCTTGGAATCTGACACTATGTGGTAAATATCTATCTGGTCTACTATACTATGCAATGTATGGGTAGAAACACATTTAAACAGTAAAAAATAATAACCAATGCGTTGGTTGACGTGGGAAACGCGGTATATCATCAATAAATCTTACTTTTCCATATCGGTTTTGGACTGATAAATAATCAAATTAGGGGTAGTCAGTGACCCCTGCTCATTACTAGAAGCCAGTGACTCTCTATTCACTTATTTTCTTTTAAAAAAAAATGTTGAGTCGATTGACAATGAAATGTGACTTTATGTAAAGATCGTAGGGCCACTATATGATTTTCGTCTGACTCCAATTGGTCCCGCCCTTTTAATAGAATGTGTCCTTTTGCGGTTTTCTGATACATACTACTCTGTTAAGCACGATGGTTATCAAACTCAATCATATCTGCCTGTAATCTACTAAAGCCTAAACCAACTTAAATAAACAAAAGCTGTTATGCAAATTCATTCTTTGATAGAATTTAGGATTCCAAGGTTTATAGTATCGGAACGAGACAATCTTACTTTATATCACATCCCCTTCTTTTCTACCCTCCTGTTTTTTCTTTCTTTTATCTTAATTTTGTTTTCTTAGTTGCATAATATCCTTAGATAGCAATTTGAAATATCTTTTATAGTTCATGTAAGTTTGTTCCAAGGGAAAAGAGACCAAAAATCTTGATGATTACATTACGTCAAAGAAGTTCTTCCAGAAAAACCTATGTTTAATATGAGAACAATATAAAGGTAAATGATAAGAACCAAGTGGGCACATAAACCAATCAAGTCGAAGCCCATGTAGATGAGCAGTTCAAATCATTAGTTATGACGACACATACGTTACTTCTACTATTCTACACTACTACTACTATTTAAGTATTTATTGATAGAAAAAAGACTTAAAATAGTAAAAAAAATGTTACTTACACAAAGATAAGATACAGGAAAGTTTTTTCACTCAAACCAATAAAGAAAGTAAGAAAGGAGAGATGCTCCTGAATATATATATAAAAAAAAAAACCACGTTGTGCACTATCACTGTTAGTTGCTGTTTGTGCAAGTAACGCAGCTCAAAATAATACCATGATAGAGAGTATAAAAAAAAAAATTATGAGTACAAATGCACCATATACACACTCACATAGAATGAATCTCATCTTGTAACGAGAGTCATTCTATATGAATGTCTGTATAATGCATTTGTACTCGTAAGAATACCTCATTTACAAGACCTTTTCAGTCGTTGTTATGCAACTAGTAGAGCGTCATTGTATCAACATGGACTTTTCCAACTACATGAGCTTCGCAGCCTTTGCTACAATGGTCACTTTTTGATAGGTCAAAGATTGCCAATTGCAACAGTGCCAAACCACCGATATATTGGAAACTCTTGCAAGAGATTCCATTTCCTTTTCTAGCACCAACTTTTTTGCCCTTTCACACCCAAGACCAGACAAAAAATCTAGTCCATATCACACAGATTGATGTCAAATCTCCAGCTTCAATTTCTCTCTAGAAAAAAAAAGGTGATAAGAAAGGCAGTCTTGATGAATATTCATTTATGAATTCAAAATTTCATAGCTTCAAAAATATAAATTTTTAAAAAAAGTCTACATATGATTATCTCAATTTCTTTCTTTCATTTCATCATTCATGCATTCCCCCAATATTTGTAGTGTTTTTATTGGGTTCAAAAGTAAATGGAGGTGGGTTTAAAAAAAAATAAAAAAAATCTAACGAGTTCTCTAACAATACTTGTTAAGAAAAAAAAATAGAAAATTTTAAATAAAAATAAAACATTCAATAGATTAGAAATTTAAAAGCTTTACGTGAACATTGAGCCATAATCACACAACAAAGGACAGAAATTTCTATCTGAAAGATTGTCGACAGTCAACACTGCTGCTATATTATATACAACACAATAGTTTTTCTTTATGCAAGCCAATGCGCCACCACATTAGTAGCATCAGTAATCTAGTTCAACCCCAAGTAAAGCTATTGTTTGAAAATTGATTAGAAACTCGGTCTTATTTGGCTTGTATGTTCATAAATTCAACACAGTAATATCATTGCTTTGTTCATTTTTCATCCAATTGATACCAAGTTAACATTGATGCCCAACAGAAAGAAAGACAGGAACCTACTACAGAAGACTCACTAGCATCAACCTAACAACCTTTCAAATCTCTCCATCTGAGGTAGACTAACCCATCACGATAGTGTGTGTAAGCCCCAGCCACAACCAAGACATGAAAAAGTTGGTGACTGTGGCCAGCAATATCAAACTTGCCAGGCATCCACCTCTCTGGTATCCTTGTAGCATAGATTAGAGCTCCCAAACCATAAAGAACTCCCATTAGTATCTCATAACCTGTAGTTTGCAGGGCCTCTGGCTGATGCTTGTGCAATATCAGCTTATGTATAATGGGTGCCAAACCTGAGAATCCCATTAAAAAGAAGAGGGAAGCACGGTACTTACGGAACCAAGGCTTTTGGAAAAATGGGAGAAGAGAGAAGGCAATAGTAGCAATCCCCATTAATGTTATGAAGCCCAAGTAGAGGAAGCAAAAAAAGGGGTTGCACATAAATGAGTAATATACAGGAGGATAGAATGAAGTTGCTATTAATGCAGCAATCCCAGCATAGTCAATTCTGAGCATGATGTAGGAAAGGCGCTGTGAGTGGCAAGCAAGGAGGTGGCATGTGCTGCTGGCTAGCAAGCAGAACATGGCCCCACCTAAGAAGGCAAAAAATGGCCACCTTGTAATCGGGTGGACCATCAAGGGGGATGCCACGTCCACCATGTCATCTTTCACACCATTCTGCAACAATGTAACAACTTTGAGAAGTCCAATTCTCCCAATCCAAAATAATATTGGTGGTGTCTAGTAACACAGTGCAAATTCTACACTAACAGGAATAGAATGTCTGTGTAAGCATAACATTAAAGCAAAATCAAAATGTACAAAAATACTAAAAAAGTACTCTACAAAATTTCAATGGTTATACTTACAAATACAGAGCCATTAAGTGGTTTTTCACTTCTTTGACATAGAAATTTGTATTTAAGAAAAGAAAAAAAAAAAAAGGGATCAGCAAAGCATACAGCATTTGATTCAGGTTCTTATTTCTCATATACCTGTTAAGCAACATGATTCATTGTGCTTACTTCGTTATCTTTTCTATAAATCTCCTGAAAGAAATTTAATGCTTTTAAAATGCATCAAAGTTTGAGAACAGATGAATAGAATCTTACAGGATGCTCCATGAAGAGGAATAGGAACTTACAAGGGACAACTTCTCAGGCAAGCAATTGTTGAGAAGTTCCACAACATTCCAACCTGATAATGAGGAGAAGTCCAAAGAGTAAAGAGATGTACTCAACTCATTTCTAAACTTAAGAAGATCAGGCATATTGGGCAGTGAAGGCAGGCAATTCAAGAGCTCTAAACGAATCTTATTCAAATCAGCTTTTCCGATCATTTCAGGCAAATGTTGAAGGGAATTGAAATCCACAACCATTGGAGCTCTCACAGCTGTATATATGGTGAGAAAGAGGAAAAGGAAGAATCCAATCAAATGCCTGAAAGTGAAACAATGTCATTAGCGTTAAGTAACTAAATGTATAGATTAGACATTTCGACAAGTTAACTTCTTTTTATTATTCTTTTCTTTTGTAAAATGGACATGCATCAATTATAGTGACATGTCAATTCATACTCTTACAAAGCAAGAATTTTTCAAAACTAAAAATGCACCTCAAATAGAAAACAAAAAAAAAGGAGAAAAAGGCACCAAGTTCATCAGATAATGAAATTCATTTGTACTTGAAGACAAAGTACTTACGTCCACACATTAAGTGTCTCATTGTGAATTGAGAAAATGCTAAGGAAGATCTGCTTCAATGGCCACTCTGCTCGATAATAACCCAATATGAACTCATTGTCCCTTAAATAGCCTGGCAGTGAATTGTACTCTACAAGCTGATATTTTAATTTTTTCCATAGTCTAGCTCCCTTCCGTTCCTTTAAACATGCTCTCCCTTCTTCACAATCAAGGAGGTCATTAATTTTTTCAGGCGAAGCAATCAACCCTTCATATGCACCACCTATCATCTCTGCAATATGGGTAAACTTTTTCAACATGTCAATTTCAAGAAACCAGATCAGAATTAGATTTGGAAACCAATGTTGATGAGATTTGCAAAAAGAAAGAAAGACTTGGCCAATGATCTAACATCAGTGATGGTAATAGCTCTTAACTATATTTCATCCTTGAGCAAGTTAATTTTAAAGAATTGGTAGATAATAATATGATGCATACATAGGTGAAGTCAGTTTATTTTAGTTTATAGAGGTTCAAGTCGTTCTTCACCCTAAACTGAATCAAAGCACCAAACTAATTTTATGTTTTGAAAAAAAAAAATCAAACCAAAACAAAACAACCAACAACCAAGTTAAGAATAAAATAGTGAGAACATGGTAGATGGTGTTAATTAAATCGATGCTATAAGGCTCCATAGCATCAATGAAATTTGCTCCTATGATCTTTCAGAAAACTAATCTTCCACGCAGATTTTCTGCAGAAGCAGAAACACTAAGCTGCCTCAAAAATCAAAACAAAATTAGTAGCGTGAACTTTAAACCCCCCCCAAAAAAAAAAAGTTTAACGTGAATATTTGCTAGAAAGGCTATAGCTAAAACAAGTATACTACTTAGTCCAATCATGCTTTTGGACAACCAGAGAGTGGCATTGGAACCTTGTAACTGAGATGGCCAACCAGAGAGTGGAACGCTATCCTTCAAATGATTAATATCAAATTCACAATCCTCCACGGCTCCACCCATCTTTCCAGCTTTCAATTCAAACACCTAAATGTACTTTCTAAGCACCATATTTTCACACAATTTCTTCTGTTTCAAAAAAATGACATCTGGCAGAGACACACTGATTTAGAATTCATTACTACATGTTTGTTACCAACGGCCTAATTACTTCTAAGAAGAGAACAGGCCTTTCTTGCACCAGATACATATTTTCAGAGATTACTGAGATTGATCAAAGTTGTTCTGGAGAATGATTTACGTGTAAAGAAAATGTCATAGGATATACTACAAATGCTGTGCATCTAACTAACGTAAATCAATAAATTGTACGAAATTTGGACTTGCCTGGGATTTTAGAGTAACTAAAAGATACCCGATTAAAAAATCTCAATTCTCAAATGCCGGGAAGAGGAAAGAGACAAAATTGGTGGGAATATGCTCTCGACGAAATGATAAGGTGGTACCGGAAGATGGTGTCCCGGCAAGGGACCATACACCAAATCAGCAGGTATATAGAATGACACTGCAGAAAGCTCATGATGACACCTGTTACCTATTTCGTAGGTTGGCCAGGTTGCAGCACCCAAAGAAAGACTAAACCAGAACCTTAAAAATAAGCTCTATTTGCCGTTAATATGATTAATGATCCCATATTTTGTGGCAGAAAAGGTCAATCCTTTTATTCTCTCGGATTTAACTAATAATCCATCCCATTATCAATTTTCCAGAATCCAGAATGAGGTGGGCAGTTTCATGCTGTCTTTCTATTTTTTAATTGAAAGTTGAATTGAAGTGTTCTGATCCTTTCCTTGAGTGTCCCTGCCAAATTTAGTTGGGAGGCGATACAATGTAACGAAACAGTTTTCTTCAATAAATATAAAAATGTAATATCAAGGATATAATCAAAGACAATGGTTCCCATTTCCCAACATTACATCCAATCAAACCAAAGCAAAACAATGTCATGAGAAACTACACAGAAAATCTTCACTAAAATGATTAATTGGCTTATAGAGTGAAAAATAAACCGTCTATATATATAGCCAAAGAAGCTGTGCTTAAAGGGCTGGGAAAAGCTCATCGAGTCTGCACGGTAAAGCATAGAATTCATTGTTCCGAACATCAGCATTATATAAGCTGAACTTCTCCCACCATTGCAAACCACTGTCTTTACGGGCTGCATCGTCTTCACGGGAGAGTGTGATATCCAAAATGAAAGCAACCAAGGCAGCCACTGTTGTATGTGACATGAAGATGACGGTCACCATATCATTGAACTGCAAATTCATTGAAATGACAATAGATCACAAGATAATGTCATTATCATGCATACCACAAATGAATTTTCAATGATGAGTTTCTGTTCAGATATCTCACCCATCTAGCACCTGCGTGATCATGCTTTACATGATAATATTCTGTGAAATATTGTGGTATGGAGATGCCAAGGAAGAACGAGACGCCCAACACGAATTTGGTTCTGAAACTGTTGAGGTTACAGAACTGGAGAAAACCAAGACCCGCAGAAGCTACATATCCCACGTTACAAACTCTTGTCAAGTTCTATTATATGCATATACAGCCAGAAAACTCGCAAAGACGATTAGTTAGAGGGAACTTACACACATAGCCGAAGAATACACAGTATAATGCTGCTATGATTGGCATAGGCACAGAAGCAAAAACTGCTCCAAATTTTCCTGGTTGAAGGGAAAATATGCATGCAACATGAGATATCACTAATTAGAGAGAATAATCACTTTACATATAGGAAACATTAGGAGAGTCGATTCCAGATTTATTAAAAAAAAGGAACATGAAGTTACACGGATAACCAAAGACGTTGAAATTATGAAATGGTGCAGAGCTTATTGGTCTAGCATACCAAATACAGAGAAGAAAATCATAAAGCCAGCTGATATTTGGATGACTCTTCGGCTTCCCACTCTTGTCAATGCCAATAAACCAGCATTTTCACTGAAATAAGACCAAAGCATAATGCAAAAAATGCAGATGATAAAGAGGCTCAACGCAGGATAATTCCCCACCCTTCCAAACCAGCTATGAAAATAAGACCTTGTCCATTAGATTGGTTGAACTTGAAATCATTAGTGCCCCTTCATTGGTCAAGGGACCTCTACAATACATTCAAGGAAAAAAAAAATTTGAGATAAACTTACACTGATGCCGTACTTCCAGTCACTGAACCAAACATGCCGTTGAGAAAAGAACCTACTCCCTATTATAACAAGAAGAGTGACACCAAAAAAAAAATCAATTGTAAGTTTCTTGTCCAACAGTCCAGAAAGAATTACAAAATATAGTGAATCTTACCACCCAGCCAGTTCCGCGGCTGATAACAGAAGGCGGAACGGGTGTTGCACTTCCATATCTTGCCGCGGCATAAAATGTACCAGTAGACTGCATGTACATATAAAAAGAGTAGCCAGAAAAAGTTAGAAGCAAACATAAGCTGGGGACTAGATGCATTTCTAACTGCTTTCTCAGTTTTTTACATGGCTTTTATTATGAAAGGCTAGTGCCATAATGATTGAAACTTGGGATTCTCTTTTTGGATTATATTAAGGGGACCAGTGCCTACCTCAAAAAGCGAAACAAAAGAAGCGGCTATCATAGCAAAAGCTTCCCCGCCATTGAAGGTAGGACTCCCCCATTGGAAGGGGTAAGGAAAATATACCCTGTATAAATAAATGCAAACATTTTTTATCAATTGAAGTTGCAGGAAAAGTAAAGTTTAGGCATAGCCTTTTAACTCTAATAAGCTCTTCAATTTCCTTGTAACCCATAAAATCATGTTCTCCTTCAAAGAATGAAATTCAGTGGATAAAACAAACCTCGATTCTGAAAGGCATGTAAGTTATATATCTTGCATTAAGGAAACCTTAATGCGTCCACAAACTTACCATGGAGCCGCACTAATGAGTCCAGCACGATCAGTGCGGCAACTAGTCTGTGTACTTTCTGGCTTGTGATTATATACAGTGCTTGAAGTTAGAAGCTGTGCAAATAACCATACGCTTACAACAGAAAACAGCACCGCAAATCGGTCATATATAGGCTTCTTGGTGCTTATATAACGATTAAGATACTGCAGAAGCATAGAAGACCATTGAACACATTTTGACCAAAATTTAAGGAAAAATAATAATGGATTTAAAATTTCCACGTATTATATTTTACAGTTTATATCTCCACCTTTCATAATTTTATTATCACTCACAAAATAACGGTTGTAGCCTCATTAAGAGTAAGAATTTCTCCAAAAACTAGAGCAAGATTAACTACTTGCCTGTGAGATGAAAACCATAAGAATCAATGCTGGAAGCCCAATTTCAACACATTTTGCCAGCTGCAACAGTGATTGGCCAAAATAGAGGGGGATGAAGACATATAATCATATTTTCAAGTCCTAAACTTATAGAAAGCTAAATTGCATAGAACTTAAAAAACAAGAGCACAAACTAATTGAATGAAAACGTAGAATTCTTTACCATTGGGAAACCAAGATGATAGAGACCAAGTCCAGTGAAAGTTACATATGGGACTACAGAAAGTGGACTAAGGAACCTAGCGCAGCAGAGGAAGAAGCAGTTAACCAATAAGATATAAAACGTGAATAGTGATCAAAGGAGTTGATCAGCTGTACCCAGCCAAGAAAGCTGCATGCACTTACTAACCTGACAGCATTCCTCCAAAAGCCGAAGAATCCCATAACCATCTGGAAACATGCACTTATGATCAAGGCACCTTGTATCCCTCTAATTGTCTGAGTGAACCTCTGAGAGAAAGTCCCCCATATGGACCAAGTCAGCAAAACAATAACAGAGAGTGAACATTCCCCCCCAGTACAACAAATGTAGGACTTAAAAAAAGAAGAAAAAAAAATAGTCCCATTTATTTACCTCATAAGGATCAGTATATGAATTATATCTGCTGGCTTGGACAATTGAAATTGTGGGTATTATGTAAGTGTATGAACCAACAACTACAGTTGGCAGTCGGGTTCCGAACAAAGATTGAAGTAATGTGCTTAGTCCAGAAACAAACAATAGGCTCTGTATCACCTTAGCCTTCTCAGTCTACATTGAATAAAACAATTCAGTTAATTCATTCTATAATAAAATAAAATTTGAATTAAAAAGAAAAGGCAAATCTGACAAGAAAAGCAAAAGAAAAATGGAACAAAGGCTTACATCGCCTCCACCCATTTGAGGAACAATCATAGTTGGAATCAGAACGGTCATTCCAAGAGTCAGAATGTAATGCTGGAACCCCAATACCACTGCTTCAACTTCATTATGATAACAGATTCAATTAAAAATATGAAATAATGAAGAAGATAAATTTGATGAAAAACCCACAGACTTCAATATTTTGACTCGTGAAAATTATTTTGTTGTTGAACCAAAATCTTCCAAAAAGAAAAGTCAGCAGCTCTAACATTTTCTGAACAAACTTTGGATGCTTGAGTGTATGGCAGGACGTGCATAAAAACACATATTAAACATGCATCATCATTCATCAGTATATGGTAGCAGTGAGTTTTGTTCAATATATGCTATTGTTTGGGTTCCAACAAACCAAAGAAGAACGAGTTTGGTTACATAAAAGGAATTATAATAAGTAAATAACAGAATGTACGTACGCCATGGAGGAGGACTGTTAATGCAATACTGAACTCCAGGCAATTGCTCTTTCACTGGGTGAGGTTGCACCTCCTGCGGCTGAGACTTTTTGTTGCCACCACCACCACCACCAGCATTGTTGCCAGCGCCACCTTCACCCCCACCCTCACTTTGAGCCATCTGTTGTAAGCAGAGAGAGGAAGATGCCAGTGAATGGAAATATTGATCAAGTGAAAATGGCTGTTCACTCTTCTGTTTTAAAAGAAACTTTTATTAATTAAATTATTGAAATTGAATGCCATAATGACCAAATAATTCAAATTTTATGCTTCAGTTACGGAATTGAATTGAAATTATAGATTATTAATCACTTAAAACCGTCTACCATATTAATTAAATTGATATTCTTTTTTAAAAGCTTATAAAAATTTTGATTTTTGTAATTTTGCAATATCTATCTATCTATCTATATTATTATTATTATTATTATTATTATTATTATTATTATTATTATTATTATTATTATTATTATTATTATTATTATTAATTTTGCTAATAAGTATACTAAGGGTATTTGTTAAAAGGTAGACAAAATAAAAAAGTTTAGATGAAAATAAGGCAAATAATAAAACTTTTTCAATTTTTAATACCTTTTTTTATGTAAAAGTTTTTATGTTGACTTCTTTAACAAGGATCCTTAAGGTACTTATTATCAAAATCTTATTATTATATGTGTAAAATTATCTTGATAATGGTATAACAAGTTAATTAATGATAAAGAGAGGTTTTGTTCATAATTAAGCAAGAAATGGATGCGCACAAATTTATATAATATATAAAAAGAGAGTCAAATAGTGAAATCTGCAAAGATATGTTGTCACATGGCACACTAAAATGACAAAATATGTAAGAAGTTTAAAATTTGTCAAAATTTTTTTTTGAATTTATAGCATTATTATCATTCTTGTATTCAAATTCAACCTATCGTGTTAGGTTTTTTTTTCTTTCACCTTACCTAAGTATCCATACATCATTGGGTATTAGACTAATCTGGTTCTCGATACTCAAAATATCCCACCCAACAAGCTATTTTTGCCAATAACGTCAGGGGTTCAACCTTATTAAAACACACTATTAGAATCATAATTATATAACTTGAATTAGAGGTCGACCCAATCAGAAGGCTAGGTCACGGGTCAACAATGACTCGGAGTTAAACAGTTGAATTGAAACATTCAGATAAAGAAGAAAATAATTTTAAAAAAATATAATATGACAATTACTTGATATAAAAAATATTATATCAAAAAATATTAAACAAAAAATATTGTATGAAAAAATATTTTTAAATAAGCAGTGATAATAACATATTGAATGGATAATAAATTAAGAAATTATAAATAATATTCAACAAAAACATATTATTTTGTGGTAAAATGTACTTTATGACAATGACCTTTAATTATAATGTTTAAATCATAAAAATTATATTTTTATTAAGTTTTAATAAAAAAACAAATATTGACCAACCCAGGTCAATCCAAATATGACTGGATCATTAAGAAAATTGGTTCAATAAATTGACTGGATCGGCCTAGAACCAGAATCCACATGTTTCCTGAGTTGATTGGCTAGGCTGATCTAGTCAGTACAATTATGATTATAAGGGTAGTCTAAGTAACTCAAATAGAATTTGTCTCATACTTAATGAGTGTGGAGATAGTCGGGCATGGACCAAATAATTTTTTTTACCTAAGATACAACTATTAGACATTTGAACTGGACTATAACAACCCATTTTCATTTATAATGATTTGTTCTCATGGACTTTTAAAGTCTATTTTGTTGTTTCATTTCCACTATAAACGGATTGTACATTTACTTTCTTTGATCAATTTTCTTTTTCTTTTTTAGCTTATTATTGTAAAATTAATTATTATATTAAATTTTAACAATTTTTATTCTCTTTAAATATAGATATAAGATTTTGAATATTTTTTCACTTATTATTTGTTTTATCCATTATATGATCTTTGATATTATTTTATACATCACAAGAAATTAATACGTGTATCGCACATAACTTGCATATACATCTATAGGTGTTAAATATTCTCTATAAAAAAAGATAAAAAATTAATTTTTTTTACTTATTATTTATTTTATTAGTTATATGATCTTTGATATTATCAAATAAATTACATACAACTTATATGTACATCGCATAAGAATTAAATATTCTCTACATATATAGATATACAATAAATTTTTTTACTTATTATTTATTTTTATTATATAATTTTTAATATTATCCAAAACATCGTACAGGATCTACACATACATTATACGAGTGTTAATCTAGTAATACTCAATTTAATCACACATGCTCAAAACTTATTCAAAGACAATTATTCAAAATGTCTAAAATAATGATTTGAACCGCAAAGGCCACCAAAACGTTTTCACATCACTAAACCAAACCCAAAATTGTTAGTATGTCTGAATTTACATTTTACGTTACTTTATTTTGCAATAATAGACAATTAAATTTGCACGTATTATTATTTATAATTTAATGACCTTAAAATTAAGAAGAAAAACGTTGCCAGCGCCACCCTCACTTTGAGCCATCTGTTGTACGCAGAGAGAGGAAGATACCAGTGAAAGGAAATGTTGATCAAGTGAAAATGGTTGTTCACTTTTTTGTTTTAAAAGAAACTTTCATTAATTAAATTTTTGAAAATGATAGCTAGAATACTATAATGACCAAATAACTCAAATTTTATGCTGTGGTTACGGAATTGAATTGAAATAGTAGATTATTAATCACTTAAAACCGTCTAAACTATTAATTAAATTGTTATTCTTTTTTAAAAGCTTATAAAAATTTTGATTTTTGTAATTTTGTAATATCTATCATCATCATCATTATTATTATTATTATTATTATTATTATTATTATTATTATTATTATTATTATGAATTTTGCTAATAACTATCTTAAGAGCACTTGTTAAAGAAGACAAAATAAAAAAATTTAAATAAAAATAAGACAAATAGTAAAACATTTTCAATTTTCAATATATTCAATGCCTTTTTTTTTTTAAGTTTTTATTTTAACTTTTTTAACAAGTGCCCTTAAAGTACTTATTAGCAAAATCCTATTATTATATGTGTAAAATTGTCTTGCTAGCAATTAATTGTATAACAAGTTAATTAATAATAAAGATGCACACAAATCTATATAATATATAAAAAGAGAGTCCAATAATGAAATACTACAAAGGACATGTCATGTGGCACACTAAAATGACAACATATATATGTAAGAAGTTTAAAATTTGTCAATTTTTTTTTGAATTTATAGCATTATTATAATTTTTGTATTCAGATCCAACCTATTGTGTTAGGTTTTTTTTTCTCCCTTACCTAAGTATCCCTACACCATTGGGTATTAGACTAATCTCGTTCGCAATACTCAAGCTACCCCACCCAACAAGGTATTTTTGCCAGTAACATCAAAGGCTAAAGCTTATTAAAACACATTTTTAAAATCCTAGTTATATAACACAAACCAGAGGTTGACCCGATTAGAAATTGTCAATTGAATTAGCTGATTGGGTCAAACGATTGAAAAATTTGAATAAAGAAAAAAATTTAAAAATATAATATCAAGAATTACTTGATATAAAATATATTATATTTAAAAATATTAAACAAAAAATACTATACGAAAAAAATATTTCCAAATAAGCATTGATAATAACATATTGAATGCATAATAAATTACAAAATTAAAAATAATATTCAACAGAAACATATAATTTAGTTGTAAAATGCACTTTATGATAATAATCTTTAAATATAGTATTCAAATTCTAAAAGTTATATTTTTGTTAAGTTTTAGTAAAAGAAAAAGGCAAATATTGGCCAACCCGAGACAATCTGGGTTTGATCAGGTCATTGAGAAAATCGGGTCAACAAGTTGATTGGACCGACCTAGAGCTCGAGTCGCAAGTTTCTCAGGTCGACTGACTAGGCCGATCTAATCCGTATAACTATAATTATAAGGGTAACCTCAGTATCTCAAATGAAATTTGTCTCATACTTAATGGGTGTGAGGATACTCGGGCATGAACCAAATATTGTTTTTTACCTAATATACAACTATTAAACATTTAAACTGAACCGTAGCAACCTATTTTCATTTGTAATGATTTGTTCTCATGGACTTTTAAAGTCTATTTTGTTATTGAGTCTCATTTCGACTACAAATGGATTGTACATTTGCTTTCTTTGTTCAATTTTCTTTTTCTTTTTTTTTTGCTTATTATTGTAAAATTAATTATTATATTAAATTTTAACAATTTCTATTTTCTTTAAATAAAGATATAAGATTTTGAATTATAACCTCAGTATCTCAAATATAATTTCTCTCATACTAAATGGGTGTGGGGATATTGAGCATGGACCAAATAATTTTTTTTACCTAACATACAACTATTAGACATCTGAACTGCAATATAGCAACCCATTTTTATTTGTAATGATTTGTTCTCATGGACTTTTAAAGCCTATTTTGTTATTGAGTTTCATTTCAACTACAAATTAATGGATTGTACATTTGCTTTCTTTGATCAATTTTCTTTTCTTTTTTTTTTATTATTGTAAAATTAATTATTATATTAAATTTTAACAATTTCTTTTTTTTTTAAATAAAGATATAAGATTTTGAATTTTTTCACTTATTATTTGTTTTATTCATTATTATATGATCTTTAATATTATCATATGCACCACAAAGAACTAGCACATGCATCGCACACAACTTGCATATGCATCTCACGCAACTTGGATATACATCACATGAGTGTTAAATATTCATTATAATAAAGATATATAAAAGATTAATATTTTTACTTACTATTTTTTTATTCATTATATGATCTTTGATATTATCCTATGCATTATACACCACTTGCATGTGCATTATATGAGAACTAAATATTCTCTGCATATAAAGATATACAATTAAATTTTTTTACTTTTTATGTATTTTTATTATATTATTTTTAATATTATCCTAAACATGCACGAGACATGCAACATGCGGATGCTAATCTAGTAATACTCAAATTAATCACAATGCTCAAAACTTATTCAAAGCCAATTATTCAAAAGGTCTAAAATAATGATTTGAACTTTAAAGGCCATCAAAACGTATTCTCATCACTAAACTAAACCCAAAATTGTTAGTTTGTCTGAATTTACATTTTACGTTACTTTAATTTGCAATAATAGACAATTAAATATGCATGTATTATTATTTATAATTTAATGGCCTTGGAGTTAAGAAGAAAAACGTTGCTCAATATCTGAACTCTTAAACTCCAGGCGCACAATTGCTCTTTCACTGGGTGTGGTTGCACCTCCTGGGCTGCTGAGACTTTTTGTTAGCATTGTTGCCACTGCCATCTTCACCGCCACCCTCACTTTGAGCCATCTATTGTAGGCAGAGAGGAGAAGATACTAGTGAAAGAAAATGTTGATCAAGTGAAAATGGCTGTTCACTTTTTGGTTTTTAAAAAAACTTTTATTAATTAAATTATTGAAAATGATAGCTAGAATGCTATAATGATCAAATAATTCAAAATTTATGCTTCAGTTACGGAATTGAATTGAAATTATAGATTATTAATCACTTAAAACCGTCTAACATATTAATTAAATTTTGATATTCTTTTGTAATTTTGATTATTCATTTAATGGCCTCAAAGTTGCAAAGAAAACGTTGCTCAATCTTAAATATTACACTTGTTTACAAATTTAAAAATATAGTATTAATGAAATGACAAGCTAAGACCCTTCCCGCTAATCTTTAAAACCTCTACCATTCTATAAATTATCAACTCTCAAGCCACTTTATCTTTACTCAGTTCTTTGTGTCGTTGTCAACTTGAAAAGAAGAGGCTCTAGGCTTGTTCCTACTAACAAACTCTCATGAGATACATCACCAAGTATGTATAGTCTTTATTCTTTTTATATTTTGATTATACCTTATTGGTTATGACATCTTTTACAATTAATATTGTTTTTTATAATCTATTAGGAGGAAATCATCATGTAACGATGATGAATATTCTCTTCACGTTAAACTTTTTCAATACCAAAATTTTAAAGAAAAAATTGTTAAACACATTTGACCGAAGGTCAAATAGATGATCACTTAAAACACCTCGTTGCTAAGACAAATTTCTACGTCGAAACTTATTTATACTATGTACACGCACTACTGTTAAAGGATATGAGAATACCTGGAAAAAAAAAAAAAACTACTGCATGCACCATATCTGTGGTTTTTTTTTTTCCAGTATGCACCATATGGTTAGTATTGAGTAACTTCATTGTACATAAATCTTTTATTGGTTTGATATCAACTATCGTATTAGTCTTTTGCTCACTGCTCTAACATTATTTTGAGAATTTTAAGCTAAGTAATTGAGGAATTATGTAATATTAGGGGTCAAGCCCATAATAAAATACTTATAAACAATACCCAAAATAAAAATTTGTTTCACACCTACAGAATTGATTAAATCTAGTATTAAAAAAAATACTTAACCTAGTTAAGAGTTTAGACTTTAAATTAGGAAATGTGACTCATGGGAGTTTTTGTTTCTTTGATCGGGATATTTCTATAAGTATTGGTATAAAACTAATGTGTTAGTATAAAACTAACTCAGCAGACACTGTTACAACTAACAAATTCTTCTAACAATTGTCATCTTTAAAGTTTAAACTTTACTCATGAAAGTTTGTTTGGGCATAACATAAGTCTCACTAAGAAAATGACAGTTATGAAAACCTACCAACGAAGATTATTAACAATAATTGAATACAAACATTTGAGTTAAATTAATTCGATGCTACTAACAATAATTGAATACAAACATTTGAGTTAAATTAATTTGATCCTACTAGTTGAGTTAACTATTATTTATTTTAGGACAAAAAAGTATGTACCTCTCCTGAGCTTTGATTTTTTTGCAAATCATCACTATGAACTTTAAAATCTTTTTAATTAGTTCCTAAATTTTAATTAATATCACAATAAATCTTTATGTTTAATTTGGATCTATTAATTCACTAACAATAAAATTATATAGTATCATTTTATTTGTATTTACATTAATTAAGAATCGTTATTAATTAATTTATTAAAATTTAATTTTAAATATATTTTCTTCCTTACAAAAAATAAAAAACAAATTTATTTTTTAAAAAATGTATTTATTTTGTAAGGAAGAAAAATATATTTAAAATTTAATTTTAATAAATAAATTAATAAACAATTCTTAATTAATGTTAATACATGTCGCGACAGGATAGAAATAAATAATTGATTTTTTAAAAAATTGAAAATATGGAGTACACCAATTTTATTTGAAATTAGGAAAAATTGAAAAACCTTTCTTAGAAAAATAGTCTTTGAAACCAAGATCAGATCATTTAGTCGGTTATGGTTAGGGAAGGGTGGAAACTTAATCACAATGAACCTAACACATTTGTCTTAAGACGGTACCTTAAATCAATTGTGAAAAAAATTTAATAATCTCAAATTTATTTATTTTACTCCTCTTAAAATTATTTTGTAATTATTTATTTTTATTTTTTATTTTTTTTAAAAAAATAACCAAATTGTAAAAAATTAATTTTGGCTTGATAGAATTGAGATTCTCTTTATTTAATTATCAATTATTTAGAACTCAAAATCTCGTAGTTCAGTATAAAATAAATGTGAGTTAATTAATTTTAATTTTAAAAAAAGATTTTTGGAAAGAAAACATTATTGCACAAGATACAAGGTAACATTTGCTACAATCCATAGTAGTAGAACTCAATAAACCCATATGATCCAAACAACGTTGAAGATAACATCATCATTCAATCACCATCATTGGTTATTATATTGATAAATTGTTTAAAGAAATTTTGTTTTTATTTTTTATTTTTTATTTTTTTCTCAACATGATTTAATTATTTTATTTTATATTTTTATTTTTATCATTTTTTGACATTTTTATTTTTTATTTTATTATTTTTTAAAATTTTATCTTTTTTATTTTCGTTTTATCATAATTTTATCATTTTAATTTTTTTGTAATTATTTTTTATTTATGCATAACAAGATACTTTTTTTAAAAAAAAATTACTAAAAAAAAATCTTTGACCTACTATAATGTAAAAGCAAACCAAATTTGAGTTAAACTTATTAGACCCAAACCCAAAACAATGTTTTTTATATCTTATTACTTTTCAATTGTCCAACCAGTCATACACGTGCCCATTCAAACATTTGTTTGGTGGTGCATAAATAAGTTTATACTACTAGTGCTATCAAATCAGGCAATAGAAGATAAAATGAACAATAAAGTTGTCCAAAGTTTACTTTTTCTATGATGCTAAAGTCTATGCCTTTTTATTTATTATTATTTTATTCAAATGTAACAAAAAAGAGTCAACCCACATAGAAGTGGGTTGGTGCTGTTAAGTTTATTTGTTTTTTTATTTTAAAATCACAAACTTTAAACTTATAAAAAAAAACAAGTAGAGAGTGAAATGTTACTTTGATAAACATGAAACAGAAGGCTCCAGATAATTGAGAACAAAAATATATCAACACATAGTGAGAACCAAAGAGGAAAAAGAGATTCCAACCTCTGGTGAGAGATGGTGTCGTGAGGAGCTTCGAACGGCGTGAAGCGGTGCGGTGTCAGCTGGATCTGGTTGAATTGATGGGTTCTTATGGAAGAAGGTGGTGGGAGAGGATGATGAGGTTGAGAGTGTTGCTGGAGGTTATGGTGAGGAAGGTGAGTATGGAAGTTGTGATTTGTTAATGGTGATGGAAGAAAATGAAGGTGGTTGTTTGTGATTATGGAGGTGAGGGGAAGATGGTGATGAATAGGAAGGTGAGTATGGACGTGGTTTGAGAGTGGAGGTCTGGATGGAGATGGCAGCAAGCAGTCTATGCGTGGGAAGAAAAAATGAAGAAAAAATGTTACCCCCCCTGGTTGCCTTTGTGAATCAATGTATATGAGTCATATCGTTTTTTCTTTGAGGGAAAACAACAAAAACCAAACCCAATGCCCCCCTGTGTGCCAACGTGAGTGCATATCTTTTTCTTTGAAAAGCCAGCCCAACAAAACCAAGATGCTACCTCCCTGCTAACGTGAAAGTCCCCCTGTGCCGTGCGTAGTGAGTGAGTTTGAATAGTGAACCTGAGTGAGTGGGGAGCAAAGGCTGTGTAATAATGCCAAAAAAAATGCAAAGAAAGCTTGTCCCCTCTGTAAAGGAAAGGAAATTGTTTCCTTTCAAAAAGAAGAAAAAAAAAACAACAGCAGCCTGCAACTTTTGTTTTTCTTTCGTTTCTTCCCCTTATTTTGTTTATTTTTATTTTTATTTGTTTTAAAAAAAAACAAAGTGGGCTTATTGTTTGGGCTGAGAAAAAAAAAAGCTAGAAAAGTGAACCACAATTTTTTTAATAAAATTAATTATTTTTTGCTTTTTTTTTGCTTTTTTTTATTTTATTTTTTAATTTTCATTTTTGTCCTTTTTTTTTATCCAGTCAAAATTGGGTGTTCACAATACAAATAAAATGAAATCATGCAGTATTATTGTTAGTGAATTAATGAATCCAAATTAAATATAAGGATCTGTTGGGACATTAATTAAAGTTTAGGGACTAATTAATTAGGAAGGTTTTAAAGTTCATGGTAGTGATTTGCAAAAGGATCAAAGTTCAAGGAGTTACATATTCTTTTCTCTTTATTTTATTTACAATTTCTTATACTTTGTATTTGAACGAAAATGTTACTCGAAATAGCCAAAAACAAGACTGACATCTCTCTCTGCCAAAGGAAATATGCATTGAAGATTATATAGATGCATGCCTACTTGGTTGCAAACCTGTTTCTACTCCCATGTTACCCGATCTTAGACTGCAAAAAGATGATGGTAGTCCATTTGAAGATGTACACATAAGATTGATTGGACAACTGCTCTACCTTACATCCACTAGATCTGACATTATCTCTGTTGTTCTTCATCTCAGTCAATATTTTCCCAGACCAATGCAGTCCCATCATCAAGCTGCTATCAGAGTTTTGAAATACATTACAACATCTCTTAGAAAGGTTTTATTCTATCAGAGTTTTGAAATACCTTTCATATTCTAATTTGGCAGCATGCTTAGACACTCGACGTTCAATTACTAGCTATTACGTTTTCCTTGGGAACTCCTTGATCTCATGGAAATCTAAGAAGCATATCACAATATCTCATTCATCTTCTGAGGTTGAGTACCAGGTCTTAGCAATTGTCACATGTGAGCTGGTTGACATACCTTTTTTAAGATCTTTATGTCTTATTCACCACTCCTTCCTTGTTGTATTGTGACAACCAATATGTTTTTCACATTGCAGCAAACCCTATTTTCCATGAGAAAACAAAACATATCAAAATCGAATGTGACATTGTTCATGATAAAGTTCAATAATGAGTCATTCATTTCTTGCTCGTTACCTTCTCTAATCAGCTAGCTGATTTATATACTAAGGTTTTGCCTCCCAACTCTTTCCAGATTCTTACCTCAAAGTTGGGCTTGGTTGATATCCACTCTCTGGCTTGTGGGGGATATTAACTCATGCATCTCAATGAGCTTACCTAGTAGCCATGTTGGCTGCCACAACAATTTTGACAATTATAGTTGTTAAATTAATTTCTAGTGGTTAGATTAGCAGTTAGTTATATTGACAGTTCATTCTAGAAGTTGTAGTTGTGATGTATATAAGTAAGAGTTGTACGATACACTCATTAGATTTCAGTATTGGAGAAATTCTTACTTAAACCTGAAACATCACAGTTTGGTGCATTATGCCTATCAGGATTTAATATTTTTATGGATCTTTGTAAAATTAATTGTATGACACAAAGATCCATAAAAATATTAATTCTTGATTGGCCTAGTGCACCCAACTGGGTGCTCCAGGTTTAGACAATAATTTCTCTCAATATTGAGGTTTAATCCAAATTCCAATTACAATTTTTCTCTCAGTTTTTTGGTGAACTCTGATTTCTTATAGCTACAGCCAATAAACGAGCAAGAATTTTGTCACAATTAACAAACTGAATGAGAAATTTTTACCTAAACTTAGAGCACCCACTTGGGTACATCAGACCAATCAGGATTTAGTATATTCATAGATCTTTGTGTTACACAATTAATTTCACAAAGATTCATGAAAATACTAAGTCTTGATTGGTTTGGTGCACCAAACTATGGTGCTCCAAATTTAAGTAAAAAATTTTACTCGTAATAATTATTAATCCAAAAATCAAAGCAAGCTCCTTACCCAAAAAAAAACTTATCTTGTAATTTATTTAATTTCATCTGTAGTGGATTGTGTTTGCGAAAATATATGCAGAAATATATTAAGTCATTTGAGTTTTCATCCTTCCTCCTAACCATCTTGTCACCATTCATTTGTCATTCTATTTGCACCACTACCACATAGTTCATGGATAGAGCCCCAAATTGTATGCACTCGGCCTCTATGTTCCCCTTCAATTCCATTGTCGCTTGCACTACACCTTCAATCACTCCTTTCTGCTCCTTGCCTATCCTTGTGACATCGTAGGCATATAAACATGTAATTCTTCTTGTTTTAATTTAAGATGATGAAACTATAGGAAGAAGAAAACGTTTCTTAGTCTTGCTCATTTTCAGTCTCAGACCCTGCACATTTCTTTGCTTGCTCTTTGACGAGACATTTTTTTTCTAGTGCTTTGGAGGGGCATGGCCCCTAACGTAACAATAATACTTTTCAACAAAGACTCCTACTAGATCATCTAACAAAAGCTTTCCAGTGAGGAGGAGGCCTCTCTAAAATGTTTAACCCCATATCCATACTATAAGAATCATTGGCCAAACAATCAGCTACTCGATTCCCTTCTCTAAAACCATGCATGTGAGATTCTAACTTGTTAGTCCTTGCGTAAAAGCTTTTTAATGGCGGGTACTATTATGTACTCTGTCAAGTTATGGTGTATAATACATCCTCCATTTTACTTGCTACAGTAGGTTTTTTTTTTATATTTTATGTTTTTTTTAGAACATTATTACTGTCGTCGGTGACTAGTCTCGCCGTTTGTCGGAATTGGTGACCGATCGGAGTTGGTGGGTCGGCCGAAGGTTGTTGTCGATCGGAGGTGGTGGTCTGCCAGAGGTGGTAGCTGGCGGCCGAAGGTGCTGGCCAGGTGTCGGAGGTAGTGACCGGAAAAAACTTAAAAAAAAAAAGATCAGCAGGTTTCAGGTTATTCATCATAACTGTTGATGTATTTTTCAACACAATCAACGACTAAGATGATCAATGTGCATCATACACCCTCCAAAGGGGGGTGTATATTAGAATTGACCGCTTCTTAATAGAGCAAACAATAACACAAATATGAGATGCAGGACAACGCTCCAAAACAAACTTGATAGTTAAATTTTTTTTTTTATATTTTAAATTAATGTATTTGTTTATTTATATAAATTTCAAAATGTTTCTCAAAAAAAAAAAAATCTGCACTAACAAAATTATGTATATAATATGTTTTTAGAAAGATAAATAATGTAAGAAATGATTAAATTTACATAAACAATATTATTTAATTATGCATGAATAAAATAAATTTAATAATAGTTACAATTAGCTTTCTTATTTTCTGAAATTTTATTCGATGACGTGACTTATGAGAGAGAGCACGTTCGAAGATGAGTAGAGAGGACATATTATAAGGACTTGTTTGACATGTTATATTAGGTCTAATATGATAAGTTAATATAATACATTATGACCTTATCAATTATTTAGTGTAAATATTGTATTGTATAAACTTATCTATCAAATTCTTCTTATACATTAAAATAATTGATAATTTAATCAAGCTTTGAGATAATGAATTGGGCTTGATAGGATTTTGATATATAAGCTCTTATAAATATTTTTTTATTACAATTTTAAACACACTGATATCCTCAATCCTTACGTATTAGGCTTTATACTATCAGACCTTATATTATCAATTCTAATACTATTAGGTCTTATCCTATCATTCGTACCAAACGGACCCTAATAGTCTCCATGGTATAACACAAGACATTAAAATAAGAAAAATAATGTCATCATATTTTTTTTTAATTATATTATTTTTATATTATTTTTAAATAATTGTGATTAAATAAAAATAATAATAAGAAAAAATAATATAATTAATGTTATAAAAATGTAAAAAATAATATTAAAAAATTAGAGTTATTAAAATAAGTTGGGAAGATTTAACTTTTCCGTAATACTTTTCAATCTTCTTCCTTTTCTTGAGAAATTCTTGCTTAAATTTGAAACATTTAAATTATGTGTATCAGATCAATCAGTACTTAACATTTTTATAAAATTTTATATTTTTAATTGTGTGATACAAAACTCTATTAAAATATTAAATATTATTTAATCTATAATATCTAATTAAGTGCTTTAAATTTATACAAAAATTTCTCTCGTTTCCTCCTCCCCTAACCCCCACTAGGCCCCACACGAGCCTTATTAGGCTGCTCAACCAGTGTAAATTTCTCACAGGATAAGATTTTCTAGATTACTTTATATATTTTTATATATTTTAAAAAGGATACATTAATAAAAAAAAATTGATAATATTATTGTATAGGCCATTTTTGTCTTGTTGTCATGAGGAGAATGGGGCGTGGGATGGCTTTTTGTCATGGGGAGTGTGGGGCGTCTCTTGCCAGTGGGCTTAACATGGACAACTTGCTCCTAAATACGTTAGCAAAACAATTAACATAGTTTTTGGATAAAAACGTTTCTAACTTTGATAATAAAAATAATAAGAAAAAATTGAGTTAATGAAACCACTGCTGTGGCCACAATTCCGTACTAATAATAGAATTATTTCTACAATTATAAGTAATTATATAATATCATTATTCTAAAAGTTAAAAAATAAAAAACTTGCTCAGTACTACATATTTTTTTTAAAAAAGAACAATTTCAGCACCAAATGTTGTTAATTGAAAAATTTAAAAACCTTGCTTACGAATGCAATATTTTTTAAACAATTATAAAATTCTTTGGATATGGAATTTATTGCAATTACTAGTTGTGTTTTGGATTGTACCAATGAGAAGGGCCCAACTTGACCCAGACCCTCAGCTAAGGGTCTAAACTTGACTCAAATCCAATCACACATTCCACAAGTATAAGGGGTTGTGATGATATACATCCCAAGATTCGACCCGACTCGACTCACCCTCAAAGATCCAACCTAACAAAACTTATTAGTTATCATATGTTCAATTCAATTTGTCCCGATCCATTAATCTATACTGACTCATAACTTGAGGATCACACCTAATTCTATCCTTATTTAGACACATAAAATATCTCCTAAAATATTTATAACAGTCATGACATATGTTAACACTTCAATAGATAATTTTTTAGCTTACCATAGGCCTAACTATAGTACCCCTTTGTTCGACTATAAATAGGCATTCTCTCTATGCATAAAACAATTTTTTTCTTTCTCTCTTTATCCTTTTAATTTCCTAGCATTTCTTCTTATATCTCTTATTGACTTGAACTTCGAAGTTCTTGTAGGTACTCTCTACCCGATGGATCTAACTCATTGAATAACTTTCTAGAGCAAAACTATCACTGTTTACCCATCATCCAAGAGAGGGAAGGAACATGTTTTTTTAAAAGAGAATTTTACATTAATCTTAGAAAACTTTAATATATAGTATAAAATCATTTTTAGTTATTATAAAATTTTAGAAGCATAATATGCATGATAACAACTTTTAATACAATAACATATAAGAGAAAATTCATTCTATAAAAAGTCATATATTATTAGAAAAACTTCATCCTATTCCATTTATTGATGTAAAATTGATTTTAATTTACGTAAGTCTCAACAACTACCAATTAGACCTCGTAAAAAAAAAATACCAATTAGACATTAATATAAAATAGATATCGCATATGTTTACCAAAAAAAGAAATATATTGCATATTAAACAAACAAAATCGTCACTTTTTTTAATAGCAACATAATCATCAAGTTATTAGCATTTTAGTTTATGAGATTTTTTTAGTGCATCTAATTCGTGACACCTCTCTCCATTTGAAACAATAAAAGCTCTTGAATTTTTAATCCAATTTCAAAAGATATACTAATCAACACAGTTTATATAGACAAAATCAATAAAGATGTCATGTCAGTTGCCATTTAAAGTTGATGAAAGAGTAGTTTAACTATAATTCATTATACATAAATATTTATAATGATAAATTATATATTTTACCAATAGTAACCGACACCCAATTACAAAAAAAAAATTTTAAACGCATAAATGATGCATCACTCAAATGTACTGTATGAACAGTAACTAAAAAAAAGTCTAATAAATATTGCATGCTGAAATCCAAGTTTAATAATTCAAGTTAACCACTATTCATTGATTGAGTGCAAAGATTAAAGGGTTCACTCTATGACTAATATATACAATACATCTACTCATTTTTATTTTTTCCACATCCTTCTTTGGTTTTCACACTTCATCCACGGAAGATTTGGTGAACAGTGAATTTGCCCATCACTGTATTTGCCCTTTTTTTGTTTTTTGATACTGTATTTGCCGTTCTTACCTTTTTAAACTTTTTCCCCCTCAAAATAAATAAAAGTACAATTATACAAACCAGCTTCATTAGTAAAGTCTAAAAATATGCACTCCTTCATTAATAACGTCTAAAAAAAGACACAAATTTGGTATCGCCCTGACTCAGTTACAGTTGTCATTGTTACTCATACGCTGCCTTTGTTTAACCTTTGATCAGTCTTGGCAATTCTTTTAACGCCAATAAATAAAAGCAAGATTGAGAATTTTACCCAATTAAGCAAACCACAAATAGGCGGTGCCACATTGACAGTTGGTCCATGAGATGTGACATGTGAGATTTGAGAAATTTTATAATATTACAATATTATTAAAATTAAAGATAATAATAACTCATATAATTAAGGTGATATGCAATAAATATACTCATATATTACAAAGTAAGATTTATTGTGAAATTATACAGGCACTTGAGCGCAAGGCACATTTTTGGTGCACGAATCAAACGATTGAGATTACACATGAACTCATGAATTTCATGTGGATTCCATACTCAACATGCCTTTTTTTTTCTTTGTTAATAAATATTCTAATAATATTTATTAAAAAAATAAATATTATCTTTAATTTTCAATGTATTGAATATTTTATTTTTATTTAAAACTTCTTCTTTTAACTTCTTTTAATACTTTGTTAGCAAAACTTTTTTTTTAAAAAAAGAAGAACATGCATTTGGTCGATGGTCTTATATCCAAAAATTTATTGAGCGTTACTATGATATGATACACAGCCACTGGTCCAAAGATTCTGATTTAATAATTTTCCAGTATTGGCCGCTGGTTGGGGCACAGGTCCACTTCTAGTTCTGATGATCCGAACAAACACCATTCGATCCACATAATTGACAAGAACCAACGGGTGTGATGGACGATCCATAGATCAGTTCATACCAACGGAACAAGCATAATTGGCAGGTTCGAATTCGAGGTAATTAATTAATTGAAACCGTGTTTCCTTTTAAATGAAATTAACTTCATTTGATTTATTAAAAAAAGAAAAAAAAATTAACTTCATTTGTATCACCATTCACCACATCAATTGCTCCTACTCTCACAAGTACAAATATATAAACGGAACATAGTAGGAGGCTGCAATTTACTTTCAGTTCAGTTTCACTCTCATATTGATTTAGAGCGAGAAATAAGTCCAAAGGGTAGTGAAGGGAGATGAGTTACTACAATCAAAATCCTCCTCCTGGGGTTGCTGCTCCACCTCCTCCAGGTTCTCAAACAAATACATCAAAACCTTGTTAATTGTTGTTAATTTACACACGTGTTAAATATTCTGATCTTATTGTGAGTTGTTTGTGATAGAGTATCTTGGTTGATTATTGTGGTTTATGGATTACTATGCTAATTAATTTGGGTGCTTATATTATTGTTCGGTTACCTGAAGGAATTTATCAACCGGGATTTCCTCAACCGGGTTATCAAGGACCTCCTCCACCCCAACCTCAAGTTTTTGTCAATCAAGCTCCACCCGTGGTTGTGGAGCCACAAGGCTCAATGAATCAAGGTTTATTTGCGGGATGGTGCGTACTCTTTTCAACATGTGTTTTGCAGTCAACTATAATAGCTAGAATGATTTTTTTATTAAATTATTCAATATGATTTCATATGAACAAGCCATAACAGAAATTATATGTGATTATGTTTTTTTTTATGCCAAGGACTCACCTTATGAACTTGGTGGACGAACTCTCTAAAGAAGTTTCTAAATGATCCTTTAATGAAGTCTGAGAGAAGGGTGGGAGAATTAAAAAAGAAAAATTAAAAAAAAACATTTGTGAAGATTAAACCTCGTTACTCTTTCTAATCAATTGAACTACTAACACAGAACTATTTTATCGAATTGTTTATCTATTTAAGCTTTCTTTGAAATTCAAAATCTTAAT
Organism: Ormosia emarginata; assembly: GCA_029884605.1. Taxonomy (NCBI): domain Eukaryota; kingdom Viridiplantae; phylum Streptophyta; class Magnoliopsida; order Fabales; family Fabaceae; genus Ormosia; species Ormosia emarginata. Next base: position 71,847,091 of record JAQQTP010000082.1, read on the forward strand.
TTTGTTATTGGCATCAAATGACAATTAATTGAAGAGTTTGTTTTTGTGTTGCTTTTTCCCCCCTCCCCCCGCCCCCCCAAGAAATAAATGAAAGAGTGTTTACTTTGTTGTTTTTATGTTGTAGCCTTGCCGCGCTGGGATGCTGCTGCTGCCTAGAGATGTGTTGTTGATCTTGATCCGATGAAGAATTGATGTCCTACAAAAGATATCGATATGGGAATGGAATCTTCTCGCATTATTTTTATGGTGTAGACTTTATATTATTTTAAATCTTGTATAAATTTTAGTTAAGTCTCATTTTATGGATTGATGTAGGAGGACGAACAATGTCTGTTTGATAGGTAACAAGTAAATTCCTGCTCAGACTAAATCTTAAAATGAGTAAACTAAAGAGTTCAAGAACAACACTAAAGCATATTCTTTGAATAATTAAACTTTGAATAATTAAACAAGAGTTTAAGAATAACACTATAGCGTACATATATATATTTTTTAAGATACAAAATAACAAATGTAATTGATATTCAATTAATAATGCAAAACTCACATTGACGATAATTCACAAATTTTTTTTTGAGGAAACTGAACTGATGTTTAAATCATATATAAGTGCGTTATATCATTGGAGTTTATCTCTTTTTTTTTTTTTCGGCCAATGAAACTTTATATATGTGCCTAACATCGTTCCCTCATACTGACATGATTATTTTGCACTCTCCTTCATTTGAGTATTGAAAGTATAATAATGACACAAATCAAGCAGCAGCCACACATGAAAGTCAACGAAAAAGAAACGTAATGCCAAAACTTGAAGTGAGTAGAAGCAACCTTAACTGGCACTGTTGAAAAGTTCCTTATCCTTGTAATCGGACGGACTGGAAATCAAGTATATCTAGCTAAACATGCGTGCTTTAAGCCTTTAACTCACAATTTCACTTAGTGAGTGTGACTAATGTGAACAAGGAGACACGGCTTCGGAGCAAAACAGGAAAAGCAAAGGCCTAATAATATGCAAGTTTAATTTACAGACGAAGGGAAAGTTGAGTTTGAGTAGTACCAATTAGGATAAAATTTAGCTATCGTTTTTTATTTATTCAGTTTTTAAATCAAATAATAACATATAAGTAAAAAAAATTATTGTTGAGTTAAATATGTAATATTATGTAAAAAAAAATTTACATATTATTATTTGATTTAAAAATTGTTCCGTTCTCTATCTGAGGGGAGGTCGTCGGAGAATTCCAGGTCGGTTGTTCAATAGTTACCCGAGGAAGATAGAGTAGAATACTTGCTAAGGCACTCCGACCGATCAATCTTAGAGTCAAGACAGTGATAAAGGCATAGGTAGATAAAAGTGAACATACCTGGCTTAGGTTGCTAGGCTAGTTTATATAGAGATCCGGATGACTGACCCTCTGGATACCTTCCGTTTAGGTCATTTAAGATTCTGAGCGTTATGTCTGGTCATTATGGTGTGAGACGTTATGTCTGGTTATTATGACGTGAGATGTTATATCTGGTCATTATGACGCGAGACCATTATGTCTGTTGGTAGGTCGAATTAAGCAGTGTTTATCGAGTTGTTCCCCATTGGGGTATAGGCTGGTCGATCCTTGCAGAAATGAGCCTAACTTATGGCCAGATGTCAATTGTGAGAGAAAAATATAAAAAAATTAAAACTACAACATGAGGTGTGAACATCTGGTCGGGAAGGTTCACAGTCCCCCAAGCTTGGTTATATGTGAAGATGAGCCGAGCTTATGAGTGGTCGGATGTCAATTGGGTCAGGACAGTCCACAGCCCCCAACTTGGGCGATCAGTGATGATAGCCCGAGTTTGTATTATTAATATTTATTCTTATCCAAGTTGGACGGTTCACGACCTTTCAACTTGGGCAAATCACAAAGTGAATGATCGAGTTTTTCCGAGCTCTTCGTAATTTTTAAGCTTCATCTCTAAGTAATCTTCTGAGGTGAGTGGTGATGTATTTTGTACATATATTTTCTTGACCTTATCTATGAATTTTCCTGACCTGATCTGATCTTAAGTTTTTTCAATTTAGATCAGTCTTCAAGGGCATCATGGTTTGACTGTGATCTCGGATAGCTTTCGCATGTCAAGATGTTCCGTCACAAACAAATGTGAAAAGATAATTGTAACTTTTAACTTGGCCTCTGATAATCATGGCTTCCATTTTTGTTTGAATGAGAATTGTCTCCATCTATTTTGGTTAAATAAGGATTGTCTTAATTTAATTTCTTTTACTTTATGCAACGACTTACGTAAAAATTCGGTCAGACACTTCCAATCCCAAACATAACTCATTTTAAACCTTAGTCGAATATAAAAAAATTTGCCCTTTATTTGACACAAGACTTTATCGGATATTTTATGTCATCGTAACTTAGGTTTTTAACCATTTTAAAAAGGCGATCAAATTTACCGAAGAAAATATCGAAGAAAATCAACCATCTTGAAAGATTTGATCGAATATTTGACGACTAATTATGCCAAAATTTGAATGGATGTTTTCGGCCTTTTGAAAGCATATTTGGCTTTTCATGATCGGCCATGACTTTTGTTGAGCCGTAATTTAGACAGACATAACTTCTTTGGTATTGGTTCCTTTAAATTTTTAGCTGGCATCAGCTCAATGATGGGTATTATTGATATTATGATTCATTAGTATTTTCCATTATATAATTATGACTAATGCTTGAGTAACCTATTATTGATATTCTTTATTCACAGTTGAGATATAGAAGGGCTGCCAAAGCACTAATGAGGTTAAACCCAGATTACTTGAGAACATATAATCCACAAGGAATCGATGAAATGGAATGGGATAGCTTAGACACAACGATAACCCTTTGGATCCAACACTTGCAAGTTGCTGTAAACAAGGTTTTTTTCTCGGAAAAGAAACTTCACAGCAAAATTTTAGGTAAAGTCTTCAATGGACTGGTCTGGCCGGAATGCTTTGTGAAAATATCAGACAAGATCATGGCTGTGTTCTTTCGATTCGGAGAAGGCGTTTCCAAAAGCAGCCAAGAACCACAGAAGTTGTTCAATCTTTTAGATATGCTCCAGTCCCTAGAGAAACTCAAACCCAAAATCTTTGATATTTTTGACGGTGAAGCTGGAGTTGACATCTGCACGCGGTTTCGGGAGCTCGAGAAGCTCATCATTGATGCGTCAAGCAAAGTGTTTTGGGAATTTGGCCTGCAAATAGAAGGGAACGTGGATGGTATTGCACCCCAACAAGATGGCTCTGTTCCTAAACTCGTAAGATACGCCATTAATTACCTCAAGTACCTTGCCACGGGGAATTACAGAACAGCCATGGCTAAAGTTCTCCAAACACAGCAGATATGGAAAGCTGAGACATTATCACAACCCGAGACGAAAGATAATTTACTAAAGGATGCCATCTCCAACGTCATGGATGCTCTTCAAAGAAACATTGAGTCTAAACGTTGCCGTTTTAGGGACAAAATCTTGATCCATATATATTCACAATGAAAACGTACTGGTATTAAGAACAATGAGCTTGGTGACCTACTTGGGGAGCAATATATGAAAAGTAAATTCAAGATAGCGGCTGAAAAATCGGTCTACATGTATCAGAAGCATGCATGGGCAGTTTTGGTGAGGATTTTGGAGGTGGAGGATCCTCAGGGGAAGGACAGCATAAGAGGTACAGTGACAGAAAAAGTTGAAACTTTCTTCAAGTGTTTGGATGAGATGTCTATGAGGCACAGAGGGTTTTATAGTATACCAGATGTTGATTTGAGGGAACAGATGAGAGAAGCAATGGTGAAGCTTGTGGTGCCGGCTTACAATGGGTTCTTGGACTCGTGCTCAGGAGTACTGTTGCAGAGGAAACTGTATCCGAGTGCTGAAATGTTGCAAAGGTTGGTGGGTCGTGAAGTTGATGCGGCGGAGTTCTAACGATAAGATGGGTGGCCGTAACTCTGCCTCTCATGAAGGAGAGAACAGGGATTTTAGAGGGTCCAGATCAGATACTCGTGATGTTTGAGGATTTACCGTACTTCCTTGCTTGCTCTTGTGAAGTTATATCCTACAGCTCACTATAAATTCATTCAGGATTTTTTATTTTTTTTCGTTTTTGGTTCATACTTCCTACTTCTACTTAAGCCAAAACGCGCCGTCCGTCAGACGCGTCTGCCGCCGTCATTAGCGCCAGCACCACCCCACTCCTAAAAATGGTTCTCTCAGAGCCATCACGGTGACGCAGTAATTGCTCCCCAGGTTAGGTGGTCTCATCTTTCGGAGTCCCGGTCCATTGAGAGGTGGTGGAAAACCAACTCCACCACCAAGAGATAGTGGTCCATCACCCAACGGCGGTGGCGGGGGTTCATGAGTATGTTGTTTAAGGTCCAAGTAAGTAAGTGCCATGTTCACCGGGGCTAAACTGCAACGGTGAGGACAAATGCAGAGACAAAGTTTCAGATCTATGGAAAATGAAGATGTAATTGAATATATATATAATAATAGTATTAAATAAGTATATATAATTGAATGAAAAAAATGATAAAAAAAATATAATAAATGATATTAAATAAAACATAAAAATATATATATATCTTATTTGATATAAGAATATAAAAATTGATTAACATTCGTCAAGTCAAATGAAATGAGATGCAACTCATTAAGTTTATTAGCATAGTAAACAACAAGGTTTACCCAATTGATAAAATTGGACAACATCCATAAAAAGGTTTGAAGTTTGATTTTCATTGATAGGTCAAGTAGAAGTATAATTTTAATGCATAGTTAAAACTTGTTGTCACGACTCGATCTCAAGACGTGATCCACGCACAAGTTAAAGATACTTAACACTTGACTAGTTTGGTAAGCATAATAATATAATATTAATAAAAGAAATCAATTTGAAGGCTTAGAATGAAATTATTAAAAATTTGGTAAAATTTTTTTTAAAAATTGAATAAATTATACATTTCATTTCAACCTGATTAGCAACGCATATCCATAACTATCAACAAACATAAACACCTCTTTCAAGCATCAGGCGTAAGTACAGATAAAATTAGTTATACAAAGAGATATATCAAGACTTTGTGGTCATATACACATTAAAAGAAAAGAATAAACCTTATCTCTTATAATTGCAAAATATTGGAGTCGAAGTATATAATACTAGCCACCAATGACAATAAAGGTCTATCAAAAAGACAATTACTCTTGAACAGAATGGTAAATCTCAGTAACCTACTACTCAACAACTTACAAATTTGAAGGAAAATAAATGGGGTGAGTCACACAAACTTAGTGAGGACATAATAAATAAAGTGAACATGAAAGAAAAACAAGTAATAATACGAATCTTTAAACTTTTAAAATAACTCAGAACATGACCATAAAAGAAAAGTTATAAATGAAACTAACATGTCAAATGTTTTTCTTTCCAGAAGCAGATTCATAAGTGTAGAAGAATTCAAAAATGCTAATCGTATGAAAAATAATCTATATGGATTATACCTAAAAAAACTATACTACAAATTTGGAAAAATCATCTCTACCTAACAAATATCATTTCATATCACCCGACAAAACATCTACATCTACTATATGCATATAGGCCATTATATCTATTCGCTACGACAAGCAGAATGTAGGTCGTTGTATTTCTTCGCTACGACAAGTGGAACATAAGTCGTTACATCTCTTCACTATGACAGGCAAGACATAGGTTGTTATATTAATTCGCTACGGCAAGTGGAACAAAGACCGTTACATTTCTTCGCTACGGTAAGCAATGTTCTAACTCGAAACCCAATATGGGTATTTAAACCCAAAGTCAACTTGAAATACAATGACCAAATCCAATCTATCAAGTTTGACGATCATTAATTTCAAGATTTTTGGAAATAAAATCCAAATCATTACACTTTAATTTTTCATAATTCACAATTAACATATATCATGTAATCACTCGAGCCATAACTCAAAAGCATAACCAATGTTGTTGTAAAAGAACTTTAGCAATATATAAACTAATAACCTTCAAATCGAACTACATAGAAATTATATAAAAAAATATTCTAAACTAGCAGTGAAGGTACTAAATTCGTCATTATCTCTTAGATAAAATCTTTTTTGAAAAGAGAGTCAATATAATTGGAAATACATGTTTCCTAAAAAATATATATATATATAAAAGATGCCATTATATAAATTATCTACTCACACATATAAAGAACTAACTCAGTCGCTCCACATAACTCTCGGCGAAGCAAGCAGCGTAACACCCACTGAATTTGATTATAAATAAATATTTTGACAAGTTAAGATAAATGAAACAAGAACCTACACTAAGAAGTAACTTCAAGGGAGAGCATCTCCTTTAGAGATAACTCTCTAAAATTTATAAGCTATGCTAGAAAATGAGTGGCTTATATTATCAACTCAACTACCAAACCCTCTAATTATTTTTTCTATAAATTAACCCAACTATTAACTTCTTGTCATTTCTTTAAAGCATAAAACTACCTACTAGATATTAACAATTTAAAATAAAAGCTTCATAAATAAATAAAATGTCTACACATTAATTAAAATTTTCAAATATTAAAGTTTTTTTTTAAAAAAAGTCTATTTATGGTTGAACTAACAATAGATAAAGAGATTAGATAAAATATCTAATTATAAGGTTTAAAGTTTTTAAGAAACTCATGAGAAATACTAAGATTTGGTTTTCCCGTTACCACTTACTAGAACCTAAGCTCCCACACTTTTAGATTTATACTTCAAAACCTCAAAATACACTCATTCATCATTTTTGAAATAGTAAAATTTGAAAAAATATGAGATTTAGTACAAAGCAAACAATAATTAAAAAGGAAAAACTTACCTCATGCCCTTAATGCAAGTGGGTGCAAGGACTTGCCAAAATAGAAAAAAAAAAATAGAGACTTGCATATGACTTCAAATGAAGCTTTTGGCTTCACGAAGAAGAGACGAAGAACGTCTCATTGAACTTTCATTTTATAGTCAATCATTCAATCTTTTTTGTTTTAAACTTAAGGTAACGAAATTACCAAACTACCTTTAAAACAATTTATATTTTTCACCGTATCCTCTTCTATTTTTGGTAAGGGTGTCAAAATGGATCAAATCATATAGGTCGGCCCGAATAGCCCAACAAAATAGACAGGTTGAGTTAGCAAAATGTCAGCTCGAAACTTATATAGTCAGAATAATTAAAGCGAATAAATTTAAACCCAAATGATGAAAGCAACCGCTTTTTTTAACACTGCATATGACTAAATGAGATAGGTTGAACTAACAAAATAACAGTCAGAAACTTACATAACCCGAATGACTTGACCCAAAAATGACCCGACTCCAAATGAGCTGGATCGCCCGTTTTGACACGCTTAATTTTTGGTTTACGATATTACAGTTGTGACATGTTTATCCCTTAAAATGAGGCAATATCTCATTCTCTTAAAGGATTACCTAGTTGATTAATTAATAAAATAATATCAAACAAACAAGTAATCAAATATGTTATTATTTTTATTTTTATTTTGCAACAAAGAAGTTTATCTTTTTTCTTCATAATAACTCCTTAATCGTTGAAAGCCATAAATTTATCTAACATATGATTGATAGTAATTATCAAACCACTAGACCAAAGGCCAAGAACATGCCACTGAAACTGCTTTATTCACGACCTTCTTCACTTCGGAGTTAAGGCTCAAACAATATGGTCAGGAATCTGCTGGTGAACTTAGCTTTTCCGGAAATTCATGTCAGATTTAGATTGTGACTGATTTCCTTTATTGGTTCAAATGTTTTGCAGTCTTACTTCAGGTGCCAATATACCAGATCAGAAATTGACCATTTAGAATGCACAAATTAAAATGCTTTTGAATGGACAATAAGCAAGTGTTTAGTTTTAGTTTTTTTTACCCCCTCTAGTGTCTCTTGCCTTTTCTCCGAACAACCGAAATGCGTTTGCTTGTTTTCCATGGTTTTAGTTATTTTACTCATCTCGGAAAAAAAAGTGGCCTTTCACGAGTATTTTGTCGTGGTTATATTTTCTCGCTTTTAGCAAGTCGCAAAAAAAAAAAAAAAAACTCATTTATGCAACTGTCGTATGGATTCAGAGGGAGGACTTTGCATATGTTCAACTGAGATGGAATACAAAATTGATTGCATTCATGATATATTTGGTGATAAATTCTGTAGCTGGGAAGCGAAATTTGGGGATTGTGCTGTATGTGTAGTGTAAGATATCAATAGGAATCCAATAAGAGTAATTAGAAGCTCAGTAGCACTGGTTTCTGAATCACACATTCAGAATCGAATGCTCTTGATGTCTCATTTTAGTATCCACAACCTCACAACAACCGAAAACAAATGATGAAGATCCACACACACCAACCTGAAAAAAAAAGGAAAAAACTTGGCTCCATCTCCTTATAGCTCTCTTAATCTGTTGTCATATGTCTACTTTATTATTCACTCATTACTTAATTGAATTAATGGACACATCATAACAGATTAAGAGAGTTGGAGAGAGATAACTCCTCCTAAGGTTGGAGCCAAGTTATGTAAAAAAAAAAAAGGAATACCATATTTATCACAAGCAAAGAGCTTTCTGGACTGCAAGAAATGGTAACTCCAAGTAATGGTAAAGCAGGAGAGATTGCATAAACATATGGTGCAGAAAATATGGAACTTGAAAAAAGGAATATTCTCATACTCTTTTGTCAAAACTCAAGCATTTCATGTCTCAGCTGCAACTTCTTCACCATTGATTTTCTCATGCATTGCACTCTTCTCATGGTCACCTTCAAGCTGGCTTAAATTGCCCTTCTCCTTGATCAGTTGGATATGATGGTGTTTGCAGTAGAGTTTGCCCTCGTGTGCAATGTAATTGGAAGGACTGATAACACATCCTCCATGAGTGCATTTGAAACAACTCTTGTGGTAAGGAGTTCCATTCACAGTAACCTACATCATTACAAAATATTGATTTCATTCATTTCTGTAATACGTGAAAACTAATATTGCTTTCATAAGCAGAATGAGAAGTCCTATACTCAGCATCAGGGTTTTAGATTAAAGAAGGATGATGAATTGTGTGCCAATGGATGCTTTTCACTTATCAGTGGTGGCATTAAGATGTGTTAATGGACAAAAGTTACGGTTGTGTTGTTACCTTTTCAGTGGGATACACTGTTTTCTGACAACCAGCACATTTATCTCTGGTTCCACCAAACATACTTGAGACTTTGGCTGCTGCAGGTTTCTGATTAAAACAGCTCAAAAATTAGATAAATGCTAGAAAACTGACTGTTCTGTTGTGCATTACATTGGCAAACATCAAGATTTAGGATTGATTACCTCATTATCGCTGGTTTTTTCTGGTTTAGCAATTTTTGGTGTCCCTAATCAAGCAAAGGGAAGTAAGATTGAGTTACCAAGAAGAAAAATATAGTGAGGCATTGAATAATTCAATTTTCGATCCTTTGTTAATTGTTACCTTCGAAGCTTTTGTCGAGGCTACCTGTTCTTTTGAACAGTTGGTCGAAGTGTGGCTTGCAGTAAAGAACTCCCTCAAAAGAGTTATAGTTGCTAAGCTGCAGATACATTAATCTGTCAGTAAACTTCTTCATGATGATTAAATCAAGTAACACGCCTTAATACACCAGAAGGCAAAGATGTTCCAATATTATTTGCCGGTCTTTGAAAATTACCGGAACATCTTAGGAACCTTATCAACTAAAACTAAAGATTGCCAAATCAATTTCAGCTGTGGAAGTGGAGAAACAGTAAAAGAGAGGGGGCAGAATTAGATCCATCTTACAAAACAAAACAAAACAAAACATAAAAAAGGAAAGAAAATGAATGAGAGTAATAGTGATAGATAGATTTTCCAATAATTGGATGGATTCTTGTGTTCTGAGGTTTGAATGTTTGATACATGGTTTTTCACTTTCGATTTCACAAGCTGGCTTATAATTCGCTAATATGAAATCCTGGTGAATTTTGGGAACGAAAATTAAGACTACATACAAAACAAGAAATAATCAGAAACATGACTATATAAGCAGGAAGAATTATTATATATACAAATCCCAGACGCTAGAAGAGAGAGAGAGAGAGAGAGAGAGAGACCTTGAGGGTTCCTTTGCAGTGGTGGCATCTGAAGCAAGCTTTGTGGTACACTCGGTTATCCGCAGTCAACTTATCAACCAGATAAACTGTTTTGTCACAAGCCATGCACTTCTGGGTTGTTCCTGCAAATGCCATAATTTCTTAGCCTCTCACCTTACCAAAGTGCAAGCACGCTATGATCTGTATGTGTGTGTGTGTGAATTTGGGTTTCTGTTTCTCTGTGAGTCTAGACTATAGAGTTGTCACTAAAAGGGGAAGAGCAGAACAATGAAGAGGAGATAAGGAAAAAGGGATGGTGAAATGTGACCATCAGGAGATTGCGGAGACAAAAGCAGACTTCCCAACAATTATATTGTCATTGACAATCATTTTGTCCAAATTTTAAGCACCTAACTACCGTTCTCTCCCAGATATTTTTAATATTCCCCACCGTCTTCAACTTTAAAGATAAATGCGTAAAAACTAAAAGTAAAAAACAAGAAACAAGCAGAATAACATGTACGTAACAAAATTATAAAGTTAAACTTCTTAGACAAATACTGCAACTTCTAATTTTAAAGGCATAGTAAAAAAAAAACTGTAGAATAGAAGCCCTTTTTTCTAATTGCTCTATAACATCATTATTAAATTCAAATTCATTACTATTTTATTTAGTTTGGAACATGGAGTTTCATAATTTCATATAAATCTAAGATAGGTGGACACCACACCATGACCCTACCGACAAGAATTCACTGGCTTTTGGCTCTCAAATCTTTCATAAAGCCCTTTCTACGTGTTATTTTTATTCTTGAATTGTATTATACAAATACCAACTACCAAGTAAGGCCTCCAACTAAGTCCGTAATTAGTATAAAATCTAGTTACTTTTCTATTAAAATAGATCTCTGATGAAGTCTGAAAACCCGAGTGAGCAATCGCAATCTTGATTAGATATTTTGATTTAATCAATTAATTAATTAATACATATTACATTTGAAAGCCACTTTGTGATGTGGGGTTCCATGGCTTCAAATGGCAACTGCTAGCACTGCATCATTCAACATCCAGCTGGCCTGCTTTCATTCTCGAATCTCACTATTCAAATACTAGCTCATATTTTCTTGAGTTACAAGGGATGGATTAAGTTTCCTATATGTTAGATCAGAGAAAGTAGAAAACTCATGTTGATCAATCTCAGAAATGAGAGAATGAAAATTGAATTGAAAGATTACACAAGTACAAGATATATAACAGAAGCTAACAAAAGCTAACTAACTAACATAATTAGAATAATTAATTCCAACTAGGATAATTAACTCTTAACTAACTCTTGACCATAATACTTCCCCTCAAGTTTGGAGCATAGATATCTAAAGCACCTAACTTGGACAACAAAATTGAAAATTTACAAAAAGGGAGTGCTTTGGTAAACATATCACCTAACTTGTTTGAGTTGGGAGATAAACCAACTTGATGAAGCCCGAATTGACATCTTTCTCGATGAAATGACAATCAATGTCTATATGTTTTGATTTCTCATTTGAGGTTGGATTAGCAGCCATTTGAATAGTAGACTTATTATCGCACATGACCATGATTGAAGGGATGTTAATCTGAAAGCATCTCAACAATTGCTGCAGCCACAAAAGTTCACTTGTAAGAGATGCAAGAGCTCTGTACTACTTGCTTCGCAAAGGATCTAGCAACTGTGGGTTGCTTTTTAGACTTCCGGAGACTAAGGAGGAGCCTAAGTAAACAGAGAAAAAAGTGGTTGATTTTCGAGTCACACTACAACTTCCCCAATCTGAATCAACATATGCTGCTAGGGTGGTATTGGAGATAGAAGGGAAAAAAATTCCTTGTCCTGGAGAGGTCTTCAAGTACTGTAGAACATGATGGAGAGCCTTTAAATGGGGTGTTCTAGGCTTTGACATGAACTGACTTAACTTGTTAACAGCAAAAATGATATCTGGTCTGGATATGGTCAGGTACATAAGCCTACCAAGTAGCCATCTATACTGAGAAGCAACACTGAGTGACTCACCATCTGTGTCATTTAACTGCAGATTGGCTTCCATGGGTATGTTGGCAGGTTTGTAATTTATGAAGCATGTATCTTCAAGGAGTTCTAGAATGTACTTTCTTTGGCTAAGGTGAATCCCTTTGGATGAAGTGGCAATTTCCAGGCCTAGAAAGTATTTCAAATTGCCAAGTACCTTTAACTTAAATTGTTGTTGTAGACCTTTGATGGCTTAGTTGATTAATGATCGATTAGGGCCAGCAATGATGATATCATCGACATAAACCAACAGAAGGAGAAGTTGATCACCTGATCCTTTGAAAAATAAAGAGTAATCTGTTGTGGATTCTTTGAAATCCAAGTCTCTGAATTGCAGTGGAGAATTTTTGGAACCATTGTTTCAAGGCTTGTCTTAAGCCATACAAGGACTTGTGCAATTTGCACACTGCATGCTCCTTCTTTTTAGAATAACCCAAAGGTAGATCCATGTATACTTCCTCAAATAAATCACCATTGAGGAAGTCATTATTGATGTCAAGTTGAGATAAATGCCATTTCCTTTGAGCTGCAATAGCAAGAAGAACTCTTACAGTGGTTAACTTTGCCACTGGAGAGAATGTGTCCGTGAAGTCAATTCCCATTTGCTGAGTGAAACCTCTGGCTACCAAACGGGCTTTATGCTTTTCAACAGAGCCATCCGAGTTGTATTTGGTCTTGAAAATCCATCTACATCCTATTGTTTGTTTTCCGGGAGGTTTCAACCATGTATGATTAGCCTCTAAGGCTTTAATTTCATCTGCCATAGTTGCCCTCCACTGTGGAAACCGAACTGCTTGATGATAATATTGTGGTTCATAGTGAGAATCCACATTAGCAATAAAGGAATGGTAATGAGAAGATAGGTTGGCATAGGAGATATGCTGTTGTATGGGATAAACCAAATTATGGACATAGTCCTGAAGGTATGTGGGAGGGTTGTGTGTCCTAGTTGACCTGCGAGTTGGAATAGGGGCAGGTACAACAGGGTTGGGATTGGGTGAATGATGAGGAGGATCAGATTCAGGTTCAGGTGGAGGGTCAGTGTTTGGTATTTGTGGTATATGGTTAGGTTCGGGTTGGACAGGTAATGGTTTTATAGGATTTGGAATCATTTCATGAAGGGGTTTTGGCAATACAGTGGATTGGAAAGGGTCTGGTGTTGTGTCAAAAGAAGCTGTCTCAAAAGGAAATTGTTTTTCAAAGAATGTAACATCTCTAGAGATAACAAATCTTTTAGTAGAAAGGTCATAAACTCTGTAACCTTTATAACCAGGTGGATATCTCATAAAAACAGCAGGGAAAGATCTAGGAGAAAACTTGTTTCTCTGATGAATTGGAACAGCAGCAAAGCAAAGGCATCAAAACACTCGGAATGCACTGTAATTAGGCAGTTTGCCATAGAGCAGTTCATAAGGAGAAGCATTCTTCAAGGAGGGAGAAGGAACCTAATTGATCAAGAAAGTGGCAGCAATGACACATTCACCCCAGAAGTGGATTGGAACCTTGGATTGAAACATCAAGGACCTGACCACATTTAATAGATGCTGATGTTTCCTTTTGACCACAGAGTTCTGTTCTGGGCGATAAGGACAACTGAACTGATGCAGGGTGCCTTGATCTTACAAAAATGTAGCCAATTAGAGTTCCTTAGCATTGTCAGACCTGAGTATCTTAATTGGCCTGTCAAAATTAGTCTTGACATAGCTAAAGAATCTCTTAATGATGGAAGGAGCCTCAGATTTATGTTGTATCAAATAAAGTCATGTGAATCTAGTACAATCATCTACAATAGTCAAAAAAAATCTCTTACCATCATAGGTGGGATGATGATAAGGACCCCATATGTCCACATGAACAAGATCAAATGCTTGTGCAGAGTAATTGTTATTAGAAACAAAGGAAAGGCGTCTAAACTTAGACAAAGGACAAATCATGCAATCACTGCAAGAAGTATTAGGTAAAGGCAAATCAATTTTATTACTAAACAGTTTTAAAACCTTTTCTGAGACATGTCCTAGCCTTGCATGCCATAAGGCATGATCAAGGGACCTAGAATTATGTGTAAAGCTGCATACAGGTGGATAATTTGTATTATTGACAAAAAAAATAGAATTTTTAACAGAGACTTTGTTGTTTTCCTGAGAGTGATTTTGTGACTGAAGAACATAAAGGCTTGGTGAAGCTCACCCTTGCCAATCGTCCTCTGGAGCTGTGCAACCTGGATTTCGAAGGAAGATTTATTAAAAATGACTGCAGCATCACTATAACAAAGTAAACTACTAATAGAAAGAAGATTCACATGAAAAGAAGGTATGTAAAGAACATTTTGCAAAATCAATAAAGGATTGAGTTGCATAGAACCAATGCCTAAAACTAGAACTAAAGACTGATTTGGTAAGGTAACAAATTTATTAGTGACATAATGGAAATCAAGAAAGACTTCTGAGTGATATGTTATATGTGAAGTGGCACCAGAATCAAGTATCCAACAATTTGAATTCTTGAAAGGAGACTATAAAATGGAAAGTGTGATACATATGGGCATATTACCTACAAAAGGATCAATTTGATCTTGACCATTGAACATGGGAACCCTTACTAGCTGTGCCTGAAGCTTAGCAAGAATTTGCTGACATTACTGTGGAGACCAGTTTGAATCATCAGTAGTCATTACTTGGTTTACAGAAGTGGTGGCTTGATGCTTCTTGTGGCCAGGAGAATAACCATGAAGCTTGAAGCATTTATCTTTGGTATGTCCTGTGATCCCACAATGAGCACAAATAGGCCTATCTTTCTTCTGATTTTTACCCTTGTTCTGAGAAGATGAGTGAACAGCATAAGCAACTTCAGAAGGAGATGCAAGTTGCAAACCAACTTCCCTCTGAGTTTCATCTTGAACAAGTATTGAGAAAACTTGAGTAATTGGAGGAATTGGATCCATCATAAGGATCTGACCACGAGCATGAGAGAAAGACTCATTGAGTCCCATGAGAAAATTCATGACAAATTCATCTTGAAGGAAATCAATTAGGGGCTGAACACCTCCACAATGACAATTATGGATGGGTTTGTATTCACCAAGTTCTTCCCATAGACTCTTGAATCTGGTGAAATATGCACTGATTGTGCTTGAATCTTGAGTACAATGGAGAAGAGCTTTTTTCAATTGAAAAATTCTCGATCCATTTTTCTGAACAAAACGGTTCTCAAGATCCTTCCAAATCTCTACAGAAGAGGTGGAGTAAATCACACTGGTGCTGATTTCTTTAATGACTGAATTGAGAATCCAAGAAGCAACTATGCTATCGTTGCGTTTCCATAGACGAAAATTCTGAGGTTCTTCAGGTGGAGGTCGAGGAACAGAACCATCAACGAATCCCAATTTGTTCTTACCATCGAGGGCAAGAATCATGGATCGACGCCAAGTGAGGTAATTACTACCATCAAGAGGCTGTGAAACAAGAATCAAACCAGGTAGGTCGGAGGAATGGATGAAAAGAGGATTCTGTTATTCCATGGCGAAGAAGAAAGAAAGAGATTTAGAGCTTCAGAAGAGAGGATCAAAGAAGAAGAAGAAATGTGTTGCGGAAGTTGAAAGGTAAACAACTGATACCATGTTAGATCAGAGAAAGTAGAAAACTCATGTTGATCAATCTCAGAAATGAGAGAATGAAAATTGAATTGAAAGATTACACAAGTACAAGATATATAACAGAAGCTAACATAAGCTAACTAACTAACATAATTAGAATAACTAATTCCAACTAGGATAACTAACTCTTAACTAACTCCTGACCATAATACTATATGTCTGTGGAAGACCAAAAGAAGCATCTTTTACAAGTTACAATACTTGGGTAACTCTATAGGCACCTGGATTTTCATAAGCTGCGCGCTATTCTTCTCTTTCCTTATTTTTACTTGTACCATTCTGGAGCTATCCCTCTCTTCTAATTTATTGGGGGTGGGGAAAATTTTTTCTCTTTTATTTAAACTGTGAACAAACATGAGATGACAATATTTATAAACCTCTGCAAAATTTAGAAATCAATGTCAGTCTGTGTAATAAGCAAACACAAAAAAGCTGCAATGATGGGTTTGGTGTGTGCCATGGTTATTGCAATTTACCATAGCACTCCAATTATGATGACAGCTCGCAATTAATCTATTACTGTCCCACTGCATAACTTTGCAGTTTTCATCTCTGTATTTGGGTTTAACAACTCAAAACAGGTGCTGAGATGCATTTCATCATTTGAACCTTGAATTTCTAGTTATAGTTGTTAATATGTTATTTTTCTCAATCTCGTACTACTCAGGGCATTTGGTCTAGTGGTATGATTCTCGCTTTGGGTGCGAGGGGTCCCGAGTTCGATTCTCGGAATGCCCCACCAAAAGGTTTTTGCTATTGGGCTTTCGATTTAAATTTCAAATTTCAACGGTAGGCTTTGATATTGGGCCACTTCAACTTACTTTTTGGGTTTTGGACCACTTTAGGTCATTGGGCTTTGTTTGATTCAATGATACAAATTGGGTTCTCTCGTTGAATTCCAGCAAGGAGGCTAAGCTTGAACGGTGGGAGTTGTAGTTGATGCTCATCTCTCTCAAACTCTCTGGTGTATTGTGTTCTGTGTAGCAGTAGCACCATCATATATCATCGTTCTTGAAAGCATTTGCAGATAACCTGAGAGAGAAGGAGGGTGTGCGTCATCGACAGTAGTCCTTTGCTTGTTTCTGAGCTCCACCAGCATCAACCCAACTATAGTTACGTTGTCTTATCAAATTCAATTCAACCTTCAGGTAATCGCGTGTTAAATCTGAAAGGAACGTAGATTGTTTGATAAAACCGAGCTGGTTAGTTAAATTGGTTCCTCAGATTCTGTTTTGTCCTTCGTCCTTGCCCTTTGCTTCCAGTTTGATAACCTCAGCAGGTGCTCAAATTTATTTTTTTTTGTAAATTCCATAATTTGGAGACAGAAAAGAAATTTCTCTCTGTAACTCATTTTAAAAATACTTTTATAAATTTTAAAATAAACTTCTCCTATTTCAAATCATTCCTACAAGGTACTGTTAAATTCGTGAAACAAATAGAACCATACTTCAAATGTGATGGCCTATGAAATTGGCATTAAAAAAATAAAAATAAAACATTCACTAAAATTAGGATAGCTACATGAAAGTTAACATTTCCGAATTTCATTGATTGGATACCATAAGGCATTAGGTAAGAGATAAGGATGTTAAAAGTCAGAAAGCAATGGATATGTTACAAATCTCTGGCTTCACAAATATCAGAATTAAAACTTACATATGCTTATGTACCAAAAAAGATAATTACATCTGCTTAGAACATAACAGAATTGCAAAATTGAGCAGAAACCACCAGCAAGGCAATTCTGAGGAGAATTTACTTTCAAACACAGGGTTATTACTTTCAATCCTCCAATGTATAGAGGAATAATATGCAAGTTTGACAGATAGATGGTGATGATGATGATAAGTATCCGTGGTAAGGTCCCCCTTTATTTGCTCAATCTACACGAAATAGATATATAATGGAAGTCAAACACGATGGGATCTCAATTTTCAATGTAAATTAAGATTGGGCATGCTTACTTTTCCAGCTTTCCATATTGTGTCTGTATCATCTCTGAACAGTATCATAACTGTTCTTACCTCAATTCTTTTAAAATCCTGTAGTATCAGGATGACCCGATTAGTCTCGTAACCGGTAACTCTTTACAGCCCCATTACTGTCCTCATCTCCAAACTTCAGCAAAGACGGACTCAAGTAAAAGTAGCAATGTCTGACTGTCTGTGCCTACATCAACAAAATAAGACATTTATCACTTGAATAGCATGATATATAACTTGAGTAGTTCATGAGATGCATTATATTTGGTTTGCTGGTGCGTGAATTTCTTTGGGACTATGCAATCTTGACATGAGCGCTGGGGCTTTAATTTTTATTTTAGATTGATGCTGCGTGTTTGATCGTTTTTATTTAATCTGTTTTGTTGGAAATTCTGAGTTCAAGTTCTGTTGATGTTTTTACAAGAATCTAGTCTTTTGTTCCCTGTCCCTTTCTTTGTGAGCTGATGTTTCTGTCAAAACTCTAGGCTAGAATGTTTTCTGTTACAGCTTGTAATGCAGATTGAGTCGGGTTTCTTTTTTATAAGCTTGACAGTGTCATTTAGTGTGGGTTTATAGATTTGTGCTGATTTGTCAATAAAATATTTGATGGAATGGTAAATCTAACTTGTAGTGATCATGAGCAGGTGCGTAATTGACTGAATGCGGAACTATTATGATTAACTAAGCCTGTTGTGCATGGTTGGTGGTTTGATGCTTTTTGATTTTGGAACCCATGTAGTTCTTTAATTTGGCGACTCCTTTGAACTTTGTTTGTAAATTTAGTTGCCTCGCTCATCGCAGTCATCCCAATTGCGACATTTAGCCTCAAAGTTTAATTTTACTTATTATTATGTATGGAAATAGCACAAGATTGAAAGGAAGGAAGGAAGATGGTGTTCGGGCAAGTAGTAATCGGTCCTCCTGGCTCTGGTAAAACAACTTACTGCAATGGCATGTCTCAGTTCCTAAATCTTATTGGAAGGTAAGCCTGACTCTTTAAGGGGAGATAAGATAGAATACGTTATCATGTTAGCTGGATGAATTTTAGGTTTTCTACTAAGTTGGGTATTGTATTTGCCTTATGTCTTTTGCTTTCTGTGTGCAGGAAGGTTGCTGTTATCAATTTGGATCCTGCTAATGATTCTTTACCGTATCCTTCCCTCTGCTTCTCTTTCAAATTTTGTTATTCTCAAAAGTGTCACTTTTTAGTTGTATAGTTCAATTGATATATGGTTTCCCTTAATATAAATATAGCTATGAATGTGCCGTAAACATCGAGGATCTTGTGAAACTAAGTGATGTAATGGTGGAACATTCTCTTGGTCCAAATGGGGGTAGGCCTATTACTTTTTTTTGTTTGAAGTTTATTTATTTATTTATTTTTTTAACAAATTTCTGTATGTTTTAATGTCACATAACCAATAGTACTGTGTGATGGACTATTGGAAGTGTAGGCATGGGCTGATGGTTTCCTAGATTTTGCTTTTGAGAGCATATGTGACAAGAAATATAACAAGTTATTCAGTACGTAAATCAATGGGTTCTCGTAATTGGGACCATGAATGTGTTACACGACCTTTTATAAGGTATCCGTGCCTTATTATGTGCATATTCTGAAGTTTCTCTAGTCTTGTACAAGCAGGTCTAGTGTATTGTATGGATTATCTAGAGAAAAATATTGACTGGTTGCAAGCAAAGTTGGAACCTCTTCTGAAAGGTTGGTGCATTTTTATGCCTTAATTTCTAGATCTACAGGCTAAATAATCAAACTATAATTTCCAACAGTATCCTTAAATAGACTACAAAGAACTATTCTCTTTGTTCAGTTAACATACTCTAATGTCCTGACAATAGTATAGTATTAACATTTCAGATCACTACCTACTCTTTGATTTTCCTGGACAAGTGGAACTCTTTTTTCTTCATTCAAATGCCAAGAATGTCATCATGAACCTCATAAAGAAATTGAACTTAAGGGTATGGTTCTGTTCTTTACATCTTGGTGATGCCAAACTGTGTTATTTTAAGAACTTATTTGTATGTTCATTCTATGCAGTTAACTGCAGTGCATTTGATTGATGCCCATCTTTGCAGTGACCCTGGGAAGTATATTAGTGCATTGCTTCTATCCTTATCCACAATGCTACATCTAGAACTCCCCCACATAAATGTCTTGTCAAAAATTGATTTAATTGAGAGCTATGGAAGGCTAGGTGCAGTAATTACTTACTTTTAGATGTCAGGGGTTAAGTATATTTTATTTAATGCTTGGTTATAGGTTACAGATTTCCACACTGACTTTACAATTTGAATGTTGCAGCCTTTAACCTTGATTTCTATACAGACGTGCAAGACTTGTCATATTTACAATACCATCTTGATCAGGATCCTCGCTCTGCTAAGTATAGGTATGATGTGTTGTGTGCAGATTCCTTGCCTGCTAACCATGCTTCTGATTCTAATAGTACTTTGATGTTTTGTAACTTTTTGTTGACAACTTTTAACTGTGTCCATTCGTAAGATGTAGCGTTCCACATTTTATTGTGTTACTTGTCTTGTGTACCCTGGGCATTTAATGCCATATTGAATTGTTGCTAAGTTGCATTGTTATTAATAGATTCTATATACTCCATAAGACTTGAAGGGACAAAGACACAGATTTTAACTTTTAGTGCTTCCATCCCGTGAACACCTTCCTGCTTGATGGAGAGATACTAGTCTAAAATATGAAACAAATACCATATGATGATACTCCTAAAGTTGGGTAAAGTTGGATTGTATGATTGCTCAATGTGGGCTGCTCCCTTGATAATAGCAGCTTATAATGAAAAATGCTCTTCATAAGAAGAAAAACTATACTGCAGCAATTGGGTCATTCGTTAATTTTCTTCATTTGCAATGATTACAATGTGCTAGGATCCAAGTTGTAAATGTGGGTGGAGCAAATTCCCTGGTTGTTTTTTAGTGTCTAAACTTCATAATTCTGATTGTAAATTTTGAATAGTAACCTACAAAGTGAAGTGAAGAGTTGGAAATAGTGGTGAATTCATGATCATGAATTCTTTCCAACTGCTTTTGATAAGAAGAGACTATCATTTTGGGTACGACTTTTAAAATATAAATGTTTCCATAAGGAACCTATGAGAAACAAATTGATAAATGGTTAGGATATGGCATTGAATGTTTTTATCCTCACACCCCTACTTAAATTTTCTGGTTGATTATGTTCGTTTCTCTATTTCATCCATAAGAAAGGCATTTGTTTATACACTGAGTAGTTTTTTAGATGAATTGTCTTTATTGTATTTGCAGAAAGCTCACAAAGGAATTGTGTGAAGTTGTTGAAAACTTCAGTCTTGTGGATTTTTCAACCTTAGATATTCAGGTACACCAAATATGCCCTGGTTCTTTTATCTGTTCATGTCAAATGTTTAGAATCCTTGGTCGGAATTTCCTTTTCAGGACAAAGAGAGTGTAGGGAATTTAGTGAAGCTGATAGACAAAAGCAATGGGTACATATTTGCCGGCATAGAAGCAAGTGCAGTTGAATTTAGCAAGATTGCAGTTGGTCCTCTTGATTGGGATTATTATAGATATCCTTGTTTTGTCATGATATATGTCTATTCTGACTCATTTATCTTTTACCTTGGGATAAATAACCATAGAAAATATTATTACTTGCACTGTTGCATAACGGAACTACCATTGTTCTGCATTTTTTATCTGTATAAGGAGAGTCTTGCTTTCCGTGTATATAGTGATTTTAACTGCTTCAGTAACAACAATAATGATAATGAGGTAAAGGTACTATAAACACAATAGTTACCTTTCCTGTGGGGAACATATTAACTAAATTATTGTGGACTCAGAATTGATGGCATTAGTAGGTGGAAATGACTTGTTGAAACTTGGAGGATTTATGTAGAACCTCTTCAGGAAATGTTCTTGTTGGAGGAAATTTTGTTCTACTTCTTTAAATTAGTTGTTGATGGAAGCATTGCATGTACCAACCTGTTTCAGTCTTTTGAACATCATAATGAGCTCTGTATCACTGTTCAGGTAGGCAGGTGCGTTTTGCCCTTATTTCTCAACCAAATTTTAGAAGTCCATCCACTTGAGAATTTGTCACATATATATAATTGATATTAATGTAATGAAAGGTCCATTGTGTTTACGTTTAATCTGATATAAAAATCATGACATTGCTGCAAAGGTCCATTGGAAGGATTTTTTGTTGCATTATTGATTTCAAATCTCATGAAATAAGTGTCACTGTTACATGTTTTGATTTTAGATAATCACTTGGGTGGTTAAACTAAGCTTTCGATGAAGCTGCAAAGATGCTTCCCCTGGTCCATGAAGGATGGAAATTGAGAGGGAATACAACAATAGTCTTTTAAGTTGCATTTTGAGCTTGCTAATGCTGTAGTTGTAATTAGTTCTCTGATAATCCTGGATGTCTCAAATACATTGCATATTTTCCTTTGACCACTTTCCTAGACAAAGCCTTACTTAAAATATTGAATTCTGAGTTTCCCTTAACTCAGCAATCTACAGTTGCAGCAGTGCAAGAGAAGTACATGAAGGATGATGAAAATATTGATTATGATGATTGATGGGGAAAAAAATAATTGGAAAGAGAATGACTCCCTGGTGAGTAATTTTACTTCATTCCCTGTAAGTTGCTTTCATTTTGTGCTTGCGTGGCTTGTGAAACCATTGTTGAACTCTACTAATAGCTTGTGACTACCATTGTGATATTTCAAAGGTTATTGTGACACAGTTTGGGTTTCTCCTATAGTAATGAAGATTCTGAAAGCATAGTGGAAGCAGCAGACCAGCCAGTTAGATTCAAAGGCATTGCCTAATTCAGGGCTTGTCCAACAGCAAACAAAGCAACTACCAAATGTGGCTAACTTTGTACAATATTATTGAGATCAGATTCCTGCATCCTAGTAGTTTTGAATGAGATTTTCGTTGGTTTTTCCTAAGTCAATTCATTTTAATTTTCACATCCAGCGTTAATGTTTCTCTTTGTTGGAGTTATGACTAATGTGGTTGAGAACTAAGCAGTATCTTTTTCAGTTATGCTGAACGAAATGCAACGCATATGGAGAACGAAAACTCTAATGTTACAAACAAATGTTATGTTGAGGGGTGGAGAGGTTTTAAATGCTCCTTAAACGTAGTGTAGCATCATGTTCCATATATTGTTAGCATTGATTTGGGAAAGTTTTAAATCAATGGTTGAAAATAAGTAAAGGAAACTTGTACAAGAAGTTATTAGAAAAAATTATAAATTATAAAGTTAGCCTTTCAAAAAAATTTAACTTGTGTATAACTTTTTGCATAAAAATCTTTCAATTCTCTCTCGTAAAAAACTTAACTCTGTGTTTGGATATTTTTTATTAATAGAACAGAACAGAATAAATGGAGATGGACTGAAAAGGAAATAGAAAGAATAGAATATAGTTATCATTTTTTTTATTTAAAAATTTCATTAACGGAATAGAATTTCATTATGTATGTGTTCTTTTAATTTTATTTTAATTTTGAGAGGAGTAAAAATTGAACATTTGAAAGAAAGAAAAGGAAAATAATTTTTCATGTGTTTATTTTTTTTTTATGTATTTTAAAATTCTCAAACAAGGGAAGTTATTTTTCTTCCCCTCATTATTTTTTCTTCTCTCATTATCTATCATCTAAATATAGTGTAAGAAAATTAAATTTAAAAAGTACATGTCATAATTTTTTTTAAAAAAAAATCCAATAATGATTGTATTGGTTCTTAAAAAAATAAAAAAAATCTTTTTTCTAATAAAAATTTAAATAGAAAAACCAAAAAGTAATCATATCTATTTTCTTTTAAAAAAAAGATTCCTTTAATTCATCCAAACCAGATTTTTCTTTTGCGCATTAAAGTTATTATATCTAAAGAATCTTAAAATCTTAAATTATAAAATTATAAATAATTGTAAATCAAAAGTTAATCTTTTTATGCCACCCAATAAGGACCACGTATGTATAGTGGCAAGTGACAAGCCATGTGTAGAGCAAGGAAGTTAAAAAACACAAAGTAAATTCAAAAATTAAAAAATGGAGTGTAAATGTGTGTTTGAAATAACTGAAAAAATTTGATTATTTTAATAATTAATTATTGTATAAATTTTTTTATTATAATTGATTATAATTGAATCAGTTTTATGTTTGGATATATTAGCTGAAAAACGATTTTAAGCTAATTTATTTTGTTTGAATAGTATAAAAAAATTATTTTTATACATTAAATTACCAAAATAGGTATAGAATGATTAAAAAAATTATTTGATCGAGGACAAAATAGTATTTACATCTCAAAGTGTAAAGAATAATTTATAAGTTAAAATCATAAGCTTCAATCTTCAGCATTATGAAAAAAAAATCTTTTATAATGTATTGAATTTCGTGTAAAAATTGAAACTGATTTTACCAAACATGTTATAATACTGTTGAAACAACTTTTTTTAAAGAAAAAAAAAAGCTAAAAAAAGCTAATCTAAGCTTTACCAAACATGCCCTAAATCTTTTCTTTTATTTTTTCAAAATAATGATCTTTATTACAGCAAAATAAAAAAATAACTCTTATATTCTTATATCAAATAGTGCATACAACCATTTTTTACACTCTATCTAATATCATTCATTATACATACTTTTTCTTATTAATTTTTCTCAGTCAACCACATCTCTTAAAAAGGGTATGAATAGTAATACACTCCTAAAAAAAAGTATAAGACTAATATTTTCTAAATAAAAAAAGAAATTGAAACTGTGCGTTTATTTCATCTTCCATCATCTTTGTTCCATCATCTACGCCTCCGTCAATGAAAGGTGTGCAACTGCAACAACCATGACAGAAAAGATGTTTACATCGTAGCTATCGTGGATCTGTTGGCAATGTGAGGTTGTCGAACGCTGTCATTGTGCTTAACATTGCAAACACAAAGCCACCACCATAGCTTGTCGGAAGTAACGACAACCCCTAGGTGATTTCTTTGGCGACTCCTGCAATAATCTAAATCTGACACTAACAGTCTTGATGAATCCTTTGGTGAAGAAGGCTTGGCAAATGAACCATATGATGGGATCCCCAAACCCAGAAATCGCAACAACAAAACATAAGGTTTTTGTGAGAACCTAGACACCCAAACCAATGGAATTGACAGGAACAAGTAACGAATGAGATTGAAATAGAAGAAATATTAAAAGAAAATGAGACTTACGATATTACCCTCAAATCATATAAATGGAAGAATATATTAATAGTTTTGTTTACGTCTACCTCTGTATTTCTCGATGAAGGAAGCATTTGCTCAACTCACCAGTCAAAAATAAAAATTCACTAGTCACTAATAAGAATTAATGATCTTTGTTGACGATGGAGAGATGAGAGAGAAAAGAAAATAAGATAAATGAGTATGGAAAATGAATAAAAATAAGAATCAAAGAATAAAAAAATAAAAAAAAAACCTTTTAATAAATGTTAAAAATAGTAAAAAAGTGAGATAATTGATAATAATAGAAATGTCAACAAAACATTCATACTCAAAAGTTATTTAAGAACATTTTAAAGAATATGAATCCTTTTTTGTTTTGGCTAAAAATAAAAGAAGATCCTGTCTCTCATAATTTTTTTTTTTTATCATTCTAACTTTATTTTTGTGAGAGACAAGATTCTCTTCTATTTTTTGTTAACATTTAAAGATCCCTATCCCATTTTAAATGTCTCCGTTGAGGGGTATATCTCTTTTTATTTTTGAAATGCTGCGAGAATATATCATGTTAATCATGTGGTAAGAGGCACTTTTCTCCCCCAAAACGTCACGTGTGGAAATTATGGCAAAGCAAAAGTTAAAATAATGCAGTTGACTGTCATATGAATGAAGAAATGCGTGTGGTGCTTAAAGCTAACTAGGTTGTTTCCTGAAGTTATATAAAATGAGAAAACGTTCTGACATTGAACATGTCAAATGATTACCATGTTAGTTCCCAAAGTCACATGAATAAGAGCAAATGTACTACACTGAATTTTCCTCAGGTTTGAGATTTCTTGAAACTATACCAGCTTTTACTTAATTTTAAAAATTAAATTGCTCTCTTTTACTTCAAATTTCTACAGTAAAAATGATAAAAAAAAAATTGTCAAATACACATAGCCCCTGTGTATGTATGTACGATAAGGAGGTTAGTGTGATTTTTAAAATTAAATGGATGATGATTATAATTTCAGCAAATCTCATTATTTTGTGACATGTATAATTTAGCGTTTTTACAAATAAAAACCAGACCTTTGTTTGTTTGACATTATTATTCAAATTTAGCAAGCCCTATCAAGCACAAATTGTCTACTGGACACGAGAAATATGACTCCAAATAGAGTTGTTAAAAAAAGTTTAATCCAATTAACAAACTCAAATAATCTGATAAAAAATATGAATTAAGTTAAAAAAAATTTAAATTTAAACTTAATTTGGTCTTACATAACTGGCATGATTTACCTTGATCCAAAATCGAGTTAGCTGCTTCGGGACGGATCAACTCGTTAGTTTGAATTTTTATTATTTTTTTAATATAATAAAATAAACCTAAAATGAAATTATTATTTTGCTTGAAAAATTAAAATTTAATTGATAATTAGATTAGTTATTTAATTTATTTATTTTTAATCTAAAACTAAATAATACAAATTTTGTATTTTTTACTAATTTAATTTTTTTAAATTAAATTTATTAATTTTTTAATTCATTATTTATTAATCTAATTTCTTCTTTGTAGTCTCTTTTCTTTTTTTGGGCTTCAACCCCTTCTTATACAAAAAGAAGTCATTATTTTTTTAAAAAAAATAAAAAATTGTCAGACTGATGTACTAACCCACTTAATCCGAAACTCACAACGGGTTAAGTTAGACTAACCAAATATTTGCTAGCTCCAAACATATTTGATCCTGTCCGAAAATGGCTCAGTCCAATTTGCAAGCTCTAACTCCCTTTTTTTTAAAAAATGGCCAACATAGACCCGAAGATAACCACAAAAATGGCCTAAGCACGATTCAATAAAAAAATGAAGACTTGGATATCTTCAACCCACACACGGTGCATGCACAACATGTGTACGCAAGTTAACTATTCAAATTCAAAAGATATATAGCACTTTTCTTATTCCTCCTTACCCCCCCCCCCAACAAAAAAAAAAAAACGTTTAGTCTATACTATCCGCTTAGGGAAGTATTATTTTGTTTTCTGACTATTTCACGTTTTTGTGTTTTTTTGGTTAATGACTATTTCATGTTGACTTCAATTTTCAGCAATTAATTTTGATGAAACTTACTACCTGAAAAGAAATAATCAATTTATGTGTTGATAAAATGTAAATAATTAAAGGATCTAATGTTGATGTACTATCATGAATCTTATGTTTTTTTTATAAAAAAACAAAATTTATTAAGAAAGCATGACTATTATAAGTTTATAACTACTATTTAATAAATTTAATTCTTTTAATGATGTGGTAACACATTGTAAAAAATTTAAACTAATAGCGAATAAAATTTAAGCTCATAATTGATTCTAAATAATCTTGAAGTGGATTATTAGTAAAAAAAAAATAGTGTTTAAAAAATCAGACCGAATCAATCGGTTGAACTACGAAATAGTCATGTTTTTGGTTTGAGTATTTTCTAGTTCAACTATAATTTAATTATGATTCAACTACAAATTTAATTGATTGAACCAATTAAACTATAACTTGGAGTCCTTATTGGTTCAAACTCCAGTTTAATTTTTAAAATAATTGAAAAAATAGAGTTATGTCATATATATGACTTATCTGTCATGTGCCCGATTTTAAGCATTACAAAATATCTTAGGATTAATTGTATTTGTATTTGATTAAAAAAAATTCTAGTAATAAATCTAGTACTAAAGTGTTATCCTATTGTTTTAGTTTTAACTAATTCTTTAAAAAGAGGGCGGATTGTTCATTTAAATCAATCAAACCGTGAATCAAATATGTTTTTTATTTAATTACAATTTAATTATATATTTAATTAATTAAATTAATTGAACCATAATTTAAAAAGTTTTATCAATTCAATTACCAGTTCAATTTTTAAAACATTAATTTTATCTATGTTCTACTTGTCAAACATGTCTGATGTTTGTAGTTAAATTCCTATTACCTTGAGCGTTACCAAAGAAAAACTGCATTAAAATATAATACAACAGCATGAAAAACAAAAAAACAAAAAACAAAAACTTACTAAATTTCATAGATTATTACTCGCTGATTCTAACAATTATTTACTAAATATCGAAGACTATTTCTGTTATGTTTATAGGAAAGAATGCTAGAAGTTTAGT
Source organism: Ormosia emarginata (assembly GCA_029884605.1). Classification (NCBI taxonomy): domain Eukaryota; kingdom Viridiplantae; phylum Streptophyta; class Magnoliopsida; order Fabales; family Fabaceae; genus Ormosia; species Ormosia emarginata. The sequence continues at coordinate 71,875,339 of JAQQTP010000082.1, forward strand.
CAACGCTCTTGTGAAGATCAATAACCATGATTGGATTGAAGATCTGGCTTGAGATTGAAAAAGGACATATCGAAGTGATCCATTATTTCGTTCCTATTTGCAGATGAAGTGTTGTAATTTTGTTCGCAGCCACCGAAACCGAAGTCCTCGAGATGTATATGGAAGTTCACACCCGGACTCGTAACGGCACATTTGCGTGGAGCCGCGGACGCATTGTTAATGGTTAAGTAACATGGTTAGTTAATTATATCTGATATTTAATATTTATTTTTAAGAAAAATTTAGATTGAAAGGAGACTGTCCACATACCAATACCATAACAAAGCATCAACTTCAACAAGAATTTATAATTTACAAATTATCTATCAATGAAAAACTTGAATTCAAACTCAAATTATATTATTGTCATGAGCGAAAAACTGACTAGATATTCTTTAAGTGAATACAGTATTTAAAGTGAATCATATTTATGTTGTGAATTACATTTGTGAAGCCGCACATATAATATGAATATGCTTATCATTATTTAATCTGCCATTGCCCATTATGGAAATATATAACTTATACGCAATTAAAATGTATCTGAATTTCGTTAATTTTTTTATCATAATATTTTTGAGTAGTTATTCATTCTACTGAAATGTAGCAGTTTGAGGCATTCATTTGACAATAACATAAATATAAGGATGCATTTGGATACCAAAATTGAAATTAAAACATATAATTTTAATTTCAATTACAATTCTTTAAGAATTAAAATTGGTCCAAAATCTTAAATTTTATATTTAGAATTGTCAAAGAATTAAGATAATAAATTATAATTCTAAATTTAATTATAATTTTATTATTTAAATGTATAACATAAAACATTAAAAAATTATTTACAAAATTAAAATTAATAAAATATTCATACAATAATATTTTTATAATATAATAGTCATATTTTTTCATAAAGAAATTTTTCATGAATTTTTTAGAAAAAAATAAATAATTTTTATAATAATTTTTATATAAATATTAAAATAATTTTTATATAAATATAGAATATTAATAAATATAATTATTCATAAATAAATATGGAAAGAGAAAAAGAGAGTTTAATTGTTTTTTTTAAATTATAGAATTAGTAATTCTTAAAATATAGATTAAAAATTAAGAAATACTTAACTTAGTTATTTTTTAATTTTATGGAATTAGTTTATAAAATTATAATTTTAATTCTAAATATCATTTTAAATATAAAAATTAAAATTAAGAAGTTCAATTTTAATTACATACTCAATTCTAATAGTCAAATAGATACTAATATTAGACATAAATATAATATTACTACATAGATGCAAGCAAAGATCCACAAAGAAATGAATACAGTGATACGATTTTAAGATATGACAAATGTTTGTATTCTAGAAACATCATTTGTGGATATAACTTAATTGTATCGCTTTGTTTTTTAAAAAAATTAGCCTTACACTTAAAAAAATATGAAAATATTCTTAAAATAAAAACAGATGCAAGCAAAATCTTTACTTTAACGGTCCTACTAGGGGGAGATTGTGGAATTTGCCTCGATGTTTAGCGAACAGAGAAGGATATTTTAAAGTAATTTATGAACAAATAAATATATATTAATTATTGATAGATAAAATTATATTCAATTGATAATACGATGGATATAATTTCAATTTCTTGAAGTCTTCATTTATTAATAATTGATAAATATTTACTTGTTCATAAATTATTTTAAAATATTCAAATTCTTGATGAATAAAATAGTAAAAATACAGGCTTAGAATTTTCAGCAGATTGAAAAAAAAGAAACTGAAAATGATGAACTGAAGTTGGACAAAGCAAACGATATGTTGGTATAATAATTAAAGAAGGTATTAATATTTTTTTGCCCATGACATCTTGTTTGCCGTATTCACTAATCACTAATCACTAATCAGGGCACCGAGTTTGCTATAGAAAACAAAATTAACATGACATAGCTGCTGCAGTATGCATATATTTGTTTGAGTTTCTTACCTAATTTCAGAGTATGAAAAATGTCTTATTTTATATTATTAAATGTGTAATAAATTAACTATGATATTAAAAATATAATTAAAATATTAGATAATAATGCATTATAAAACTAATATAATATACATTTAATAATATAAAATAAGAAATTCTTGGAAGCATCTAAAAATTTATCATGTTTATTGAAGTGACTTTGCTATTTAACCCGCTGCTTTGTAGGACAAGTCAATCTGAAAGCAACGCTGAGAATTCGTATATAAAACAAGTTACTTAATTATTAAATAGAAAAGTTCAAAACAGCATGTTTATTCTAATGACACGAAAAATGCAATAATATTATGTCGGATTCAGTGTAACTGTGTAATTGCAAAGCATCACAGTATCACACTAATTTTTTTTTTTTAATACTAACATTTCGGTGATTAGACTTTTCATAATTATATTTGACAAGATGATAAGGACATTTTATAACAGGTTTTTTTCGGTGTAGACATTTTATAGGTGGTTGATAAAGATATAGAGTGAATGCTTATTTTACTCTATAAAAAATATGTGTCATGAGGTTATATTTTTTATATATAAACATATTAAAAATTAGTTTTTAATATCAATTTATATCTATAAATTAATCTGCAAAATGACATTAACTTAATCCCTAAAAAATATTGGTTTCATACAATTATTATTAAAGTACTAATTTGATAATTTCAACAAATGAAGGAGTAAGTTAAATGGCGAGAAGGAAGAAGATGAAGTAGATTCTAATTTTGCGGTGGATTTTTTGCGACGCGTGATAAGACGTTTTCCGCCGCAAAATATTTTGTTATATGTTTAAAAAATCAATAGATATTTACTTGTTAATATAAGTTATAACAATGACGTATGATTTTTTTTTATAAAATGTGATTTTTAATAAAAAAATATTATATTCATTTTATATATTGTTCTAGTATATACATTAGCAAGTATATTCAATTTCAACGTTAGTTTTAAGAAACATTTTATAAAAATATTACTATATAATCAATATATCACACAATCAGTTCATCGTTATATTTTGAATATATAATTTAAGTGAGTTAAATTGTAAGTAAAAAGTTATATATGTGTGTGAAGTCTACTAATTCAAGTGTGTGGATGACTTGACACATACTCTATTGAATAATTTTACATAAACGTTAAATTGAAATTTTATTTGAGTTAATTTATATCTAGAATTCATTATGTAAAATTATTTGAATTAATTTATAAATCATTTTTTAAGTTCAAAATACGTTACGGGTGAATTAAGTTTATTTTACTTGAATGATTTTAATTTAGTGCACTAACTCATAGTAGATAAAGTTGCTTATTCAAATAATTAAAATTAAAAAAACTAAATTCACTTAAATCTTGTTAGATTTGAGTAGATTTTTATATATACACAATTTAAATTAAAAAGATTTCAACATCACATAAGAGCGCTGTACATACGGCGAATGAACCACGAATCGTTTTATAAAAAACTTGGCCCAATAGCAAGGTTGGCAACGCTCATTTACTCTTCTATTTTATCAAGAAAAAATAAAAATGAAAAAAGACGTCAAAATGGTATTTATTTAGCATATCTTGAGTCTTTTCGTGTGTAGGGGAAATAGTATTTTCCTATAATTAGAGTCCGTTGTTTTTCCTTGCCAACAACGCTTGCTGCGATTCATTTTCAGATTCAGGTTCCTAAGTTTTAACCTACATATTTTCCTTCTAGAAGAGACGGTTGATTCATAGTAAGATTAAAATTTGGCGGCTATATTAATGAATGATAGACCTATTCAATAATCAAGAGTCAAGACCCTCCTCCACAAGGAACATGTTCTCTTATTCATAATCCACGATTTAATTTTCTACGGCTTCACCTTCTTAATATATTTGGATTATTACATGGTCTGGAAAGAATAAACTCAACGAGGAACTGTTTCTTCCTCTCCAAGAAGTCAGAGATCAACACAGCCACGTTGGAAACTTTTATACGATTAAATTTCAAACCTTTGTTTTGACTAAGTGGCCTCTGCTTGGAATTAATTGGAACCAGTCCAGTCTTCTCTAAATATATTTCTCAAGTCTCCTCTCCTTTCAATCTAATCTTCCATACCATACCTTCCCAAATTAAGTTCCTAACAGTGCACCAAAACCAAAACCCACATGCTGAATACTTTTGTTTGTGGCAGTTTCCAACACCAAGAAGAAGATGGAGCAAGTTCTAGCCCCAGGAAGTCTAAAAGAAAGGATAGCAGCAGGGATAAGAACCCATACTCCATGCGTGGCCTAGACAAGTTTTCTGCACTTCTTGCTGATCTTGACGAGAGAAGGCAGAAGGTTTACTCACAGATGAACCCTCATGACATATCCTTTGTTCGCTTTAAATATTCCAGCATAGATGATTTCGTCCCCATCGTGGTCAAAGTGAAAAACAAGGACCAGAAGAAACACAACAGCCAAGAGCTCAAAGGACGACATTTGACACCTTTCTCGGATCGGCCAATGGATACTACCGTTACTGTGGAAGAAAGAAAGCAACCCAATTTGGAATCTGATAAGAAGGCAGCAGAGAAGAAGAAGAGCTTGTCTTGGAATATGATGAAGCGACCATCTTTCTATGTGCCAGCGGTGATGATATTAATTTTGGTGTTCTTGACTGTGTTTGGTCGATCAGTTGCTACACTTTGCACTTGTGTTATGTGGTATGTAGTCCCCACAATATTGAATGATAGCTCAAAAGTAAAACCAAGGAAATCCATGAAGAAGAAAGATTATGTTAGAGGTTTGAGTGAAAAGAATATGGTGGCGAATGAAGGGTTACTTTCTCCAAGAAGTGGAGATTCCGGGGCTTCAAAGGACAAGAGTTCTGGAAAACATGGCCACCAGAGAAGCTGGTGAAGATTATCTGTATCTGATATATTCGTTCTTTTATTTTTAATTTGTTTCTTCTATTTCCATTATTTCTGGGTTGTGAATAGGATCTTGCTTTGTACAAATACGTGTATGTTTTTTCTTGGTGACGTTCTTGAGACAGGTTAAAAGTTCAATCCTTCTCTTGATGACGTTTTCCGAGTGTAAATTATGGTAGAGTTAGGGCTGAGATGGTAATCCACGCCATTTTAGCTGTAAATGTAGTGTTGTTAATGGTTTTGTAAGGTTCTTGAAATTCAACTGATGATGGTCCAACCCCCTTCTCAATGCGGTACTCAGCGGCTAATTAATTAATTTAAAATCACAGAAAATATAACCGCGCCCACTGTATGATGAACAATCCCGTTATTTTTATATTCAAAATTTGACATTTAATTTATATTTCTTTTACATTGATATATGATATGTTTATTTTATCTTATAATATGATATATTTCAATATTCACCAATACTTTCATCAACATATAATGTTTATACAAGTTGTTAAATTTAATCACAAAAACATTTTCATATCAATAGCTGTTGGAGGAGTGAAATTTGATTCAGCAGCCACCAATTTTAAATCCGTGTCAGGTGGTGGGCAGTTTAGTCCAACAAGTTAATTCTAACACCTAACTCTTTTTTGATTTTTTTCCCACACACACTGCACGTGGGAGAGAGAAATCCCTGGTGTGACGCACATGGATAAATGTGAAATTTGATTTCAACACATCATAATAAAAAAGTATTTAATAATTGAACTACCTAGCACATTCTTCTAATATCAACTCTTTTATTGTTCAAAGTTATATGTAATTTAATTTAATTTAATTGCTCTACACAATTTTTTTCTTCTTCTTTGAAATAGTTTATATAATATTATCGCTTTATTATAAAAATAAAGAATAAAAAAAAAGAATAAGATATTCAAAATTTTAATAAGTTGAGACATTAAATATGATCTGACATGAATATTTTTATTTTAAAAAAATATTTTTCATCTAACTTTTTTTATAAACAACATGATTCATTCATATTTTTTGAAATATGAAATTTTTATTGTATTTATATTTTAAAAAAAATTGATACACATAGTATTTTATTAGTTATTAATTATTTTTAAATATTTATTATGAATTCAATATTTAATGAATATTACTTATCTTAGATATCAAAACCATCAAATTATCATATAAATTCCATTTGAAATAACACCAAATATTCCAATATTTTACTTATGATTGCACGCATTTTGATTTTGTTTTTCTTTTTAGCCAAATTGATTTTGGTGGGTAAATTTAGGAAACTTTGTTAGAGAACATTAGTGTGTCATAAGCTCATAATCGATCACAAAATAAGATGCCTGTCTACTCATCTACTTGGGGACCGGACCCTATAGTTAGTCAGTGCCACGTTATTAAACATCTCCAACTCCCGTTCAGATTGGATCAGAAAAAATTCGATTTCTAGTAGTTATCAGTTAGGTTGTTTGGTCTCGTTACTACTTATTCCGCTGCTAGGGACTGGTCCTCCTTAGTCATGTTCTAGACCTGATCTTAAACATCCAACTAACTACTTAACCACTCTACTTTTGTTTTCTTTCTTTTTATTCTAGGGTGGCAGAGTAACCTATTATTAATGTACCATAAAAAACAAAGAGTAACCTATTAATTATCTCATCATTTATTGATCCACGTATTACTTATTTACTTTCGTGTAAGCTCAAATTGAACAAGAAGTCGTCCTACTGATAAATCTAGAAGCCTTGTTAAAAATTCAAAATCACATAACACGATAGATGGTAGGTACTATTAGAAAACATATTTCCGTTCCTATCACGAAGAAAAAACGTGTTTTCGTTGAGCTTGCACTCGAAGCCAAGTAATTTTTAATGGTTGCAGCAGAAGTTAGCAAGATATACGAAACGGTTTGCTGCGAGTTAAAAAAAAAGTAGTATTCTTCTATATCCTTATCATTTGTGACTAATACTAGGGAATATTAAATTGTTTTTCCTTGAAATTTAATAAAATTATATTAATCTCTCATCTAGTTTTGAAAATTACATCTGCTTGTGTTTGTCTAAACCCTTTTGAAACAGCCCACCGAAAGTACTATTGGCTAGACTGACCGCACCGCGTCAAAGGAAAAGAAAGGATATTTAGAACAAGCACTACTACCAGCATAGTAGAGTGTTAAAATGATTCAAAAGAATGATGTGCAATTCTGCCATTGATAGTAATGCAAGAGCTAAGCAAGTTAAATATGATCATTTTTCATTTAGGCAACATGAACCATTAGGAGGCTTTGGGGGAATATAACATTAGTCCACCTTAGGAACTGCAAATTGTATATGAAGGTTCATATATAATGCATTTCAGTAGCTTTTTGAGCTTCCTTCATGTTCTTTGATAAGTGTTACCCAAGTGGCTTCTTTACTCAAGAGGAGAAGTGAATTGAGTAGTTTAAAACCTCTTTGAAAACTTTTTACAAACACGTTAAGAACAAAATTCTTTTGAAACTGTTTGTTAAGTGAAATGAACAAACCAAGAAGATAGAAGTAATCTAGTAAATTAGCAAGCCAATAATAAAATATTTAATTAATATTATAATATTTAAAAGCAAATATAAGGAGTAAGGGTTCAGAAGAGCAAACACTGGAGTTTATCCTAGTTTAATCACCAACTACTTGTGACCTACGTTCAGTCCTCAAGAAACAACCTGAGATTTTTTCCACTATCAATGCAAGCTTCAATAGTTGTTTGCTACTGTTACAAACCTGAACACTCTTCATATCTTGGGATACCTCACCCTTATGCTTGAACCTCGGCTGAAGGGATACCTCACCCTACAAATTTCCTGAAGGATATCTCATCCTTGTTACAATCAATCAAGAATGAAACAGAAAGGAAACTCTCTCAAAGAGTGTGTATTACAAATTGAAGAACTAGGAAGCTCTCTCAAGAATATATCAAGAATTTCAAAAATAGAGCAAAAGAGGGGAAAACAATTGATTCACGAATTAGAGCAAAAGAATAGTGTTTCTCAATGTTTGTTTACTGTAAAAACAGACCCCTGAAAGAGTATTTAAAGTTTTCTTACAGAAAGAGACATTATGGGACATTTAAAGCCTTATTAAATGTTTAGAAAATAGTCGTTATGGACTTTTAGACGCTATATAATCGATTAAAAGGATAATGTAATCGATTACATTGTTCATAAAATGTGTTATGGGCATTCTAGACTTAACGTAATCGATTACAAGGTTCATGTAATCAATTACAAGGTTTCTGGAATCAGTGTAATCGATTACATAGCTCATGTAATCGATCAGAGCTTCTGACTTTTGAAAAATGGTTTCCTGCATGAATGTAATTGATTACCAAGCCTTTGTAATCGATTACAAGCCTCCTAAGAAGCTGTAAATTGATTACTAAGCCTAAGGATAAGACTACAATCATCATTGAACCCATTTTTATGCCCAAATAAGCTTTGAAAACATTGAGATTTAGAAGAGTTAGATTTTTAAGGAGATAAGCATATTTTTCATAAACCAAGAATTAAAATATCATTTGGTAAAAAATGAAAAGCTCTTTTTAAAAACGTTGAGATATCAAGAGAGCTTCTTACATAAGTTCCTAATTCCTAAAAACTATACCCGCTTTGCTTCCGTTGGACTTAATCTTTGACTTGGCTTTGTTATCATAAAAAACTTCGCGATCTCCGTGATATAAGGATTCACATACTCCCTCTTTTTGATGATGACAAACCAATAACCAGCAAAAAGCAATATATGTATATATTTGAATTAAAGCATTGCTCTCCCCCTGAGTTTATGTATGCATGAAGTACAAAAAGATTTAAGCATTTGATTGTAAAGGCTTATGTACTCCTCCTTACTTATGCAATATTTCTCCCCCTTTTAGCGTTATCAAAAAGTTAGAAGTAGACATAAGCATTCAATAGAAAAATGGGTAGAGTTTCAACAGCGTAAGAGACAACCAGGATCGCCAATCAGAAAGATAATCTAATAAAACAACAGAGAAAACCAGATAAACAATAGGCCAAAACAAGACCAATCAAAAGAAAAATGATCAGCCAGTTCGAATATCAGTTCAAAAGGAAATTTAATAACCAATAAGATCAAGATATACCAGTTCAGAATATATCAGCTTAGTATAATATATCAAGGTATAATAGATCAAAGTATATCAGCTCAGTATATGATATAATCAGCAAAGCAAAAAGAAACTAATGGGTTAGACTGTAACAAAAAAGAGTAAGCATCATGACTAAGTCGCCCATCATCACTGTGTCACCTCGCTGTCACTATCATCAGTGGCAGGATCCTCAGCTAGAAGCATAGCATCATCATTAGCACTAGTGGCAAAAGAATCAAGACCAACAATGCCAACTGGAGATAAAAGAGCTGGAGCCTAGAAGGGAGAAGGTCGCCTCGTCTGATGACTCGGGTCACTCTTAAGCAGGGCTCGAATGATGGCAACCTCCTCATCTGTGTGAGTGACTCGCTCCTCAAGACGGTGAACAGAGGTGTGTAGCTCACTAAACTGATCATCGATGTGAGTGCGGAGGCTGCGAAGCTCTTGAAGTAGAAGATCCATAAATGGCGGAGTGGGAACAGCCAGAGGTGCATCATCCTCAATATCCTCATCAGCACCTTGAGGCATATGTCCATACGCAGCTGGAGCTTCGTCAGAGTGTGTGCACTGATGCACTCCTGCCCATCAGAAGTCTCATCATTTGCCTCCCTAGACAAATGAATGTGGAAGTGCTCAAATATCACAGTGATCAGCATGACGTAGGGCATAGGATGAGGATCCTTCTTCGCTCGTAGCATGTGTTGAATGACATAATAAGCCCATTTAATGGAACGTCCAGTGTTCATTGCCCAAATAGCCAGGACATCGTCCTTAAGAACCTGAGAATAATTGCCTCCTCTGGCAAGCAAACCTCTAGCCATAAGGTAATTTAGGACTCTGTTTTCTATAGTTAGTCCAATAGCTAGAACTCTCGTACCGGGGTGAAAACCTGTTCTCAGCAAAGAATTCAGGGCATCCTTGTAGTCATACTCATCACCCCATTAATTCAACTCAATAAAATTTGCACCATCAGAGGTCAAACTAGTTAATTGATACCACAGTCCAGAGTTTATGACTATTGGTATCTTCTTCACTTCAGAAACCAGACAGGCATTCTCAAATTTTAAATTTGCATAAAAGATGCGAACCAAATCAAGATAAATATCTCTCTTAATGCTCAAAAACTTAATTAAATCTAGTTGCTCAATCAGACGGAAGCATTCTAATGGTTCCCTAGAACAGAACTCAGCAGTGAGGTACCTAGGCTAGATGATTTTGCACAGATGGAAGTCTTTGCGAAAGGCTTCTGCTTGTTTGGCGGTCTAGAAATGCGCGAAGAGATCCAAACCAGGAATGATGAAAGGAAGAGCCTGGGAAAATGAAGCACCAGCCACCCCTGTTCGTGGCTTTTGGATCCTATAAGATGTTTCAGCCATATAGTTGAAATAGAATGAAAGAGATGAAGGTAAAGAGAAATAAAGGTGTTTGCATGGGTTTTGGTGATGAGAGAAGAGGTAAAGATGTGAGAAAAATGAAGGAATTTGGAAGTTTGGTGTATCGGTGAGGAGAGAGAAACACGGGCTCAGGTGAGGGATTTGTGAGAGATTTTTGGTGGTTTTGAGTGGGATTTGATTGAAGGGTTTTGATGGTAGGGTGATTTCAAGTGATTTGGGAGTGAAATGGAGTGATTTGGTGGGGAAATGAGGGAGTAATGAAGGGTTTTAGAATTGAAAGGTCGCAGCTAGGAAAGAAAGAGCTCAAAGAACAGGCCAAAAATAGCTTTTGCGCACATCCAGTGTTCCTTTAAAAACACCGTGTAATCGATTACATAGTGGGTGTAATCGATTACATTTCTGAGAAATGGTGTAATCGATTACAACGTGCATGTAATCGATTGCATGTTCTCTGACTTTTCATTAATTTGTGCTTTCCAGAACCTCTGTAATCGATTACATAGTATATGTAATCGATTACAAGCCTTCTGTTTTCGTTTTTCTCACTTCAACTAGTAGATGGCTTCCCCATTTCACTTCAAAACATTTTCATAGCCCCTTGAAATGATTCCAAATCTCTTGCAACTAAGAAATTTATCCAACTTGTGTTCATCACTTGATTTTGCCAATAAGACTTGTACCAAGGATCAAATTTCTGCAATAGAGATGCTCCAGCCTTGAAGAACTTGACACTAGCCATAAGCAGAGAATAGTTGTGAACAAGTGGAGGACCTAGTCATGATGAGGTACCTGCAAAACAAACTGGGGGAGTCTTCGACGCTCAAGTCAGTATTGGATTCAAAAATAATTAAAGACAAAATAATTGTGTAGATGAATTCGAATTATGCAGCAATGACACAGATTATGCAGTAAGCTTAAATGCAAGATTGATCCAAAATACTAAGTTCTCTTCTTATATGAAAGAAGGCATCTTTTGGCAAAGGTTTAGTGAATATATCAGCAAGTTGATTAGTTGTTTCAACAAATTCTAACACACAATCATCTTTTTATACTTAATCTCTTATAAAATGATGTCTTATCTCAATGTGTTTAGTTCTAGAGTGTAGAATATAACTTTTAGTCAAATTAATTTCACTTGTATTGTCACATTTTATGGGGATATGATCAAGCTAAAGACTAAAATCTAGAAGTTGTTGCTTTATCCAAAGGATCTGAGCACAACAACTTCTGACTGCAGCATATTCAGCCTTAGTAGTAGACATTGCAACACTATTTTGTTTTCTTACTATGCAAAGAAACTAAAGAGCTTCCAAGCAGGTGGCATGTCCCTCTAGTGCTTTTCCTATCCAATTTGTATCCGGCAAAATCGAAATCAGAATAACCAATAAGACTACAAATGGTACCTTTAGGGTACCACAAACTCACTTATGAAATGCCAACTAGATATTTCATAATACGTTTAACTGTACTTAAATGTGATTCTTTAGGATTCGTTTGGTATCTGACACATATGCATAGACTAAACATAATATCTAGTCTACTAGAAGTGAGATAAAATAGAGATCCAATCATACTTCTGTACTTGGTAATATCTACGGAATTACCTACCTCATCCTTGTCTAAGTAACAAGAGGTGCTCATTGGTGTGTCCATATGCTTTGAGTTGTCCATTCCAAATTTATTGAGAAGCTCCTTGTAATACTTGGATTGACTAATAAACATTTTATTCCTTGTTTGTTTAATTTGAAGTCCAAAGAAGAAATTGAGCTCTCCCATCATGAACATCTCGAACTCTCTTTGCATTAAATTGACAAATTCTTTACAAAGAGATTCGTTGGTTGCACAAAAAATTATATCATCTACGTAAACTTGTACAAGGCATATATCATGTTTTTTATTCTTAATAAAGAGGGTTGTGTCAACATTTCCCCTTGAAAAATCTTTCTCCAAAAGAAATTTGCTCAATCTTTCATACCAAGCTCTAGGAGCTTGTTTCAATCTATACAAAGTCTTTTTCAATTTAAAAACATGATTGGGCAAATCATAATTTTCAAAACCGGGAGGTTGTTCAACATACACCTTTTCTTGGATAAAGCCATTTAAAAAATTATTTTTAACATCCATTTGATATAATTTGAAATCTATAATGCAAGCATATGCAAGAAGCATTCTTATGGCCTCTAATATAGCTATGAGTGCATATGTTTCTTCATAATTTATGCATTCTTCTTGATTATACCCGTTAGTAATAAGTCTAGCTTTATTTCTTATAATTAAGTCTGCTTCATCAAGCTTGTTCCTAAAGACCCATTTAGTGCCTATGATTGGATGATCATTGGGCCTTTGAACCAATTTCCAAACTTGATTTCTTTCAAATTAGTTTAGTTCCTCTTGCATGACCAAGATCCAATGTTCATCGTTAAAGGCTTCATTTATGTCTTTAGGCTCAATTTGTGAAACAAAAGCTAAATGGTTGCATGCATTTCTAATTGAGTTTCGAGTACTTACACATTTAGAAACATCACCTATTACTTGGCCAAGTTGATAATATTTTGAGGTTCGTCATTCTTTGAGAAGATCCATGACTTATTATTCCGCTTGATTTGGGATGTCTTCTTGGCTTTCTTATTGTTTTGTCTCTTCTTTCTCCTTGTTGTCCAAGTGAGTTTTTGTCAAAACCTCTACAACATCATCAACAACAAGATCATTTCTCGGTCTATTTGGATTAGTTTCATCAAATGCAACATGAATGGACTCTTCAATGGTCATTGTTCTTTTATTATAAATTCTAAAAGCTTTAATATGATTAGAATAGCTGAGAAATATACATTCATCAGACTTAGCATTAAACTTTCTCAAGTTATCATTTCTATTATTTTAAACAAAACATTTATATCCAAAAACATGAAAATGTGAGACATTTGACTTCATTCCCTTATATAATTCATAAGAGATTTTCTTTAAAATAGGTCTAATTAAAGCACGGTTCATTATATAACAAGCGGTACTTATTGCATCTGTCCAAAAATACTTAGGAAGAGAAGCCTCATTGAGCATAGTTCTCGTCATTTCTTCTAAATATTGATTTTTCCTTTCTACAAGTCCATTTTATTATGGAGTTTTAGGGGTAAAAAGATTATGCTCAATATCATGTTCATCACAAAAGGTTTCAAAATTATGATTTTCAAACTCACCACCATGGTCACTTCTAATGGATGTAATACAAAAACTTTTTTCATTTTGGATAACTTTGGCGAGTTTCTTAAAAGTTAGAAATGCATCGTTTTTATGAGATAGGAATAAGGTCCATGTAAACCTAGAAAAATCGTTCACAATCACTAATGCATAGTAATTCCCACCAAAGCTTATTATTCTTGAGGGAGCAAAAAGATCCATGTGCAAAAGTTATAAAGGTCTAGAAGTTGAAACAACATTTTTAGCTTTAAAAGAGACATTTACTTATTTTTCCTTTCGACATGCATCATATAATTTATCTTTTTCAAATCTAAGCTTTGGTAGTCTAATTACTAGCTCTTTAGAGACTAACTTATTTAAATGATCCATGTGAATATGTGCAATTCCTCTATACCATAAACATAAATCATCTTCCTTACTTAAAAAGTATTTCGCATCACTTGAAGATATATCATCAAGGCTAATCATATAAATATGATTAACTCTATGACTAATAAACTTAACATGCTTATCATCTTTTCCTTCAATTATGCAGCAATTTGAATTAAATATTACTCTATTTCTTTTATCATATAATTGACTAATAATGACCAAGTTATGTTTCAATCCTTTAACAAGCAATACATTATCAATAAAGGAGTTATGATTTTTACCGACTTTGCCGACTCCAAGAATTTTTCCTTTGTTGTTGACTCCATATGGTACGTGTTTGTGTGTCTTGGGGACAAGGAGTGAGAATGTGGAGTCGTCTCTGCTCATGTGCTTGAAGTAACCACTATCTAGATACAAATTTAAGCTTTTGGCCTTCAAGCACACCTACAACCCAAATTTTGTTTTTAACTTTTGGTACCCAGATTTTCTTGGATTCTTGTGTATTAGTTTGTGACATTGTGTCGTTGGAAACCCAAACCATTTTAGTTCTCGCCTTAGTGTTAATGTTTTTCCTTGCATTACATGATAAGGCAATATGTCCTTTCTTTCTGCAATAAAAACATTTAATAAACGGACTACTAGAGGTACTTGAATAGACAAAGAAATTTTTATAAAATTTTTATTGATTTTTGGGATTATATTTTATCCCAGATTTTTGAAAAGCAACCCTTTGTTGTCCAAGCAAAATATTTAAATTATCTCTACCAAAAGTGAATTTTGTAAGTGTGTTCTTTAAATCTTCAATTTCTTTTTCAAGAGATTTACATGATAAACAATATGAGGATGTAGAAGCATGTGTAGAAGAAATTATGCAAGCATCAATTAATCCTAATGTCTTGTTTTCAACTTTTAAATCTTCAATTTCTTTGTTTAAACTGAGAATTTGATTTTCTAAAGTAGAAATTGTTTTCTTAGATGAAGATACTAATTTTGTAAGCCTTAATGATTCACCATGCAATTCTTTGAAGGCATCTTGTAGTTCATTATAAAAAGGAAATAGGTCAAGGTTTGACATTACCTCTATGTCGCTTTCATCTTCATCTTCTCCTCTAGCCATGAGACACATGTTAGCTTCCTCATTATCTGAGCTATCCGTGAAATCTATGTCATTGTCGTCTCATGCTATATAGGCTCTCCTTCCTTTCTTCTCCTTAGAAGGTCTTTTCTCAAATTTTTCTACCTTCTTTTGATAAACCGAACATTCCATCTTCATGTGTCCTGATTTTTCGTATTCGTAACACATACGTGCGGACGAATTACCTTCCTTTTTGTGATGAGTCTTCTTTGGTGGGAAATGAGGTCTTCTTTGATTTCCTTTCTTTATAAGAAATCTTCCGAATTTCTTTACTAGAAGACTGGAGTTTTCTTCATTTAATTCCAAGTTTTTCATGCCATCTCCATCATCTTTATCATCATCGTCAAAGGTTGAGGAGGTGGCTTTAAGTGAAATCTCATTCTTTTTCTTGTCATGTTCTTTACTTTGATCAAGTATATTAAGCTCTAATTCGTGCTCCTGAAGTTTCCCAAAAAGAGTCACAAGAGTTATGGTCGCCAAATTTCTTGATTATGAAATAACGGTCATCTTAGACTACCAAATCCTGCTTAAAAACCTTAAAACCTTGTTAATTAGATCCTCATTAGAAAAAGTTTTACCTAATAAAGCAAGATGGTTAACAATGTGAGTGAATCTCTTTTGTATTTCTTGAATGTTTTCCCCTGGGTTCATTCTAAACAGTTCATATTCACAGGTGATAATGTTTATTCTCAACCTTTTTACTTCACTAGTACCTTCATGGGTAACTTGTAAAGTGTCTCATATTTCTTGAGTAGTTTTACAGTTTGATATTTTGAAAAATTCATCATACCCGAAAGCTATAGTAATGATGTTCTTGGCTTTTAAATTATGAACATTTTTTTGTCATCGTCAGTCCATTCATTTCTAGGTGTTTCAACTTTTACACCATTAACAACACGTGTGTGAATAAAAAGGTCATTTTCAACAGCATCCTATACGTCAAGATCAATAGTTTCAATAAAAATTTTCATGCATTCTTTCCAATAAGCATACGCATCCCATTGAAGAAGCGTGGTCTGGTTATTGAAGATCCTTCTGAAGAAAAAACATTTGAAGAAGTCATTTTCTCTTGAAGCTGCTAAGTTCTTTATACAAGAGCCTAACTCTGATACCACTTGTTACCCAAGTGTCTTCTTTACTCAAGAAGGGGGGTAAATGGAGTAGTTTAAAACTTCTTTGAAATTTTGTTACAAACACGTTAAGAACAAAATTTCGTTGAAATTGTTTGTTAAGGGAAATGAACGAACCAAGAAGATAGAAATATTCTAGTAAATTAGCAAGCCAATAATAAAATATTTAATCAATATTACAATATTTAAAATATAAGGAGTAAGGGTTCAGAAGAGTAAATACTAGAGTTTATCCTGATTCAGTCACCAACCACTTATGACCTACGTCTAGTCCTCGAGAAACCACTCAAGATTTTTTTCACTATCAATGCAAGCTTCAATAGGTTCTTGATACCGTTACAAACTTGAGTACTCTTCCCATCTTGGGATACCTTACCATTGTACTTGAGCCTCGACTGAAGGGATACCTCACCCTTAGAAATTTCCTGAGGGATATCGCACCCTCGTTACAGTCAATCAAGAATGAAACAGAAAGAAAACTCTCTCAAAGTGTTTCTCAATGTTTGTTCACTGTAAAAACAGACCCCTGAAAGAGTATTTAAAGCTTTCTTATAGAAAGAGACGTTATGGGACATTTAAAGCCTCATTAAATGTTTAGAAAAGAGTTGTTATGGACTTTTAGACACTATGTAATTGATTACAAGGATAATGTAATCGATTACATTGTTCATAAAACATGTTCTGGGCATTATGGACTTAACGTAATCGATTACAAGGTTAATATAATCGATTACAAGATTTCTGGAATCAGTGTAATCGATTACATAGCTCATGTAATCGGTTACAGAACTTTTGACTTTTGAAAAATGGTTTCCCGCATAGATATAATCGATTACCAGACTTTTGTAATCGATTACAAGCCTCCTAAGAAGCTGTAAATTGATTACTAAGCTTAAGGATAAGACTACAATCATCCTTGAACCTATATTTACGTCCAAATAAGCTTTGAAAACATTGAGATTTAGAAGAGTTGGATTTTTAAAGAGATAAACATATTTCTCATAAACAAAGAATTAAAATATCATTTGGTAAAAAAAGAAATGCTCTTTAAAAAAAAAACGTTAAGATATCAAGAGAATTTCTTACATAAAATCCTATGTCCTAAAATCTATACCCGCTTTGCTTCAATTGGACTTGGTCTTTGACTTATCTCTGTTATCATAAAAAACTTCACGATCACAATAAGTTCTTTACTTCTTTATGTTTCTTAAAAAGAATAGAAACCAAAAAAGCAAAAAGCCTTCCTCGGGATAAACAGTAAAAGAAAGAAAACCAGATTGTCCAATTCATCATGACAAAAAAATGAATTCTATGATCTTCTGTCTTCAACACGCTAGATTGCTTCAATAAACTTTCCGGGGAACATAACTTGTTTTCATAATTTCCTATTGAAGAGTGACCTGCAACTCAAAAGAATATATATAAAATGAGCTGCAGGATAATTCAATTAAAAGAATATAAAAATAAGGAAGAAAATAATAAAAAAATATTATTCTGAATAAGTTTATTGATAATTGGTTAAATTAAAGTTTTTATCACTATAATTTGCACTCATTTTTAATTCGTTTTTATAATTTTTTTCTTTTCATATCAGTCCATACAGTTACAAAAATTTTCAAAATAGTTCAGATCATTAACTTCTATTTTAACATTGTTAATGTGACCTTACAAGACATTTTACGGAGAAAAAATAATATCTAAAAGAACACTTGTTGAATAAAGAAACACTTACATAAAAAAATAAATATTTATTAGAATGAAAGAATATCTTAATTAATGTTTTACAGATAAAATGAACATTTAAAAAAGACTCTATTGGATAAAGAAACAATATTTATTTTGTTAGCTAACTAACGATATTATAACAATTTTATTACATAAGTTAATGACAATGACTATTTTAAAATTTTTGTAAGTATAAAAATTGATCTATAAAGAAAAAAATTATATGAATGAAATTAAAAATGAATGTAAACTATAAGTTCTGAAACTTTAATTTAATGTTGATAATTTGATTTTAATATAACTCAATAATATGAATTGATCCGTCTAAAAAAAAAATCTACCTAATAATAATGAGATAAAGTTTGATTATTGTAATTATATATTTGATTTTAATATTTTTTTAGCGCTACTAATTATTAAATAATATTCCCATAGCATGTCTATTTTTTGGGGGGTAATCCACATTGCATTATTGTAACTGATATAAGTGAATGACACAAATTTAACGCGGAATGGCACAACCGATATCAAAGAACATGTAAAGCACAAAGGCCTTTTTGTTGTTAAAAACAATTGTTAATATTAATATTAATATAGCATATTGCTCATCTCATCCACAATAGAAGGGAAATACAGATTGTAGAGACGTAAAGGCCAGGCGAGAAGAGAGAGAGAGAGAGAGAGAGAGAGAGAGAGAGGGTTACAGAGAGAGAGAGAAAGAGAGAGAGGGAGAGGGACGGAAACATGGGGCTGTGCTTTGGTTGCTTCGACGGGGGCAACAAGCGTATGACCAAGGAGGAGGAGAGATTGGCCTCTGAAGAAGCACGCGCTAGAGCTGCTGAAGCCGCCCAGAAAAAGCATGCATCTTAATCTTCTTCTTTTTTTTCTTTTACGATTTCATGTTCATATACTTATATAATATAACCATTACATTCCTGCAAATGTTTCACGGATTTGGGTTTTTATTTGGAAACCCACACCACATGTATATGTCATTTATTGGAATCTTGATCATCATATATATTATACTTGTGGAAATCTATTGATGTCATTTTTATGCATGCTTCTCATCCTTCAATACCATCCATATCTCCATATTCCGACGCAAAGCATGTCGGCATGGTGATCATTACGCTTATTCATGCAACCTACATTCCAAGTTATGGATAGGAGATAACGGGGAAAGCCATCGTACCACACACATATATACATGTTCTGACATGTTTGTGGAAGTCCAAACGTCAGAAGATGCATGCAAGGCCCGTTGTGATTATTAATTAGTAAATGAAGCATAATTGCTGAAAGTTGTTGATATAGGATGAAGCATAAAAATTTAAAAATAAAATAATAATGCTCTTATAATGCCTTTCTGTGGGTGACGTATAGGTATGGTATATATATATATATACATACACACACACACACTAACTTTAAGGTGTTGATTGTCATTGCAGGCAAGAGCAACAAGGAGAGGCTAAGCAACCAGAAACGGAAAAGCAATCTGAAGAAAACAACAACAACGGCGAACCGTTTGTAAAGGTTTAGTGATTCGAGAGGCAACTTAATTTCTGGCAAGTATTCATTCATATTATTGTATAATCTGCTGAAGTATCATAATAGAATTCTAGAGAGATTCCGTGCATTTTGATTAGGAATTTATTGCGCTTTTTTTAAAAAAATTTTATAAAAAAAAAAATTACTTCCCTTTGATGTGCTGCTTTGATGCCCTTGCCGTTTGGCTAACAATCTTCAAATGGATTTAGACCATATTCATTTATTAGACCATACTGATCATATGTTTAGACTTTCTCATTTGTGGATGCAGTGGCAGATGGGTTGAGGTTAGGCAATTTGTCTGTCCGAGCCAACTGTTTATTACATGTAAGGTGAACGATCTATCTGATAAATTTAGGTTGCTTTTTTTTTTTTGTTAGGCAGTTTTGTTTAGTTTAAGTTTCATGAAAATGAACTCATACTTTTGTTATCGACAGAGATCATTTTAATACAATGAGCGTCAACATCTACATGAATACATGCATATAGTTGATGATAAAAGATGTGTGCATCATTTTGAAAAATTTTCACATTAGGGTGTTTACAGGCATGCATGGGCTGGATTGTTTTGAATCTACACATAGCTTGTGCTTAAAATTTTTAGATCAAACCAATTTGGAAAATTTTGAAGAAACCTAGCAAACCAACCTGTTGAAAACTAACAAAGACTTTGTTTTAAACTTTTTTTTTTTTCTGTAATCAAGATTTGCATAAACAAGCTTTACAGTAATGCAGCTCATTTCATTGAGTCAAAAAAGCTGTAATAGCAATTATCAAGCCAAAAACAATTTTGTATTGGGTATAGTGGTATACATTTAAATACAATATCAATGATAGCCAAATTCAATTTTTTTCCTGGATTCAGTTAAAGCGTAGCATATGCAGTATCTACATGCCTACACCACTCTTTCACATGAAAAAGTGATTAAAATGCAAGGGGGAGGGTAACAAAAAGATGATTTTGTTTTTTTAATCAAGAAATTCCCTTACTCCTGACTGAGGGTATTTTGTTTGTAACAGATTGAGTTGTGTGTCGATGTAGAATTTTATACCTTCTTTTGTGCATAATGAAAATATCTCCTAACAGATTAGAAGATCATTTGCCTCATTGGTTTTTCCTTTCTTGTCTTGCAGTATTAAGTATAGGTTCAGTCAAATTCTCTGCACTGCCAGCTTCCCTTGTTCCGAAGATGAACAAACGGTCTTTTACTACAATTGTACCATCGGTCAAATTTGTTGTTTTCCAGACCAAGAAATATTCTGTTTGATTGCAAAGAATTCGTGGTGTAAAAGTAAACAAAGGATAAGTTGAGAATGTAGTTTGGTGTCTTTTTTTTCTCTCTCCCTTTCTTAATATTGAAGCAACTCCATTTTCCTTTTGCGAAAATTGAACGAATCAACCAATTTACATTTTTTTTTTAGCTAAGAACACGAAACTGTTTTCTGATTCTGCCATTGGTGAAGTACGTGCATACCCTCGGAGTAAACAAGAATTGCTCCCAGCTTTGAGCATCTCTTGTAAGTTGTACCCAAAAAAACACTTTGAGCTTTGCATTAAGTATTTAAAGTGAAGAACGTAGGTTAGCAGGATACTCTATTTGGAGTTTATGATGATCTCGCAATGAAATCCTTCCTGTCAAATGAGCTTTGAATGGATGAACCAGCTTGGTGGTGGAAATGGATAAGAACTGCTCAATACCCAATTCCCAATTCTTGGTGTTCCTTTTCTGGAAGAATTGAAGAAGAAAACACAGCTTTATTGAAAATGTTAGCAGCTATCTCAAAATGAATAACAGAAGATGATAGATTGAAGTCGAAACTGTCTCCTTTCTTTCCTGTCCCCGAGACTAACTCTGCCCTTTAATATGCAGCTTGCTTCCTCCATTTTTTTTTTTTTTGAAATTCCCGGCTTCACACCACCCTTTTTGACCTTGAATAGCAATTTGAATGAACATTAGAGTAACTTCCTTTCACAGTACAGAAAAAGTACCAGAGATACCAAAAAAGTAACAATCAAAGCATAGTATTGTGGCAACTTCAACTATCTAGAACCTGTCACTGTTTGACATGATGCTATAAAGGCTTTAATTCTACTTGTGAAACAAGGACATTTGATTAGAACAAAATGTAGTAAGTAATCTATAGATAAGTAGCTAGATTTAGCTATACATTTTGAACAAATCAATATCCAAGCAACGGTAACCGCAGGATGAGTATTTATGCCATTTAGTTGCTGCTCGTGTGTTTTCTATCATGCTTAGTTGAGTTCAATTTCCCTCGAGTAAAAACATTACAGGTATTTTCCTACAGTCTCAATTACTCAAATTTTTGCACTGGAGCCGAAAGTTTCAACTCATATGCAGCTTGAAAGAAATCTGCTGCTTGTTGTAATGAACCTTCCCTTTTTGAAACCAATCCAAGGTTGAACCACGCATCATGGTTTGTGGGTTCTAATCGCAAAGCATTCATTAAAAAGCTTCTTGCAATTGGAAGTGATTGCATACCAAGTTTCAGCAACAATTCTGCTGTTGAAATGATACTGGGAATGTAATCTGGTTCTATTGACAATGCGACTGAAAAGGAAACAAAGGCCTCTTTGTATAATGATTGAGCTTCAAACAAAGTACCTGCAATGGTGCACAGCCATGGAATTGCAGAATAGTGATTTGTTAATGTATGGTGTTACCATGTGCATAAACACAATGCAGAAACATGCAGTAGTCAACAATAAAAACCTGAGCAGACAGGTTCTTTACCTGTAATATGCCAACTTTTTGGAGAAAAAAATTCTATCAACTGGGCTTTGTCAATACAAGCTTTTGCATCAAGCAAGGAACCAACATCTGCATAAATGGTAGCCAAATCCTGCCAGGCTTCCATTTCCAACTTCCTTTCTGTTAATGCCTGCCAAGAGTGGTGAAAAAGTTAGAACGAAATTCTTCTTGAGATTTCAGGAAAAGAATTTAATCATTACCCTAACAATAATTAAAAAAAAAAATTGTCCCTGATAATTAATTCTCAATCTTCCACTCCAAGCATAGGATCATCTTTGGTCATCCAAAATGAAAATTCTAGCACATAAAAATTGGGAAAGGGGGGGAATGGGGGAGTTTCTTTTAACCGATACTAAAAAACCTTAGAAGTAGTAGTTTTAATTAACTAGTCTAGACATAACCCTCTTATTTTTTTAGCAGCTTCCAATAGACAAGTGCCATTGCTTCTTTTCAATCAACTTTAATATCAGTCTATACAAGGGATATTATGGAGATTTTCCCTTAAAAGTAATACACACCTCATGCCTGAATGCTTTTGCTTGATCCAAGTTTTTATCTTGAAGCCAAACCTCCTTTTCTGCTTGAATTAGTGCTAACAAGATTCTGTAGGTCTCTATTGCTTGTTTGGGCTGCTGCTGAGCAATTTGAAGCACCGCTTTCAATCTTAGAAGTTCTAGCTGATCCACCTTCCCAGCCTCATCTAAAGCAAAATCAACTATAGTTTCAGCATCCTTAAACCGCTGCTGTGCAGATACTATGAGTGCTAACAGCTGCCAACCTCTTCCTGAGCTGCCAACAGTCACATCTGAGTACATCATTATATTGTCATAAGCTGCATCCAGATTCCTTTGAATTGCATTTTCCAGTCCAAGGCTGAATATCACTTCCGGGTCACCATTTCCATGTCCAGCAGCACGGTTTAGAAAGTTCAAAGACCCTTTTTGAAATATGCTTCTTTCAGAATCCAGTACAGAAATTCTAGCTGCAGCCCCATAGCAAACACCAAGAAATTTGTGGCCTTGACCCAAAAAATGCTCATTTTGATGCTTGGCTAGATCAATAACTTCACGTGAAAATTTAATGCCTTCATGAGCATGGCTGGGATCGTGGGAACACAGTTTTGCTCCAAACAAGAATGAAGGAAAATGGGGTCTATGCTTTGCCTCAGAACTACCACAAGCCTTCGTCAAAAGGTTCAATGCTACTTCATTATGTCCTGCTGCACTATAACACAGAGCAAGAAAGTACCACCTCTCAACTCGATCATAGATACCTGGAAGGATCTGCTCTACATGATCTGCCAACGACTCAAACATCTCAGTAACTGAAAGTGCAAATGTAAGATGATCCATTATTTCGGCATCCCAGTCAATTTCCTGAATTGCCACCTTGCTCATGAGTATTAATAGCAAAAGTATTGCTTCTTCAATGTTACTCTTGGGTGGTGTAGGACCCCACTCTTGCAACTGAGAGGGTGGGCTTACTTCAACACCACCATAGAGTAGCATTGTAGCTAAATCTTTTTGTAAACCAGCCAACCTCCATTGCTCCAAATTCCATGGCTTGACCAGAGCACGACGATATGCAGTGACAGCTTCATCTAGAAAGCCTGCCTTGATCCATAGGTTTGGAAGCAACTCCAATGCTCTGTGGAACATTTCTTGCAACTTACAATCTTCACCAATACCCTCGGGCATTCCATTAGGAAGGGCAGATTCAACGGTATCCAGAATTATTCTGCACTCCTTTGCAGCCTCTGATAAATAAGAAAACATCAGAGTCACTAGAACCGGCACCCTTGAATGCAAAACCTCTCCTCTATATAATCTACATAATAGAGCTAAATTTATATGCACTTATATGATGCTTCATATAGAGAAATATCCAAGATCCATTTCCTTAAAGGACGAAACTTTCAATATTTCACATGCAAAAATTACATCATTTAGCAAAGCCATGCTTAGTCAAACATCATACAAGCATATGAAAATCCTCTAAAAAGAGATATAAAGGCAGTAATACCAATGTATTGCCCAAGTTCCTCTAATGATCTTGCTTTAAGCAGAATTGCCTCAAGAAGCAGGCTTACTGAATGCAATGACATCACATTAGGAATCACAATGATGTCTGCCTTGGAACGTGGTTTTCTTTGCTTGGTTCTTTCAGCAATTGCCCTGATCATCCTTGGAGTCAAACCCTTGATGTCTATACCTTGAAACACTTGAAGGGCAGCCTCAAAATTCCCTCTTTGGTATTCAAGCCTCCCCAGTAAAGCCCTAGCTTCCTGAAATTCATTCAGAAAGAGGGAAAAAACTTTTTTTTAAAAAAAAGGTCTGATATTAGCTGAAAAAAAATGCACGACATTTTGATCAAACTAAATTCATATAGAAAGAAACACAATTCTACCTCATAATTTAACGAAAGAGCTTCTTTTAGAGTAGATTCAGCTTCTTCTATTTGGGTTTCATCGAATTTCGATTCCCAATCCCCAGTCCTAGAAGAAAGTCCACTGGCGGAGAAATCCCTTGTTGCGAGGGAATCCGGCGACTGTGGCGGCTCTTCAAATTTGTATTGATCCCCGGAACAAGCGCACAACATTTTGGAAAAAAAGAGCAAGAGGGAGAAAAAACAAAAAAAGTGTGCAACTTTCCCTTGAAAAATGAGGCAACAACAATCACTTCTCAGCGCGCACGCCTTCAGGACACCTTTAAGAAACATGTTTCTGTTAAAACTCATCTAATTTTGAACTACAATTGTAAAATGATCAACACAACTGAAATAACTGAACTGCACAGTGATGATGGCTAGTGTAGTGTCTAAAGCAATCTTGATGTTAATGAAGAATGCCACAAAGTTCCCTTTTACCTTGAAGTTGAAATATTGCAATTTGTGTCGTGAAACAGCTAATAAACACAATCAACTCAGAAAGTAGCTTATCAAACAACGCAAATGATAATAAGTTGGTCTAACAGAAAACCAAACCCCATCATTCAGGGAAAGAAACAAGCAAAGCAAGCTTCGGTTGTTGGTAGAAGGAAGTGACAAGAGAGAAGAGGGATAGAGACATGAGATATGACAGGTTTTTGAAAATCAACGATGGCAGGTCAGAAAAAAGTGAAGAGGACAAAAGGTCGTGCAGCTAAACACGGGTGAAGTGGGGGGTGGGGGTGGTGAATGAAAAGGGCGAGACAAACAATGAGAACAGAGCTTTGGACTTACCACAGGGAGCTCAGATTCCAAAGATGTCAACTTTAGCGGTCTTCGACACCATGAAAGCTACCCTTCTCTTCTGCTGTTTCTATGTTTCCCAAGAGGGACCAATCCCAAGCTTAAGCTTATGCAAGCAAATGTTATTAACTGGGTTCAGAGATCTGACTTTTATTTCTCCCTCTCTCTTTATTTAAAAAAAAAACAAAAAAATTATGACTTTTTGAGTGCAGAAAGTTTGCTAGTGGAATAGGCTAATAGGAGGGACAAAGTTCAAACTATGGGGATATGGTTTGCGTTCAAATATTAGTTCAGTTTTTAAAAAAAGGAAAAGGCAAAAATGGGCGCCCGGGGAGTAAAGAAGTTGTAAAGTGAAAGCTAAAATCCAAGAGGGGAAGGCAAGGGCTGTCCATGTCCTGTGCTACTACCAAGAAGCAACGGGGCAGGCTTTGTCTACCATTCGTTGTGGTGCATGATGTACCTAAAATGATAGCCGTTGATTTAATATTAAATTAGATAAGGGCAGGAAACAATTATTGGAAACTGGTTGAATAAGTAAAATGTGTAAAGAGTTGTAAATTTAAAATGTGGTCCTGAAAAGAAAAAAATTAATGTGTAGTTAATTGCAGAAATTTCCATAGCTTGTTTTTAATTAATGAGCTTTCACGAGATAACAATTAACGAAAAAGCACTTGATGTGAAATTGCTTTGAGGGAAACAATAGCAGCAACTCAAAGGAAACAATGGCAACAAAAGAAAATCATGGCATCGACAACAAAATCCCACCAATGAAACCATGGCAGCAAAAGAAAATCCCACCGACCAAAACACAAAATCACTCTCTACATTGCAAAAACAAATTCAAACCAACTAAATCAAACCAAAATCTCAAGCATGCACCACCAACCACCACCTTGCACCAGCTCTTAGTCGACAAACAATGGCCATGGTTGCCGTACAAACAACAACTCAGCACAACAAAGCTCTCGGTGGACGAACCCTACTCAACACCAAACACTCAACATCGCGCAGCTCAAAGTGCAAATCACAGGGCTTCGTCTTCCAATGCAAATCACAGTAGTTGAGTTCAGTAAAGTGTTGAATGAATTACTTGTACGGTTCTACCAAACTTACAGTAGTTGGGGAATGGGGATCTACAGGATGGTGTCATGTTAATAGAATAAAAATTATTTTACATTTTTAAAAGAGAGGTTAGTATTATTTATATTCTTTTTAAAAAATATAATTGAATAAAAAAAAATAATAAAAAATATATAATAAATAATATTAAATAAAATATAAAAAAACGTATATATTATTTGATATAAGAATATAAAAATTATTATTTATATAGTAGTCATAATTTAGAAACAAAACATAGAGCATGTTTTTTCACGGAAACAGTTTTTTTATAAAACAAAATTATTTTATCAGTGTTATAATATATTTGATAAAATTAATTTTAATTTTTACATAAAATTTAATGTATTATAAATATTTTATTTTATAATACTAAAATTTTAACTTATAATTTTAAATTTTATATTATTCTTTACAATTTAAATACATCTTTGATAAAACTTTGATTAGCTTTTTTTTTTAACTTTTTTTTGGAAAAATATTGTTGTAAAAGTGTTTAATCATATTTCGACAAAATCAACTTTAATTTTTACACAAAATTTAATGTAAAATAATTTTTTTATAATACTAAAAATTAAAGTTTATAATTCTAATTTATAAATTATTTCTTATATTTTGAGATATAAATATTATTTTATTCTTAATCAAATAACTTTTTTTAATTATTTTATATATATTTTAATAATTTAATATATAAAAATAATTTTTTATACTAACTAAATAAAATAAATTAATTTAAAATTATTTTTTAACTGATATATCTAAATATAAAAATAAATTAATTATAATCGATTATAATAAATTTTTTATAATAATTAATTATTAAAATTTTTACAATTAAATCAAACACACATATTTTTATAATAATAAATCAACGTTCAGTTTTCTATGCTCCATGATTTTTTATGGGCATGTAAGAAGAAATTCTTTAACCCTTTGTTTGTTTTAAAAGAAAATAAGTGGAAAGAAAATGAGAGGAGAGAAAACAATCAGAATATTCCTTTTCATTTTGTTTGGATGTGCAGAGAAAATAGAGAGGAGAGAAAAAAATATGTGGGACCCGCATTAAAACTTTTCTCCTCTCTTCACGAAGAAAATGAGGGAGAATGAAAGCTAGCCTCTGAAAATGACCATCATACCCTCATGATGGTTATCAGAATATGGCACAACCGTAGGCTCTGTCTTTCTTCTCTTCCGTTTAGCTCAGCAACTCCACCAGATACTCCCTCCACCTTCTTCCCTCGCGTCCCTGTCGTGCGACGGCAGCGCACAGTCCCTCCTAGGTCCAGCCGTGGGACGCTATCGACCGTCTGTCCTCTCCTCCAGTCGTGCGGCGTCCTTGCTCCGTGGTGGAGGCTCCGCTCAGATCTAGCTGCTCCACTCAGATCCAGGCCCGCCGGTCAACTCTAATCGTGCGACGCCGCGACGTCCTTGCTCCTTTGTCATCGCTCCGCTCAGATCCAACCGCGGAGCTCAGATCCAGCCGTGCGAGGCCAACGCCGTGTCTCTCCTCCGCTTCTCTTTGCCACCAGTTCTCACTTTCTGGTAAGAAAATGTTCTTTGTTCTTCACCCACTTAATTTCAAGGTTTATTCAGCAACCTTTTTCAAATTTTTTTTTAAATGAAACTATGAAAACTTCTCCTTTTTTTCGTTATTTATTTTGCTTTGTGAGTCTGTTTGATGATATAATGCTGCATAATTATTGTGGAGTCTGAAAATGACAGAATATGAGAATTGATATAATGCTGCATAATTATTCAGGAGTCTTGAACTTTCCTTCGGTTCCTCTGTTGAAATCTTGTATTGCTGTATGTACATGGATTATTGGGAAGGATTTATATTTTATAATGCTACAGGAAGTGAAAAAATCACAGTTAATTAATGTACTTTTCCATATTAACTTTTGTTTATTTGTAGCTGTACTAATGTTAATTAGGATAAAATTGAAACCACCTGACTATTGATACCTCCAAAGCTAGTGCAATGTTATTATGCAAAGTGAAACCGTTAGGGACCACACAATGCTAGTTGCTAACTTGTCTTCTTCTTCAGCAGCACGTTTGGTTTTTGGTATGGTAAGTGTTATAAATGTTGGTACTTATTAGTTATAACATGACTCTTTTATAGCTTCTTTTCTACATGCTTAAATTTATAGCTTCTTGAGGTGGATGTTATTGATGGTCAAATTCGGGAATTAATAATGTTGTACTTATGTTATATTCTATTGAATCACAGTCAAAGTTTTTAAATAGAGTTATGATTTCCCATTTAATTATGTTAATCCTTGTAGGTAACAGTGCTACTGGAGCTATTGCTGGAGGAGTTGTTGTGGGTGCTGCTCTGTTGTTTGCAGCCCCTGCAATTTGGATATGGTGTGATGCTTCTTGAACTAATAACTGGACAGAGGGCTTTTGATCTAGCACGACTTGCCAATGAAGATGATGTCATGTTGCTTGATTGGGTTGGTATTCTTGTTGCGAAAATATGTCATTTGTACTTGTTTGATGTTATTTAATTGTACTTGAAAAACTTCTGTTAATCTAGTATCTTTTAGTCCTATTACATGGTTCCTCATGATCGAAAATTTATTTAGCATATCAATTCCTTGCTGAATTTTTTATTTTTATTTTTGTCCATGCTTTCCAAAGTCCCTTTTTCAACAACTAAAGATTTTCCTTATGCTAATTGAAAAATATGCTGCTCTTTTTAAATTAACTGTCTTATGTATTTTCCTAAGTTTTATGAGGTTGAAGATGAATCAAGAAGGGAAATCATATTGTTAAAGGAAATATTTATTTACCAAATATTATTCCAATTTTCTGTACTAAATATTATTTCAATTTCCGTTCTTTTTATTTATTGGTTTCTTATGAAGATGTAATTGATAACTTCATTACATGGTGAGGAGTTCTTGTTTATTTCTTGCCATAAATTCCTAGCTGAAGTTTTGAAAGCCCAATTTGTTGCCTATTCTGGTTATTTATTGTTTGTTTAACTAACCTTTGCTTTAAAAGTGCAATACTAAGTTTCATATAGAATCTCATCTTTGTGGCTGTTCTTTAGTTCACTGGTGTTAACACCAATGACTAATGGTCATTGTTGGCAACTAACATTTTTTTCAGTTCAGGTTAAAGGACTACTGAAAGACAAGAGGTTGGAGACACTGGTGGATGCTTCTTTACAGGGCAATTATGATGAGGAAGAGGTAGAGCAGCTAATCCAAGTGGCCTTACTGTGCACACAAGGCTCCCCTATGTAAAGACCCAAGATGTCTGAGGTGGTCAGAATGCTAGAGGGTGATGGTTTGGCGGAAAAATGGGATGAATGGCAGAAAGAGAAGATGATCCGGCAAGATTTCAACCACGCCCAACACCACATTGCTAATTGGATCTTAGACTCAACTTCAAATATCCCACCAGATGAATTATCAGGTCCTAGATGATTTTTTAATATTCTACCGGCAAGCGAATGTACAATCCTCCAGCCTGACAATGCTTTCTGTTTGAAAGTTATATACTACTGATTTATGCATATGATTTTCACCCTATGTATTTTCTTTTCATCTTTTTGAATTATATTTATGTTCAGATCACATGCCCTTGATCATGTTGTGATTATTAAAGAAAAGAAGTAAGAAATTTGTAAATACTATTGGGTGATGAAGTGGCACGGTGAAGTGTAGGCCACAAAGCATCCATCACTTTGTCATTGTATGTATGTTAGAAATGAGTATAGACAAGATATAAATGAAATTCTATATCGTTTTCAGATATATGTATATGGATAGCAGTTTTGGAAAATATTACTTGGGTGGTGGGTTGATGCCTGCTTCTTCAAAGTTAGGCACTGCATTGTCTGTGGAAAGATGCCTGTCTTCTGGATGATAATGGAATTGGTTTTTCACTTTGTCTTTGGATTGACTTGCCACCCACCCACGGTTTCTCCTTGAAGCCCAATATTGTGACTTTGGAAAGCCCACCTTGTGGCATTTATTTGCCTACTCTTTGCATGTCTTGGGTTGCATGATTTTCTACTTAAAAAAAACCCAAAAAAATAATCTGGGACTATGACTGTGAGTTTAATAAATCATCTTTCTATGACTATGAGTTTAATAAATCATCTTTTCACTTGTACTAGAAAAGAGTTTAATTTGGGACTATGAGTTTAATTTCCAGGGGCTTGTACTATTTTAGCTCAATCTTCTGCTTGATTAAATGACAAAGCAAAGGGTTATGGTAGGAGTTATATGCACATATATCATTGATAATAGAACAGTGTCTTATTGGACAAAATAGATCACTAATTCACTGCAATTAATTAAAGCTAATGACTTTAGATAAGTTAGATTACATGGATAGAAAAATATTTGAACTTTTATTTGCTCTCAAAATAAATAAGGGATGACAGTTATTACATTGAGAGGTAAAACAAAGAAAGAAATAAATTCATTTTTTACATTACATAAAGGGTATATTAGTCATTTTATATAATTTCATTTTCTTTCTTCTCACTTTTCAACCAAACAAAGAAAAGAAAAGTTTTCATTTTATTTCTTTCCTTTTTTCTCTTCATCCAAACAATAGGAGAGAAAATATAATTTTCTCTTTATTTTCTCTCCTCTCTATTTTCTCTCTTCTCATTTTCTCTCTTCTCATTTTCTCTCCTCATCCAAACAAAGCATAAATGTAGTTTATTGTTTTGGCTTTTGTTAGTTGGTAACTTTAGGTCGCCTCGATAAGGAAATAAGTAAGGAGGAATTGCATTTAAGAACTATAAAATAAATTTATTATTTATAAGAAATGCTCTAAATTCTCAATAAAATTTTGCTACTACTTGTCTCCTGACAAAGATGGAAGGAAGGGGACACCAAGATCATGGCTCCTTAATCTTTAAAACGCTCTTTAAAACAAAAATTGAAATTTTGTTTAATATAAATTTTATATTTATTATTTTCAAATTTATCAATATCATAAACACTAACTCTTCACCAAAATAAAATCTCTTACTTCCGCCACTAATTGTGACCCAAAGTCACGACTCACATGGCATGACAGGCAAGAAATTTTTTGGTAGCAAGAAATTAAAAAGAAAAGGATGTCAACTATTGGAACGTATGTAAAACTTGTTTGAACGAGCCATGTATGTTATTTCATTTTCCAAAACATAAATAAATACAGGTTTTTTTATTATTTTACTTCAAATTATTATTATTATTTAACAAAGGGCGATCTAAGACCTTGTGTACAAAGGGAGAAGGCAGCCTTAATGAAAATAAAGTGACCTCAATAAGATTTAAACTCATATTCAAATAGTCTTCAAATAAACATGATGTCATTTTAGCTAAGCCTTTTGAGCAAATATATCATCTTTTTTTTTTTCATATTTTATATAAATATGAGTTCTTTCAAACAAAAGTTTGATATTTAGACCAATAATAACATGGTTGATTATAATTTGCACACTTCAAACTCCAGTTTGGATATACAAACTGTTTTATCAATAAATAACATATTTTGTAAACTTATGGTTAGACACTTGAGTTGTATTTGAACATAACTCTGACTCCAAAACCACGGTTAGAATGAGATTAAAAAATAAAAATAAAAAAAATAATGGATCAACAATAATTTACACACTAATCTATAATAATCTAAACATTTTATAAGTCTTACACCTTTAAAAGTTACCAATTAGTTATATTAAAAAAAAAAAATCAGTTGGTAGAGTTCTATAAAGATAAAGACAAAGACTTAACATATATATATATATATTAGAAATAGACATTACTTTTTTTTTCTTAGGTGAGTCACTGATGAAGAGAAAAGAATAAAATGAATTTGTCTTTAAATAAATAATTAAAATTTTATTTACATTTAAATTATTTAATAAATTTAAATTTTTATATATTTTATTAAATTAATATAAATATACTTTTATTTTTTAAAAAAATAATCATACATTATTTTTAATAATGTATGTACTATTTATATATTTTTTAATTTTTTATACTATCAATTAATTATACGTAACTATATATATGAATTTTAAAGTAATTATGATAAAAGTCAAATATTTTTAATCAGGTAATAATGTATAATTAAATGAAATTATAAATTTTTTTTTACGCTAACAATATATTTAAATTAAATTCTTACAAAATTTTATGTACGTTTTTTGGTAAACATTTTATCTACGTTTTTATAACTTCAAAAGAAATTAAAAAAAGAGCTTATTGCAATTTCAAAAAGAAGGTAGTCAAAATAATCTAATCTTTTTTTTTATTTATATTTTCGGTACAAAGTTATTTTTGTGGGCTCTTCAATTGACTTTGGATTGGTTTTTTTTTGTTTTTTAATATATTTTTTTGGGGAGCTTGTTACGGGCATAAACAAAGTGAAACCTCAATTGAGCCGAATAAGTTCAAACAAATTGGGCTTGTACCAGTCCTCGTGGGTTAATCGGAAACTCCATTGGGCCAGTGACGGAGTCCAAATGACTTTCTCCCACAATTTCAAGTCAAACCGAAAAGATTTTCTTCCCGAATCTAGAAGAGGAAAACGCAGAAAGTAGAAAGTGGATAGGTGGAGGAAGAAGAAGAAGAAGTGTTTAGAGTTAGAGAAAGAGAGTGAGGTGGTTGTGTGTGTATAGTATAGAAATAGGAATAGGAATAGGAATAGGAGCGTGCATGTGTTCAAAGATGCTCGGAATATGCATATGTGGAAGCAGATCAGAGACAGGGAAGCTGGAAAATTGCGACCTGATTGTTTCGCGAATCGCATAAAGTCCAATCGCGTTTCCGACCTTGAATTGTCCAATCACAAAGACGTTGTTTCCCCTCATAAAGGCGCCATCAACTCCCTTCAGGTGCTCTCTAACTCTTGTTTCTTCATACTTTCAGCTTCCCTTCCCTTCCCTTGTATTTCAATTTGACCATGAAATCAGATTGATTTGACAGAGGGAAGATACT
Source organism: Ormosia emarginata (assembly GCA_029884605.1). Taxonomy (NCBI): domain Eukaryota; kingdom Viridiplantae; phylum Streptophyta; class Magnoliopsida; order Fabales; family Fabaceae; genus Ormosia; species Ormosia emarginata. The sequence goes on from JAQQTP010000082.1 coordinate 71,909,040, forward strand.
TGTTATCTGCTGCATCCGATGCATCGATAGCTGTTTACGACGTTCAACGCGCCACCGATTACGAAGCGGGTGGTGTGATATCCAAACACAGGTGCATATTTGTTGTTGACAAGCAACACCAATTCGGCCATAAGTATGCCATATCCTCAGCTATATGGTATCCCATTGACACAGGCTTATTCATCACAGGCTCCTATGATCATCACATCAATGTTTGGGACACTAATACCACCCAGGTCATACTCTGTCTATATACTTTTTCATACATGCCTGCTCCATATGATATAATAGTCATGTTCAATTTTGTTTTTTTTTAATTATTTATTTATTTATTTAATTTAAATATGGGATTTAACTTCTCCATTGTATTGTGCAGGTGGTGGTGAATTTCAAAATGCCTGGAAAGGTCTATAGAACTGCTATGTCCACATTAGCAACATCTCACATGCTTATCGCTGCTGGAACTGAGGATGTCCAAGTTCGCCTTTGTGATATCGCTTCCGGGGCATTTTCTCACACATTGTCCGGTCACCGTGGTATGTCTATAGTTTAAACCATTTTAGAGCTAGTTTGAATACACTTATTTTTTTTTTATTTAAAAAAAAAAAGTACTTTAACATGTTTTTAAGTATGGTTGGATGTCACTTTAACAAAAAGTAGTAGCAAATACAAAAGCACTAAAACCACTTAATTCTGAAAAAAGTGGAAGGAGAAATGGTTCTTTAATACAATCTTATGAAAGCACTATTAAAATAAGTATTTCTTAAATATTGTATCCAAATACAAAATAATCTTTTTCTTAAAAAAAAAAAACATTACTAAAATAAGAGGTATAAAAAAAGCACTTTTTATAATAGTGTATCCAAAATAATTAGGTTTATTTGTTTCTTCTTGCATCTGTGTGATGTGTTGCTTTACATGTTAATTTAATTTGTTTCTCAGTTAGAATTGATTTCGAGGGGGTTAGTTTAGTACATCCTTACAGAATGGCTGTATTTTGTTGGGAGGATTGAAATATTATGGGACATACATGAAACGTTTGAAAGAATGGAAAATGCCAAATCCTTTAGATTAATATTTTCTGATTATCAGGACATGCTTAATGCACCAACATAAATTATATTTTTGTAATATATGCACTTCCAAGGGCTTGGGCGTGTACCTAAATTATGCACTTCAATATCACATGTTTTTTGTAATGGCAGATGGGGTAATGACTGTTGAATGGTCTACTTCAAGTGAATGGGTCTTGATTACTGGGGGATGTGATGGTGCAATACGTTTTTGGGACATCAGACGTGCTGGCTGTTTCCTAGTGTTAGATCAATCTCGGACTCAGCTTGGAAGACGCCCACCTATACTTAAACGCTCCATGATAACTAAGGTTTTTATTTTAGTTTAGCTTATTCTTTGTCTGCAAATAGTGAGTCTCAATAATGGTTGTTGCAATTCATGACTATTACACTTAACAGGATTCAAGTACAAAACTGCGTGCTGCACAAAAGAAACTTGCTAATGGGAGTGGCAGCAGACAATTGCCAATTGGTAGAGTTCCATCCAAGGGACCAATGAAGCAGAGATTACATCCAGGGATGCTTTCTTCTCAGGATCGTGCAACCGCTCATTATGGTGCCGTGACAGGGTTAAAAGTAACAGAGGATGGCATGTATCTCCTTAGTGCAGGTTGTTTTTTATTAGTTATTATATTATAAAATTATGAGAAGTATCTATGCAATAATGATTTTATATGGGACTCCATATTAAACTTGTTGGAACACAGGGTCTGATTCAAGATTGAGGTTGTGGGATGTTGAATCTGGCTGTGACACACTTGTGAACTTTGAAACAGTCCGCCTGCAAACAAACAAGCCTATTCAATTAGCCACCACTCAAGATTCAACCCTTGTTTTTGTTCCATGCATGAGAGCTGTGAAAGTACATCTTTCCTTTAGTTTATTATATATTTTAACTTTAAATCATATGTACAGATACAATGAGAATGACGAATACTGATCTCAATTTTGGATTATTCAGGCATTTGACATGTGGTCTGGGAACACATACACAACATTACGTGGCCACTATGAATGTGTGAACTCTTGCTGGTTTAATCAACTAGATCAGGTATGTTCATGAAGTGGTTGTTCATTTTCTTTCCCTACTCCTTCCTAATCAGTAGTTCATCAACTTCTGGTGGTGGTGGTGGTGAAATCTGTTAGGCTAGTCAGGTCTTCATGTTCAGTTTCCAATTAAACTCTTTCTACTGTTATAAATCCGGTCAAGGGAATGCAAAACTGAGTAGACATTTGCCTCTTTGCTCATTAAAATTTATTCCAAGTTCATTCTAATCTTCTATAATTAACTCAAACAGGAGACGGACTGCCTTTCTTTTTTTCTTTTTCCTTTTTTGATTTTATCCTTTTCTTCTAAATTTCACTTTTTATAGAAAAGGTAAAAGGAAAGAGATGAAGACACAGTGAGGGTGTAAATTGTGCATACATGTAATCATCAGACCTTTTTCTTCTTGATAAGAGGTGTATTATCTTTAGGAAGGAAAGAGACTTTAATTATGAGGATTTTCTAAAATATGACAACTCTTTGATCATGTTTAAACATGAAACTAAGATAAAGTTGGAAGATGAAAAAGAAACCATTCATATGAAATAAATCAACTAGAAGCCAACTGACGAATCACGAGGTAAATCATCCCAGTACCCCTTCCCCCAACTGATTACACTGTGGAAAGGTTCATTACTGATTCTTGGAAGGCCATTGCTTGTCTGGAGTCAGCGTTCTTTTGGCAAGAATTGAATGGATCCTAAGTGGAAAATATTTAGTGATTTCTTAACTCTTCTCTGTTAATGATGATCATCAAAATAAAGACTTCTAATTTATACTAATTATTTCAGGATAAAATAACCACCCGTAAAACAGCAGTGGCCCCAGATTCGATTCTCAATCTACTTGGACATATATGTAGCTATAGAATAAATGATACTATTCTCGAACTCTATTGAACTTCGTTTGAAATGTAATACTTTCTTGTAGAACCTAAATTCCATGTATATTTTAACAATTTTCTTTATTGTCACAGGAATTATACACTGGTGGAAATGATAGACAAATTCTTGTCTGGTCACCTACTAGATTAATTGCTGATGAAGTGGTACACACTCTTTAAACCAATATTGTTGAGAGTATCATGCATATATGCCAAGTGAAAGCACCTTCCAATATGTCATTGTCTGACCTTCTTGTGATGAACTGCAGGACGAAGGACCTGCTGACGATCAGGATAACTGGAGTAACTGAGTTTTGCCTCCATTTGTGTTACATCTTTTCATTGTTCGTCTTCTTCTGCCACTTGTGTTAAGATGTTTGTGGGATTTGTAAATGAAGGCTTGTTCTGGTTTTGGAGCATATGTGAATGTGAATCACTTAAAATGCAACACTGGAAAACTGTATACTAGTAGCCCATTGATAGTGTAGGTAGATATTTTTTTTTCCATCTTCGTTCAAATTTTTAGTCAGTGTAAATGTTGAATCGATTCCTTTCCTTGTAAGTTACAGCATAAATGCTTCTTTTGTAATGCTTTGCTAAAAAAAGTTGCTGTATAAGTAGACTCAGTGACATTGGTATTAACCTTTATAGTTTAAACAGTTACAGCTCTTACTAACTTCTTATTAAAAAACAAAAAAAAAGATGGTTCATCAATTGAACCCTTAAAAAAGTACATATCAATAATCAATAAGCATTTAATTTATTAATATAGCAGATAGTTTTATACAGATAGATCTTTATAGGATTTAACTATTCGTTTAATAGTGCATCAGCTTGGCCTATTTGCATACTGGGAGTGACTTATTCCCTCTTTAAGTATAACGAATATGGCTGTCTGTTATCCTTGACCAGTTGACTAGTGTTGTGTGTTGAGGTTCAGATTATTATATCCTTATTCAGGTACAAGATTGAATTACCTCGTGCAACCAACTTTGGAGTTTTCATGCTAACAACCTTGATTTATGTCAGCATTTATTTTTTTTGACATATTATTTTCTAATCATAGTCGAAACTCAACTAAATAATACAACTCGCAATTCCGAAAAATCTGTACTATTGGATTTTCATAAGGATTTATTTTTTTATTTTTTTATCTTTGACCAAGTATTTTTACAAATATTATTGTGAGATTAATTTCTTAACATTGCTATGATTATGAAATTTTCTCGACAATTATTTTTTCATGGGTTTAATATGGGATTTTGTTCTTTATTAATTATGACTAAAGTCGAACTAATAAATAGTAATGAATAATTACAAATCAAAATGACAAATAATTAGCCGCAATAACATTGTCAGACTTCATCCATCCAAATAATATATAACAAATGACCTCATTTTTGTTTAATACATGAAAGTCGTTACTCTATAACTTACACTTATAACTTGAATTTTAATTCATTCTCCATCTATCTCGTTGTTAAATCTTATGCCATTTATAATTCAAGTTATACATCACAACTATTGATGGAATGGTGGTAAACTAAGCAAAGCATGATTAATACATAGTTAGTTCTTCTAAGTCTAAACATTATTGTTGTTCGAAGTTAACATGAATTCAGTTCAATCAATTAGAGTAGTAAATAACACATGACAATAATACAATTTGATTCTTAAATTTGTAGGTCCACATTGGAATGGTAATCTAAAAAGAACAAAATTTGACTTCAATCTTTTGCTTTAATTCTTGCTTCTAATCCCATTTAATCTTCTTTTATTTGTTACTTTCAACCTCATTTAATTGAGTTAATAAACATATCAAGGGAGATTAAATGAGATTGGAGGCAATAGTTGGAACCAAATTTTTTTCATCTCTAAATTAATTAGGGACGTTAGAGAGGAGTTTGTAACCTAAGAATCATGAATAACAGATATAATAGCACATGTAATGTGTCCTCATGTATATATTTTGAAGTGTCATATCATATCATGTCTAACACAAAGTGTTCGGTCGATATGATAAAAAAAGAAGGAAAAAAAAGTTTTAGTGTTTAACTATTAAAAAAAAAAAATTGATCGTTAAGGGATGTACCTGCCATTTGTCTCATTAAATGAGTATATGCAAATCTTATACAGAGATGGCCATTAACATATATAGTACATTAGCAAGACTGTCACATAACTACGATTTGCACAACTAACTAGTCTCGATCAGTGATGCAATTAGCAAAACTAAACATAAGATGGTTATTCACCTGCTCAATACAAGGTCTAGACCAAATATAATCCATTGAAGGTTTCTTCAATGGTTTATGGCACATAGTGGATTCCTGGAAGTCTAGAAAAGTATAATCCAGAAATTGATACTTATCTGCATCTGTCATCGTTGCAAAGCCAAATGAGTTTGTCCAAGTGTCTACCACATCATGAGCAGCAGGCAAAATCATCCTCTCTACTCCAAAGTGAATCAACTGCTTCTCAAGCTCATTCATCAAGATGCGACACATTCCTTGTCTTCGAAACTGCCTCCTGGTGGCCACAAGAGGTACTTCTGCAACCTTGTGGCCATAAATCCTTAAGGTGGCAACAGAAATCACTTCATCATTTCTCTCCAGAATCACAGTGTAGAACCCTCTAAAGTTCAAACGATTAAATTCTGAACCTCTACTGAAAATAACATCTGCCACAATATCTCTCCCGGTGAGAGCATCAATTATTGGCTCAAAACACTCGTGCATTACTCCAAGAGCCACACTCAGCTTGCTTTCAATTTGACTCAAGCCTTCAAGGTCAACACAAGTATGACCTCCTCCGCCACTGTTATCACTTTTCATGGTCTTCAACAATGTCCAAGTAAGATTATCTGCACCCACAGAAATTGGTTTTCCTATAAGCTTTTGTAGACTGAAAAATATATTCTCACAATCACTATTGCAGAACCAATTCTCATTAGGATAGTTTTTCAGCTTAGCAAATCCTCTAGTCTTTAGGCACCCAATGTGATATTTGCGCTCACATTGGTCACAAACGAGAATACTGTTATCCACATGATTTGCTGCACAATTTTCACTGTACCTTGGTCGGTTGCATATTTTGCAACAGCACGGTGGGCAGAACCAATCACCATCAGGAACTTGCTCAAGACCTAGACAGCTGTGGTGGAATGAAGATGGACATCGATCACAGAGCATTAGTTCACCCCCATAATGACAAACCGAACAAATGTTGTCATTTTGGTCATGATAACTGTTTCCTTGCATCATAAAACCATGCATTTTTTTCTCCTGTGAAATCAAGGCTTCCCTTTGGCAATCCACCAATGATCTTCCATCTTCCAAGAAAATATTGGCTGCGGGTCTAGGTTTTGTACAACCGGCATGAGCCTCAAAGCGAGTGAGAGAGAATACCAAACCACAACAATCACAAGCAATGCCACTACGCAAGAGCCTTCCTTTCTTCACCACATTATTATTTCCACCACGGCAAATTACTTTCGCTTCTAGAATCACCACTTTGTTGTCTATCAACCAAGAGATAACTGTTCTAGGTTTGCGCAGCAAGGAGTCAGAACAACCTTCTGCCTCATCACCAACATGCCTCACTCTTTTGCTTGATCGTAAAACCCTACCTCTTTTATTACTTGAACTCGAGGCATCAAACTTGGCTTGAGATTGAACCACACCCATCGGAGGAGTCCACTCACTATCATCATCATCATCATCATCATCATTTGTCTTGCTTTGTCTTTTCTTGTTGCATCTTCTTGGCTGCACCCTAGTTTTCTTGCATTTTCTTGGTTGCAGCTTCAGCTTCAGTGTAGTAGTAGTGTCAGTGTGGGCTTCTGCAGAAGATGAAATCGGCGTAGTTGAAGAAGGTTCAACCTCAACGAGATCCCTTGTTCGGTGAGTGAAGAAAGCAACATTTTGAGGGCCGCAGCCTCCGTCTTCTATACAGCTTTTGCAGGCAGTTCTGAGAGAGTTATAACTCCTGCCATTGCGGGGTGATTGATAACGCAATTCCAATCTGCCTTTCTTATCAGCATACCAAAACGTCCAACCCAAAGCAGAGAGATGCTTCCTTGCTTTGGAGGACAGATCCCTATTCATGCCACCGTGCTTCTTATTATCATCTCCTGTGTATTCGTACCACTCAATCACCGCTTCAGGGCAATATTCGGGTTCAACAACGAGTACTGGACCCGAACTAGGAGCCATCAATTTCAAATGATCCTGCTTGCACCAAACTTGTTCATGCTTCATGCTCTCATCACTCATGGAATAATAATCCTGCCTATTAAGCCACACGGGTATATAAGTTAACATGAAATCAAATTAGGGCAGAAAGCTCTGCATTTTGAAAATCTTTTATGTATATCATTATCAATTATCAACAAATTTGAATTTCATGATATCTTCTAAAATTCTAGTGTGTTTTTTATTTTTTTTATCTGAGATCCTACTGTGTTTTTATATATTATATATATTTGGTTTTATTTGATTCTATATATTAGATTGATTGTTCGATTATATTGATGGATTGGTTTCGATATTGATTGCCATATATATATCATCTAAATGAGCTAATTTTAGTAATTGAGAAAGTAAAAAGAGATTATTATGGTATGTTAATAAGTAAAAGATAAATATGCCAACCGGTGACATCAGCACATATATTACACAAGGATTCTCACTCTCTCTATATATATTTTTTGGGTATCTCTTTATATTATATTGATCGATGATTAGGGAGAATAAATGTTTTCCTATACTTTTTTGAAAGCATTAATTCTATGAGTTTGTATCTTCTTTTTACTTACAACAATGACATGTTATTCTAATTTTTTTAAAAAAATGAAATGTTATTTATTAATAATATAGCGTATTGACTATAAACTGCCCGCATGCCAATTTATATTCTTATTTAAAAAAATAATGATAAAAAGTTATAAGAGTAAAAATTATACTAAAATTTTAATTGGCATTATGCCTCTGTCAATTCACATTTTTTAATAAAAAAAATTAATCTGAAATTTGAAAATAGATAATAAATGGATAGTGACAATTTTATAATAGAGGGACAAAAATTAGATATCAAAGTGAGAAATTCCTTTTATAATAGTAAGTATAGACAGGTATAAAATAGATACAGTGAAAAGTTGATACTTGTTAGAAGATAATTATAATTGAGGAGAAAAATGTATTTATAATTTTGTCCTTTTTATGTTTATCTTTACATTTTAAAAGAGAAATCAGATCCTCATAAAAAAAAAAATCAATCATCATAAAAAAATGAAAAATAAGATATATGTACAAATTTATATTTTTATAATTATCTTTAAAATTTTAAATGAATAATAATGTGATCCCTTCTTTCGAGAGGGTTTTGTAAACTTAATGTTGATGAGAGCTTTTTGAGCAACCCTTTGGATTGCTACACAATGAGAATAGTCACTGGTTGATGGGGTTCGCTAGTTGGTGAGTGTGACCACCAACTTGATAGCGAAACTTGTTGCACTAAAGCAAAGTTTACGTATTGCTTGGGAACAATGATTATAGGTTGCTTGTTTTGTGAATCATACTTTATAAATGTCTTGTACTTAGCAACAAAGCAAAACCCTCTTTTCTATATTTATTTTGTCCTCATCAGTGATATCTAAGAGTTGTTACAAAGAAATTGAAAAGTTTATTTGTTACATACTTTTTGTGAGGACAATAATTGTGGTGACCAATGACAGACTTATAAATTTTAAGCAATGGTGACAATTGACAAAGACAACACACAAGTATAAAAAAAATAAAAAAAATTCAAATGAAAAAGTTATTAATATAAAATGGTAAAAGATCGATTTACAATTATTTCTTCACACTTAATGATTTTTTATTATCAATATTATTAAATATTTATCTTTTTATATATGTACAAATTATCTTGATAGTTAATTACGTGAGATGTAACTTGAGAAAAAAAAATTAGATAAATTTTAATTTCTTTGTAAATATTCTTTTACTCATCATATGAGGATAAAGTTAGAAATATAAAAGAAATAAGAATGATAAATAACTATCATAGACAATAGATAAATTCCAAAAATAAATAAGAGCATGTGTCTCCATTCTCTTTAACATGAGTCCATCTCTCCTGTTGACCACCTTTTTAGATTTCTTATTTGTAACTCGCATCCTCCAAACTTAATACCCTTGTTGCTTGCTGACTTTAGGATAGTTTTATTTGTTTGTAGTTAGTTATTTTTGTTGCTTTCTACCAAAAAATTAATAATGTTAGTTTTATATATGTGTGTGTTAATTTTGAAAAAAACAAAAATTAAATACTAAAGGGAATGAATCAAAGTTTGAAATGTGGAGTAAATACCAGGGAATGGACCAAAGTTTGAATTGTGGAGCAAATACTTAATTGGATGGTCTCCTAGCTACCAATCAGGATCATGTTCACAGAATTAATTTCACAACAATGATTGTGAAGATACGTTGATAAAAAGAAAATGAGAAACATCTTTTTATAAGTAAAAAAATGTATAGATGACATGCAATTTATGAGTCAGATGACAAATATTACGAATAAAAAAAATGGAACAATTTATGAAATTGGAAATAAAATAAAATGAAACAATTTAATTGTCAGCTAATTTATGACGTGACAATTTGTAAGGCAGATTTATTAAGAATATTACACTAAAAAAAAAATAGATGTTACACATCAACTAGTTTTTTTGGTATATCATTAACTAGTTTAATAACTTAATTACACTTGTCATTATTTATTTGAGTTATTTTTCTGTAAGCCAATCATATTCACTTAACCTCCTTTTAACAAATTCTTCTTTATTATTTTAATTTCTTAGCCTTTTATCTTCCATCCACTTACTCATATTTACCAATTTATTTATCTAAGAAGCTCGGAATAATGAATTTTTATAAGTTGTTAAACTTTTCACATTAAAACTTTTTCTCTCGAAGCATTTTCACTTTAGTTTATTCAACTATTGATATTCTAACAGTCTATAGGTTTTGATATTCAAACCTTACTCTTTGCCAGACCATGGCTTCACCATAATTAATAAAATGAAATAATTGGTACTTGATTAAAACTCAATATTAGCTATTGGAATTATGTTATTATAGACTCAAGTTTTTGGTAAGTCTTACGTGACAACAAATTCATCATTAAATTTTACAATATATATATATTAAAAGGTAGATATTTGCTGCTTCTTAAAACAGACTTGGTTTATTGCATTACAATAAGCAAACGTGACCACTACATATTTACATACTAATGCTGTCATGAAGATTGCAGATGCCAACAAAATGAAGAGTTTTCTTGATGCCTTACCTTAATATAACGAAGTACATGCATAATATAATTTTTTTTTTCGTCAACCATATTATAACATTATAAATCTCATGTCATGGGGGTCTAGTTTACAATTGATTAAGTCAAAAGGTACAGAGCAGAAGTAAGTAACAATAAAGTATATGAAATGAATGATCGAATCCCCAAATGAAACATAATTATTGTTGTTCCTACTCAAACTCACACCTCGTCATCAACCATACTGACTGCGTAGTGGCCGAAATTTCTGCCCTGTTAATTAACAGAAGAAATAAATGAAGAAACAAAGCATCAATACAATATATTTATGCCGATTAACGTAAACCCACAATATATAAGATGATTGCATAATTAAACAGAGCTATTTGCAAGTACGACCAAATTTTGAAATCGCATAAGACTGAGAGCCTCAGCTAGCGAGTCACACACACGAGAAGGGTAAACCATATTATTCACATGTAATATTTAATCCATTGTTTCTTATCTTGTAGCAAAAAATATCATAATTGTCTAGATTTCAAATAGTATTTAATTAACCTATTTTCAATCAAGTATTTCAACAGGAAGATAAAAGTGAATGTTCTTTTATATGCTAAGGATGCCAACCTCAGATAACAACCGCTGCTTATTAAGTAATTGGGTCCTAGCCTTGTTCAGAACCGAATTTGGAGACTTAAACATTCTCTGCCAGTTAGAGAATGAAGCAGATCAGCGGATGATGACAAGTAAAAGAAAAAAGCACGTAACAACTGAGATTAGTCAACAGATAATATGATATTCAGTAACAAAAACGCAAGATAATTGATCACAATCACTCACACAAACTTACCTTTTCACCACCAGACATTCTATGTTCGTTGTTATTAAGATACTTCCTTTTCGGTGTGAAATTGAAGACATCATGAAGGAACTCATTTTCCTAATTTGCCAAGGGAGAAGAGGAAGAAAAAAGGGAAGAAAGTAACCATCAATATTATATGCTTTTCACAATAATTAGAAGCTTGCCAAAGAAAAATGCAAGAGAAAGCCAACCTGCATATGCTTAATGAACCCTCCTCCAAGAAAGTGCTTGATAAAATTCAACTGCAAAAATCTGGATGTCAAAATGCTAATACGGAAAAAGAGATTTTGTAAGTAAAAATGAAAATAAAAATGAAAGAATGCAAGAAAAACCTGTATCATTTGGGACCATGATGATGTCTGCAGTGAATCACTGCCAATCTTCATTGAGATTTCAGGAGAGTAACCATACTAGTATCACAAGGTAAGATCAGTACAGAAGCCTCTGCTCCACAAGCAATATATCTTCTACTCTCAGAGAATAATATTATTTAAAAAAAGGAAAAAACTAACATACCTCAAAAAATTCCAAGATATCTCGGAACAAGGTCCTCTGACTATTAAGATCTTTTTTAGAAGAACCTTTTCCACCAGCCTCCACAGAAAGGTTTTTGCATTGATTAATGACCTTCCCTTTCAATCCTTGTAAAAATATGTAACTTTCCTGCGGTATACTCTCTTCTTGAGTTGTATCACTTGCACTCTTTTTAGACTCAGCAGAAAATTTATCTATAACTCCAATCTCAAAAATTAGAGCCAGGGCTTCGCCAGCAGCAATACGTACAGACCGATCTTCCTTGTCTAGAAGACTAGATAAATAAGATATTGAACTGCATCAAGCCATCAACAATAAAAACAATAAGTTGGATCCGAGGCAGTGCTACATGGAATGTGCTTCTATATGGTATGGAGTACAGGTACAGGTATACACTGTCACTACAAATAAAACATAGATATAACGTAAATTTAAAATAATTAATCCTGGCCCATATAATATCCTACCAGGACTCTAATTCTACCTACCATAACAACCTAAAAATTACCTAAAATAAGTAAATAAAATCCCTAGAAATAATTCAGGCAAAATAACGGTAGAATCATCAAAATCAAAATATAATTATGATTGCTCCCCCCTTTGTAATTCACCATATACAGTTCCCAACTTTTCTCATTACTTGATACAAGAGGTAGGCATGGTTTGCTATTTCGGATTGCAATTCTCTTCAGAATAAATATTTAAATATCAAATTTTTAAATTAAGTGATAGATTTGATATGTCAAAATAGAAAAGATAACCGTTTTAACTCAAATTTTAAACCTATAATAATTTCAGAATCTTTCAATTCAACTAATATATTTTAAATTTTATGAATAAGCTTTTGCTCTTTATCCATTTTTCCTGCCCTCTTATACATTTTGTTCCAAGATGCATGAGATGTGTTTCTCAAGTCTCCATTGCCCTTCCCAATACAATCCCTCATCCTCCTTTCCCTCTCCCCTCCCCCCTATTGTGATACAAAAATAGACATGGGCTATCTCTACCTCTTTTACATGGAGGTGCAAATAGTTTCAAGTTTCTCAAAACTCTGTATAAAAATGGAAGCACAGACTCTTTCTATTTCTCACTCAGCTCTCTTCCAAATTCACATACAATGAAGGCATCAACAAGTTGGGGTCACTACTACAGAAATCTAGATCGTGAATAGTCACTTGGGGATTTCTGGAAACAGTGGTCCCAGGTCATCTACGACATTAATGAGCAAAATAATTTACCTATCCAAAGCCTCTTATAAGATGCATGAAATGCATATTGGCACATTATCAAAAACGAGTGCAGGAATGGAATGAAAATGGATGCACAAGAACAGACTGTGCTTACTTTTGCCAATTTTTTGAATTTAGCTTCAAATTGCCCACAGTAGAGAGGAGAAAAGACCACGCAGACACCACAGCGGTTATTAATGGAGCAGAAGGTTTGACTGCAACTACCTAAACAATGAAATAACTGCAGCAGTAAATCTAAGGAAGAAAAATTAACCACACCAATATAGAAAGAAAAAAAGGTTATTGTCTTCATATTTAGAGTGTAAGCACTGAACATAACACAATTATTATCTCAAACACATTACACCTGAGTCAATCCTACTAACAAGGGCTGATCAGCAAATAAAACAAATCAGTATAGTTGAAACAGATGCCTACATTGGAACCTAATTTGGGATGGATCACTCGCCACATTATGTCCATTGATCGCTCTGTTTCCTCTTGATCATTCCCTCCAACAAAAGTGATTATAGCCAAGCACTCCAGCAACTATAAACATAAATAGCATTAAGCATAGAAGATTCAGTATCAAAGTCCCTAAAGAAATCACAAGGAAAAACTTGAACACAAAACTTTGCAATATTTCCAAACTTCTACTTACCGATGATATCTTTGAAACATCTGACCTAGATGCGAGAGATTCATCCAGAGGACGAACCGATTCTTCAAATATTTCACGTGCATTGTCACCACATCCAACAGTCAAGGCCAAACAACCTACAAATAAATATTCAATTAAATGAAGGCAATATGGAACATGTGCAAGTTACTCAAACTCAAAATCTTACCAATGGCATGAGATGCCAAAGCTATCTCCTTAGCTGACGCCTTTTTGGATCCTTTTTTTATTGAAGCAAGACACTGATGTAACAAGGTAGCAAATCTAATAAAGGAAAGCACCTCAAGGTTACACAAGGATCATACATAATTGGAATGAATACATCTTAGCTTGAAGTGATTAGTTGATAGATGCTTACTTCTTGTCCACAAACTGATGCTGCATATTGGTATTGAATGCCTCAATAATCGATGACAAAGCTTTCTCCCTCGTGGAACCCCTTGATCCAAACAAAAATAATTAAAATATAAATTCAGAAAAGCTGAAAATTTAGTTCCATCTCCATCTAAATCTAATTTTGTGATGGTAAAAGAGCTAAGGTAAGTAAAGTACCTTTTCTCATCCAATGCATCGAGAGCTTGGTCGAGCAAAGAATCTTGATCAAATTGCACTTCTTCAGTCCCAGACACCGACATAAGATCAGAGCGTGCAGTTGATGAGGAAGTCACGCTGCTATCATCATCGCTATCGAATATTGCAGCACTTTTACGTTGAGAATTACCTAACCATAAAAAAAAAACCAATAATTAATTTAATAATAAGAACCATTGAAACCAGCAATTTCAATTGCGTTAAATCAAAGCCATAATCAATCAATACTTAAAAAGAAACCCTAGGAATAGAAAAAGGGGGCTTACGCTTTCCCATGGTAACGGCTCCTTTGCTTTGCTTTGCTTTGCTTTGCTTTAATGCAATGTGTTAGAAAGTGTTACAGGATTGAATCGAAATCTGAGAAGGAGAAGGATGCACAAGTATGAGATTAGCAGAATTAAACGGAATTGAAATTGGGAAGAAAGCGGATAACAGAAACAACACTGGGTTTGACTCCGACGATGAATAGGCCATTAAAATTCTATGGTGAACAATTGGAATTGGAAATCTTCTCTCACAGACAGGGAAGACAGGGAGTAGGAATTATTATGATTATTGATTATTGATATATAAATACAGATGGAACCCTAAAACAGAGAGGCTTCTAAATTCTTATAAATTATTTTTCTTATTGTGACTAAAATAAAAGGGAATTATTCAAATTGGGTGGTGTGGATATTCGTTAGGCGTCTGGTTGCGTGGCATTTTTTCCACCTTTGATTGCTACCAGAGACACGTGGCTCGGATCTATCACCCCTACTCGCTTCTGCGGCTGCAGGGAACTCGTGACGTGACAAGGTTGTCTTCCTTGATTCTATAATATTCCACGTTTCCCTAACTTTCTGGGAAATCTACTATTGCTCGAATTAAAAGAAAAACACCTTTCTTGGAAATGTACTCAAGGTTTGAGTTTACCATATACCATGTGTCAATTAGAAGGCTTGAGGTTTATTTGACAAAATTGCCTGTTAGGAACATGGTCAAATACACTAAGTTAGGGTTTATAATCAATTAAAATTAAAAATAATTTGATTGTATTTTATTTAATTTAAAAATTAAACTTTATATTTGAAATTTATTAAAAAAATTAAGATTTAAATTGAATTAAAAATTAAATTTTATATTTAACATTCATTAAAATAAAAAATTATTTGATTTGATTTGATTTTATTGTTTTATATTTTTATTTTTATGAGAAATAATTAAAGATAATTATTAAGGATAAAATAATCTATTTATTTCAAACAAAATTAAATCTTAATAAATCCTATCAAATTTTATGAAATTTTTAAAATAAAATAAATGAAATTCATGTGATTTTATAAATAAAATTATTTTTTATTTTTTAACATTTTAAACATAAAATTTAATTAAATTTAATTTATAAATTAAATTATTTTTTATTTTTTATATTCTAAACACATTTTAAAAAAAGAAAAGAAAATATGTATTAAGGCCAAGAAGCATTAGTCACGTGTATCTTTAGGGTGAAATAATATTTTATGTATATATCAAATATATTAATTTTTTATATATTATTTTATATAATAAAATATTTAAAAATAAATTTTCATATATTTTTCAACCTTAAACTCGATTACAAAAATTTCTTGTTAATAAGTTATCGATAAATCATCTTCAACAAATGTTCACTAAACTTAGCACCAAAGTTAAAAAAATAATAATAAATTAAGGTGGTTATATTTTATTTTAAATTTTTATTTTAATATATTTTTCTTTAAAAAATACTTATAAGTTGATTAATTTTAATAGTAAAAAAATTTAGTAATTTATTTTATTTTAAAAATTTATCAAAATATAATTAAAAAAGTTGTATCAATACGATATCACACTTTAACAATCATTCATTATTAAATTTTGAAAAGTGAAACTCATTGTAAAATCTTGAATCAATAATAAGCTAATAACAACTTTGTTGACTCTTAATTATTTAATATTTTAATGGTGGAACTCAACTTAAGTCACCCATGACATGAATCAATAAGTATCACAACTAAGATAAAGTACGATAAAGTTTACGTCATCAAAAAAGAAAACAAATTAACTAAATTGACTTACAAGTAGATAAATATATAATATGTTGATAAATATATAGTTATAAATTTGAATTACAACTGACAATTTTTTGGAATTAAGCCATAAGGCCTATTAAATTAGAGAGACGGATTAATCAATGTGTATATAAATTAACTCAAACACCAATTGATTACAATAAAAATAAATAAAATAACTGACATCTTATTTTCACTATTTAATTTACTTTATGAAGAAACGAAAACATAAATTCACATTTTATTTCCTTTTTCCTCACCTCCTGAAATTTCAAATGAAGACAAACACGAATGACTAAGGACTCCTAGGAATCCTTTTGCAACTCAAACTCCCACGTATTTTCCTTCAAATTTTTTTCATCATTACATCTTTTGATCTTGTTATGTTTATTAAAACACTCTGACAAAGTTTAAACAATTATTGCCGGATACCACTAGTGATACTTAATATCCTAAAACACATACTACACAATGAGCAAACTTCTGGCCTTCTGATTCTCTAGTGCTCAAGTGCTTAAAAGGTTGAAAACAAAGAGGGAGTGGGGTTAGAGATGGTACTGACAAGTTTCATGTGCAGTGGCTTCTTTCACAGGATATGGCCAATATGGTGGAGAAGAAAACTTTGGCCAGTTTTGCCAGAAGCATATTGAGCCAAAAAGATAAAACTCAGGTTTTTTTTTTTTTTGGATACATGAAACTCAGGTATTTAATTAAACATATAAATATGTCACGTACAGCAACGATGCAAGATTAACTTAGAGATGTGTTATGTCATGGAGTCAGAGTCAGGAATACTGACCTCCAGCAGAATTGAATGAGATTGGTGATTGGTGAAGGAGCATCAATGCTGCGTGTTATAGTTAAGATTTGCAATAGGAGACAATGTTGAGTGAAAAAGATACGTACTTGAGGTATCAACCCCTTTATATAAGTTGGAGATTGCTTAGTCGAAGCAACTTAGGGAAATTCAATCTCCTAGGATTTAGGAATGAGACTTTATCTCTTATTTCCTATTATATGAAGATTTTATGCTATCTCCTATATTTAAGGGAATTGGGTGTTACCCAAGTGAGGCTGAATTGGAAATTTACTAGATTTGCACGATCAGGTTGTGGTAGACCCAAATCCTATATCATAATTTGAAACAAGATGAAAAAAAAAAAAAGTTAAGGTGTCGTTTGACAGCATAGAATTAAGCTTAAAATTGAGCATTAAAATTGAAATTAGACCTCTAAATTTTAATTATTTTATTTTGCATACACATTAGAATTAGAATTCTAATTTTAAGTCTAATTACATTGAATTGAAAAATAATTATTATATATTATTTTTAATTCATAGTCTAGACCTTAAAATTTTTTAATTTCAAACATAAAAATTAAAAATAATATATTACAATTATTTGTTATCTTTGTCGTATACTTTGTAAACCATTGTTGTTGATGCCAGTACCATCGTCGACAATATCCTCCGATCATTGTTGTTGAAAGTGTCCTCCAACTACTATCACTAGCACCAGTGTCATCGAATCACCGTCCTTTGACCATTGTCACCAATGGCATCCAAGACCACTGTCGCTAGTGTCATCCTTTGACCATCATCACCAGGGGCGTCTGTCACGACCGGAATCGCGGCGAAATAGCAGCTCGCGTGATTTTAAAAAAAGAAAATAGAGTCGCCACCAATTTTATTTAAATTAGGAATAATTGGAAAACCTTTCTTAGAAAAATGATCTTTGGAACCAAATCGGATTCGAGAGTCGGTTATGGATAGGGAAGGGTGGAAACTTAATCCCATTGCACCCCCATCACACCCGTCTTGAGACAGTACCTTAAATCAGTTGTGCAAAAACTTGATAATCTCAAATTTATTTATTTTACCCCTAATAAAAAGACTTTTGTAATTATTTTATTTTTATTTTTATTTTTTAAAAAAAGAAAAAAAGAACCAAATTATGAAAATTTAATTTTTGGCTTGACAGAATGAAAATTCTACTCCTACGTACCCTCAGGTGCAATGAGAAACTCAAAGTCACGTAGTTCTGTAGAAAATAAGTGTGAGTTGTTTTATTTTAATTAAGAAAATGATTTTGGGAAAAAAAAAATTTGTCTGAAAACAAAACCACTATTGCACAGGGTTCAAGTTAGCACAAGGCTACTCAATAAACCCTTATGATCCAAACGACATTGAAGATAGCATTCGCTATTCAATTATCATCATTGATCATTCATTGATAAAAATTATTTTTTTTTGTTTTTTTTGTTTTTTTTATTTTTACTTATTATATATTCTGATAAGGCCCATCTAAACTCTCTTTTTTTTTTGTTAAGTTTGATTAAACTAAACTAAACTAAACTAGGCCCAAACATCTAAATAAAACCCAACACATAATAGCATTTTTGACCGTGTTTTTTTTTTTAGATCAATTCCACATGGGTGGGTCTGTCCATCAGTGGCCCAAAGATATGATTTTTTACCCTTTCTTTATTTTTTTGTTTTATTTTTGAATCAGCAAAATAAAACAAAAATAAACTAAAACAAAACTTACGTAACCCAGCCCAAACTCATGCTGATTTACCTCATCGTACAAATGCTTCTCACCTTCGTACAAAGAAGAGAAGCTGCAACAATGGAGGCTAGTGCTGGTACGTAAGGAGAACGGCAGGGGCAACGACGGTGCAACTGGGCTCATGGGGAGCAGGACGGTACGGTGAGGCTGGTCGACGACGGGTCTGGGCGGTACGATGGCGGCGATCTGATTCGCTGGGTCCGAACAACGGCATGGCAGTTCCGTCTGCAGCAGTGTGCGGCGTGTTACGGCTGGCTTTCGAATCTGGTTGACGGTGCACGTAGCACGACGCGGTGCAGGCTCAGGCGACTGGGTGCGGTCGGACTGGTTCGGGCGACAGTGCGGTGTGCGGCTTGGGTCTGCGAACACAGCTGGGTGGATGCTTGAAGTGAAGAATGTAATGGTTGTTGGGTGGTGGTTGTGAATGGTGGGTAAAGCTTCTGGGTGGTCCTGGAGCTGGTTTCGGTTTGGCTCGAAGGAGCTTTGAGCAGCAACGTGCAGGTGGAGCAGGGAAGCGGCTCCGGTCCGGCTGAGGGGCGGTCCTGGTGCGACGGCAAGCTCGGGTTCGGGACGAGGTTCGCGGCTTTGGCTCCGACGGGTGCGCGATGTGGCTGTTATGGTGGTTTGGATGGAGGCTTGGTGGTTAGTGGTCTACAATGATGGTTTTGGGTTCGTGCATGGAGACTCACATTGGTGAAGGTAGCACGGTGGTTTGCAGGTGAAGGTGATGGAGCTTGATGATGGGTTTATGGTTGCTTGAAGGGTGGTGGAGCAAGGTGGTGGCTTGAAGGGTGGAGTGATGGTGAAACCGAGTTAACTCAGTGGGTTAAGGTTAGTGGTGCAAGGTGGTGACTTGAAGGGTGGAGTGATGGTGAAACCGAGTTAACTCGGTGGGTTAAGGTTAGTGGTGCAAGGTGGTGACGTGGTGTTGAAGAAGAAAGTTTGAAGGGTGAAGGAAATGAAAGATGGGTGATGAGTATGAGATGGTGTGGAAGTGAGGTGCTACGGTTGATGGGTTGTTGTTTTGTGAAGGTGGTGGAGGGTGTTAAGTGGTAGAGGGAGATGGTGAGAAGGAATGGTGGAGGTTGGAGGTTGATGAAGATTCGAAAAAAAATGAAAATCCAGAAAGGTGGTGAGGGCTTACGGTTTTTGGTTGGAGGAAGATGGTGAAGGTGAAGTAAGGTGGAAGAATGGTGGCTTGGGTAAGTTAAGTTGTGGAGGGAGATGATGAGAAGGGGTTCACGGTTTTTGCTTGAAGAAAGATGGTGAAGTGGATCGTTCTGGTGAAATGAGAATGAAGAGCCAAAATGAAGTCCCCCCCTGCTCTACATGAGTGCATATTTTTTAGAGTGAGAGTGAGTGAGTCACGTGCAAAAAGTGAGTGTATTGCAGAGGATATGTGTGTGTGCAGAGTGAAACGTGTGTGTGCAGAGTGAGTGAAGTTGCAGAGGATATGCGTGTGTGCAGAGTGAATGAAATTGCAGAGGATATGCGTGTGTACAGAGTGAAACGTGAGAGACAGTATGTGTTGTGATGTATGGTTTAAAAATAATAATAATAATAACAAAAAGGAAAAAAAATTGAATTTTATCCAAAAAAAACAAAAACAACCAAGCAAGTAAGTTATTATCCCTTTTATTTTATTTTATTTTTTATTTTTTTTTAACTAGCCTAAGAAAATAGATCACAAATTAATTTATTTTTTTTATTTTTTATTTATTTTTTTAATTTTCATTCTTGTCTCTTTTTTTTAATATTTATACTTTTTTGTCCTGGCCAAAATTGGGTGTTCACAGCGTCCTTCAACCAACATTGTCGATGGTGTCCACCGACCATCGTTGCTGGCAGTGTCATCTGACCTCTGTCGTCGATGATATCCTCTGACCATTGTTGTTAGTGGCACCCTCCAACCATCATCATTGATGGCACCCTCTGACCACCATCGTTGGCGGTGTCCACCAACTATTATCACTGATGACATCATTTAATTCAATCACAATTTTATTCCTTAATTTTTTATTTATTTTAAATATAAAAATAAAAATTCATAATCCATTCTAATTTAATATAATTAAAATTAAAATTAAAATTATATATTTCAATTCTAATTCTAATACACAAAGGATCGTAAAGAAACTTATCTCAATTCCATAATAAGAATAATAAACTGTCACAAAAAACAGCCTCTTGCTCTGCACGCTTTCACCCCAAAGAAGTTTATGCTCGAGGCTACCACCAAAACTCTATGCTTTTCAGACATTTACTTCTCTATTGTGTGTTTCTACTTTCCAGATGCCTTTATTTAAGAAGCAAATCTTTCACCTCGTCAATGCTTCTTGAATCAGGTTTTATTTTTCTTACTCTATCTTTTATTACCTACGAAACCATTCGAACTTTATTAGTTAATTTCCCCCTTAAATTTCTCCCTTATCTCTTAGGTTATTTTTAAATTGATAGAATGGAGTAGAATAGAATAAAATAAAAATAAATTTTATTATTTAGTTATATTAAAAAATAATAGAATAAGATGAAAGTGAATGAAATAAATTTTATCTTATCTTATCAAAAATCATTAATTCCTTTCCTTAATTTAGAGAATATAAGATGAAATAAAATTATAATTTTTTTCTCACAAAAAATAAAATTATAACTCATCATTTCATCAATTTTTTAAATAATAGAATGATAATTTTATTTTATTTTATTATAAAATATTTAAATACTAAATAATACTTTTATTTTATTTTATTTCATCTTATTTTATCTCATTTTATTTAATTATATCAATTTCTAAATATTTAAACATAACTTTAAGATTTCTGACGATGTTATCTTATTCTTTACGATAATTATTTTGATTTTATTTATTATTATTTTATGACTCTATTTTTTTATAATAGAGTATTTTTTAGTTTTTGACCAAATATCTACAAATATTAATATGAGACTGACATCTGTGTACTGTCGTCTCTCAATAATTGTATTTTCAGTAAGTGTTTACAATTACAACATGCATTAAATTGTACGGTAAATTTATAAAGGTTCGTTGTCATCACTTCATTGAGTTTAATAACTTGCGTTTATTGACCTTATTTTCCAAGGGAATTTGCTAGAATGAAGGGGAAAAAAATGAAGACATTGCCTGAAGAACGTAATTAACAAGCTAATATTCTGCGCCGTACATGCTGGAGTAAACACGATCCTGAACTTGTTTTTTTTTTTTGGGTCTAGATCCTTTGTTTTTTGGTCAGTTTTTGTTCTAGACCCTAAACGTGGTCCTTTTTGGGGGGGGGTCCAAGATCCAAAACGTGGTTTGAAAAAAAAAAACTTTTATTTATTTATTTATTTATTGTCCTTTTCTTTTTCATAAACGTGCTTTGTTTGGTTGTCTATAAACGTAGTTAGAATGGGCTTGATGGGTTCCTTTATGGACCAGACTATGACAACCAACCCTGCGAAGAATGGGCCTATTTTGTATCGCAATTCATGGGCTCTTGATAAGTGGTCAATCCATTGGGATAGTTATTGGGCTCTCTACTTAAGTCTCCTATTTACTGCAACTGCAGGTTTCGACCAAATAAATAGAATTGCAACTTCTGACAAAAAAAAGAATTGAAACTTGACAAAAACAAAGAAATTGCAACTATTACTAAAATAATAATAATAATAAATGCAACTGCAAGTTACAGAAGCTGCTTAATGTATAGAAATGAAGAGTCAATTTTTAATTCCTTTAAGGCAAAAAATAAAATAAAATAAAAGCAAGAAAAAGAAAAAAAGTTTGGAAGCATAGTTATGCCTTCTGGTTAAGGAGAGATTATTTTGTATTTTGAGAGTATTACACTACTTTACTAAAATCATAATATGTGGTACCATATAATCTTTTTTTTTATATATATGACGTGGTACCACATAATAATATATGCCATTGGATTAAAAAGATATACTATCAAATTAAATCTAAACGATTACTAAACTATTAATAATATTACTCTCAAAGTACATAAATATTTTTCCTGGTTATGGCATACAAAATCAGAGAAGTTTAAATTTGATCTGAGTGTGAAATATTTTCGCCATTATGGCTAAACTAAACAAGAAAAACGCCACATCATTATAATAATTTTTTTAAGATTTTCTATCCCCGGGTTATTCAAGGTTCACATCTCTTGAACTGGGAAAAAAAAAGTGGGGAAAAGGGCAAGTTCACATCCCAAACCATTGAATTTACATTTTCTCACTACATATTTTAGTTGGATGATCATCACATACTAGAAAATAAGTTGTCCATAACACTAACAATCAAGCTGACTCTATTATATATGGGTCCATGAATTATAACTAAATCATATGGTCTGGGAACTTGGTGGGATTTCTCTTATCTGTGTTCAACAAGCCCTAAGCGTTTGGGAATGATGCTCTTGTCACAAAGTGATTGTTTTGGGGTGTTACAAAACGTGCAAACACGTTAAAATAAGAAGGCCCGGGTGTTGGAATTGGACCTAAAAAGGCTTGTGGCGCCAGGAATGGTTTTATTCGGAGTAACTGGTGTGAGGGGATGGTGGACACTCACTGGATCTAGATTAGCCATGTGAGCACACTGCCCGGTGGGTTTGGGGAGTGGCAAATTTGAATATGAAGAGAAGGGGATAGGGACAGTCAAAGCATTGGGATTTGGGAATACCAAACTCTATACCCCTCTGACTACCCTGTGCAATACAAGGAAAGATGAGCAGGCACTTTTTTTTGAAAGAAATGGCATGAGTCAGTGGCTGTGGGGTATAACCCCTTCGTGTGTCAGAAAATTTATAAGGCACCAACCACAATCATGCTCGCTTACGGCTTACCCTCCCCATATTCACTCATCCCCTACTACGCATCATTGAGTTTTGGGTGTCATTTTACCCCATCCATGACTGCTCTTTCCACCTTCAATTCTACATAGCTGGTTCACCAACCCCAAGTTAGAATCTTTGGCCTTAATTATTTTCTTCTTTATTCTTTTTCGAAGCTTATTTTTGTGTAAAAGATTGATAACGTTATGCAAAATATTGAAGTACTATTGTCATCAATCTGGCTTCCAGCGCATAAAATCAGTTGTAAGGATCATTTATAATTTAGAATGTGATACAAATTAAATTGATTAACTATTGCAAGCTTTTTGGCGATCGATCTCCTTCGATAAGTGTTCAATCAATATATCATCTTTATGTGCTGAAATCGTACTACCAATGTCATTGATCAGATAATGGGCGTAAGTTAATTAATGTGTATTTTCTGCAATGTGACAGATTTATACATGGTGCAGCTTTCTTCAGGAGAGTACTTCCAAATTGGGCTGGCTGTTTTGGGCTTTCGATTCACTTTTTCTGCAGAGTTGAATGTATGCTTGAAATCCAAGTATTGCTATTGTAAAATAATAAACTTTGGATAAAAGAGAATAATTCTTTTATTTTTCAACGTAGGTATTGAAATAAAAAAAAATTATTAAGAGAGTGTCATGTTTTTTCGAAATCAGCATCTGAACTCTGTAGTAGCCCCATCCCTTAAATACTCTTCTGTCTATGGAGTTATTTTCCTTTTCCATAAATTATACGTGTGCTCATCATCAACTAGGTACTTATGTCGTAGATGATTAGCAATGCATGTATTGTAAGTACAGCATTCAATTCTCTTGCTTTCTAGTTATATGAAATTCCACCCCATCATTATAGACTTAACCTTTTTCAGGATCACTTCTTGAGATCAATTAATATACTCTATCACCAATAAAAAAAGTTCACATGGGATAATTAAGAAAAAGCTCAAATTAATAGGCCGGAAACATATTTCCACAACAAATGATGACTGAATTCAAGGGAATAATAGGCAATATTGCAGGGGCCAGAGGAAGGTAAAGTTCGCAAGATGATATACGCTGCCCCATCGATCCGTACCTAACATTACCTTTTAGGGGGTGACTTACAGACATATCCTCAGTCCCATATCCTCAGAGTATTGCGCCAGCCTTTCCTTTTCAAAGCGTACGTAAATCTTCTCAGGTTCACCATCGATACTGCCATATCACCTCTATGCTGTGCACGATCACTTCATACCAGGCATATGACCTACCTGAATGTGATGTTGCTTCACTCCTTGGTGGCTTCGATCAAATTAGCTACAATATTTATGTATTTGTTAGGAATTTAAGGGTGACCATAGATGAAGAGAACACTATATACATGAATCTAATATTTATTACTATGTTTCAATTGATGGAGAATAGATGGAAAGAGCTTAGATATCATTGTTTGAATTTTAAAAATTAGGATGAAATCATTTTGTGTGATATCCATTTTATTATATTCAACTATAAATTTTATTTTTTCTTTGTCACCAAATTAGACGAATAAAATGAGTGTCTATTTTATTAATATAAATATAAAATTACTTTTTGCTTTTTTTTTTTCCCTTAACACTATAAACAAGTGTGATACAAATAAAGCTACATTCTTCCTGCCAAATCTCGTTGTAGACATGGCAGCTGTGTCACCTTATTCTCTTGCCATCCAATTCCTTGTGTAATTTCCTTCTGTTATTTATTTATAATATATTGTAATTGTTATTAATAAATATTAATAAAAGTAGTTGATATTATCCTAACGCACATCATATATATCATAGTATGGGTGGGTAACTCAGTGCTTCAATTCATTAGACTATAGTCATATTACTATTAAAAGTTGTAATAAAAGCATATTATTATTTTTGCAATGGATTATAAAATTTTATAAAATAACTAAAGTCTTTTTTAAAAAATTTGAGAAAAGGGTAATATAGAAACAAAAATTTATAATTCTTACTATTTCATTCTCTTTCACTAGGACACAATGAAATAAAAACTTTCTTCTATTCTACCATTAA
Organism: Ormosia emarginata; assembly: GCA_029884605.1. Taxonomy (NCBI): domain Eukaryota; kingdom Viridiplantae; phylum Streptophyta; class Magnoliopsida; order Fabales; family Fabaceae; genus Ormosia; species Ormosia emarginata. Next base: position 71,934,809 of record JAQQTP010000082.1, read on the forward strand.
ATATCCAAACAATGGTATGAGAACTTTATTTCATTTTATCCCATTTCATTTCATTTCATCTTATTTCATTTCATTTCATCCTATTTCATTTCATCTCATTCCACCCACCATAAATTATTTAAACGTAGTCTTAAGATTTTGGGTTGAAACGTGATGTCAAGCCTACTGGTATGGTTCCTCAATATAAGTCCATTGAAATAGATTTTCTCGATATTTTGGGCTCCCCTTGAACTTAACAAGTAGTATATATTATAGTTAATGTTTCAGATAAGCTAGAACAAGTATTGGAGAAAGGGTAGTTGATGAAAGACGGTTCAAGCAGGTGGCCCTCTCGTTGAAGAGCAATAACACATGTGGAAATGTGGCTCAATGAGTGGTGAAGAACAATAACACATATATGACATGACTCTTGAAAAAATAGGCTCGATAAATGGCCTAGTCCAAGTGACAAATGGAAACATGGTGGTCAAGGTATAACTCAGTCTGATTAAGAGTAGTAACATTTTGTTAGATACATGACTTTTGGAAAAGTGGGTTTGGTGTGCTTGGATAAAGGTTGTTGCTTGTTGACTACTCAAGAAAGAAGCTTCGCATGCAAAGGGGGTGTTTAAGGACTCACACTTGAGGAATTAGAGATGCTAGAATTCAAGTGTAAGTGAGATGTATGTGAAGAGATCTCACAATGGAAAAAATTAGACAAAGTAAAGATTATATAAGTGAAAAGACATATAAACCTAATGCATTAAAATTTTAAATTAAGATGTGACATCGGATTTACTATTCCTCTGTAAGTCAATTAGAATACATCTCCTATTTTGTGATCTTTGAACTTAACAATATAATTACAAATTGCAATATTCTATTGATCAATAGAAACATATTCATATACATTGCATACACACCCTTAAGGATTTTAAGGATATATATATATATATATATATATATATATATATATATATATATATAGGATATATATATATATGGAGGATCAACTTACATCACAGTAAATTTTTTTTTACTTACACTCATTTTTCAACCGTTAGATCTACTTTCATCTAATAGTTACTTTTGATGAAATAATATCAACCATTAGATGAAAGTGGATCTAACAATTAAAAATGAATGTAAGTCAAAAAAAAACTTACACTAAAGTGAAAGTCGATCTCTCCCTTATATATATATATATATATATATATATATATATATATATATATATATATATATATATATAGACACACACATTGCATATCCAGATCTCGGCAGGTGGCCATCCATTAAGGATTTTAATTATTCTTGGTGTGTATTGAATAAAAACGTACTGTTAACTTATTAATTATATGTTGACTTATATATAATAGGCAAGTTTATTCTTCATCTTATTACATCGAGTTCAAATTTGTTACCAAGTTAAAGGAGTATACCTTTCATGAATGGGTTAAATCTAATGTTAAACAAATCTTTTTACCCCAATTCGAAGAGTGAAGTAACCTTTAGCCGCAATAATTTAAAAAACAAATGCTACTAAATTAAGGACTAGAAACAATATAATTTGATCAAAGAAGGTTAAATACTAAAAAGAAGAAAAAATAAACCAATGCGCAGATTGACTTGCCAGATAGAGTTGTCTCAGGATTTTGGCCTTTAGACATGGACATCCCCTCCACAGGGTATGAACTTTCTCCTGTACCCTGATGCTTATGGGGTCTCTGTCTCGTCGTGTGTCTACAGTTGTGTAGTTTCTTTTCTTTTGGGCCGTAGCCCTCCTTTTGTGACGAAAAAAAAAAAGGAAGAAAAATTTAATTGTAACCCACCTAAAAAAACACACATACACTATACGACAATAATGTCATTTATCATAATACAAAAAAGGGGTAAGAAAGAATGCATGAGATACTTGGTGAGATTACAAGATATTTTTATAGGTTCAATTTATTTCAGTCGTTTATGAGAGTAATCGTCGTTGAATCGTTCAAACATAAGGATTAAATCTTTCTACAAGAATTAATTCTTTGAGATTTAAAGCTGCTATATTATGTATGCATGACATATATAATATAGCTGTCCCTTTCTTCACTCATTGAAGCTATTTTTTGCTTTTGATAAGTTTTCAAGCCAATCAATTGCTTGTCTTTGATTAGTCTTCACTTTAGCTCAGTTTCTTATAGTCCAAAATGCGACACTATTAATGGATTACCCTTTTATTAAGTATTTATAAGATGAAGATTATTTATCTTTATTTTTTGTCTTTTTTTTATTTAAATTTTGTTAAATATTCTAAATTTAATGATATGTTTTTTTGTATTTTAATTTTTTTTACATTTGATAGAATTTAAGTAAAGAAACAAAAAAAGAGACAGATGATCTCCATCCATATCTATAATCGTTGGTGGCTTAGGTGGGAATGATATTCAGTGAGAGAGATTTGTAACAACTTGAGATATTATAAGGAGGAATAACAAAAACTAAAATTTTTCAAAATGGTATAATAAGTATAAAAATAAGAAAATAATTAAATTGATGTTCTTTTAGTTATATTAATTTAAAAAAATAAATGATATTGCTTTAATGCACGGAGGTCTCTCCCACTGTAAAAACTAATCAAAAACAAATCAAATCTTTTTTTAGTGAAATACTCCTAACTCTCTTTTATTTGCCTAAATTTTTACATATCTTTTTTATTTTCAAAAGCTACACAAAACTCAGCCAATACTTTTATAGACATTTCTTATATTTTCAAAAAATATTACACATAAATTCATTTAAGTATAATAAGCTTAAAATTAATTAACAGAATCGTTAATTAATTATTAATGATTTTAAAATGATATTTTTATCATTAATTTTATTAATGCTACTTATAATACTAATTAACTTTTTTTTGCTTAATTTTATTATGTGTAGTGTTTTTTTTTTTTAAATAAAGTGATATTTGTATAAGTATTAAGAGAGTTTTATGTAACTTTTGTAAATAGAGAGACATATGAAAAAAATAAAACAAATAAAGGAGGGGTTGAAATATTTTTTAATTTTTTTTTTTGAAAGATACGGTAACGAACTAACGATAACTCAAAAACACATCCAAGTTGAGAGGCAAGTTACGTGTGTAAAGCATTTTCCAATTTCACCTTGCTGTTATATATTATCAATTTCACATTAAATTACTAATTATTTTTCCGCATATATTATGACTCCATTTTGGACTTACTTTGTTTCCAGCTGTTATGTGGAAAAGAACAAAGAAAAGTAAGAGCACGTTAAATATTGCAGACAGACTTTATTGTCATTAAGTGCAGAAAAAGCTTACTATCATATATAGCATCAATGGGTACCCAACCATCATAGCTGTTTTAAAAATAAATTGAAATAAAAAGGCATACTTTGAATTTATCGTTTTCTTTGCACTGCTTCCGGCCTGGGAACAAAATGCATGTGGATGTTGATAATTTCATTTTTGCTATCCCTTGGTGGAAATATATCCCTCCGAGAAGACGAGGAAGGATAGCAACATAACATAGCATGACCAAAGGGCAGTACGTTCGCAGAGGGGGAGGAGTTACATAATTAACTTTTGTAGTTAAGTGAACAAAGCCCCAGTGATGGGGACAAAAACTTAGCTATGACATTTCATAAAGTTCAATATTATGGGAAGGATGGACCATTCTGGCTGGTAGTTTCTCATCAATAAATTATTCTTCCATACTGGGCCGAAGCTGCAGGTTAACAATATTAATGGAGTTGCACGATTCCATTGACATATGTCACTAATCACTATATTTGGATTTGTTGTGAAAGAGTAATATTTTAAAAGAATAAAGTTTCATATCAGTTGGAAGTAAGACTTTGGAAGAGTTTATATATCAACTTGTGACTTTGACTTGATAAGAATTGATTTAGGCGGTGGACTCACACGCACATAAATGGACTAAAGACTCGTGACTAGTTCAAATCCTCGATGTTGCACCCCCTACGCGTGATAATATATGACTCAAAACTTTTTGTTAAAAATTTAATTATTTTTTAGCTTACCTGAAAATGAATATTTTGAAGAGGTTTAAAATAACTTGATCTTATCCTCATTTTTTACTTAGTCTTCTAACGTGCAAAATAAGTCTCTAACGTACAAATTCTGCTAACAGTTTTCCCTTCTGTTTTTAATAAAATCATCAACTAATTCAACTTTTAATCACATTCTTCTTCTTCATCTTCTCTACTCTTCTCTCTTCTCTCTTCTCTCTACTGAGTTAAAGAAAAACAACTCTCTTACAATTCTTGAAATCTTGACATTGTCAAAAAGAGCTTGTTGTATCCTAGAGAATTTTCGATTATACCAAAATAATTCTTGAGGACAGTGTTTCGCACGCCTTAGGCTTCAGTATTTTATTGTTTCAATTCATTGCAAGTCATAGGATTCAACAATCTCAATGATTATGGTCGAACCAAAACACGTCACCGCTACCCGTGCAAGCCCCTCAGCCAACAACGGATTTGATAGCTTTAACAAGCAACCCCCTCTTCCAGTTGTTGCCACAGTCACCCATGCCAAGCCCTTCCTTGGTGTCTCCAAAATCGAGATGTTCGGAGGCCAAAACTTCAAACGGTGATAGGAGTGTGTCTACTCTGTTCTTGACATGTACGACGTCGCTGATGCTCTCACAGATCCAAAACCAAACTCATCTGCTGGCATAAAAAAATTGGACGACTGGACTTATGCCAACAAGGTTTGTAGACATATAACAATTTTTAGCACATTATCTAACGAATTGTTTGATATCTATTGTTCATATAAGGAAACCAACAAAATCTGAGAGTCTATGTTTCTCAAATACACTGCTGAGGATGTTGGGAGGCAGAAGTTCATTATTGGAAACCATTACAGGTGGGAGATGACTAATGAAAACGACATCAAGACTCAGATCAATGAATACCACAAGCTGTTGGAAGAGTTGAAAGCCGAAAAGATCACACTACCAGATGAGTTTGTTCTAGGATTACTTATTGAGAAATTACTAGAATCTTGGAAGGACTACAAGCAGCAACTCAAACATAAGAACAAGCAGTTGTCGCTTGCCAATCTGATCACCCACATCATCGTTAAGGACACAAACAGGAAGGAAATCAAAGCTGCAATAGCAAAAGCATTGTCTTCAAGGGCAAACATAGTACATACCAATAATAAAAGGTACGACAATAAATCCAACAAAAAGTTTGATTACAATAAACCTCACTATGTGCCAAAAGTGAATAATCCCACTTTAAAAAATAGTAGAGGAAATTTTTATGTTTGTGATAAGTTAGGTCATCGAGCGGCTCAATGTAAGCGTAGGAAGAGAAATGACAATTCTCATGAGTCAAAGACAAACTTGGTCAATGGAGATGATATAATTGCTGCAGTCATTTCTTAAGCATTGTTGATGGTCAATGTGAATGATTGAGTGATAGACTTTGAGGCTACCAGACATATTTGCGCAAATAAAAATATGTTTACCTCATACAATTCCGTGAGAGATGGAGAAGAACGTGTATATCTTGGTGTTTCTCAAACTACTGAAGTTCTTGGAAAAGGAAAAGTTCTTTTCAAACTCACATCTGGTAAGATCCTATCTCTCAACAAAGTGCTTCATGTACCTAGTATAAGGGCAAATTTAATTTCTGTGACTTTGCTAAGAAAGGTTGAGATTAGGGTGTCTTTTGAGTCAGATAAAATTGTAATGATAAAAAATAATGTACTTGTAGAAAAAAAGGTTATTGTAATCAAGGACTGTTTGTACTCAATATTGCTCAAATAATTAATAAAAATGCATCTTCTTCTGCGTATTTGATTAACTCTATGAATATGTAACATGCTAGATTAGGACATGTCAGTGCTTCTTATATTAAGAAAATGCAATATCTTAGATTAATTTTTAGTTTTAGTGATACATGCTTAAATAAATGTGAAATATATATAGAATAAAAAAAAACTAGAAAACCTTGTTTATCTGTAGAAAGAAATATTGAACTACTTGAATTAATTCATACTGATTTAGGAGAGTTAAAACAAACTATGACTAGAAATGGTAAAAAATATTATATGACTTTTATTGATGATTTTTCTAAGTACACCAAGGTATAATTAGTTAGAAATAAAGGTAAAGCGTTTAACATGTTTCTTTTATATAAAGTAGAAGTAGAAAATTAATTAAATAAAAGAAAGTTAGATCAGATAGAGGTAGTTAATACACTTTATTTAATGTTTTTGTGAAAAAGAAGAAATAATTCATGAAATTACACCCCTTACTCAACTCAATCTAATGAAGTAGCTGAAAGGAAAAATAAGACTTTAAAAGAAATGATAAATGCCTTATTAATTAGTTTTAATGCATCTGATAACCTTTGGGATGAAGCCTTATTAGCTGCATTTCATTTACAAAATAGGATTCCTTATAAGAAAACAAGTAAAACAACGTATGAGTTATGGAAGAGTTGTAAGCCTAACTTAAAATATTTAAAAGTGTGTGAGTGTTTAACTAAAGTAATGCTATCTGAACCCAAAAAAGAGGAAAATAGGGTCTAAGACTTTAGATTATATGTTTAGGTGTGCTGATCATAGTGCTGCATACAGATTTTTAATTTTAAAAAGTGATGTACTTGATTGCAAGTCTATAATTGAGACAAAAAAATATTGAATTTTTTAACATGTTTTTCCCTTAAAATTAAAAAATATTTTTGAAGTTCCAGCACAAAATTTATCTGATTATTTACATTAGGATTTGAGAAGAAGTAAAAGACAAAGAAAGGGAATTGCTTTTGGAAATAATTTTTACACGTATCTTGTTGATGATGACCTTTTAACTGTTTCTGAAATATTTTCCTCACCTGATGCACCTTTTTGGAAATGAGCCATTAAATCTAAAATTGATTCAATTACAAAATGCAATCCTTGAGTTTTCATAGATTTACCTCCTATAGCAAAATCAATTGGTTGCAAATGAATTTTTAAAAGGAAATATAATCTCGACAGATCAATTGAAAAATATAAGGTTAGATTAGTAACAAAAGGTTTTCCTCAAAAACAAAATATTGATATTTTTTTATATCTTTGCTCCTATAACTAGAATTTCTTTTATTTGAGTTTTGATTATTTTAGCATTTGCATATAAATTGGTTATTCACCAAATGGATGTTAAAATAGCTTTTTTAAACATTAATTTAGAAGAAGAAATTTATATGGCACAACTTGAGGGGTGTGTAGTTCCTAGACAAGAAAATAAAGTATGCAAACTTCTTAAATCTTTATATGGTCTAAAACAAGCACCTAAATAGTGTCACGAGAAATTTGATCAAACTTTAATTAGTGATGATTTTTCTTCTGTTAAAGTTGATAAATATGTGTATACAAAATTAGTAAATGGTGAATGTGTGATTATTTGTCTATATGTTGATGACATGTTCATTGAGGGTACTAGCTAGGACATAGTGCATCAAACAAAATATTTTATTACATTTAATTTTGACATGAAAAACATGGGTGAAGCTAGTGTAATTATGTGTGTTAAAAGTCATAAGGAAGTGTGATAGTATAATACTGTCACAAGAACATTATGTTGAGAAACTTCTAAAGAAGTTTGAACATTTTGATGTCAAACTCATAAGTACCTCTTATGATGTTAACACTCAGTTAAAGAAAAACAGAGGTGATTTTGTTACCCAGTCTCAGTATGCACAGATCATTGGGAGTCTGTTGCATTTGATGAATTTCACTGGAGCTGATATAACATATGTTGTATGCAGAATGAGTAGATATACACATAATCCCAATAATAATTATTGGCCACTTTGGCTACACTAATGAAATATCTGAAAGGTACCATGGACTATGGTATTGCTTATAGTGGATTTCCCGTTGTATTAGAAGGATACAATGATGCTAATTAGGTTTCATATTCAGATGAGATTAAATCCACTAGTGGCTATGTGTTCACCTCTGGTGGTGGTGTAGTGACTTAGAGATCAACAAATCAAACAATAATTGCAAAATTCATCATAGAGTCATAGTTTATTGCTCTGGAAAAGGCTAGTAATGAGACCGAGTGGTTGAGAATTTTTTTAGAAAATATTCCAATGAGAATAAAACTAATCATTTTTTGTGTCTGTGCATTGTGACAACAAGGCGTCAATATCTATTGCAAATAATAAAACTTTTAATGGTAAGAATAAAGTTATGTCCATGATTACGTGAAGTCAAAAGTGAACTTGGCAGATCATTTGACTAAACCTTTGGGAAGGAACTTAATAAATATCACATCGTGGGGAATGCGACTTGAGCCAATTTGAAATTAACAGTGATGGTAACCTAACTTTTATGAGTAAAGATCCTATAAAAAAAAGGTTCATATGGGTAATAACAAGTTACTTGTTAGTTTTGTTAGTGCTTTGTTTGTCCCTTCTTATGGTGTGGGAAGCATGAGAAGTGCTAGATTGCATTTAATGTGAGGATAAGCTAAATGCTTTTAATGAATTTCATATTCCTTACAAGTGGTGTATAAAGTGCAATATACATTTGATGAAATTACTTATATGACTGTGGAGTGGGGCCACTTCTATGAAATGATGACGTGATCTCTAGAGCATTCATGAACAATCAGGCACACATATGGCCGAAAATCGCAAAACTATAATAACAGCAAGAGATAAATGAAGGTGTAAATGTGATCAAGTGAGATTCTAATTTACACGGAAGATGTTTAAACTTCACTAATTATATTGTAAGTTAAAATCTTATTTATCTAGGTCTGGTTCATAGTACAGAAGACACCAGATTCGAAACATTTGCACTCATGATGTAACTCAATCTGTATTTTAATTATTGATTTTATTTATCTTTTATTTTATTTCATATTCTTTTGAAATATGTGGGGGATTGTTGTGAAAAAAATAATATTTCAAAAGAATAAAGTCTCACATTGATTGGAAGTAAGACTATGGAAAAGTTTATATATCAACTTGTGACTTGGGCTTGGTAAGAAACGATTTAAGGGGTAGCTCGCACGCATTAAAATGGGTCGAAGGTTGCACTCCCCTGCGCTTGATAACACTTGGCTTGAAACTTTTTGTCAAAAATTAATTATTTTTTCGCTTACCTGAAAATGAGTATTTGTCTTGGTCTTATCATCGTTTTTGATTTGTTCTTCTAACGTGCAGAACAAGTTCCTAATGTACAAATTTTGCTTACAACTTTCCCTTTTTTTTTTATAAAACCATCTACTATTTCAATTTTTAATCACATTCTCTTTCTTCATCTTTTCCTCTGCTTTTTTCTCTTCTTTCTGCTAGGTTACAGAATAATAACTTTCTTGCAGTTCTTAAAGCTTTCGATATTGTCAAGAAGAGTCAGTTGTATCTTAGAGAATTTTTTATTATATTAAAATAATTCTTAAGAACAATACTTTACATGCCTCAAGATTCAATGTTTTACTATTTCAATTCATTGCAAGTCACTGGATTCAACAAGATTTTGCATAACATATAAGGGCTGGTTGCGATGCAATTACACAGAAAAATTAACTTGATTACATTACTTTTCATTTGCTATCATCCAAGCAGTTAAAACTATTTAGTAAAATAATGATAAACAAAAAGAACTATTTAGTAAAATACAAATGTTTTGCTACTGTTTTAAATAAGAACACTAAATTTATACTCAACAATTATAAACGCACAATTAAAAAGAAGTTAGAGAAATGGAATAAATATATTACAATCGTGTTAAAGTATGCACTGATTTTTGAACTACCTGCATTATATATGATCGGTGAAACATGCATACATATATAGCTTTCATGATGACCGACCAATTAAATATGGATTGCTTGGTGAATGCGATTTGAAGGGGGGTGTGTGTTATATCTTACACATAAGTTCTCTTTCAGAACATATTCTGTACAATGTATAACTTGCAGAGAAAAAAAAAAAGTTTGAAAATTGTTTTTATGAGGTTTCTCCATAGCTTTTAATTAGGTACGAGACTAATTTTTATCGGACAATTGAGGTTGTCTTTCTCTGGGATTATCCAAATTATTGGTATGATAATTACTTATAATTTTTTGTTTTATTAACAAATTTATATCTTATAATTAATATTTAGATATGTAAATGATATGTAATAAATATGAAAAATATATGAGAATATGTAAAATATGATAGAGATGTTTATAGTAAAAAATTGGGGAAAGTCATAATTAGTGTAAAAAGAGTAATTACTTGACAATTAAATTCTTATGAGTTATGAATACTTGTATTTAAGAATTAATTGAGTTATGAGAATGAAATAAATGAAATTATGAGTAATGATGCGATTCAAAATTTGCAACTTTGTCCTCAAAATTTGCATCGGATAGTAATTGTAATTTTATCCGTACGAAAATTATAGTGCAGAATGTTTACAACTTTATTCATGTAATTAAAAGTTGTGTTGTAATATTACACAATAGATTTTATTTTTTCTCATTCATGGATGTAAATATGTTGCGTTGATCTACGTTAAATTGTACGTGATTGTTTGTGATACTTTTCTTTAGATACTCATATTTGTACAAATATATGTAGAAGAGAATGAAATATTTCTCAATACTCCATAAATATTTTCTTATGAAGTTCAAATTTTTAACATTACATAAACCCCTCAACCATTTAATTTAAATTTACTAATCACTTGAGTTAGTATGTTCGTAAAGTTTGAAACTAATAAGTAATAGCACATGAAGCACAACAAAGTTGTTATCTTTTTTATTTTTCTATGTGGATCAATTAGCTTTTTTAGATACTTTTTAATCAACATTAATTTGAACTTGAGATAAAAGGGTCTTGTTATAATAATACAATATGGGAGAGGTTGTTAGAAGATGGACCTAATTAGATCGCACTTCCGTCAAACTATCTTCGTGCCAAGAGAAGAGCGATCACATGCTTATACAAGTCCTCTTTTTTTTTTTTAATGTTAAATCTATGAACATTTTTCCCATCTTTTTTTTTAATCTGTTTTTTTCCTGACTTCCTTTTTTGTTATATATATATATATATATATATATATATATATATATATATATATATATATATATATATATATATACAATTTTAACTTTTTTCTCCTTAAATCGAAGAGGGCTGAGGAATTGTCCAAGTTGTGAAATAATTAAAAGCACGTTGGAGATGAGCAAGATAGTATATAGTCACTAATTTGACTTTCGAGTTTATCTCTTTTTCTTTATTTCTCTTTAAATCGCCACTTACCAATATTTTTATCCTTCCAATCAATTTACTTCAATTTTTTCCTCCTTCTCTCATTGTCATCATTAAATGCTTGTGTTGAAGAAACTATAGACATCAGTCGTTTTTTCATAAAAATTATAATAAAAAAAGGTTGAATTTTTGCTGATGATTTTTCATTTATGTACCACTGTAAATTTTTTGTTTCTTTGACTTGCCACATGCTATGATCTTAAAATCGGCAACTTACCAACCATTTCACCCCTAAATTTTGCTGAAAGAAAAAGGTTTTGTTTTTGTGAAATGACAACAAATACATTTCTTGTCTAAGAAGAACTAACTTTTGCGTGTGAAAAGAGTAAAAATTATTGGATTCTGCTGTAAAATACTCGAGCACAAAGAGTTTGGGATTTTCATCCCTTAATTCCGTTTTTTATTTTGAGATGCATGGCTCTTTCATTAAAACTTGGAAAATAAAAAATATTTTTTTTTTTTACAAAACTCGAGACCCAAAATAATAAGTAATTAAGTATAGAGTAAATTACACTCTCCTACCCAAAATGATGCTAAAATTACATTTCCTTCTATTTTATTTTTAAAAAAAATTACATTCTCCCTCTTCCGAGGGATAAAAATGTGGTACATTTTAGCTCATTTTTATGTTTATTATTAAAATTCTGTTATATTTTGTTTTGGATAAAGGGTAATATAGTAAAATTTAAATAATATAATACATATTAAAGAGCAAATTAGTAATTTAATTCTTAGAATTAATTTTTTCTTACAGTTTAGTCTTTAAATTTAATTATGTGAATGGATTAGTCTTTAAATTTATAAGATTCGTATCAATTTATTTCTTTTTGTATTTCACTTTAATTTTTAAGAAGGATTAATTTGATACGTTTTATAGATTTATCTACTAATTTGTACAACAATTAAATTCAGGAACTTAACTACAAATAGAAAATAATTCTAGAGACTATAATACTAAATTATGCTGAAAATATGTGTTATATTACCCATTACTCAAAATATAATATAAGGTAGTTTAACCGGAACAAAAAATAGGAATAAAGTATAGTGCATTTTCATTTTTCAAAATAAGAGAATGTAATTTTTCAAAATAAAATAAAAGATAGTAATTTAAGATTTCTCAATAAAAATAGTGTAATTTACCCTTAAGTATATAATAATTTTATGTTGAATTTGTATACATCAACTCCGTTCTTAATTATAGGTGGTGGAGTAAATACTAAGCAAAATTATAAGACAATGAAGCGTTTTTACATTTATTGAGTATAAGATTAATCATCACATATACAAATGAAAATAGATCAGATTGTCCGTCAGGAGTTTATGGCCTGATCTGTTTGAGACTTGACCTGGTCTGACCTATCTGAGGCTTGACTTGACCTGACCTGTTTACTAAACAAGTCAAGCAAAGTTTTTTTTAAAAGTTTGTTTAATTAAAAAAGTTAGGCTTTAGGCCATCTAATAAACCTTTTAAGTTTGGCAAACCGATCTGACTTGTTTAACTATATATAATATAATATATAATATTATAATAATTATAAATTATAATTATTAATTTATTATAATATATTAATATATTTTTTAATTAAATTTTAATAAAAGTCAATAACTAAAACATAAGTTATTAAGTTAGAATAGAAATAACATATTTATTAATTTATTAATATATTTAATATAATATAATATATTTATTAGAATGAAAATAATAAATTAACACTCACCATTTACTTTTATAGATGTTTATTACTTTCTTACTTTGATCTTTGGTCGATGTAGAATTTGAGGATATATACCTCTAATAATTTCGCAACTTGATATATCTCTAAGTCTTATATTGACCAAAAACTAGAGCAAAAAAATGGTAAGTATCTATAAAATTAAAAAGTGAGTGTTAAGTTGTAACAAAGATCTATTGGCCTTATTGGCCTTAAGTAAACTCATTAGTTTATTTCAAAACTTAAATTTATTAGTTTATATAAAGATATATTGACCTATTTAAAAATAAATTTATCTATATAAAAATATATGACTTATTTAAATGTAGATCTATTACCATTTAAAGAGTTCATTACAAAATAAGTCTTTAAAAATACTTTAAGATCAGGTCAAATTTTTAAAAAAATTAAATCAAACATTAAAAATTAATCTCTTATAAGTTCATAGACCAAACTCATATTTTATAATTAGAATATAAATTAAATTTATTTAAGACAAAGTTTGACCTAACCACTTTTCATCTCTAAACACATAAACATCAATTTAATTATAATCAAGAGGTATCTTTCATAGGTTTATAGCAAATAAAATCTACCCAAATAAAATTCAGTTGGACCTCGTGGTGGAGTGAGTACCGACAATATAGAAATAGGGAATAGCCTAGGGGTTGTTCTGTGGTGCACCCTAAAAATTAAGATGCACCGAAAGGGTGCATCCACCTCCTATAGCCAATTAAGCTGAATTTTTAAAAGGTTTTTTAATTTATATTAAAACAATATAAATATGGAGATCTGAATTGATTCAAAAACAGTGATGATTAACCAAATACAAATCTGGGGATGTATGAAACTCCTTTTTTATGCTAATTAAAGAAAAATGCTCGATGCTCATAATTTCACTCAAAGTCTGTTTAAATAACGAAATTAAAATTAAAATATAGAATTTTAATTTTAATTTTAATTATTTTAAAATTAAAATTAGTTTAAGATTTTAAATTATATGTTTAAAATTATCAAAAAATAAAAATAAAAAATTATAATCTTAAATTTAATTATAATTTAATTACTTAAAAATATGATATAAAATATTAAAAAATTATATATAAAATTAAAATTAATAAAAATATTTATACAATAATATTTTTATAATATAACAATCATATTTTTTCATAAATAAATTTTTCATAATTTTTTTAAAAAATAAATAATTATTATAATAATTTTTATATAAATATAAAATCTCAATAAATATAATTATTTATTAATTATAATTAATAAATATAAAGAGAAAATATATGTTTAATTTATAAATTATAAAATTCGTAATTTTAAAACATATATTAAAAATTATGAAAAATTTAACTTAATTATTTTTTAATTTTATAAAATTGATTTATAAAATTATAATTATAATTTTAAATAATATTTTAAACATAAAAATTAAAATTAAGAGACCTAATTTCAATTCTAAAATCTAATTCTATACCCAATTACAAAAATCAAACAGACACTTATATAATTTCACTTATAACTTTCAAATAGTTGTTTGTTACAATCAAACACCAAACAATAGTGGCAAAAACAACTCAATAAAAAAATAAAAAACTTTGAATGGAAGTAGTGCTACTCATCACATGGCCTCCGTTATCGCAGGGGCGATCTAGCCAACGTTAACAGCAGCAGGCAGGTGGCCGTTCTCGAAATCCCACCACACCGAAACCCTCACGTTTCTGGACTCCTCGTCGTGACGTCGTGAAGATGACGGTGGGTAGTTGGGTGAGGCTGAGAAGTGAGAGACTTGAAGCCGAAGAAAAAGCGCACGAGCATGTGATGAGGGACGAGGAGAAAAAGCAAGATTTGCAAATAGTTATGAATGTTATTTATTAGACTATCCATTAGAGGAGAAAAATGATTTTTCATTCTTTCTATTATTTATTAGACTATCCATTAAATAAAAAAATGTTATGAATATATTTTTTATCATATTCTTTTTAATATATTTTTTATTATGTTACATCATATATTAAAATATATACTTAATTTTAATTAGTATATAATTAATTTAATTAATTAACTCAATTAATATATAATTAAATTTAAATTTATATTTTAGTATATAACATAATTCAATAAAAAATATATTAAAATAAATAATAAAATGTGTATTCTTAACACTTATCTATTAATTAATTAGCATAAGGTAAGCTATAACATTAAAATTTCACATAATAGTGGCAGATCGTGCGCCATCTGTCTATATTATTTTAAATAAGCTATCTGTTAGAGTTCAATTTTTAAATGTGTAAAAAAAAAACAAGATAGTTGATAAGTTTGTGACTTTGCTACAAAATCTTCGCCCATTTTTAAATATTTATGATAATTTTGGAAAGACAAAAGTTTAAACTAAAATAAATAATTTATTTTATAATAAAAAATATAGATACAAATATAGATATAAATATAGATTGATATATTTTATCTTAAAAAACAATACGCTAGTTACTAATAAAGAGGTTGAGAGAATTATTTTCCACTCTAACTTTTGTTTAAGAGTTAAAAAATATTTATTTATTTTTATCATAAATAGTTGATATAGGAAACCGAATTTGAATAAATAAATGACTTATACATACTGAAGAGGAGAAAAGGATGAAGGCAGAATTATTAAAATTTAATAAAAATTAAGTTAAACAACTCTATAGGTGACTAGTTTTATTAAATTTTCAACTACATCTCTATAGTTTTAAATTTTTGTAACGAAGTTTTTAGAAGATGATGGTCGTTTGAAGTTTGTTAAGTTTTGCTAGCGTAGCATAAACTTTAACCAAAGATATTTGATGTCATGTCGGCAAAACTTAATTGAGTTTTAATGGCCATCAACTTCTAAGGGCTTAGTTACAAACATTTAGAATTATATTTACTTGATTAAAAAATTTAAAATTATTGAGACATAAATGAAAATTCAATAAAATGATAGGATCGACAAATTAATTTAACATAAAAACTATAATAATTATAAATACAATGTAAAATATAAAATATTTAAAAGTATAAAGTGATATATGTATAAGGAAAATTTGATACTTTAATGGATACCATATCTAATATGAGCTATAAACATTAATTGAATGTTAATTTTATAATAAATATTTAAAAACGACTAACAACTAATAAAATAATTGATGGATACTATATTTTAAAAAAATGAGTACCATTGAATTACCCATATATAAATGGGTAAAACTTAAATTTATTTTTTTTATATTCATTATATTTATTCCACTAATTAAGTTATGACATATATTTATTATTGTTCTCTCTTTTATTCTTTTTTTTTTAAATACATATATATTATAATAAAATAGATGTAATGAATATAAAAAAATAAACTTAAATTTTGTCTTATATAAATCTGTATGTATAAGTGTACTCTAATTTGTTCTATCATTATCTTACACCCTTTTTTTTTTGACAAATCATTATCTTACACCTTGGTTTCTTATAGTGTATATATTTTCAAATATTTGGTTGAATCGTAGAGTATATGCCTATCAATACTGCTAGATAGATACATATTATTTTGTATTTGCATAATTTTCACAATATAATTGGACTTATTTTGTTTTTTATATATTTATATTACGATTCTGCTACCCACAAAATTGTGTACCAACCATTATTTATATATACCTATAGAAAATGTTTACTATATACCTTTTATATCTCTCACATTTACTTAGAGAGAAATTATTATATGCTCTTAGAACACAATAAATATATGATCCATGAAGAATTTTTACCATTAATTATTTAGGTAGTTAAATCAGAATATAAGTTTATAGAAAATGAAATGATAGAAAATGTAATAAAATGTTAAAAATTATATAAATATATAATAATGTGTGTATAAGTAATATTTTATTAACAAGTGTCTTATAAAAAAGCTAAAATAAACATTTTTAGACAAAAACAAAATATTAAATGTGTTAAAAATTAAAAAAGAATATTATTTATTTTACTTTTATCTAAAAAAAAATTTCATCTAAAAATTTTTATTTTAATTTTTTAATAAATACACTTACTAGCAAAAGGTCATATGAATCTCTTGCTACGTTTCTCGTGGAACATCCTACGTATTTATGAATTAAAACAACTTTTTCAGTTTTTAATTGAATGACGAAATGGTTCTATTTGACTGGTCAAGATAGTCTCCTGGGCCCTCCAGCATGCACACCTATCCAAAGCCCGGCCCGCTTCAAAGACTTAGGTGCGGTGAGGTTCAGGACAGGACCCCACGTACGGCACCCTGCTCGACTCTGAAAATAAAAGTACCGACCCGATCCATCCCCAACCGGGCCACCACAAAATGGGTATGCGGGTTGCTCTCCACGTGCCACAAAGCTCGCGTGTCTCAGAGACAGTGCCACTTCACTTGTTCCCTGAAAGCGAAGGCTTTTTTGGTCAAACTAAAATCAAAACCTCATCCGTCATCACTTATCATCATCAACAGATTCAATACTTGCCAAACCCAACAGCACACGAAAACATGAAAACACATTCACACAAACAGAAACCACAGGAATTAAAGTCTCGCCATATTCTGGAGCCAATGCTAATCCTTATTACCAAAAACAAGATAATCACTGTCTTCAAACTGTAACCGCTGCAACAGCTTTAAGATTTCAGCTAAATCATAGGCTGCCTCAATATCCTTTTCCATCTCTACCTCTTTTTTTCGTTGATTCTAGACTCCTAGTCCTAGACTCCTAGGGGGTCAACTATATAATAATAATATAAATATAATACACTCCACAAATGTTGTATTTTTCATTATTATTATTATTATTATTATTATTGATTTAGCTGGTGAAATCTCTTTTCAAAGGGAGAATAGGGAACTTCTTGTTTTTGAAGAAAAGAAACAAAAGATGGACGATCTTTCGTCCAGCCTTCTTTGCCAAGAAAATGAAACGTGCTTGGAATTAGAGGTGGGAGATGAAGAATATTCATTCATTCAATCACAGCAGGATTATGGTGTTTCAGAGGATGAGCATGTGGGCATTTTGATTGAGAGAGAGATCCGTCTTGGGTTCAAAAAGGATGAAACTTTGGTGTTTGAGGACTGGGTGAAACGTGCCCGCATGAATGCAATCAATTCGATTCTCAAAGTTAGTCCAACAACCCATTTTCTTGTACTTTTGTTTGAGCTTCATTAACGAAACTGCAGTTAGAAATTTTTTATTTTTCTTAAATTGTTATTATTATTTTTTTCTAATTTTCGATGGTAAAATGAGCTCAGACAAGAGCAACATTGGGTTTTCGCTTTCAAACGGCTTATCTGTCTGTCACATACTTGGATCGATTCCTTTCCAGGCGGTCCATTGATGTAAGCTCAACTAGACTGTTATTCTTCTTCCCATTGCAACATTGATCTATTTATTATATTTAATTGGTCACTCTTGATTAGTTTAGTTCCTTACCTTTTGGTTTGAATTCTCCATTTTATGCAGAGTGAAAAGCATTGGGCAATCCGGTTACTTTCAGTTTCATGCTTTTCTCTGGCTGCAAAGATGGAGGAGTGCAATGTGCCGGGGCTATCAGAGTTTCAATTGCAAGATTATTGCTTTGAGAGTAAAGTAATTCAAAGAATGGAACTTTTGGTACTGAGCACATTGGAATGGAATATGGCTATTATCACCCCCTTTGCTTTTCTTCCTTGTTTCATCACAAAGCTCTGCAACGAATCCCCATCAAGTCATATTTTGTCCAAGACTATGCAACTCATCTTCACCACAATGAAAGGTGAATTATGAGCTTTTGAATGAATTATGTCCAAATCTGTGATTTTTTCAATGGTTTCTTATCTTTTTTCCACATGCAATAATGCAAATATTTGTTCTCTTATGCAGAGGTCAATTTAATGGATCACAAGCCATCTGTTATTGCAGCGGCTGCTACTTTGGTGGCATTGGATCAGCAATTGACGATAGAAGCGATAGAGTTGAAGATGAGTTCAATTCCTCAACATAGGTTTCTTGAACTTGTGAGTTCTGTATTTATTTATT
Organism: Ormosia emarginata; assembly: GCA_029884605.1. Taxonomy (NCBI): domain Eukaryota; kingdom Viridiplantae; phylum Streptophyta; class Magnoliopsida; order Fabales; family Fabaceae; genus Ormosia; species Ormosia emarginata. The sequence goes on from JAQQTP010000082.1 coordinate 71,953,866, forward strand.
CCTTAATTTACACCAAAACCATGCTTAGAATCATATTAGCTAATTAGTCAGGATCAATTTGGGTTTTCTTAACAGAAAGATATATTTGCATGCTACAATCTAATTCAAAGTTTAAGCGTGGATAAAACTAGAAGAGACAAGCTTTTGCATACGCCGAATCCTTCTTCACCTATCCGATCCAGGCCAATTGACATGACAGAGAGCTCTCAAGTTACTTCTGCTCCTATGACAAAGAGAAGAAGACTCACTTTCAATGATGATGAAGAAAGTCGTGATGGGAAGGGAAGTGACTCCACTAGGGAAAATAAAAAAATTTGAATTTTTTGAAGTTTTAATAATTTTATGTGAAGATTGTGTTGCCCTCTTTTTAGTTACTTTTTGCTGTAGTTTGCTACAGTCTCACCCAGAGGGGAAAAAAACAAGAGAAAGTTATTGATTGTTACTGGACGAAAAATTATTTAAGATTGATTGGATGTAACCCTGAGCTACAAGGAAAGGATGAACATAGGAGGAAACAATTTTAAAAATTCAGTCTTTGGGACACATACACTAGTTGAAGTGCTCAAGTCACCAGGTGGACGAAAGCCAGATGCTGGTCTAGAAAGCTGCTGAAACAGTTAGAACATAGTTTTTCTCTTTTACCCTTATATCTTTTTTTTTTTTTTAATTTTCCTCCATTCTTATTATTTTTATTATTATTTTGTTTCCGTTAATCTTTTTAACCTTCAATGCCACTTGATAACGGCTTTTGTCATATCTCTTGCAACCTAACTTTTGATGGATGCTTGGGATGCTTTAGTAATGTCTTCAAAAAGGCTGAAAGAGGAGCGAGAGAACTCTGTTGATGTGTGATTGAATGCATGGTCTATGTTGCATATTGGCCATCACAAAAGTTTTATAAAGATGAATGTGATTAGATTTGTTTGAATGTTTGGGACTGCCTTTAAAGCGGGACCTAGCGTTTTGCCTGCAAATTTTATTGGCTTCGCTGTGTTCATGGGTCATGAAACCCAACACATTGTTTGTGGAATCAAAAGGATTTCTATGTTGATTATGCTTTGAAGCAATATATTTAAGTGTACTGCCAGGTTCACTGTATAACATCCTAAAACTTGGTTTGCTCGTTTAGCACTAAAGGGTACAATAGTCCTGCTATTTTATAAGAACCACAAAACAAGAAGTGAAATTACAAATTAGTTCTTCAACCGATTTTTGCCCAAAAGAAGTTATTCTATTTTATAAGAACCATTGCCATTCGGTCGTTGAACACCATACTTGTAATATTTTCAAATTTGATAATAGAAATGAATCGAACACCAAATGTGAGGATTAGGGACTGGGGCAGCATGAGAGAGCACGTGACTTAGTTTCTATTAGTGTAATAGATGGAAAATTAATAGAAAGGATTCCTTGCATGTATTTGGAAGCTTGAGTAATCAATTTTTTGAATTTTAAATTACAAAAAAGTTTTCTACACATGACTTATAATTAGAAGGGAGTAATAAGTATTTTACCCAAAAAAAAAAATATAGTAGAGACATTTGCATACTGAAGTTTTTTTTGTATAATCTATTTGATGATTAGTAGGGGAGGCATTTTGTCACACTTCGAAATTGACTCTCCCACAAGAATATGGTATGACTATTAAGTCAAGGAGTCAAACATGTAGTTGCTCCCTACTCCCTAGTTAGAACAATAAAACGAATGACAATGAATACATAAAATGTTGAAGGGTCAACTTGAAGTCCGTGAGACATGATTGGTGTCAGCGGTCAGAGTGGTACTTCTGCTGAACGGGGTTCCGCACCAGCTGTCTAGGAGAAGCATCTTCGATGCAGAGGATTGAGCTGAACAACACAGCACTCTATTCATCGTGGCCTACTTTAGTAACTCAACTGAGGTTGATTTGAGATGACACAAATGCTCGAGTCTTGATACATAAAAATTTCTCGTGTAAGCACAGTGCTCTGATTTACACTTACAAGTTACAACTTAAAAAGTACATATATAAATATAAGATATAAATATGATATAATATGAACATATTAAAATAATAAAAATTTAAAAAATAATTAAAAATATATAAATAAAAAATATTTAAAAATATTAAAATATCTAATTCAGTAAGTATTGAATATTGATACCGTGGGCATTTAGAATTATCCATCCTACATACCTTACAACCATACACTTAAATGAAATTCACCGTCACAACAAACATCAACACGGTGCCTCCATTTTAGAAACAATTTTTATATTTTTACATTAAATATATATATATATTTTTATATTTTATTTAATATTATTTATTATATATAATATTTTTTTATTTAATTATATTTTTTAAAAAAAAAATATAAATAATACATATACCACTAAAAATAATATATAACTATCTTTTTTCTTTTAAAAAGATGGTGAATTTACTACTGTCTATTCAGCGCAGAAGACAAAATATATATGGTCAACAAAAGAAAGATGCCTTGTCCTTCTATTCTTAAAAATAAAAAATAACTTAGCTTCTTTTCTCGAGACATTGAAAATCAATATTTTAAAAATCAAATCAAAATTATAAATTCAACTAATAAAATTTTTTAAGCTATAATTCGATTAATTTAAATGATTAAATTTATTATTAAATTGAATATTATTTGAATAAAACAAATAATTAATTTATAATTCAATTGATTCAATCAATTAGTTTGATCTAATTTTTAAAATACTCTTAAAAATCGTTTGTGTTTTTCTTCTAGTCTTTCATTCTTAACTTTTCTTAAACCCTCCATCAAAGTTGATTAGCTAAAAATGCAATAAATAATCATTAACACTATATTTGGATTGGGAAATAGGAAAAGTTAGAGAAACAAGAGGAGAGGAAAGAGATATTTAAACATGTATGTGAACACTTAATTTTGACCTACTAAAAGTCAATATAATAAAAAATAAAAAATAAAAAATAAAAATAAAAAATAAAATTTGAAAATAAAAATAAGAAAAAGAAATTCAGCTAATTCAAGGCCACATTCTGACCCATTTTCTTAGCCCAAATACAAGCCCACTTTAGCTTCATTAAAAAAAAACAAAAAAAGGAGGGAAAACAAAAAAAAAATGCAGAGGTGCTGCGTTGTTTGTTTTTTAGTTTGGGAAAGAGACAATTTTCTTTTCATACATTACGTTGCTTTTGCTCTTTTTGGGCAATCATTATGCCTTGTACATTCTGCACGCCCTTCACTGCACTGATTCACTGCACAACACTCATTTTCCACTTATTTTTACATCCCTTGCCTGCACATGGCAGACACATAATACACACACACATCATCCATTTTCACGTACACACACTCACCTGCATTGCAGCAAAGGCTGCTTTGCTCCCCACTTCCTTTTGGCACCATGCACACACACAGCCAAGCACACACTGCACTTTCTTTTTGTATTATCATTCCTTTAACTCCTACACCAGCACACACATGGAGGAGGAAGATATATAAAAACTGCATTTTGGCAGCAGGGGTCGTGGGTTCTCTTCACCCATTTTTTTATCCCCACGCAGCTCCACATTCAGCACCCCCAGAGGGCCCCTACACTCATCTCCATCACCATCACCATCCCTCCATCTTCACTTCTCTCACCCAGCCATCCTCCACATTCAGCACCCTCCAGAGGGCACTTTCCAAACATCCCACACGTAACCAACAACCTCGAAACCACCACACTTCATCTTCCTCACTTCTAACCACCCACCTTGAACCTTCAACCACCTTCCACCGTAACCACCAAGCCCAACCGCGAGACCACCGAAGCCACCACACAACCCCACCATTAATAACCTTCAAGCCCCCACACCTTGCTCCACCGAGCAAAGCACCACCCAACCGTGGCCACCGTCACCATCTTCGTCCTCCCCACCATCCTTCACCATTGAAACCAGCCCAACAGCCACCAAACCACCAAACCAGACTCCTCCTCCTCCCACACCGCCGCAAACCGCCAAGTCCGCCGTGCAACCGCGAGACACCTCCAACCACCTCACCTGCAACACTGTCCGACCAGAGAAGACCTGCGACTGCCGCCGTGACCAGCCGCACCGGAGCACCGCCCAAGACGAGCCCACGCCGTCCGGATCCACGTCGCACGAGCCCAGCTGCATCGGATCTGCGTCGCACGAAGGCCAGTCACACCAGACCACACCGCTTCCCCTCTGCCCGTGCTGAGCCGCTCCCCACCGTCGTTCGAAGCCCAGCCGTGCACAGATCTGAGCCAGACCACACAGCTCCCCCTTCCCTAAGTTCGTTTCTCTGTTTTCGTTTTCCTGTTTTGCTACCAAAGTTGTTTTATTATTATTATATCCCTCGTTGTTTGATTTTCTTTTTTTGTGTTGGCTGAATGTTATTTGTGGTATTACAATATATGGGTGCATGCTTTTATTAGAATTTGAAACCGAGTTCTTTGTTTCTTTTCTTGTTTTAGTCGTCTGTTTTTTTTTTAGAGAATTATGTCAATGGGCTCATTTGGTTAAAAAAAAAAAAAAAAAAAAAAGAAAAAAAATCTAAAAAACAAAAGGGTAAAAAAATATGTATGAAATAATTTAAATTTTTTCTTAAAAAAAAAATAAAATAGGATTAAATGAGTTGTAATAGTTTGTTAGTTCTTTTTTTTTTTAGAATTTTCTGAATTGGGACGATTTAATAATTTTTTTTAAGAAAAATAAAATAAAATAAAATAGGATATTTAAGTCTTTGTTGAGAAAAGTTAAATAGGATTAGGCTGAGTTGTGACGAAAATTGTTAATGCACTGTAACGTTGATAATCATCGAGTTGTGACAACTTGATGATTCCAATTTTAAACAAAAAAATCAATCAATAAAAATGGGATTAGTTGAGTTGCGACAGCTTGTTAATCTCACAGCTTTTAGAATTGTCTGAGTTGCGACAGCTTGACGATTCTTTCTTTTCTAAAATAATAAAAACCAAATGAATTTTCAAAACAAAAAAAATATCTTAAAATTAAAAACAATTTCGTTGTTAATATTATTTTCTTAATTGTTGATTTTACAAGTTTCTTTAAAAATTAAATAAATAAATAAAATCGTTAAAGTTTGTTGAAAAATAATAAAATGAGATTATTTGAGTTGTAATGACTTGTTAATCTTCTTAGTTATAAAAGAATCATCGAGTTGTGACGAAATTGATGATTTTTTTTTTTTTTTTTTAATTAAAAAAAACCAAATGAATTTTCAAAACAAAAATATTTTCAAAATTAAAAAAATAAACAACCAATAATCGTTTTCAAGAACGACGTGGCTTTGAATTCCTCATTGCATCGAGGATACGTAGGAGCAGAATCACAAATTCTGTCAAGCCAAAATAATTTTTTTATAATTTATTTGTTTATTTAATTTATATTTTAATAAATGGGTAAAATAAATTTTTTAAAAGTTATACAAATTGCACAACTGATTTAAGGTAACCGTCTTAAGGCGGATGTATTAGGGGTGTTGTGGGGTTAAGTCTCCACCCTTCCCTGTGCATAATCAGATTCCCGAACCCGAGTTTTTTTGAATGTAGACCATCTTTTTAGGTTTTCCAGTTTTTCCTAATAAAAATAAAATTGGTGGCGACTCCCTTAAATTTTTGTTAATTTTAAGTCGTTATCCCGCCGCGATCCCGGTCGCGACAGTTGGCGACTCCATCTGGGGACATTTGAGAGTCAAGCCTTAGTAAATTGATTGTGCAAATTTTTGTGACATTTATATGTTTGTTTTACCCTTTTTGTTTTTGTTTTATTTTTCTATTTTTGTTTAATTTGTTTATTGATTAATTTAGCTGTGTCTTTATTTTATTATGCAAACCTTAGGATAGAGAATTCTTGGGAATTTGTTTTGCGTTTGTTTTGTTAGAATATGAAGGTTTGTATGCTCCTTACACACACCGCACTTACACGTTTATCATACACATTCGAGCGGGGCCCTATACCCGGGTCTGAGCGAAACCTAAGTTAAGTAGAGGTTGCGTAGTGGTAGCCATTTTGGATGTACATCCTGTTTGGTTATTGCGAAAACCTCATCTAGAGTGTGCCTTTTTCATAAATGTCCCGCACTTGGTGGTTTACCCACTGTTTGTGGTCAACATTATGAAATAGGATTTAACTCTAGAGGCCTTTAGAATAGAAAAGTCACCCAACGAGAGTTCTCACGAATCAAAAAGACTCATAGATCCTTAGGGTAGAACTCTCCAAATTTAGGGCAATCTCATTAGGACACAAAGGGAGCATAGTTATTCTTTATCTTCTCCTCACATCTTTCATTTCTGTTTTTTTTCTTCATGCATTCTTGTATAAATCCATGTTTTCTTTTTAAAAAAATAAAAATAAAAATAAAAAAAGAAAAATCTCATTTTAATGTTTTTTGTTTTTTTAAATAAAATAAAATAAAATAAAACTTGAACCGTTGCTCGTCCTCGGAAAACGCAGATCGCACAAACCCGATCCTACGAGACAAGGTCGCAAACTAGGCTGCAACAGATGTCAAACTTAGAGAGAAATTTGGGTCGAGAGATGGATGAAATGAGGAAAAGAATTGATGCAATGGCAGAAGGACAATCAAGGGTCGAGAATTTACTGAGACAGTTAATCGAGACCCTTAGAACAACAAATGGAACTCCTGTCAGCACTGGAGCAAATGCAAATCAAGGGGATAGTTCCATGAACAAAAGTCCTGAAGGGGAGAATAACAATGCAAAAGCTGCTCAGGAACAGTCAGTGAATATATTCCTAAATAGTAACTCAGAAAGAGAAAAATTAAGAGATGAATTGATCGGAAAGATGCAAGCACAAATTAAAGCCATTCAAGGCCCTAACTTGCATGATTCAGTGGGAATCAATGAACTGTGCCCGGAGGCCGAAGTCAATATCCCTAAGGACTTTGAAATTCCAGATTTCTCAAAGTACGATGGAAGCACCAATCCAAAGTTTCATCTGAAGACTTACATCACCAAAATGGCCATTTGGTCACGTGATCAGAAATTTCTAATCAATTTCTTTCATGAAAGCCTGACTGGGCCAGCTTTGGAATGGTATATGCAACTTGACCATTCGAGGATTTCTTGCTGGGATGACTTGGCAAATCTATTCTTGGGGCAATATCGATTCAACATCGACATTGCACTTACCCGAGAACAACTAAGAGCAATGCAAAAGAAGAGTGATGAGACTTTCAAGCAATATGCTCAAAGATGGAGAATGTTGGCAGCCCAGGTTCAACCACCGTTGACTTCGTCAGAGATGAGCTCATACTTTATGGAGACCTTAGGAGCCCTTTTTATTGGGTTGATGGCAGGGGTTGCCTATGAGGATTTTTCTGACTTAATTTTGGCAGGAGAAAGGATTGAGAACTTTGAAAGATCAGGTAAGTTACCTACTGAAGATACAGAAAGTAACTTTCCTAAGATGGTGGAACCGACGAGGGAGGAAGAACCAGAAGTCAGTGCTTACCAGACCTCATACTAAGTTCCTTCGCCGCGTTCATATGTCCTAACTCATCTTGCCTATACCATGCGCCCTCCAGCAACTTGGAACCCCTGAACAATTGGAGATTCGAGGCGTTTAATTTGATGTGATTGTCATCTTAGACTTTTGTGATGCTTGAACTTATGTAAACTCTCTTGAAGCATTAATGTAATAGATTTGCATGGATCTTAACCTTCTTGGCACTCATGTTCTTGTCATTTCTTTCTTATCACTCTTTTCTTTCCTTTTCTTGCTTTCCTTTGGTTCGGATCTCATTGGACTCTCATTCCAGAAAAACTTTTGATGGCCATGAAGTCCACGTGTACAGGTGCCCTTTTCTAAGGCAAAAAAAAAAAGAAAAGAAAAAAAGAAAAAAAAGAAAATGAATCAAAAGGAAAAATAAAATGGAGCAAATGAGTATTTACTTGTTGTTCACAATATTTTTGTCTCTAAATTAAAATTTCTGAAAATGAGCAAGCAAGATTTGAAATGAAGATTGGCCATCTTTCTCTCTCCTTCACAAAATTCATAACTTCATTATCCCTCGTTATCCCTTTTGAGCCCAAAAGTTTTTTTCGACAAACCCTGGACAAGGACCACCCCTACACTAGGGGATAACACAAAACAAATGTCGATTATCACGGTATTTCTTTTAAGCATAATAAAAAGGGAAGAAAAGGTGAAAAGGGCAGAAAGTGAAAAATTTCTTTTGAACAAAAAAAATGAAAAGCGAGAAAGGAAAGAAAGAAGAAAGAAAGTGAAATGAAATGATTCATGACAATGGTGAATGATCAAAGTGAAAAGAAAGGGAAGGAATTGAGAACAATAAGAGAAAATGTGTTTGAAAAGGCAAAAAACAATTGACAAGGTTCAATTTTGAACAAGGATCCTTGGTTCCGTTTAACCCTTAAACACTTATTTGAGCCTTATATCTTTCATTTCATAACCACTAACCTTGGCTACGTTACAACCCTTAAAAAGTCCATTCTGATCAATGAATGATTGCTTTTGTTTTCATAAGTTTTAATTTTGAGACAAAATGTTATATTCATCCAAGTATCTAATTCATTGCTTCTTTTATAAAAAAAAAAGAAAAAAAAGAAAAAAATAGGACTTACTCAGGGGCAAGCTTCTATCCTGTTCGAGTTGGCTCTACACTAGAGCATTTTTCTCTAACTCGGTATAGACTACTTTGGGACAATTTTTTTGTTCATCTTGGTCTTACAATAGGACAAGTTTCCGCCCTGTTGAATTAGATTCCAAACTGGGGCAAAAATTTTTCCTTGGTTCAATTTGACCTACACTAAAGCAAGTCTTATGGTCATTGCGGTGTCTGCCCTATTCAATTCAGTCCCAAACGGGGGCAAATTTCTCTTCGGTTCAATTTGACCTAAACTGGGGCAATTTTTCAATTCGGTTTGATTTGACTTACACTGGGGCAAATTTCTCTTTGATTCAATATTGCTTGATGTGATCATTGACCATAATGCCCAGTAGGTTGACTTTCATAAAGATCGAACCAATCCATACTGGGGCAACACCTTTTTTAAATCCCACACCATTTTTGTGTCTTTTTCCATATACTTTTCCTTTGTAAATATCATTTCTGTAGTCAAACTCCCAAGGTCAATCTGAAAGTTGTTCTTTTTTTGTGTACCTTTTGAATTCATGTCTGTCTGTTACGTAATGCTTCAAGTAAGGTAAACATGAGTACAACACCATGATTTGACCATCTAATGGTAGCTCCCTGATGAACAATTCAGACTGAAAAGAACTCGTAAGTTCTAATTGAAGGGGAGATGTTATCCCAGGGGATAACCCAGAATCAAGAGGTATCTGGAAAAGAAAGAAAGGAAGAAATAGAAGTGAAGATTTTGAAGAAGAGCTAGGAAGAAGAGAGGGACTGTGTTCCTAATGAGCAAACTTGAAAGGGAAAGTACTCAATGTTTGAAGATTCTAAGGAATTTGAGATAAGCTGATAAGCCCTAGTTTGCGAAAGCCTGCTCCCGGGTTCGGTGGATCAAGGTTTTTGAGGAAGCAATTGGCATCAAGTATACAAATAAAAGGTTTTTGATATGATATTTTCAATCTATTGACAGGACCTCTAGATTTTGAGTTGCAGGAATGAACAGTACAACATCTTTTCATGAGATAATAAGTTACAACAGCTTTAAAAGTGACGTCTTTGGCTTTCACGCTAAGCTTCACTATAAAAGAACAGACAAAGGTTTTTTTTTAAATAAATAAAATAAAAAAATATAGGTCCATGACTTGATGAAGTGTCAAAAAAAATTTTCCAAGTCGTTGGCTTGGTAGCTTTCACAAAAACTTTTTTAGGTCTATGGCCTAATGATCTCTCTTTGTTTAAAAAATAAAAAATAAAAAATAAAATAAATAAATAATAATCTTAAGTTCTTGACTTGATGACATTTAGGTCCATGACCTAATAATCTTTCCTAAAAAAAAAAAAAGAAGAAGAAGAAGAAGAAAAAAAAAAAGAAGAAGAAGAAAAGAAGAAAAAAAAGAAGAAGAAGAAGGAGAAGAAAAAAAAAAGAAAAAAGAAGAAAATTTTTTTTTTGGGCCAAGCCCATTGTCTTTCTAAATTTCGGGACACAGAAGCCCATTGCATTTTAATTTTCGGGACATGAAGCCCATTTGTCATTTACATTTCGGGACAGAGGCCCATTGCATTTTAAATTTCGGGACATAGAGGCCCATTGCATTTTAAATTTCGGGACACAGAAGCCCACTGTCATTTATATTTCGGGACACAGAGGCCCATTGCATTTTAAATTTCGGGACATAGAGGCCCATTGCATTTTAAATTTCGGGACACAGAGGTCCATTGTCTTTTAAATTTCGGGACACAGAAGCCCATTGCATTTTAATTTTCGGGACACAGAAGCCCACTGTCATTTACATTTCGGGACACAGAGGCCCATTGCATTTTAATTTTCGGACACAGAAGCCCCCTTGTCATTTACATTTCGGGACACAGAAGCCCACTGCATTTCATTTTCGGGACACAGAGGCCCATTGCATTTTAATTTTCGGGACACAGAGGCCCATTGCATTTTAATTTTCGGGACACAGAAGCCCACTGTATTTTAATTTTCGGGACACAGAAGCCCACTGTCATTTAAATTTCGGGACACAGAAGCCCATTGCATTTTAATTTTCGGGACACAGAAGCCCACTGTCATTTACATTTCGGGAAACAGAAGCCCATTGTCATTTTAAATTTCGGGACACATAAGCCCATTGTCATTTAAATTTCGGGACACAGAAGCCCATTGCATTTTAATTTTCGGGACACAGAAGCCCACTGTCATTTACATTTCGGGACACAGAAGCCCATTGTCATTTTAAATTTCGGGACACAGAAGCCCATTGCATTTTAATTTTTGGGACACAGAAGCCCACTGTCATTTACATTTCGGGACACAGAGGCCCATTGCATTTTAAATTTCGGGACATAGAGGCCCATTGCATTTTAAATTTCGGGACACAGAAGCCCACTGTCATTTACATTTCGGGACACAGAGGCCCATTGCATTTTAAATTTCGGGACATAGAGGCCCATTGCATTTTAAATTTCGGGACACAGAGGCCCATTGTCTTTTAAATTTCGGGACACAGAAGCCCATTGCATTTTAATTTTCGGGACACATAAGCCCACTGTCATTTACATTTCGGGACACAGAGGCCCATTGCATTTTAATTTTCGGGACACAGAAGCCCACTGTCATTTACATTTCGGGACACAGAGGCCCATTGCATTTTAAATTTTGGGACACAGAGGCCCATCGCATTTTAAGTTTTCGGGACACAGAGGTCCATTGCATTTTAATTTTTGGGACACAGAAGCCCATTGCATTTTAATTTTCAGGACACAGAGGCCCATTGTCATTTAAATTTCGGGACACAGAAGCCCATTGCATTTTAATTTTCGGGACACAGAAGCCCACTGTCATTTACATTTCGGGACACAGAAGCCCATTGTCATTTTAAATTTCGGGACACATAAGCCCATTGTCATTTAAATTTCGGGACACAGAAGCCCATTGCATTTTAATTTTCGGGACACAGAAGCCCATTGCATTTTAATTTTCGGGACACAGAAGCCCACTGTCATTTACATTTCGGGACACAGAAGCCCATTGTCATTTTAAATTTCGGGACACAGAAGCCCATTGCATTTTAAATTTTGGGACATAGAAGCCCATTGTCATTTTTATTTTCGGGACACAGAAGGACACTGCATTTCTTTTCGGGACACAGAAGCCCACTGTCATTTAAATTTCGGAACACAGAGGCCCATTGCAGTTCATTCTCGGGACACAGAAGCCCATCGCATTTTAAATTCCGGGCCAAGCCCACTATCTTTTAAATTCCGAGCAAAACTCATTCCAGGTCACGAGGTCACCTAGAATTATTAAAAAAAATAATAAAAAAGGACAAAGACAATAAAAAAACAAACAAACAAACAAACAAACAAACAAAAAAAAAAATAATAACACAAAAATTCTTTTGATCAATAAACGTCAATTGAGCTGCGACAGCTTATTGACAATATGGTGACGTCTCTGGCTTTACGCTGAGTTTCACCCTGGTAGGATTAACGACGCTGTGACAACTCGTAAATCTGTTGTTGAGTCCACTACCATTTCAAAGTTTAGGCCAAGCTCATTAGCTTCGGGGTCAAGCCCATTGTCTTTGGGGCCAAGCCCATTGTCTTCAGGAACAAACCCATTGTCTTTTACGATTTCGAATCACAAGGTCACTCAATGTCATTTAAGTTCTTTTTTAAGTAAACGTCAATTGAGCTGCGACAGCTTATTGACAATATGGTGACGTCTCTAGCTTTACGCTAAGCTTCACCCTGGTAGGATTAGCGACGCTGCGACAGCTCGTGAATCCGCATTTGAACTCATTGGTTTTCAATCAACATCTTTATATTGCCCATTCACATTATCCCATGCATTGCCGGACAAAATTTAAGTTCACGTTTTTACTCGTTTCTTACGACGATAATATGAAAAAGTATGGTTATTCCTAATATCTAGTAAGAAACAAGTAAAGAGGCGCAACTGTGAACACCCAATTTTGACCGGGCTCAAAAGTCAATATAATAAAAAATAAAAATAAAAAATAAAATTTGAAAATAAAAATGAGAAAAAGAAATTCAGCTAATTCAAGGCCACATTCCTGACCCATTTTCTTAGCCCAAATACAAGCCCACTTTAGCTTCATTAAAAAAAACAAAAAAAAGGAGGGAAAACAAAAAGAAAAAAAAAATGCAGAGGTGCTGCGTTGTTTGTTTTTTAGTTTGGGAAAGAGACAATTTTCTTTTCATACACTACGTTGCTTTTGCTCTTTTTGGGCATGCATTATGCCTTGTACATTCTGCACGCCCTTCACTGCACTGATTCACTGCACAACACTCATTTTCCACTTATTTTTACATCCCTTGCCTGCACATGGCGTACACATAATACACACACACATCATCCATTTTCACGTACACACACTCACTCGCATTGCAAAGGCAAAGGCGCTTTGCTCCCCACTTCCTTTTGGCACCATGCACACACACGCCCAAGCACACACTTGCACTTTTTTTTTATTATCATTCCTTTAACTCCTACACCAAAGACACACACATGGAGGAGGAAGATATATAAAATCGCATTTTGGCAAACAGGGTCGTGGGTTCTCTTCACCCATTTTTTATCCCCACGCAGCTCCACATTTAGCACCCCGGAGGGCCCCACACTCATCTCCATCACCATCACCATCCCTCCATCTTCACTTCTCTCACCCACCATCCTCCACATTCAGCACCCTCCAGAGGGAACTTTCCAGCATCCCACGCATAACCAGCAACCTCCAAACCACCACACTTCATCTTCCTCACTTCTAACCACCCACCTTGAACCTTCAACCACCTTCCACCGTAACCACCAAGCCCAACCGCGAGACCACCGAAGCCACCACACAACCCCACCATTAATAACCTTCAAGCCCCCACACCTTGCTCCACCGAGCAAAGCACCACCCAACCGTGGCCACCGTCACCATCTTCGTCCTCCCCACCATCCTTCACCATTGAAACCAGCCCAACAGCCACCTAACCACCAAACCAGACTCCTCCTCCTCCCACACCGCCGCAAACCGCCAAGTCCGCCGTGCAACCGCGAGACACCTCCAACCACCTCACCTGCAACACTGTCCGACCAGAGAAGACCGCGACTGCCGCCGTGACCGGCCCACACCGGAGCACCGCCCAAGACGAGCCCACGCCGTCCGGATCCACGTCGCACGAGCCCGGTGCATCGGATCTGCGTCGCACGAGGGCCGTCACACCGGACCACACCGCTTCCCCTCCGCCCGTCCGAGTTGCTCCCCACCGTCGTTCGAAGCCCGGCCCGTGCACGGTCTCCGAGCTGACCACACATGCTCCCCCTTCCCTAAGTTCGTTTCTCTGTTTTCGTTTTCCTGTTTTGCTACCAAAGTTGTTTTATTATTATTATATCCCTCGTTGTTTGATTTTCTTTTTTTGTGTTGGCTGAATGTTATTTGTGGTATTACAATATATGGGTGCATGCTTTTATTAGAATTTGAAACTGAGTTGCTGTTTCTTTTCTTGTTTTGGGCCGTACGCAATTTTTTTTTTTAGAGAATTATGTCAATGGGCTCATTTGGTTAAAAAAAAAGGTAAAAGAAAAAAATCTAAAAAACAAAAGGGTAAAAAAATATGTATGAAATAATTTAAATTTTTTCTTAAAAAAAAATAAAATAGGATTAAATGAGTTGTAATAGTTTGTTAGTTCCTTTTTTTTTAGAATCTTCTGAATTGGGACAGTTTAATAATTTATTTTTTTTAAGAAAAATAAAATAAAATAAAATAGGATATTTAAGTCTTTGTTGAGAAAAGTTAAATAGGATTAGCTGAGTTGTGACAGCTTGTTAATTCTGTAACGTTGATAATCATCTGAGTTGTGACAACTTGATGATTCCTTTTTTAAACAAAAAATCAATCAATAAAAATGGGATTAGTTGAGTTGTGACAACTTGTTAATCTCACAAATTTTTAGAATTGTCTGAGTTGCGACAGCTTGACGATTCTTTCTTTTCTAAAATAATAAAAGCCAAATGAATTTTCAAAACAAAAAAAAATATCTTAAAATTAAAAACAATTTTGTTGTTAATATTATTTTCTTAATTGTTGATTTTACAAGTTTCTTTAAAAATTAATTAAATAAATAAAATCATTAAAGTTTGTTGAAAAATAATAAAATGAGATTACTGAGTTGTGACAAACTTGTTAATCTAATCTTTAGTTATAAAAGAATCATCCGAGTTGTGATGAACTGATGGTTTTTTTTTTCTTTTTTAATTAAAAAAAAACCAAATGAATTTTCAAAACAAAAATATTTTCAAAATTAAAAAAATAAACAACCAATAATCGTTTTCTAAAGAACGACGTGGCTTTGAATTCCTCATTGCATCTGAGGATACGTAGGAACAGAATCACAAATTTTGTCAAGCCAAAATAATTTTTTATAATTTATTTGTTTATTTAATTTATATTTTAATAAATGGGTAAAATAATTTTTTTAAAAGTTATACAAATCGCACAACTGATTTAAGGTAACCGTCTTAAGGCGGATGTATTAGGGGTGCGTGGGGTTAAGTCTCCACCCTTCCCTGTGCATAATCAGATTCCCGAGCCCGAGTTTTTTTGAATGTAGACCATCTTTTTAGGTTTTCCAGTTTTTCCTAATAAAAATAAAATTGGTGGCGACTCCCTTAAATTTTTGTTAATTTTAAGTCGTTATCCCGCCGCGATCACGGTCGCGACAATGTATTTGAAAGTATTCTTTAACCCTGTGTAACCTAATGAAAACACAGATAATTCAAGGTAGGCCTTGTGCTGTGTTGGTCTCTTATGTAAATTCATCCTCCTCTTTTTAATGGAAAATTTCTTATATGCTCATTTTTTTTTTCATGTTGATCTTCACCCCTCATTATAAAAAAAAAGGAGAGAGAAAGAAAATTTAAGAAAAAAAATTAAACGGTTGAGATATGTAAGAGAGAATGGTTAGTTAGGTTGTTATAACTAATAACAGAAGTTAGTTATAATAGAATTAGAATTAGTTATGCTAAGATGAGAGCTAGTTACTATATATGTACAATGTAAGGTCACTTTCTAATTAATGTAATAGATTAAGTTTTCACCATCTCATTTTTTTCTCAGTTCAGTACTCTCTCTCTCTCTCTCTCTCTCTCTCTTAGCCTTGCCCTGATACCTTTCACGGTATCAGATCTTGTGCTTCCATGGCATCCCAAGAATCCTCTCAAACAACAATGTCTACTTCAGGTTCTTTTGTTCTTCATACGTTCTCAAATCGAAGACAATTTTCTACCTTGAAAATAACAAGCACTAGCAACTATCAAATGATATAAACTTCACAAGTATATCATAGAAGCAGTAATTCCCAAGAAGTTTGCAACTACAGAAGATGAAGAAAATTGAGTAATTAGTGATGATTTTCTCAATTGGGAACAACAAGATCAACTCTTATTGTCTTGATTGTTATCCTCGATGAGTAAAGCTTCTACAACTCGCATGGTAGGATATAAGTGTTCACATCAGGTTTGGAAACAGTTGGAAGAATTCTTTTCTTATCATTTTCGTGCAAAAGTAAGACAACTCAAGCTTCAACTGAGGAATACAAAGAAACAAGCCTCTGTAAGGGTGTTATCTTCTTGAAATCAAGAAGATTATGGATACCTTGACATCAATTGGAGCACCTATTGATGAAACTGATCATATAGAAGCAATCCTGAATAGATTAACTGAAGAATATGGAGCTTTTGTCACATTAATTACATCAAGAACTGATCCTTTTTCAGTAGGACAAATTGAACATCTTCTCAAGGCACAAGAAGAGAGAATTAGGCAATTTAGAAAATCAAAAAATAGTTTGATTCAAGCAAATGTGACTCAGTTTCAGCAGTTCAATCAACATCAATAAAGAAAAGGAAATTTCAGATCTCAAGGATTTTTCTCCAACGATCAAACAAGATTCAATCCAAATCCAAATCTTCGAAGCCAAAACTTCTCAGGCTTAGGCAGGGGTGAGTTTGGTAGAGGAGGGGGTAGGTTCAATAAGCCATATTGTTAATTATGTGAAAAATATAGTCATCTTTCTCTTAATTGCTGGCATAGGTTTGATCCCAATTTTACTGGTTCTAGTAGTTCTCATCCAACTACTGACAATAGATATGTTGCTTCTCATAATGCTCCAAATGCCAATCTTTCCATGAGTAATGTACTTGCTACACCTGCTACATTTTATGATCCCAATTAGTACCCATATTTTGGTGTCACGCATTACATGACACCTGAGCCCTTTAATTTGATGCAAAAGATGGAATATAGTGGTAATGATAAAGTTCTGGTTGGGAATAGATTAGGTTTGGCTATTATGCATGTAGAGAATTCTGAATTTGTTTCTAATTCTAATCCAAAAACCTTTCTCTTGAATAATCTATTACATGTTCCCCAAATTACAAAGAATTTGTTGAGTGTTTCTCAATTTTCAAGAGATAATGCAGTTTACTTTCAATTTCATTTTGACTCTTGTTTTGTTAAATCTCAGGTAACCAAGGAGACACTTCTCCAAGGAACCCTTAAGCATGGACTCTATGTCTTTGACAGTCTACACCAATTACCTTCCACTCATCCAGTTGTTTCCAATCTTACTTCAACTAGTTCAAATTCATATTTTGAACTTTGACATTCAAGACTTGGACACCCTGCTTCTCAAATAGTTCTTAGGGTCTTAAAGTCTTGTATTTTTCCTGTTTCTGTTGATAAATCTTTCACTGTTTGTCCTGCTTGTGGTATGGGTAAATCTCAATAATTGCCTTTTTCTGTTTCAAAGTCTGTGTATAATTCTCAATTTGAACTTGTGTATAGTGATGTTTGGGGTCCAACCCCTCTTAATTCAATAAATAGAGCAAGATATTATGTGCATTTTGTTGATACTTATTCTAAATATACTTGGATTTATCTCTTGCACAATAAGTTCAAGTGTTTTCTGCCTCTCTTAATTTCAAACAATTGGCTGAATTGAAATTAGGTACAAAATTGAAAGCCCTTCAAATAGATAATGCAAGAGAATACCTTTCTTTATCCAAATATCTTGAGTCACATGGT
The DNA here is from genome assembly GCA_029884605.1 of Ormosia emarginata. Lineage (NCBI taxonomy): Eukaryota > Viridiplantae > Streptophyta > Magnoliopsida > Fabales > Fabaceae > Ormosia > Ormosia emarginata. The sequence goes on from JAQQTP010000082.1 coordinate 71,971,601, forward strand.
ATCCTTCACAGGCTCTCGTGTCCTTACATCCATCAGCAAAATAGAAGTGCTGAAAGGAAGCACAAATATATTGCTGAAGTAGGATTAACCTTGTTAGTAGCTGCATCATTACCTCTTTCTTACTACGGTCATGTTTTTCTCACTGCTACTTGGTTAATCAATTCCCTCCCTACACCTATTCTTAAAAACTTATCTCTTATAGAAGTTCATTTTCATAAAAAGCCTTCTTATGACACCTTTAGAGTCTTTGGATATGCATGTTATCCATTTCTTAAATCTTATAATAAACACAAGTTTAATTTTAAATCTCAACAGTATGTCTTTTTGGGGTATGGAACACAATATTAGGGCTATCAATGTCTAACACCCTTAGGGAAAATCATCCTTAGTAGACATGTCATTTTTGATGAACATCTATTTCCCTTCAAATTTAATCCCACTGTTTTTCATCCAAACTCACATTTAGCTTCTGAGCCAACACATTAGTCTATTGTACCTGTTATACCAGTTTTGTCTCAAAATTCTTTACATATTAATGGTCATTATGTATCTCATTTTCCTCATAATAATGTTATGGTTACTAATGAATTATTTGAGCAAGTTACTGACCAGTAAGGTACTAGTGATGTGGTTCCTTCTAGTTCTACACTTGTTATAGTTCCTGTTACAGCTCCTGATTAGCAAGAAATTGTTGCTGTTGTTCATCTAACTGGTTTTCAACCAGTCAATCTTCATCCTATAACTACCAAGGCAAAAGCTGGGATTCATAAACCAAAAGTATTTTCAGCTTCCTTAGAGCCTACTTCTGTCAAGCAAGCACTTTCTCATCGTTGTTGGAAACAGGCAATGGATGATGAGTATTGTGCCTTAATAAGAAACAATACTTGAACTCTAGTTGATTTAACTAAGGATAGAGTCCCTATTGGAAGTAAGTGAGTTTTTAAAGTTAAATACAATCTTGATGGGTCCATCCAGAAACATAAAGCAAGGTTAGTGGCTAAGGGGTTTAATTAGAGACCTGACTTTAATTACAATGAAACTTTCAGTCCTGTTATCAAACCTGTTTCAATTATGATTGTTCTAATATTGGCTTTATTCCACAATTGGCTCATCCATCATTTAGACATTAACAATGCCCTTTTGAATGAAGATTTACAAAAAGTGGTTTACTTGACTCAACCTCAAGGATATGAAATTGACAGTGGTAGTCAAGTTTGCAAATTGACAAAGGCCCTCTATGGTCTAAAACAAGCCCCAAAAGCCTAGTTTCAGAAGCTTTCCTATGCTTTATATGCCTTAGATTTTGTCTCTACAAAATCAGATATTTCCTTGTTTACCAGAATTACCCCCACATTAACACTGCTGATTTTCATCTATGTAGATGATATTATCATTACATGGAATTCTTCCTCAGCTATTACAAACCTTATCAGTAGCCTCAATTCATCTTTTGCACTAAAAGACATGGGTCAACTTCATTACTCTATTGGAATTAAAGCACAGAAAATTGCCACTGATGGATTGCTCTTGTCTCTGACCAAATATGTTCAGGACTTGCTTGCCAAGGCCAAAGTGACAGGTTGCAAGCCTTATCACACACCATGGCTGCTCATTTGAAACTCTCAGCAATTAGAAGTATCTCATTTAATGATCCGAGTCTTTATAGGTCATTGGTTGGTAGTTTGCAGTACATCACAATCACTAGACCTGAATTAGCTTATTGTGTTAATAGAGTATGCCAGTTCATGCAAACTTCATTTGTATCTCATTGGAAGACTGTCAAAAGGATCCTTCGATATCTGTCTGCTACTTCATTTGCTGGTTTGTATCTTCAGAGACCTACTACATTAAACTTGGTTGGATTCAGTGACTTTGATTGGGGGTCTGATCCTGATGACCGCAAGTCCACATTAGAACTTTGTGTTTATTTTGGTTCAAATCCAATTCGTTGGTGCTTTAAAAAGCTTCATGTTGTGTCTATATCCAACACAGAAGCTGAATTTCGAAGTATTGCTTGTTGCAGAGTTGACATGGATGAGATCATTGCTAATTGAACTGCACGTTCCTTTATCAACTCCACCACTGGTCTATTGTGACAATTTGAGTACAGTTCTTCTTGCTACCAATCTCATTCTTCATTCCAGAACAAAACGTTTTGAGATTGACTTATACTTTGTCAGAGATCATGTTATTACAGGCAGAGTCAAAATTAGTCACATTTCGACTCATGCACAGATTGCAAATATCTTAACAAAGGCAATTTCTAGTTCTCTGTTCACTGAATTCAAGGACAAACTCAGAGTTGGAATTCCTCCACTGTTGAGTTTGAGGGGGGATGCAAGAGAGAATGGTTAGTTAAGTTGTTATAACTAATAACAGAAGTTAGTTATAACATAATTAAAATTAGTTATGCTAAGATGAGAGCTAGTTACTATATATGTACAATGTAAGGTCATTTTCTGATTAATGCAATAGATTAAGTTTTCACTCTCTCATTTTTCTCTCAGTTCAGTATTCTCTCTCTCTCTCTCTCTCTCTCTCTCTCAACCTTGCACTGATACTTTTCAAGATGAAGTGTAAAGGAAAAATTTTCTTCTTCTTAATATATTGAAATTATCCTTTTAATGCCTTTATTTTTTGTAGTGCAGATTATAAAATAATATAAATAATTAATTTTTTTAGAAATTTATATAAAAAGTAAAAGTTATTTTCTATTTAGATATACAACAACAATATTCAGGCATTTTCTCACTCGGTGAGGTCGGCTACATGGATCAAACAACGCCATTATGTCATATCATAAATCAAGTCTTTAGAAAAGCCATTCAAATCTATTTTTTTTAATCGTTTCACCTATAATATTTCTTGGTCCCCATTTACCTCTAGTTATTGGGCTACCCTCCACCTGATCTACTCTTCTTACAAGAGTTTCTAAGGGTCTTCTTCTTACATATCTAAACCACCTAAGACTAGATTCTATCATATTTTTCACAATGGGTGCTACCTCTACTTTCTCTCTAATGTGTCCATTCTTAATCCTATCTTGTCTTATATGGACACACAACCAATGCAACATTCTCATCTCAGCGACACTGATCTTATGTTTTTACTAGTTTTTTACCATCCAACATTCAATATCATACAACATCGCGGGTCTTATAGTTGTGCGATAAAATTTACCCTTAAGCTTGAAAGACACTTTTCTATTACAAATAACTTTTGAAATACTCATCCATTTTATTTATCTAGTATGAATCTTATGGTTTACATCTCCCTCTATTTCTCTGTCATTTTATATGATAGATCCAAAATACTTAAATCGTGTGACTTGTGGGATAGTATGACCTCCAATTTTCACTGTTAAGTTAGTATTAACACGCTTCTTACTGAACTTACATTTCATATACTCCATTTTACTCATGTTTAGATGTAAGTCATATTCTTTTAAAGCTCATCTCCATCGCTCTAGCTTCCTATTTATTTCCTCTCACGACTCTCCAACTAAGACTATATCATATACAAAAAGTATATATTATGGCACCGGCTCTTGGATATGCGCAGTAAGCACATCCAAGACTAAGGTAAAAAGATATGGACTCAAAGTTGATCCTTGGTGCAGTCTTATAGTTATAAGAAAATCTTGTATGACCTCACTCTGTATTCTCACGCTAGTTTTAGTCCCATCATACATATCTTAGATTGCTCGAACATAAACGATACAAACTTTTTTCTTCTCTAGAGCCTTCCATAAGACCTCTCTCGGTACCCTATCATAAGCTTTTTCTAGATCAATGAAAATCATGTGTAGACCTTTTTGCTTCATCTGATACCTCTCCATCAATCTTTGTAGAAGATAGATTGCTTCCATTGTTGACCTCTCAAGCATAAAACCAAATTGATTTTCTGAAATATGAGTCTCTTGTCTTAATCTCCGTTCAATTACTATTTTCCATAACTTCATGGTATGACTCATGAGCTTAATCCTTATGTAATTTACACAGTTTTGTATATCTCCTTTCCCATATTTTACGTTTAGATATAATTATAAAAAATACTTTTTTACTTTCTCTTTATTCTATTGCATCTCTACATAATTGATTATTTTGAGAAGCAACTCATTTCTATCTTTCAAAAACTGTAAAAAAATTACTGATTTTTAGATTTTGCATTTTTTCAAAATATTATCCAAATTCAGAATTATTTTTTTAATGAAAAAAACACATTTCTTATTAAAAAAGCACAAAAAAAACGCATTCTAAAGATTGACCTACTTCGAAGTTCTAACAATCGAATAATTTCGTTCTAACGTTCTCAGTAATGAAAATTAAAAACGGGTACCCAAGCAGAAGAGATTAAAAACGTTACACTAGCAGGAACTGCCCATTTGACAAACAAGTGTGGACTATGGAGCATAATTTGAGGATCAACGATATTAGTTAATCCTCCAACTATTCTTTAAAAAATTATGTCCATGACAAAGGGTTTTATGTTCTATAGCGGACAACGATGGGTGTTGTATGGCGGGCACAACTATCTGTGACCTTTCCTCCAACTTGAGCAGCCAAAGTTTGCTTCTACTGCCTCTGCTTCATTAGGATTAAATTGAAGCACTTTTTTCACTTCCGCATAAAGGACACTGCCGTTCTGGTCTTCACCAATAATAGCTATCCATGATCATTCCTGGCTAACTGCAGCATCAAAATTAACATTGATTGAACAAGGGGACCAACCTGCCAGAGATAATTTCTTATCACAATGAGACAGCATACTCGTTTAAACTCCACTAAAGAACTTAGCTTAAACTCCACTAAATGATGGGAATTTGTGCATATGTATATTAAATTTCATTCCTTTCACACCAGATACATTCCATAGTCACATGTAAAAGTTTGAAGTTGTCTTGCTTGAGCTATACCCAGTTGACAATGGACATTCTGTCTTAACAATGGAAAGTTGAGCCACATACGACTGAATATCTTCAAAAACTTACTCCATTCAGAGCTAAACCAAAACATTGTTGAGATATGACATTCAAAGAAAAATGATGATTGGTTTCCTCCTCAATATGATAGACCATGCAGTATCCTGTATATTCATAATTGAAGCTACCCTGCCTGCAGTTCATGGGCAAAATATCCAAGTACATTTTCCACCATAGAAGATGCCTCCCCTGGATCTCAAACCTCAAGAACTTCCCCAGTTCAATTGCTCATCAGTAACTCTAGGAATTACATCCTAGTTGATACAAGGAACCCGAGTCTAATACGATTACTAGCTCAGAGGAGAAAGCTATTACATTAATTTTCTTTTTCACTTTCACTATGTTTGGATGACGGGTAATGGGAGGAAAGGAAAGAAAATGAGGGGAACAGAAATAATTTTCTATATTTAGGAGTTTTAAAATGTACGTATAGGAACGGAACAGAACACATGGAGAATCATTCTTCTTCTCTTTCTCTCAAATGTCTAATTTTTGTTCTCCTCAAAATTGAGGTGGAATTGAGGAACACATATCTCGTTCCGTTCCGTTAATGAATCTTCTAAACAAAGAGGGGAGAAACTATATTCCATTCCTTTCCTTTCCTTTCCAATCTTTCTCCACCTATTCCGTTCTGTTCCATTAATAAAAAAATATTCAAACACATGATAATATCCAATACACAGTCATCCAAAATGAGTTCAGAATGAGCTGCTGAGAATCCTACTTGGCATTATTAGAAACTTAGATCTCCAATCTTAATTCCGAGTAGAATTTAATAGTCGAATGATAATAGTCTAATTTATATATATATTTTTATAAAATTAAATATTATTATATTTTATTATATTTGATTTTAGTAACATTGTAATATTATTAATTTATTTATTAAAATAAATTATTAATTAATTTTTGTGACACATTTTAGGTTGCGTAAAAAATAGATAATTGGACTCACAAATAAAATAAAAAAATTAAAGATAGGAGGCCCACGCTGCAAAAGTAACAAGCTGAACCAACTCAAATCTTGCAAAAATGTTGATGGATTTGATCACTAATTAAGTGAAATAGTTCTCAAATTAAAAGCCACTGAAACGGTGCAGAAAAGTCCATAAAAAATTGCAATTGTGAATTGCACCTTATATATAGATTGAAAAGCACGGCACAGAGAGCGCTGTGGAGAATTGGAAAGCAGATTGGAGCACAGAGAGGAGCAAGCACTGCTCATGTGCTTGTTGCTGAAAATTTACTGAAAGTTTCGCTCGAGTCTCCCTCTGTTGCTGTTCTTGTTCAATCAGGTGTTTTTATGTCTATCTTTCTTGAACTTGTTCCTACTAACTGTCGAATGATTCATTGTTTCCAGACACGAGCTCTGTTTCTAGTAGCATCTATAATTGCTGTGCCGATAATTTATACAACTTTTCCGTGCTGATAATGTTGTCTCTACTTCAATTTCGGCAGTGATAACCTATCAGTGACCATGTATCTTCAGTTTTACATTATTGAGAATGGTGACAAAGTCTACACCACTAAGGTCAGCTTTCTACAATAGTTCCTGTTATTTACCTTTTTGGAAGCTTAAATCAAGGATTGAATTTGAAAGGTTAATTTGCATTTCCTTATAATTTGAATTGAAGTATTGAAAGATTGTTTAAGTTTCAAATGGAAATTCCTAGCTTAATTTTAAGTACTGCTGCTTATGATGCATTTTTTATTTATTGTTTTTAAAACTCCTAGTAATAAAATTGCATCTTGCATAAGTGATCGATAATAAGTATAATTTGGGTTGTTCACTCGTAGTTATACAATATATTTTAAAGTGACACTTTAGTTGTTTTTCTCTTTTCCAAAAAGAGACACTGCTTTAGTTAGCTACACAATCTCATCTCGATATTTTACTCAATTAACTACAATTTACTGATTCTTATGTTGTCTTTCAAAATATGTTATACATGCTCGTAGATAATTTTTTTAAAAAAATGATTTTTTTGCTTTGCGAGGGGGGGGGGTTTCTAGACCCATGTTGCTTTCTTCCTGTGCAATATCTTTATTGGTCTTAAAATATACTGTAGTATTGATGGTATTTTTTATTTGAGGGCTTACTTCTATTCTCTTCTAGTGTCTACCCCTTTATAAAGGACGAACAAAAGTAACACCATGAGACCTAGTCCACCTAGTCGTTTTGCCTGTGCTGAGTCAATTTGAGCATGCTATGCAAGCTTAATAACCTATTTTCTGTTTTTTGCCTATCCTTTGTCATTATATTACAATCTTCAACTTGTTGTAAGACTGGGAGGAGATTACATGTTGGATGCATATTGCAGGAAACCATTGCCTGAGAAACATCATCATTGTGGTTGATTAATTAAGAACTTTAACCATACGATGTGGAACTTGGTAGCTTAGTTTACCCCTCTTTGTCTTTGTTTGCCTACAAATAAGACAAAGGTGTGAGGCAAATAATGCTAACAAGTACAAATGTTTTCACTTTGTGAATTGTTAGGCTATGCATACTTCCTATCTTCTTATTCTTCTTCTTGTTATTTATATATTTATTATGAAGGTCTGTTTTTTTTTTCACTCGATTCGTCATTTGGTGAAATTGTCATTGTGTATTGAAAGAAAATCACACTTTCCTTGTTTTGACAACTCTTACAAATAGATGTCGAATGTTGTTTACTTTTCACGCTCCATTTTCTATAGCTATTATTCATATTTCTTGGTTTTCCTGAATTGCAGCCCGGTTTTCACATGATGAGAAATATTCAAGGCAGAGAGTTCTTCTGAAGAAGCGTTTTGGATTGTTACCAACCCAGCAGCCACCTCAAAAGTATTGAGTGATATGCTTGCTCTAACTGTTCGTATCTTTCATTCCGTGCTTAGTAGTGTTTTCTTATCTAATGCGGTGTTAAGTAGTTGAGCCATTTATGTTTTCCTTTTAAATCAATTACGTCAAAATCCGGCTCAAATATTAGAATGAATTAAAGAGTGTTGAAATACACTGACGGATTTTAAGTTGATGTTTACAATTAATATATTCTTCTAAAGATCATGTCAAAGATTTATTTGAACTCTTGTTTCTCGCAAAATAAAGCTTTATTCGCACTGAAACGTGGAAACGCTGAACCACCAATAATATGAAAGGGATGCATATATTTCACTATGATCAAAATGGAGAATGCCTATCCTAGTTAGTTAGTTGGAGTTTTTTTATGGACTTCGAAAAACACTAAATATGTGGAAAAGAAAAATACAGAATGATGTGTCATGTTGGATTTACGTTCACTAACCGATTTATCTATAATTCTTTGTTTTTGAAATTTAAGATTTTTAGGATCTATATAGTCACAATTATTACACTTAATTTTTTAATCTAATAAATATCTTGTAGTGAATTTTGTATAAATTTTTATGCATGAATACTATAGCATTAGTCTTGGTCTTAACTCATGACGAACTCTCAGAGTCACTCAATCACCATATTTCTGAATTGCTTTCTCTCCTATTGCGGCAATAGTTAGAATCAATGTGATTAGCTTGAATTATGCAAATTATTTACCAAGTCCCTTTTCCCGAAAAAGGTTGTAACAAGTGTGATTTACATTAGTTGAAGAATGTTAACAATACATTCTTTTGTATATTTTTTTTAATATTTATTTTATTATTAGTTCAAAAATAAGTGTTATTAGTATTCTTTTCGATAATCTTTTCAAGTATATAAGGTAAATCAATAATAAAATAAATGTTAAAATAAGTATGTAAAAGAGTATATATGTTAGTATTCTTTCACACTACTAAATTTATCATGACTTCTTAGGTTTTCATTGTCCCTGTGGCCTCTCAGTTTTCAACTTCAAAAGTTGGAATACCTTTTTGCCTTCTATGTTTTCATAAGAAATCTTTTTTTTTAAAAATGAGTTTTATTCTGGACTATGATTCGGGATTATGTCTCTTGTGTCGACCTTACACGTAGTATACCGGAGTCCATCGTTGACACCCTCAGCAAGGATTTACTTGGCATGCCGATGAGATCCCTATAGAACGCATATTGGACTACAATATTGGGTAACAACATCATTACCACGATATTTGGGCAATGAATAAGTCCTAAGAATATCTATTATTGTCAATTAAAATCTTGCGTAATAATAACACATATAATCGTCTTTGACTGTTCATGATTACAGTATTAATGTTCCGATCTTATAAGAATCCTCTGCAACAGTCAAGGGAACATATCTCCCCCTGCAACTATCATGGGAGTGTATCTCTTATCCAACATTTATAAATATTAAGCTTATTCACCTTCATAAATAACTGATCATTGATAGCATAATTCTACTTGTGCATAACCTAATTTAAGCGTTAGAATCCTTTTACAGGTACCAACCCTCGATTCAACACGCTTTGCTGTTGGTGCGCAGGGAGAAAATCACCGCGACGTGCCTATCTCAGGTACACTTCTGAATCCACTTCAGAACAAGTTTATTTGTAAAGTAAACAATTAAGAGTGTATTTATCTTTGATTTAATCTAAAGTACATTATGATCTTAACCCACTAAATAATTTAAAGATAAATATATTTTCACTAACTCACTTTACATGCAAGTTCACTTTTGAAGAATTTTATCCATTTTTATATTCTACGTGCAATGAAACTAGAGGAGGCTGGCTTGATCTCAACGTGAGTTTGCATGGGACTGACTTTGAGCTCTATTCATGAGAGGCAGAGTTCTGTAAGGGTTTTACAATCTTCCCAGCAAACGAATTACCCTTCACTTTCAGTAATGAGTTAAGCGGACAGTTTCAGGATTGATCCTATAATTAAAAAAAGTAATGCCAATGCTTAAATCATAAAAAAAAAATTGTGCCAATGCTGAAGAGATATAACACGAATATTAAACATGTACTGTCAGCGTCAAGTAAAATATTGTAAATAGGAATAATAGTTATGCATGGCTGATTTTATACTTCATGTTAATGGAAAATTCCTAAACTTAATTGTTAAAAACTCAAAAATAAAAATCACAATTCTACAACAATTATATAATTCAATACTAGCATTTTGATGAGGTACCCTTCATTATTTTGTTAAAAATATAATTGTCATGTTATCCAGTATTGTAAATTAAATACTTTCATTTTTATTAGCTAATTTTTTATATTTTAAATATAATTGTCAAGTTATTAAGTATTGTAAATTAATCATATAATCATATAATATATAAAGAGAAAATATGTGCTTTTATATTTTGACATATGTCATTTTGACATAGAATAATATGTTTAAAAATTTGTCACATAACAAATACATGATCTAAATAAGCGATATGTGACATTAGTATGTTACAATTTAAAAAGAAGGTATATATGTATCATCAAGTCTGAATAAAATTTATTGTTCATACATATAAATATAAAAATTTACAATCACATATTAATTACATTGACATATATACCTTTGCATATTAATTCATATTTAAAAAAATCAAAAAATTCTCGCATATCTTTAGTTAATCACGTTTTTAATTGTTTTTATTGGTGATTGATCTTAAAATACCAAAATTTTCATAGGTGTCGATATCATTTGTTATATATGTACTAACATCCTAAATTAATTAATTATATTTTCAAATTACTATATTTATTCATATATAATTATTCTATATTATTTACAAAACTTCAACATATACATCACACAAGAATGAAAAATTTGCATGAAAATATAGTTAAATTATTTAAATGTAATTTATTATGAAGAAACTAAGAATTTATTTAGTATTTTTTTCAACTAAGAAAATATAATAATTTTTTGTGTATAGTCTTAATAATAAATTGATAAAACATCTAAATAAATAAACACATAAAAATTAATACTAAGAAAAAAAAACTATAGAATCAAAAAATGGAATTACCTATAATTATATAAACTAATTATTTATTAAGAGGACATATAAAAGAAATATTTATTGGGATGAGCTACATAATCCAGTTATCATAACATGAGAAGAGTCGTTTAACAAAAACACAAAAAATGATTTTGAGTGGGTTTCATTGTAAATTCCACTAATTATAACTTAATCAAATTTATCTAAACCATCCATGATGTCATATCTTTAGGTTAAGTATATTTTTCTTTATTTATTGTAATATTTTTTAATTTATTCCGTGCATTGCATGAGTACAAAGCACTAGTAATATAAAAGAGAAGATACATGTATTCATATTCTGACATAAAACAAAATGTTTAAAAATATGTCATGTGACAAATATATGATCTTAATAACTGTAATGTGACACCCATGTTGCAATTTAAAAAGAAAATATATGTGTCATCAGATTTAAATTAAATTTATTGCCTACATATATAATATAAATATAAAAATTTATAATCACATATTATTTATCTTGACATATATATATATATATATATATCTATATATATCTTTACTTTACATATTAATTTATATTCAAAAAAATTCAAAAAATTCTCACCTATTTTTGGTTGATTTTATTGATAGAATGCTATATAAGATTTTTGTATAGAAATTTCCATTAGAATGTTTGTAAACTAAAGTTAAAACACCAGTCAGGAACTGTTAAACGAAATGGCTGGTGTTTTATCTTTAGTTTACAAACATTCTAATGGAAATTTCTAGACAAAAATCTTACATAGCATTTTATTATAATAAAAATAATTTCATCTGCATGAATTTCTAGACAATATATGATACTTTTTCAACTAAACAAGCTTTAGAGTTTAAAATAGTGAAGAGTGAAGCAAGTCAAGCAACCAATTTAAGACCCAGAAATTTACCCTAGACTAATCAAGTTCAGAAGATGCTAATGAGATCATTCCAGCCAGTGCTTCAAGTGCTAATCTTGGGAAATACATGAATAGCTTAAGTTGTTATTATAGATAAACGACAAAATTTCTAGGGATTCTGTAATGCTAGTTTCAGCACAGAAAATATTATGTATATAAAGAGAGAAATAAAATCTCAAGTCTCTACATATTTCCATATAAATCATTACCAGCAGCATAGATGCTAGACTCTGGATTATCAGAACTGTAGCACCATCTTCAGTCGCTTTGGCTTAGAGCCTACCAATAATGCAGGACATGAAATCAAATTGTGTCACACCCTAATAGGGATGTCACATTTCGAACAATAATAATAATAACCTCTACCCAAGTTATAAATTATTACGTAATATATATTATCACATTTGTAAAAATATTTATTATTTTTTTTTAACATTAAATTGTAAAATAAAATAAACATAACATAAAATAAAATAAACTATTACATGCACACCATAATTATACATATGAATTTGTTTTTAATAGGTACAAATAATTTTACATATTACAAACTAGTTAATTAAAAAAAGAATGTCTCATGGTTTAAAGCAAAATAAACCAAAGCCCAAGCATAACACTAGAAGTTCGATCCTCAAGAAGAATCCTCCTCGGGAAGATTATCGGAAGAGAGAAATACTCCGGTAACATCATACCACGCTGCAATCAATCCATATGATATGGATGATCTCGAGGTTCACCTTCCTCGAACTGGTCACTCGGTTGCTGCTCCTCGTTGTATTGACAATCCAACAGTTGTTCCTCTTCTACTTCCTCAACGACTTTACGGATCATAAATAATAATACAGAAAAATATATTCAAAGAGGTGAGACAATCTACATCATTACCAGTATAGCAATAAGAAAACGACAATACAAATAAATATAATAGTTAATATAACAATTCATATTATCATATATGCAAAATATCATAAATCAAATTATAACTATTCACATTATCATACATGCAAAATATCATAAATCAAATTATAACTATTCACACAGTGATGCAGATTAAATATACCATGTACTCGGACTCGTTCCTACTCCATGGAGCTAAACACAACATCGAGAGAATGATCCCAGACATTACGTCCGTACATCAGTCGCTCTCAACCAACTATTACACGGTCAACACGTCGTGTAAATAGCACACGATCAAATACGTCGTGTGAATGACACACGATCAAATACATCGTGTGAATAGTACACACGATCAAATACGTCGTGTACGTCCTGGGCATAGTACTGCAACCCCCAATAGATCACGATTAAGAATAGTATTTGTCGAGATCGCTAGTGTATGTTTTTCGATTTACACCCCAGGAGCTACCAATCCGTCACATGTGGAATCTCGCACACTAACGCCTCCAAGTTCTCCACATGAACACACTACGCTTATCACACCCGCAACACGGTGTAATTCATCTCGTCAGTCAATTGTCAATTTCAACCAAATTGACATACCACTCTATGTATGTAATGATCCATAATTACAAAAATACCCTCAGTATCACCATGAATCATAATTACATAAATATCCTCATTGTCACCATAATTACAAAAATACCCTTTGTATCAATAATTTCAAAAACAGTATGTCTCCACTTGACAGTACTATTTTCCAACGTGTCCGGGTCCACCACTTTGACCCGACAGTAAAAACTTACTGTTTCTATAAGTCGCGTAAATATTTTATCCCATTTTCACAATTACGTCACACTTTACAAACGTTTTTCAATCGCGTAAATATTTTTCAACGTTTTCTCAATCGCGTAACATTTTTAAATCATTTTCTCAATCGCGTAGTTTAAAAATCATCATTTTAAATACGCGTAAGCTATTTCTACTATTTTTCATTGTATAAAATATTTCTTGACGTTCCAAATTAAATTTTTGAAACTTTCCAAACTAAAAATATTATTTGAACATTATATTCTATTTTTCTTACAAAAATTACTCTAAGTAATAATTTCTGACGTTTTTCCCAAAAATTCAATTTTAATAAATTCTTCTACGATTAATTTTATTCTTTAACTACGTAAAATATTTCCTTGCTTTCTAAATGCCATTTTGAAACGTTCTTCAATACTTACTCATTCTTAATCAATTTTGATAACATTTCATTTAGAAAATTCACTAAGTAATATTTTCTACGTTTTCCTTTTAAAAATTCTTTTATTTAATTATAACCATAAAATACACTTTAAAAATTGCTAACATACTTTAAAACTCAAAGGTAAGTATTTTCAAGTGTCAAAAATTTATTTCTTTCATACACTAGACTTCTAATAAAAATTTGTTTACTTATTTGATTCTTGAAAATCCATTGTAAATAAATTCTTTTTAGGTCAATAAACTAGTTTACACTTAGAAAATAAATTTTGGATCAACTAAACATTAAAATATATTTTTGGCCGAAAATCATCATTTTTATACAAACCATGTTTAAAATTATTTTTCATCCATTAAATCATTGAAAGATCCTTTAACTTAATTAGATCAACTAAGTTATCCTTTTAGAAAATGGTTAAGAACATATTGGTTCTCTTTTCATAGTAAAAATCATAAGCTCTTCATCTTGTGTTCTTTGGAACACTTTTGCAATCTCAACATGTTTGCACATCCAACAATAATTATCATAGATCCATGAACATATACATATATTTATGAATACATACCACATATTAAAGCAATAATAAAACACATACCAAATATCAAAGCTATAAACATGCTTGCATGCATAATAAATCACAAATAGAAAAGACAATAAACATGCACACAAAATTAATCACAAAACAAACAACCAAGTGAATGAATCTTTATGGATTCTTCACCACAATTACATCCATTTTCTCACCACCACACATGGTTGATGAGATTAAATCTCCCTCTTACCTATAAGGAAGACAAGATCTCCTTGGACTCCTCCTTAGAAAATTTGTGTAGCTTCAACAAAAATCCTAACAACCTTAAACAAATTATAAAGTCATAAACTATGGATAAAAAAGATAAACCATGGATCAATCATGGCTTAGAACATCAAAAATCAAATTAGAAACAAGAAAGAAGAATTTTCACCTTATAGGAAAGAAACTTCAAAATGATTTTCCAAGCTCCAAATGGATGATTTAGCAAAAACTCACAACTAGAGATGTTCTTAGAATATGGTTTAGATTTAAGAAATGAAGTTAGATGAAATTTTTGATGGATAGAAGTAGAAGAAATGGTGTTGGCCGAATGGTAGGAGAAAAATGGACTTAGAAGTTTTTCTTTGGGTTCTTGATAGAAAGAGAAATGGATGAAGATTTGGAATGATTGAAATGAAAATAATGAAGTGAATTTAGTCTTCCTTCATTATGCATTGCCGTAGGACACTCATGCAAAAGCTAACCACCTTTTTGACAAATCTTGCTTCATAATGGCCATAGGACACTCATAATGGAGCTTTGTCTCCTTTGTTGACCAACTAAATGCATAATGCATGCATAGATCCAAAAGTAGCTATAGGAAATTCTAATCAAAATTTGATTGGTTTTTAATAGCTTATTTATGTTTAAGTCCTCCTAATTAGGTTTAATTAAAAGTTAGTTAGATTCCTTTGTATTTTAGTTAATCATTAGTTTACTTAGAATCCTTAATCTTCTACTTAATTATACTAATACATTTGTCTAATTAAAATTTGATAAAAACTAATTAAGTTTTAATCTATTTAATTATCACTTAACCCCTTTAGATTAACTTAATTAGATTTTAAATTAACTAATCTATTAAATCTAACAATTTTTATGGATTTTTAACCTTTTGGTCTAGAATTTTACAAGCCTTTTACGTTGGTAAATTTTTCCTAAAAGTGGGGCCCACAAACCCAAACGTGGGTCCCACAAAGCAAATGTGGGTCCCACAAGGCAAACGTGGGTCTCACAGATTTTTTCTGCATGATAAATATTTTTATTATACAGAAAAATCCTAAAAATTAAAAGATTATTATATGTATTATTCGGATTGGGTTTAGTAAGATCGCCATTCCAAATAATCAAACAAGATTTTCTCAAGAAAATTATTATTTTCTTGACTCGGAGCAAATCACACCTAAACAATCAAATACAGATTCTAAACAATCAAATTAATTTTATAACACAGTAAATCGAAAAACAAGACAATAAGGTCAAAAACATAATTAACCAAAAATTGGGGTGTTCAACTCTCCCCACTAACGAAATTTCGTCTCGAAATTTATCGTACCTTAGAAAAAATGTGGGTAATGCTCCCTCATTTTGTCTTCTAGCTCCCAAGTAGCATCTCCCGTTATCTCATTCCATATAACATTTACCAAAACAATCATCTTCCCTCGAAGTTGCTTCACTTTCCTGTCCTCAATCTTAACAGGAAGTGTCTCATACGTCAAATTATCTTTCAGTTGTACTTCATCAGGTTGAATGACATGTGTTGGATCAGGAATATATTTTCTTAACTGAGACACATGGAATACATTATGAAGATTGGATAGAAAAGGTGGTAAAGCTATCTGGTAGGCTACAGGACCTATTCAACGAATGATTTGATAAGGTCCAATGAATTTAGGAGTGAGTTTTCTAGATTTGATAACCCTTCTGACACCAGTCGTAGGTGTTACACGCAAAAACACATGCTCACCTTCTTCAAATTCAAGAGGTCTTCTCCGCTTATCAGAATAGCTTTTCTGTCGGCTCTGAGTCGTCCTCATTTTCTCCTGAATCATCTTCACCTTCTCCGTAGTTTGTTGCACAAGATCAGGTCCAATGATCATACTTTCCCCATCTTGATACCAACACAAAGGTGTTCGGCATCGTCGCCCATAAAGTGCTTCATAGGGTGTCATCCCTATACTTGAGTGAAAACTATTGTTGTAGGTGAATTCTATCAAAGACAGAAATTCATCCCAACTCCCTTGTTGTTCCAACACACAAGCACGCAACAGATCTTCCAGCGATTGAATAGTCCTCTCCGTTTGACCATCAGTCTGCGGATGATAAGCAGAACTTAGATGTAACTTAGTTCCCATAGCTTCTTGTAGGCTTCGCCAAAACCTTGACGTAAACCTCGGGTCTCTATCAGAAACTATACTTGAGGGTACACCGTGAAGTCTAACAATTTCACTAATGTACACCTGGGTTAATCGTTCTAATGAATACTTGATATTGATTGGCAAGAAGTGCGCTGACTTCGTAAGCCTATCAACTATAACCCATATAGAATCATGACCCTTCTTAGTTCTTGGCAATCCAGTAACAAAATCCATTGAGATACTATCCCATTTCCATTCTGGAATAGTTAAAGGTTGTAACATACCGACTGGTCTTTGATGTTCTACTTTTGCTTTTTGACAAACCAGACAAGACGCCACACGTTCCGCAACATCTCTCTTCATCCTTGGCCACCAAAACATCCGCTTTAAATCTTGATACATCTTTGTCATCCCGGATGCATACTCAACCTACTAGCATGAGCTTCGTCCAAAATCGCTTGCTTCAGATCAAGATCATTAGGTATACAAATCCTTCCTTTAAACCTTAAAACTCCATCAGATCCTTCCTCAACTGTTGCCTTATGACCTTGCTTCAAAAATTCTTTCTCATTCAGCAAATATGGATCCTTATCCTGTTTTTCCTTGATTTCCTCTAGCAAGTCATTCAGAACAGTAACTCTTCTTAGACGAATTCTTCCTGGTGCCAATTCCACTGACAACCATAAATCTCTAAACTGATTGATCAATTCTTCCTCCTTTATCATCATGGCAGAAACACTGATCACCTTTCTACTTAAAGCATCCGCCACCACATTCCCCTTTCCAGGATGGTATTGAAGTTGAAAATCATAGTCCTTCAAGAACTCTAACCATCGCCTCTGCCTCATGTTCAATTCCTTTTGATTGAACAGGTATTTTAAACTTTTGTGGTCACTGAAGACATTGAACACAGCTCCATACAGAAAATGTCTCCATATTTTCAACGCAAAAACCACTGCAGCGAGTTCCAAATCGTGCGTTGGATAGTTCCTCTCATGAACCTTCAGTTGTCTGGAAGCATAGGCTACCACATTTCTGTTCTGCATCAACACGCATCCTAACCCTTGGTAAGAAGCGTCACAATACACTTCAAAAGCCTCGTTAGGATCTGGCAAAATCAGCACTGGTGCGGTCGTCAATCTCTTCTTCAACTCTTGAAAACTTGCCTCACATTCTTTCGTCCAATTAAAAGCTTGACTCTTCCTTGTGAGTTGCGTAAGAGGTCCAACTATCTTAGAAAAACCTTCAATGAACCTCCGATAATATCTGGCCATTCCAACAAAACTTCGGATTTCGGTTACCGTCTTTGGTCTTTCCCATTACAAAATAGTTTCTATTTTCGATGGATCCACCGCAATACCTTCCTTCGAAATCACATGGCCCAGAAATTGAACTTCTTTCAACCAAAACTCACACTTTGCCAACTTTGCATACAATTTCTTGTCCTTCAAAATTTGGAGAACTATACTGAGATGTTCAGCATGCTCTTCCTTATTTTGGGAGTAGATCAGAATGTCATCGATAAAAACGACAACAAATCTGTCTAGGTATGGACGAAAAATCCTATTCATGTAGTCCATGAATATTGCAGGAGCATTCGTCACTCCGAACGGCATCACCTGATACTCATAATGTCCGTAACGAGTTCGGAAAGCTGTTTTAGGTATATCCTCTACCTTGACACGAATCTGATGATAACCTGATCGCAGATCTATTTTAGAGAAAATAGTTACTCCTTTCAGCTGGTCCATCAAATCATCGATCCTTGGAAGTGGATATTTGTTCTTTATCGTGACCTTGTTCAGCTGACAATAATCTACGCAAAGACGAGAAGTTCCATCCTTCTTCTTGACTAGTAGCACTGGCGCTCCCCATGGTGAAACACTCGGTCGCACAAACTGCTTTTCCAACAATTCCTCCAGTTGCTTCTTCAATTCTACCAATTCCGCTGGTGACATCCTATATGGTGCAATCGAAATAGGACCTGTTCCTGGTACTAAATCAATAGCAAACTCGATTTCTCTTTCCGGTGGTAAGTCAGGTACATCATCAGGAAAAACTTCCGAAAACTCATTCACGATTGGAATAGCATTCACATCTTTTTCACTATTGACCTCCAAAGAAGACAGCAGCATGTATCCTTGAGCCCCGTCCCTCAACAAAGATTTGACTTTGACGGCAGTTAAAAATCCAGAATCCTCATCCTTAGGAAAAACTAAGGTTTTATTGGCACAATCTAATAGGATATGATTAGAAGATAACCAATCCATTCCTAATATTATATCTATTTCAACAAGAGGTAAGCAAATTAAATTGATCGAAAAGACTCGATCATTTATGGTAATAGGACAGTTCAAACATACTTTAGATGTAACAACAGGCTTGGCAGTTGGTGTAGAAACAATCAATTGAAAACTCAAAGAAGACACGAGGCAATTTCAACCGATCCACACAATCATACGCAATAAATGAATGCGTCGCACCTGAATCATATAGTACAGTTAAAAGATTACCTGCTACGACACCTTCCCCCTGAATAAGATCTTCAGACTGAGAAGCCTCAGCCCCGCTCATCGTGTACATTCGCCCTCTAGATCGCGGCTGAGTAGCACGAACATTGCTCACCACTGGCTTCCTTTCTGTCTGGTTACATTCCCTAGAAACATGTCCGGGCTTTCCACACTTGAAACAGATTGGCCCTTTAATTGAACAATCTCTAGATATGTGGCCACTCTTTCCACATTTAAAACATCTTGGCGTAAATGCCACATTCGTACCAACTTTGTTGCCACTAGAACTTCCGCCGATAGATGGACGTTGAGGTTGATTCCCCGGTGGTCTCGAATACGGCTTACGCTGAAACCGGTTGTTATTGTTGTTGTTGTTGCCTCATCTTTGGAACCTAGTTAGTCCAAAGTTACGATTTCTTGGATCACGTGACGGCTCCAACTCCTCGAGTCGTACACATGTGTCCACCAAAGCATGAAACTGGTTCATCCTTAAAGGTAGCACTCCTCTCTTCAACTCTACCCTCAGTCCTTCCTCAAACTTACGGCATTTCCACGCATCATTCTGACGAGTTTGAGCATAGTCTGAGAACTGAGACAAGCTCTCAAATTTAGAAGCATATTCATTGACAGTCATATTGCCCTGACGTAAACCAAGAAATTCCATCTCCTTGGCATGTTGAGCACTGACAGGAAAGTACTTTTCCAGAAATACTTCACAGAATACCTCCCAGGTAATTTCAGTTCCCTCAGCTTGTAGTAAGCGTCGGGTTCCTCTCCACCAGTTCTCACCATCCCCTCTCAACATAAATGTAGCATACGTCACCTTTCGATCATCGGGGCACCCCATTCCTTCAAATATCTTTTCGAGATCTTGAATCCAAAGACTTGCCTTCTCTGGATTAAATTCACCTCTGAACTGCGGCGGGTTATTACGCCTAAACTCAGACAAGTTTAGAGCATCAGCAGTCGCATCTTGCTATTGAGCTGCTCGTTCATTTTGTTGCGTAATCACCTCTGCCATACGCTGCATAGCCTCAGCAGCTGCAATCATTGGGTCAACATTGTGTTCCATGTTCGCACGTGTTCTTCTACTGTCAGACTTCTTCTTTCTTAAATCAATCAAACAAGACAAAGCAAAGTCAAATGTAACATTTCGGAAACAAATCACAGAGAATCACACAACACAAGCAAAAACAGACCCAACCACAACCCCAAAAGACTCTAACTTGGGCTCTGATACCAACTAAAATGTCACACCCTAATAGGGATGTCACATTTTCGAACAATAATAATAATAACCTCTACCCAAGTTATAAATTATTACGTAATATATATTATCACATTTGTAAAAATATTTATTATTTTTTTTAACATTAAATTGTAAAATAAAATAAACAGAACATAAAATAAAATAAACTATTACATACACACCATAATTATACATATGAATTTGTTTTTAATAGGTACAAATAATTTTACATATTACAAACTAGTTAATTAAAACAAAGAACCTGTCTCTGGTTTAAAGCAAACCATAAACTAGCCCAAGCATAACACTAGAAGTTCGATCCTCAAGAAGAATCCTCCTCGGGAAGATTATCTAAGGCGAGAAATACTGCAGTAACATCATACCACGCCGCAATCAATCCATATGATATGGATGATCTCGAGGTTCACCTTCCTCGAACTGGTCACTCGGTTGCTGCTCCTCGTTGTATTGACAATCCAACAGTTGTTCCTCTTCTACTTCCTCAATGACTTTACGGATCATAAATAATAATACAGAAAAATATATTCAAAGAGGTGAGACAATCTACATTATTACCAGTATAGCAGTAAGAAAACGACAATACAAATAAATATAATAGTTAATATAACAATTCATATTATCACATATGCAAAATATCATAAATCAAATTATAACTATTCACATTATCACACATGCAAAATATCATAAATCAAATTATAACTATTCACACAGTGATGCAGATTAAATATACCATGTACTCGGACTCGTTCCTACTCCATGGAGCTAAACACAACATCAGAGAGAATGATCCGGTAGACATGTCCGTACATCAGGCTGCCTCAACCAACTATTACACAGTCAAATACGTCGTGTAAATAACACACAGTCAAATACGTCGTGTGAATGACACACTGATCAAATACATCGTGTGAATAGTACACGATCAAATACATCGTGTACGTCCGAGAGCATAAGTACCAGCGCGGTCCCAATAGATCCCGATTAAGAATAGTATTTGTCGAGATCGCTTGTGTGTGTTTTTCGATTCTACACGGCTGCAGGAGCTACTAAAGCGTCACATGTGGAATCCATCGCACACTAACGCTCCAAGTTCTCCACATGAACACACTACGCTTATCACACCCGCAACACGGTGTAATTCATCTCAAATAGTCAATTGTCAATTTCAACCAAATTGACATACCACTCTATGTATGTAAAGATCCATAATTACAAAAATACCTCAAGATCATCCATGAATCATAATTACATAAATATCCTCATTGTCACCATAATTACAAAAATACCCTTTGTATCAATAATTTCAAAAACAGTATGTCTCCACTTGACAGTACTATTTTCCAACGTGTCTGGGTCCACCACTTTGACCCGACAGTAAAAACTTACTGTTTCCATAAGTCGCGTGAATATTTTATCCCATTTTCACAATTACGTCACACTTTACAAACGTTTTTCAATCGCGTAAATATTTTTCAACGTTTTCTCAATCGCGTAACATTTTTAAATTATTTTCTCAATCGCGTAGTTTAAAAATCATCATTTTAAATACGCGTAAGCTATTTCTACTATTTTTCATTGTATAAAATATTTCTTGACGTTCCAAATTAAATTTTTGAAACTTTCCAAACTAAAAATATTATTTGAACATTATATTCCATTTTTCTTACAAAAATTACTCTAAGTAATAATTTCTGACGTTTTTCCCAAAAATTCAATTTTAATAAATTCTTCTACAGTTAATTTTATTCTTTAACTACGTAAAATATTTCCTTGCTTTCTAAATGTCATTTTGAAACGTTCTTCAATACTTACTCATTCTTAATCAATTTTGATAACATTTCATTTAGAAAATCCACTAAGTAATATTTTCTACGTTTTCCTTTTAATAATTCCTTTATTTAATTATAACCATAAAATACACTTTAAAAATTGCTAACATACTTTAAAACTCAAAGGTAAGTATTTTCAAGTGTCAAAAATTTATTTCTTTCATACACTAGACTTCTAATAAAAATTTGTTTACTTATTTGGTTCTTGAAAATCCATTGTAAATAAATTCTTTTTAGGTCAATAAACTAGTTTACACTTAGAAAATAAATTTTGGATCAACTAAACATTAAAATATATTTTTGGCCGAAAATCATCATTTTTATACAAACCATGTTTAAAATTATTTTTCATCCATTAAATCATTAAAAAATCCTTTAACTTAATTAGATCAACTAAGTTATCCTTTTAGAAAATGGTTGAGAACATATTGGTTCTCTTTTCATAGTAAAAACCATAAGCTCTTCATCTTGTGTTCTTTGGAACACTTTTGCAATCTCAACATGTTTGCACATCCAACAATAATTATCATAGATCCATGAACATATACATATATTTATGAACACATACCACATATTAAAGCAATAATAAAACACATACCAAATATCAAAGCTATAAACATGCTTGCATGCATAATAAATCACAAATAGAAAAGACAATAAACATGCACACAAAATTAATCACAAAACAAACAACCAAGTGAATGAATCTTTATGGATTCTTCACCACAATTACATCTATTTTCTCACCACCACACATGGTTGATGAGATTAAATCTCCCTCTTACCTATAAGGAAGACAAGATCTCCTTGGACTCCTCCTTAGAAAATTTGTGTAGCTTCAACAAAAATCCTAACAACCTTAAACAAATTATAAAGTCATAAACTATGGATAAAAAAAGATAAACCATGGATCAATCATGGCTTAGAACATCAAAAATCAAATTAGAAACAAGAAAGAAGAATTTTCACCTTATAGGAAAGAAACTTCGAAGTGATTTTCCAAGCTCCAAATGGATGATTTAGCAAAAACTCACAACTAGAGATGTTCTTAGAATATGGTTTAGATTTAGGAAATGAAGTTAGATGAAATTTTTTATGGATGGAAGTAGAAGAAATGGTGTTGGCCGAATGGTAGGAGAAAAATGGACTTAGAAGTTTTTCTTTGGGTTCTTGATAGAAAGAGAAATGGATGAAGATTTGGAATGATTGAAATGAAAATAATGAAGTGAATTTAGTCTTCCTTCATTATGCATTGCCGTAGGACACTCATGCAAAAGCTAACCACCTTTTTGACAAATCTTGCTTCATAATGGCCATAGGACACTCATAATGGAGCTTTGTCTCCTTTGTTGACCAACTAAATGCATAATGCATGCATAGATCCAAAAGTAGCTATAGGAAATTCTAATCAAAATTTGATTGATTTTTAATAGCTTATTTATGTTTAAGTCCTCCTAATTAGGTTTAATTAAAAGTTAGTTAGATTCCTTTGTATTTTAGTTAATCATTAGTTTACTTAGAATCCTTAATCTTCTACTTAATTATACTAATACATTTGTCTAATTAAAATTTGATAAAAACTAATTAAGTTTTAATCTATTTAATTATCACTTAACCCCTTTAGATTAACTTAATTAGATTTTAAATTAACTAATCTATTAAATCTAACCATTTTTATGGATTTTTAACCTTTTGGTCTAGAATTTTACAAGCCTTTTACGTTGGTAAATTTTTCCTAAAAGTGGGGCCCACAAACCCAAATGTGGGTCCCACAAAGCAAATGTGAGTCCCACAAGGCAAACGTGGGTCCCACAGATTTTTCTGCATGATAAATATTTTTATTATACAGAAAAATCCTAAAAATTAAAAGATTACTATATGTATTATTCGGATTGGGTTTAGTAAGATCGCCCAGCTCCAAATAATCAAACAAGATTTTTCTCGGCTCGAAAATTATTATTTTATTGACTCGGAGCAAATCACACGAAATAATCAAATACGATTCTTAAACAATCAAATTAATTTTATAACACACGTAAATCGAGAAAACAAGATCTAATAGGGAAAAACGTAATTAACCAAAAATGGAGGTGTTACAAATTGCACGTCACTGTTCGAATTGCAATTGCAGCAATAACAATTGATGTAAGTTATGGAGAAAAGCAAATAAAAGTGGTGTGCAGTTCTTATACAGAATCTCCTATCACCACATTAGATGAGACCATAATGTTAGTTATCAAGAAGCAAACCTAGTTCCGACCTTATTCAATACAAAAAGACAATAAAAACGGACCTTGATTGAATGAAAAATGCCATCAGCATCAGCAAGCACATCAACTTCAGAAGTCTGATCCTGTATACAAAGAAGGGGATGATTAAAAGCAGGAAAGAACCATAATGAAACGTAATATTACATTGCAATCTGCAAGTCACAATAAAAAAACATAGTCCTCTCAAAAGAGAGACATGTCCACTACAAAAATAACATAAGAAAATTTGGCATATTCGGAGAATATTAGAAGGACCAAAAGAATTTTTGCATATCAACTATATAGGCAGGATGACTAGGAACCAAAGCCCAATTTATTATGAGTAGAAAGGACAAGAAAATAATCTTCAACAATGCCCTAGCATCCCCTGAGGATTCTAAGAAAAACTCATGCAGCATAGCCCACTAGGCTTGCCAAGTTAGGCAGAGTCTAGAGAATTACCTTTATAAGAACCAAACTTCCTATTGAGTAGTACATGTCAACCAAAGTACTTGCATCATTGACAATGGCTTTAATTCTTGAAGCAATATCCTTTACAAAAAGATAAATAAATTCTAGCATCAATTTTCTGACTAGCTAATTAAAAACACACCAACAGAAATTTCCATAAGCAATGACATTCAAGCTGCAACCTAATCATAATAATAAAATACCCATAGCATAAAAATACCTTGAAAACATCCCCATTAACCTTGCATTTTAATATGCCATTAACTTTCAAGGCATAGAACAAATCCTTCAGAGGGGATGACGACCCAAGATTTTCCACTACTTTCTGACATGCAGTTGTGCTCACGTTAGGCTTCTTCCCAATTGCAAGAATCCCAAAAACTCTTAGGGCCTCATAGACGTCTTCTAAACTGGTAACAAATAATAGGATACTAATTAGTTGCCTTATATAGAGTCATCTAGAATTTCAACAAAGTGATACAGACCTAAAATATTAATTGATGACATTTATCATGACATAGAACACTTAACACCAGAACTAAAATAATCTTTAGATGTTTCGGGATGTGCTTAGACCAGAACGTTGCATTTCAAACAAATATACAAAAATCACTTTAAAATAGCTTTACGAAATTAAATCACTACGAAACTATAGTTAGAATTTTAGAGGCGTATAATATAAAGATCTTTCATATATGTGCATATTAGAACTAAGCTAAGTATGTATGAATTCAAAATCAGTATACGTAAAAAAAGATAGTAGTGTAGGTCGTACAGTAGTAGAGAAGGTTGAATTGACCTTGGAAATGATGCATGAGTGGGGGGAAGAGCTCTAAAGCAGCGAAACAGTGAGAATCAGAGATGGGATCAGGAATCGTGAGGGCTTGGCAGATCAAAATGGCGAAAAGCAGTAGCAGTAATGCTCCTAGGTTTGTGGCCATTCCTACACCAATGCATCACATAATTTTAAAATTACAGTTACAATTTGGGTGCGGATCAGCGTAGGTTAGGGTTTTGAGATCGAGAAGATACGCGGAAGCAACATGTTGCCCTATGTAGGCGACGACTTCCACTGATGAGAGTGAGAGTCTTCTGGGCGACTGAACTAGTAGTACTCACTCAAACATCAGGTAATGGTCGTGGCATCAAACTCAATTCCCAAAAATGTCCCTCACTTCATGTTTTAATACATCTCTTACTCTCCCCAACAATCCGACTTCATGTCATAATGGGTCCATTTAGCTCAGTCCATTACAAGTCATTGCATATTGGGATGCATTTGGAGTGCGTAAGGATGAATTCTATTTTCAGGTTTCAACAAGGAGGTTTTTCTAATTTTTCCACTATGGATGAAGGTTTATGTTTTGATATTACTGGGTTATTTTTTTAAAAAAAAATATGTTAAAGAGTAATATAATCATTATAAATAATTATATATATTATCATATCGTTTATACTATCATATGCATTGAATGAAATTTTAAATTATTAAGAATAAACCAAATAACGAATCAAAATCCTTTCCTTTCATGGGTATCAGGATATTGTCATGATTAATAAATGTTGAACTTTTTATTTTCATTAAAGCCTAATCTATAGTTTAAAAATATAACACATTACCTATTCATGAAACTCACCATTTACTTACTTCCTTTCTCAAAATTTTTCCAATGTTTTTTTTTGCCATCTCTTTAGCGCATCATTACCTCCCTCTCCTTATCCTTTTCCTTCTTTTTCATTCTTCTCACTCCTTTCAACCCAGTTTCCCAATGGCTACCAAAAGAAGTTCATAAACTTTGCTAAAGAATCAGAGTGAATGAATAAGAGAGTTATTGTTCCTCATTTGTCCTCAACCAACAAACCTTCAATTACCCTTTCTCTAACCACAACAACTGCTACCATGTTAAGGTGTAGAGGAAAAAAAACAAAGAGAGAGAGTGCATGTGTGGAATAGAGTGGTGTGGAAAGAAAACACATACACAAAAACCACATAGTACAATAATTTGAAGAAAAATTTTCAAGTAGTTGTCGTGGGTCTGAGTCTCACTACCAATTCTCAACTAGCATTCAAAGCTCAAAACTCAGGAAATTAATTCAAGCAATAGTTGTCGATTTGGTTTTTATTTTATTTTTCCCAACACAACAATGGTGGGTTTATTCTCATTAGACAGTGGAGGGAAAGGAAACATTGTAGAAATATTCCCAAGCTTATGAATCTCAGCTTCTCATTCCCAACTCCTAAGCCAATTTCCCTTCATGCTCCCCAAAGTCTGCAAATAAACCTTCCCATTGTTGAAACCAGAAAACTCACCTTGAACCTCACCTTCCAAATCAAGCATAATCCACAAGGACGTTGAAATATTATCATATATTTCTCTTACTTTATGTGATCAAATATTATTTTAGGCATAATGAGTTATTTCTATTTTTTATTTCCTTTATTTCTTATTTTTTCTTTTTAATAGACTAAATTGCTTTTAATTCACAATATTCTAGGTTTAAAAGAAATTTGGTCAAAAACTGATTAAATCGATTCAATCTAATCCAAATTAATGTAAATAATATTGTTTAGATTAGTTGACTTTTTGATTCAAAACTAATTCAAACATAACCATGAACACTCTTAGAGGAAGCAGTGTGCTCCAGAGGAAGGAAAACAATTGGGAAAGAAACTTAGTAAAACAATCGTTTTGTGAAGAAGTGACATGTTATATTCTAAGTCATATATGAGGTTTTAAAAAAAATGAGTAGTTTAGATTTAATGAACATGAAACTCTCCTGATATCCCTAAAAGGAAAGGAAAGGATTCTGACCCCAAAATAATGTACCCCTAACCTGGATTTTATATTTGGTGAGTTAAAAACTTGAAAGCACTTATTTAGTTTATTTAAAATTTACAAAAAAAAAATCGACAAAGTGGTAAAATAAATAAAATAATGTATAATAAGTTTGAAAGATAAAACATATAATTAAAAAGTGTCGAATTTGTCAATTGGTCTTGTGGCATATATTCACCTTAGAATAAAATAACATTCCATTCTTATAAACATTTATCTTAAAAAAAAGAACTAGATTTTGTGTTTGTGCAATGCATCGGATAAATTTAAATCAATTATCAATTAAAGTAATTAATAACGTGTCAACTAAAGATAAGTGAGAGTTTTTTGAATTTTTTTTAATAGAATTGATATATAAATCAAGAGATATTAGGTGAATCAAGAGACTTTGGACCCAAGGATAAAGAATCTTGGTGGTGAGATACAAGTGTACAAGATAAGGTTAAGGTTAAAAAGGAATGTTATAAAGTTTGACACGTGTGTACAAACGATGAAAATTGAGAAAAATATAAAACAGCTAAAAAAGATACTAAGAAGGTGGTGAGCGAGGCGAAAACTAAAGCGTTCAATGAGTTATATCAATCTTTGGGTACCAAAGACAGAGAAAGGAATATTTACAAGCTTGCTAAAAGAAGGGAAATGAAGACAAGAGACTTGTATCAAGTGAAATGCATTAAGGATGAAGATGGTAAAGTCTTGGTTACGGAACAAGACATTAATGATCGATGGAAATGTTATTTTCACAAGTTATTTAATGAGGGACATAAGACTTTAGGGGATTCAGACATTCTAAACACTAGAAAGGAAAACAAAAATAAAACATTTTATCATAGAATTCAAGAGTTCGAGGTAAAAAAAGCTTTGAAGAGGATGGATATTGAAAAAGCGATCGGACCGGATAATATACTTGTCAAAGTGTGGAAGTGCTTAAGAGAGAAAGGTATAAGCTGACTCACAAAGCTGTTTAACGAGATAATGAGATCTAAGAAAATGTCAAATGAATGAAGGAGAAACACTTTAATTTCTATTTATAAGAACAAGGGACATATACAAAACTGTGCAAATTACAGAAGGATTAAGCTTATGAGTCATACCATGAAGTTATGAAAAAGAGTGATTGAACGGAGATTAAGACAAGAGACTCATATTTCAGAGAATCAATTCGGTTGTATACCTAAGAGGTCAACCATGGAAACAATCTATCTTCTACGAAGATTGATGGAGATGTATCGGAAGAAGCAAACAGACCTACACATGATTTTTATTAATCTAGAAAAAACCTACAATATGGTACCAAAAGAGGTCTTGTGGAAGGCTCTGGAGAAGAAAGGAGTTTGTATCGTTTATATTCGAGCAATCAAAGATATGTATGATGGGGCTAAAACTAGTGTGAGAACACAAAGTGAGGTTACAGAAGATTTCCCTATGGCTATAAGACTACACCAATGATCAACTTTGAGTCCATATCTTTTTAGCTTGGTCTTGGATGTGCTTACTGCGCATATCCAAGAGCCGGTGCCATAATGCATACTTTTTACAGATGATATAGTCTTAGTTGGAGAGTCGAGAGAGGAAACAAATGAAAAGCTAGAGTTATGGAGACGAACTTTGGAAGAACATGACTTTCGTCTAAGTAAGAGTAAGACGGAGTATATGGAATGTAAGCTCAGTAAGAAGCGTGTTAATACTAGCTTAGCGGTGAAAATTGGGGACCACACCATACCACAAGTCACACAGTTTAGGTATTTTGGATCTATTACACAAAATGACGGGCAGATAGAGGGAGATGTAAACCATAGGATTCAAGTTGGATGGATGAAATAGATGAGTGCTTCAAGAGTGATTTGTGATAGAAAAGTGTCTCTCAAACTTAAGGGTAAATTTTACCGCACAATTATAAGGCATGCGATGTTGTATAGTACTGAATGTTAAGCAATAAAAAACTAGCAAGTGCATAAGATTAGTGTTACGGAGATGAGGATGTTGCGCTGGATGTGTGGTCATACAAGATAAGATAGGATTATGAATGAATGTATTAGAGAGAAAGCAGTGGTAGCACCTATTGTGGAAAAGATGGTAGAATCTCGCCTTAGGTGGTTTGGACATATAAAGAGAAGACCCTTAGAAACCCCGATAAGAAGAGTAGATCAGGTAGAGGATAGTCTAATAGTTAGAGGTAGATGGAAGCCAAAAAAGACCATAGGCGAAACAATTAAAAAAGATTTAGATTTGAATGACATTTCTGAAGAGTTGGTTTATGATAGGGTACAATAGCGTCGTTTGATCTATGTAACCGACCCCACCTAGTGGGAAAAGACTTGGTTGTTGTTGTTTTATGAATTAATATATAAAGATATATATGTCAAGGTATATTAATATGTGATTATAAATTTCTATATTTATATTATATGTGTAGACAATAAATTTAATTTAAACATGACAATATATGTACACATTCCTTTTAAATTATAATATGAGGTGTCACGTGACAGTTATTAGAATTATGTGTTTGTCACACGATAAATTTTTAAATATTTTGTTTCATGTCAGAATGATACATGTCACAATATAAAGACATGTATCTTCTCTTTATATATTATTATATGATTAATTTATAATACTTAATAACATGACAATTATATTTAAAATATAGAAAATGGGCTAATAAAAATGAAAGTGTTTAATTTACAATACTCGATAACATGATAATTATATTTTTAACAAAATAATGAAGGGCACCTAGTCAAAATGCTAGTATTGAATTATATAATTGTTGTAGACTTGTAATTTTTATTTTTGAGATTTTAACAATTAAGTTTAGGAATTTTCCATTAACATGAAGTATAAAATCAGTCGTGCATAACTATTATTCCTATTTACAGTATTTTACTTAACGCTGACACAACATGTTTAATATTCGTGTTATATCTCTTCAGCATTGGCACTACTTTTTGTTTTTGTTTTTGTTTAAGCATTGACACTTTTTTATTATATAATCAATCCTGAAATTGTCCGCTTAACTATTCGTGTTAATTTGTTTGTTGGGAAGATTGTAAAACTCTCGGTGTCCGTTTAATTCTTGAAATTGAGCATAGAATTAAAATTTAAAATTGAAATTAGATTTTTAATTTTAATTTTTATGTTTAAAATATCATTTAAAATTAAAATTATAATTCTATAAACTAATTTTATGAAATTAAAAAATAACTAAGTTAAGTCTTTTTCTCAATTTTTAACTTATACCTTAAAAATTATCAATTTCATAACTTAAAAATTAAACTTTCTCTCTCTCTCATTCTCTCTCTCCACATTTATTTATGAACAATCATATTTATTGAGATTCTATATTTATATAAAAATTATTAAAATTGCTATTTATTTTTAAAAAAAAATTCATGAAAATTTTATTTATGAAAAAAAATATGACTATTATATTATAAAAATATTATTGTATGAATATTTTATTAATTTTAATTTTATAAATAATTTTTTAATATTTTAGATCATACCTTTAAAGAATAAAATTATAATTAAATTTAAAATTATAATTTTTTATCATAATTTTTGACAACCCAAAACATAAAATTTAAGATTCTTGACAACTAATTATAAAAGAATTAAAATTAAAATTCAATATTTTAATTTCAATTTTGTTATCCAAATAGACTTTAGTATAAAACTGTGCCTCTCATGAATCAAGATAGAGCTCAAAGTCAATCCCATGCAAACCCAAGTTGAGATCAAGCCAGCCTCCTCTAGTTTCATTGCACTAGTGTATAAAAATGGATAAACTTCTTCTACAGTGAACTTGTCTTTAAAGTGAGTTAATAAAAATATATTCTCTTTTAAATTATTTAGTAAATTAAGATTACTATACACTTTAAATTAAATAAAAAATAAATACACTATTAATTATTTACTTTACAAATAAATTCATTTTAGAGAACTTTTTCTTATAAAAACATAGAAGGCAAAAGGAAATTCCAACTTTTGAAGTTGAAAACTCAGGCAACCGGGACAATGAAAACCCAAGAAGTCATGATACATTTAGTAGTGTGAAAAAATACTCGCAACACATTTTTTTATCCACTTTTTTTAATACTTATTTTACTATTAATTCATTTCATGCAATTAAAAAAATTATTGAGAAGAAATCTAACATTTATTTTTAAACTAATAATAAAATAAATATTAAAAAATATTAAAAAAATTGTATTATTAACATTCCTCATGTATTGTAAATCACACTCGTTACATCCTTTTTTGGGGAAAGGGACTTGGTAAATAATTTACATAATTCAAGCTGGTCGCATTGATTCCAACTCTTGCCGCAATAGGAGAGCAAGCAATTCAGAAATATGGTGATTGAGTGATTCTTTGAGAGTTCATCATGAGTTATGACCAAGATTAATGCTCTTCATGCATACAAATTTATACAAAATTCAATACAAGATATTTATTAGATTAAAAAAATTAGTGCAATAACTTTCTATATGTAGATCCTAAAAATCTTAAAATTCAAAAACAAAGAATTATAAATAAATCGGTTAGTGAACGTAAATCCAACATGACACATCATTCTGCATTTTTCTTTTCCACATATTTAGCATTTTTCCAAGTCCATAAAAAAACTCCAACTAACTAACTAGGATAGGCATTCTCCATTTTGATCATAGTGAAATATATGCATCCCTTTCATATTATTGGTGGTTCAGCCTTTCCACGTTTCAGTTATATTGCGAGAAACAATAGTTCAAATAAATCTGAGATGATCCTTAGAAGAATATATTAATTGCAAAAATCAACTTAAATACACTCGTTAATTCATTCTAATATTTGAGCCAGATTTTGACGTAATTGATTCAAAAGAAAAACATAAATGGCTCAACTACTTAACACCGCATTAGATAAGTAAACACTACTAAGCACGGAATGAAAGACACGAACAGTTAGAGCAAGCATATCACTCAATACTTTAGAGGTGGCTGCTGGGTTGGTAACAATGCAAAACGCTTCTTCAGAAGAACTCTCTGCCTTGAATATTTGTCATCAGGTGAAAACCGGGCTACAATTCAGGAAAACCAAGAAATATAAATAATAGCTATAGAAAATGGAGCGTGAATAGTAAATAACATTCGACATCTATTTGTAAGAGTCGTCAAAAACAGGGAAAGTGTGATTTTCTATCAATAAGCAGTGACAATTTCACCAATGACGAATCAAGGGAGTGAAAAAAAAAAAACACAGACCTTCATAATAAATAGATAAATAACAAGAAGATTAAGAAGATAGGAAGTATGCATAGCCTAACAATTCACAAAGTCAAAACATTTGTACTTGTTAGCAATATTTGCCTCACACCTTTGTCTTATTTGTAGGTAAACAAAGACAGAGAGGGGTGAGCTAAGCTACCAAGTTGCACATCGTATGGTTAAAGTTCTTAATTAATCAACCACAATGATGATGTTTCTCGGGCAATGGGTTCCTGCAATATGCATCCAACATGTAATCTCCTCCCAATCTTACAACAAGTTGAATATTGTAATATAATGACAAAGGATAGGCAAAAAACAGAAAAAAGGTTATCAAGTTTGCATGGCATGCTCAAATTGACCCAGTACTTGAGGCAAAACGACTAGGTGGACTAGGTCTAATGGTGTTACTTTTGTTCGTCCTTTATAAAGAGGAAGACTGTAATGAACGTGGATAATGCTGACGTGGACAGCTCTGTTAAAGGGAGCCAAATACTACCAGCTGAAATGGCTCAAGTGGTTACTGATGAGGTGCAGCCTAGGAGAAGCTCTCGGACTCCTAGGCCTAACCAACTCTTGAAGGATTACGTGTGCTAGAGGATGTGGGATTTAAGGGAGAGAATGGGCGATAGAGAGGCCATGTGTGGAATATGTGAAAACTCCTCCATTTCTGTTATTCTTCTCTACAATTCCCTCTGTATTCTTCCCCTGAAAAACTTCCCTATAATTCTGTAATTGAGTGATCATTCTGTACATTTGATCATTGGTTTCAGAATTCTTTTAATAAAATTCTCAGTATCATTTTGGTTCATTTGTGCTTGTTGCAATTTCAGAAATTACTATTTAGCTGCTTCTTACAAATTGGTGCAATCATTGCTCCCAAATGGCTGACAACACACGTTTGAAGGACCTCACCAATGAAATCAAAAAATTCTATGACTTGATTGATCACAAGGAAGTTGCACAGAATGCCCAATATAACAACCGTTTCGACCGGATCGAACAGTCCATTCTAGCCATGAGCAAAGCCATTGACGAGCTGGCGCGAAATGCATCTAGCACCAGCACTAAGAACTCAGCCGACGGGTTGAACTCAAACTCGGAAACAGCAGTCCATGCGAACAATGTTCGACCTCCATTCCAAGTGAGAAACGTTAAACTCGATTTTCCAAAATTTGATGGATCTGAACCGATGAATTGGTTATTTAAAGCAGAACAGTTTTTCGAGTATTATGCTATATCTGATAGTGATCGTATTACCATAGCTGCTGTGAATATGGAAGGGAATGTAATTCCCTAGTTCCAACTGTTGAACAAGAATGGTCCATTTCCAAATTGGTAAGCGCAAGCTAGAGCTATTGAATCTGAGTTCGGGCCTTCACAATTTGAGTGCCCACGAGCAACTTTGTTCAAACTCACACAAACCTCCACCGTATCTGCTTATTACTTGGAATTCACAACTTCAGCTAATTAAGTTTTGGGAGTGAGTAAGGAGGCCTTGTTGGATTGTTTTATCAGTGGCTTGAAACCTGAATTGAGAAGGGATGTGGTAGCTCAATCACCTGATTCTCTCTTGAGAGCCGTGGCATTGGCTAAGTTACATGAAGAAAAATACAGTCCACACCACACATCTTACAAACCCAAACCTGCCTACATTCCCTCCACCACTCACACAGAAACCACCTCTGCACTATACACCCATCTCGACCCCTATTACCAACAGAACAAACCTTCCACCCCTGCTACCCACTCCTACCAGTAGCCACCCTCCTAAACAACCTTTTATCAAAAAAATGACCCCAGCCGAAATGCAATTAAGAAGGGACAAAGGCCTTTGTTATAATGGTGATGAAAAGTTTGCCTTTAATCATAAATGTCCAAATAAGCATTTATTCATTATGCTCTTAGATGAAGAAGGAGACCATAACCATCCACCTGACATTACAAATCCTGAACCACCTGACCCAAACCTGAATAATGAGACTCCTAACACTTGCTACCATCATCTCTCCTACAATGCCCTTAAGGGTGCAAATGGAGTGGGGACAATGAGATTCACTGGATATATTAATGGCATTCAAGTTCAGATACTACTTGCAAGTGGTAATTCTGATAATTTTCTGCAACCCAGAATAGCCAAATGTCTCAAACTTCCAGTGGAACCTGCTTCTAACTTTCAGGTACTGGTAGGTAATGAGCATTATCTGACAGCAGAAGGGCAGATCCGGAAATTATTAGTTAATGTGCAAGGACACCAGCTGACACTGCCAGTTTTTATTCTTCCTATAGCTGGAGCTGATCTTATTCTTGGAGCAGTGTAGCTCTCTACCTTGGGCCCCCATATCTCTGATTATAGTGCACTGACAATCAAGTTCGACTTGGCAAGTAACTT
The DNA here is from genome assembly GCA_029884605.1 of Ormosia emarginata. NCBI lineage: Eukaryota > Viridiplantae > Streptophyta > Magnoliopsida > Fabales > Fabaceae > Ormosia > Ormosia emarginata. Next base: position 72,007,298 of record JAQQTP010000082.1, read on the forward strand.
TGTTACCTTACATGAAGATTCTGCTTCCAAACCAGTACCAGCGCAATTTCATCATCTTAAGCGACTGCAACAAACGCAATCTATATCTGAAATGTTTACACTGCAGCTTCAACACCCTCACACTGCTAAGGACCAATGGTTAGATTTATCATATTCCATGGCACCTGAGTTAGCATTATTACTGCAGACTTATAAGCATGTCATTGACACTCCTACTGGCCTACCTCCTACCAGACCTTATGATCATGCTATTCCATTAAAAGAAGGTGTTGGCCCTGTGAAAGTGAAGCCATATAGATACCCTCATAGTCAAAAAGCTGAAATTAAGAAAATTATCAAAGATATGTTAGATGAAGGCATTATCCGGCCCAGTTCAAGTCCTTTCTCTTCTCCAATCATCCTAGTTAAGAAAAAGGATGGTACATGGAGGTGTTGTACAGATTATCGTGCGCTCAATGCTGTAAACATCAAAGACTCCTTCCCTATACCTACAGTTGACGAGCTATTGGATGAATTACATGGTGCTCAATTTTTTTCCAAACTTGATCTACAATGTGGTTATCACCAAATTATGGTTAAACCTGAAGATCAATACAAAACTGCCTTTAGAACACACCAAGGCCATTATGAGTGGTTGGTGATGCCGTTTGGCCTTACAAATGCTCCCGCCACCTTTCAAGGGCTCATGAACCATGTTTTTCAGCAATGGTTAAGGAAATTTGTCCTAGTTTTCTTTGATGACATCCTCATTTATAGCCCCACCTGGAAACTTCACTTGGAGCACTTAGATTCTGTTTTAGCATAGTTACAACATCATCAACTATATGCTAAGCTCTCTAAATGCACTTTTGGCAAGTAACAGGTTGAATACTTGGGACATTTGGTCTCAGCCCAAGGTGTAGCCATGGATAACAATAAGGTGCAGGCTGTTTTGAAATGGCCAATACCTACATCTATCAAGCAACTTAGGGGTTTCTTGGGCCTTACAGGTTATTATAAGAGGTTTATTAAGAATTATGCATCCATTGCTAATCCCTTGACAACATTGCTAAAGAAAGATAGTTTCAATTGGACTGAAGAAGCTACTACTTCTTTTAAAGCATTATAGACAACAATTACTACAACATATGTTCTGACATTACCTGACTTCTCTAAGCCATTTACCCTGGAAACATATGCATCTGGGTCTGGAATTGGAGTTATGCTATGCCAAGATTAACATCCTATATACAGTTTTTTTCTCCAAAAAGCTTTCACCTAGGATGCAAAAATAGTCCACCTATGTAAAGGAATTATATGCCATCACAGAGGCAGTAGCTAAGTTCAGACATTACTTATTGGGGCATAGATTCACCATCAAGACAGATCAAAAGAGCCTCAAGAGCTTGACTGCTCAGTCTATTCAAACCTTTAAATAGCAACAATGGCTTCCTAAATTACTCGGCTTTGATTTTTCCATTGAATACAAACCTAGTCAGGAAAATGTAGCAGCTGATGGTCTTTCTAGATCATTTTTCCTTGCTTGGGCCCAAGGTAACATTCTTAGACCAATTACAGCAAGAAATGCAAAACAATCCAGAAGTGAAACATATTGTGGAATTATGTCAGACTACTGGACCTCCTGATCCATATTCCACACTCAAAGACAATATTTTATATTGAAAAGACAGAATTTTCGTGCCTACTGGCTCCTCTTTGATTCCTAAGATCTTACAAGAATTTCATTCATCATTAATTGGAGGTCACTCCGATACAGCCAGAACTCATGCTAGAATTGCTAGCCAATTTTATTGGCCTGACATGAGGAACCACATTAAAGAGTATGTTCAGCAATGCTCCATCTGTCAGCAAGCTAAGAGTACTACTACTCTCCCTGCTGGACTTCTATAGCCCCTTCTCATTCCTAATCACATATGGAAGGATATAGTTATGGTCTTTATGATTAGATTGCCTTCTTCTCAAACCTATACTATCATCCTGGTTGTCATAGATAAATTGTCTAAATATGCTTACTTCATTCCACTCAAGGCTGATTATACGAGCTTACAAGTTGTAGAGCAATTTATGAAGAACATAGTCCGATTACATGGCATACCCAAGTCTATTGTGTCTGACAGAGACAAGACCTTTACCAACACCTTCTGGAAACATCTATTCAAACTGCAGGGTACTACTTTAGCCATGAGCTCGGCTTACCACCCTCAAACAGATGATCAGTTCGAGGTTCTAAATAAATGTTTAGAGATGTTCCTTAGGTGTTTTACTTATGAGAATCCTAAGTCTTGGAGCAAGATACTTCCTTGGGCTGAATATTGGTACAACACTGCTTTTCATACCAGTCTTAGAATGACACCTTTTCAAGTTGTTTATGGTAGGGAACCCCCTAAACTTACAAGATGCTTTTTGAAAAATTCTGATTTACCAGCTGTACAAGATACTCTTCATCAGCGAGATGCATTACCAGATAAGCTTAAATCTAATTTACTTAAAGCACAGTATAGGATAAAAAAATATGCAGATCTCAAGCGAATTGAAGCTCAAATGTAGATTGGTGATCTAGTTTTTGTTAAACTACAACCCTACAGGCAGAATTCTGTGGCTTTGATAAAAAACCAGAAGCTTGGAATGAAGTTTTTTGGGCCCTTCCCTATCATTGAGAAAATCAGCAATGTGGCATACAGACTTCTCTTGCCCCACAATGCCAAAATCCACCCCGTTTTCCATATTTCAGTCCTTAAAAAATACTTGGGCAACCCCAATTCCCAATATGTGCCCTTACCATTGCTTACTGATGAACAAGGGCCTATCCTACAACCCTTGCACGTGCTCAACACTAGGATACTACTTCAAAAAAGGAAGAAACTACAACAACTATTAATACAATGGGATGGATTGGATGTTACTTAAGGTTCTTGGGAAGATTATGATAATCTAAAAGCTTAGTACCCCAATTTTCACCTTGAGGACAAGGTTGATTTTAATGGGGGAGGAAATGTAATGAACATGGACAATTCTGTTAAAGGAAGCCAAATACTACCAGTTGAAATGGCTCAAGTGGTTACAGATGAGGTGCAGCCTATGAGAAGCTCCCGAACTCCTAGGCCTAACCAACTCTTTAAGGATTACACGTGTTAGAGGATATGGGATTTAAGGGAGAGAATGGGCAATAGAGAGGTCGTGTGTGGAATATGTGAAAACTCCTCAATTCCTGTGATTCTTCTCTATAATTCCCTCTGTATTTTTCCCCTAAAAAACTTCCCTATAGTTTTGTAATTGAGTGATCATTCTATACATTTGATCATTGGTTACAGAATTCTTTTAATAAAATTCCCAGCATCAATTTGGTTCATTTATGCTTGTTGCAATTTCAGAAATTACTATTTAGCTGCTTCTTACATAGACACTAGAAGAGAATAGAAGTAAGCCCTCAAATCAAAAATACCAATAAAGAAATTGCAAAGGAAGAAAGCAATATGGGTCTAGAACCACCCCACCCCCCTCCCCCAAAAGCAAAAAAAAACATTTTTTTAAAAAAAATTATTCACAAGCATGTATAACATATTTTGAAAGACTGCATAAGTATCAGTAAATTGTAGTTAATTGAGCAAAATACCTGGATGAGCAGATTGTGTAGCTAACCCAAGCGGTGTCTCTTTCTGGAAAAGAGAAAAGCAACTAAGTGTCACTTTAAAACATAATGTATGACTACGAGTGAACAACCCAAATTTATACTTATTATCCATCACCTATGCAAGATGCAATTTTATTAGTAGGAGTTTTAAAAACAATAAATAAAAAATGCATCATAAGAAGCAGTACTTAAAATTAAGCTAGGAATTACCAGTTGAAACTTAAACAATCTTTCAATACATCAATTCAAATTATAAAGAAATGCAAATAAACCTTTCAAACTCAATCCTTGATTTAAGCTTCCGAAGAGGTAAATAACAGGAACTATTGTAGAAAGCTGACCTTAGTGGTGTAGACTTTGTCACCATTCTCATTAATGTAAAACTGAAGATACATGGTCACTGATAGGTTATCACTGCCGAAATTGAAGTAGAGACAACATTATCAGCATGGAAAAGTTGTATAAATTATCAGCACAGCAATTATAGGGTGTAATACATAATAGAAGTTACTAGAAACAGAGCTCGTGTTTGGAAACCATGAATCATTCGACAGTTAGTAGGAACAAGTTCAAGACAGATAGACATAAAAGCACACCTGATTGAACAAGAACAGCAACAGAGAGAGACTCGAGCGAAAGAGAGGAACCCTTGCTGTGATGGAGGCGACGAGCGTCGAAGGTTGTTGAAAAGGGTTTAAGGTCTTGTGCTCCTCTAGGAGTCCCAGAATGAGTCAAAGATGTTTGGGTTATGAATGTGGTGCCACAAATTGGGCCAAAGATGTTTGGGTTCATTTGCAGCTGCTTTGAAGGACAAAGATGTTTGGGGTATGAATGTGGTGCCAGTAATTGGGCCAAACACTCTCAAGATAATATACGACAGAGGACTGGTGGGAACAGTTCACAACTGGTATGGCTCGTTTCTTTATAGAAAGAATTATCTTCACAACTTTTTATTATGCCAACCCCTACTAAATTTGTTTTTTAATTTTTGAAAATACTCTCCTTGGGTTAAATGATGAACATAAAATACAAGAGAAAACGGATCCTCTCCTATTACAGGAGAGGTCCTCTTATTTGTAAAGCATAACATGCGATAAGAAAAAAATTATATATATCGCATGCGATATATAAGTTTTAACGTGTATTTTTTATTAATAGAATTCTCTCTTATCTTTTACAAACAGAAGAGGATCCTGATCTAATACAAGATACCAATTCAAACTACTATAATATTTACAGTCACACTCATGGCGGTCTTAGCAACAGGAAGAAATTATATATGTATATAACTTTTCCACCATTAACAAAAAGAGGCCCATTATATAGTTATGATCTTGTCATTGCATTTTCATGGGAAGAATAATCTGATCATAGTCCTCTAGGAGTCAAATTAAAAAATCGGTTCAGAACTGTTTTAGTTAAAACAAATTTCATAAAATTGTTCAAGTTTGAACTAGTTTACATATAATTGATTTGTCTAAAATTTGGCTTGGAATGAGTTTAATATCAAATAATGTGTTGTGAATCATTTTTTGAAGAAAAAAAATAAAGGAAAGTTTTGGTTAAGAGATAAACTGAATTAGGTTAAAACCAACAGTATTTCATTGATGCGAACTAGTTTTGACTCAATATGATCTGATAAAAATTGATTTGTCAAAATATGAATGATCATCAAGTAAGTGAAATCTTCATTGTACCTTGTTATTTGGATTTTGGAGTTTGGCACCCCCTCATGCTTCAAAATTGTGAACAGACTAGTAGTACCTTTTTAATTTTTTTGTCCTTATATTAATGATGTGTTATGGCGGGTATGAATGAATGTGACAGGTGTGAAGCTTTTTCAACCTACCCTCGAACTTATGATATACTCCTTGCATGGACTGTATTTTCTGAGATCATTAAGAAAGAATGCAGTCCAGAGGATTTATTGATTGAGATGGATAGAATCCTGAGGCCAAAAGGTTTCATCATTGTCCATGATAAGCGGTCAGTGGTGGAGTTTATGAAGAAGTACTTGCCAGCATTACACTGGGAGGCAGTGACCATATATGATGTGGATCAAGGTGAGGATGATGCAGTGTTTATAATTCAAAAGAAGATGTGGCTCACAAGTGATAGCATCCGGGTTTCAGAATAATGGTATAATATTCACTTACAAGTTAGAATCTCAACAATGCAGGGTGTAAGATAGCCACACTATGTTATTCCTATTCTCTTCACTTATAGGCGTAAGTCAAAGTGAAATCTCACCAAATCATCTTATTCGAATTGATTTAATTTAGGACACTTCAACATTTTCATCCTGTTGTTAGAGGAATCTGAGGAAATATGTTGTTTTTCAAATTGGATTTTTTTTTTCATTTTTCTTCTACTTTGGAATATCCCTCATACCAAAAAATAAATAAATAAATAAAAATAGAGCTTCCGTACTCCTTAGGCATCCATCCTTACACAACCATAGGGCTAAATGGAATTGCATGAGTTAATAAAGTACTCAGCATCGAGAGCATTTTGATGATAACGTAAAGTAGTGAAGTCATTTCTATTCACTTTTGTTTTGTTTTTGTTTTTTTGGGCTGCAATTGTCTGAACTATGTACTTGTCAAAAAAATTTCTTATGAATTTGGAACTTACAATTTAAATGAGAATTCCCTTTCAGTAGGAGAAAAAACATATAAACGATTGATAGATTGATCAAACTTTGTATTCACCTGAGTAACAGTTTTAGTTTTCAAGCTTTTATTATTGAAACCAAATCACAGATTTTGATGCAGTGGTAGGCGTAATATGTGAACCTTGAAGAGCATAACTCCAGCTATAATTTCGAATTTTCTACTTATTTTTCTCCATGCTTATCTCCAATCAGTATTCTTGCATTTAAAACTTCAAATTTCTTTTTCTAAAAGAAAGAAACATAGAAAAGAATGACTAGCTAGTTGAATCCATCACTCATGTCTAATAGCATTTTTGTTTGGGCAACCATGTCTAAATACATAAACTTATTGAAATTGCATAATTTAGTATACCAAAAAGATTTGTAGGCCAACCATGATCCTATTCGACGAGTTATGAAGCCTTTTTAATTCTTAAATTCAAAGATTCTTTATCATAATCAACTTAAAACAACCAAAAAGACACTGCTTATAACAAACCACTTCATAGTAGTATTTGCACGATCCACATGTTCATAAGGGGGCCCAAGCCAAATCTGCATCTCTCATGGAGAAGACGAGTGTTTAATCCTTGAATAAACCTTACGAGAAGAAAGCCATATCATTTCACTCCCAGCCCAAAGGGAGTTGGGACTTGGGATCCCAGATTAAACTGTAGTCACCCATAACATGAGTCCGTGATTGCTGTAACTCCTTCTAAGTAAATAAAGACAATACTTGACACCTAAAACATTTTTGACCTGCAAAATGCGATATTGACTAGTAGATGATGAATAGGGTATTTAGAGAATACATGAGATGGACCATGAAAGCATAAAGCGTTTGAAAAAAAAAAAAAAAAAAGAGCTATGCCTACTATAATGTCACTGAGAGGTAGAATATCCTAAAACACAGGTGGTAGGACAATGGGTTTAATCAGGATAAACCAAGATCAAGATAAAGCTTTTCTCTTTCGATATAATTGAGCTCTCTAAATTTGTCATGAGCTAGTACAACAAAGGTCCTACAAAATTGGATGAGCACAATTCTTTTCAAGGAAAAACTCAAACTATCTTGTCATCTCTTTATATATAGACAATCTTCCTTTTACTCATGCAGACTTCAACTTGGCTGATGTTGAAGCAAGATGGGAAAGAGTACTGTGTCCCACACACATCAGAAAGGCTCCCAAAAGACCTACTGTTTTGAGTGTAGTGAACAAGTCCAGCTGCACATGAACAAAAATGTCAAGAGACAAGCACTTCATATAGAAAAAGTTAGAATTAACTGTCTGACATTATTGTCCTGCCAGAAGAGAAATGGAAGGAAAAGGAACATTGTTCCACCAAAAACCATTATGGATCAACGTCACCAGCTCTGCTAGTTAAGCATATTATTTAATCATTATCACAGGAGATAGTTCTTCTCATTGATAGGAAATCACCTCTAAATGGACCAATAAATATCATCACAGAAGAACCTGATTGAAACATGTTCAATAGGATCGCTGAGTGGACATACCTTCAACCAGAAAAGTACATAAAGCAACAGAACTGAAGCAATGCCAAGATGGAATAGGATGGCATATGTAGCAGGTACTGCTGAAGCAGGAAAAATCTTCAAGTTCACCCCCAAGTGTAATAGCTGCAATGATATCAAAGAGAATGACAAATGTTAACATAAACCTACAATTTTGTACAAGTAACTTCAATGTTGCGAGAACATTGAAGGAACCTGTCCAGACAATTACCTACACTTTGTCTTTCCTACCTTTCTATACATAAGAAGCGAAGTAAATATACTGATAGGGCCCAAGATGATTTAGAGGGTCCAAAAGAGGTGTTGGGTCATAAGATGTATCATGGGCCTAAAATCTGGAAGGTCTATACTAGGAAGAAGAGGGGGGATTCTGCTGCGTGCTGAGGTGGCAGAGAGAGAGAGAGAGAAATAGGAAGTTAGTTACGTGAATGGGGGGTATGGTTATTAGTAAGATGGTGCGGACGGAAGGGAGGTATCTTTTGGAAATCATAGTGTTTGTTATGGATGGAGAGCAATAGCTCTCTATAGGAGCCTAGCTCTGTGGCAGTAGAAGTGTCATTCTACTGTATTTCTCTTATTTGCAGAAATAATATTCATCTCTCTTTCATTTCTTTAAGTCCTCGCTATTACATATCACTATATTGCTTCTGGTTCGCATCAAACTGGTCCGGCCTGCCGGATTCGCTTAGAGAGGGATTTCTCTGAGAAGTGGATTAGTGTTCTAAGGAGGAAGGAGACGGATGCCCTCGAAGAAGATGGAGGCTAAGATCGCAACTCTGGAAAGCGAAGTGACGAACCTCAAAACGATGATCGCAGCGATGCAGCTCAAGGCTGATGAGAATCAGGAGAAGTTGATAACAATGCTGGAGAAACGCTTGAGTCAGAGACAACAGGACAGTGGCGAGAAGACACCTAGGTCGGAGCGAACAACTGAAGAGTCAGAAAATCATTCTAACTCGGGATTAAAAAGGTTGCAAGGGGAATCGCTGGAGGAATTCCGACATTCGGTGAAGGAGCTACCTATGTTCAGTGGCGACAACCCAGCGGCGTGGATTACCCGGGCGGAGATATACTTTAAGATACAAGATACCAGCCCAGAGGTACGGGTGAGTCTGGCACAATTATGCATGGAGGGCCCAACCATCCATTTCTTCAACTCCTTACTGGAGAATGAAGAAGAACTGACGTGGGAACGCCTCAAGGTTGAGTTACTCGAGCGCTATGGGGGAATCGTGGAAGGAGATGTTTATGAGCAACTAACGACTCTTCGTCAAAGGGGGAGTGTCGATGAGTATATTCTCGAGTTCGAAAGGTTGACAACTCAAGTGAAGAAACTACCCGATGAGCAATATTTTGGGTATTTCCTCCATGGGTTGAAGGAGGAGATTAGAGGACGGGTTCGGAGTCTGTTGGTGCTGGGGCCTCTACCGCGATCACGTCTTATGAACCTGACCAAAGCGGTGGAAAGAGAGCTACAGGGAAAAGGTAACGCAGCGTACATGCCAAATGGGTCGAGAAGTACGGGAACCAGAAACGGATATGGGTTGGGTTTTAGTACCCGGTCCAATTCTGGTAGCTTGGGTCATAGCCTAGGATCTGGTTGGGTTTATGTGTAAGAGGGCAAGGAGCTGAATACAGAAGAGGGAAGCAAGGCCATAAGAGGTGGGCTGTATGGGCCCAATCTGAAATCTGATCCAAAGTCAGAAAAAAAAAAAGATGCCCCCAGGAGACAGAGGTTTCAAACATCTGTCATACCAGGAATTAATGGATCGAAGGCGGAAAGGCCTTTGCTACAAGTGTGGTGGGCTGTATCATCCACTCCACCAATGCCTAGAAAAACAGCTGAGAGTGATGGTGTTAGATGACAGAGATGAAGGGGAGACGGAAGAGGATCATCCAGTGGTCGAAAGGGAGGATGAAATCGAAATAGATGGAGAGTGCAGTATCATGGGGCTAGGCAAAATGCTAGCTGAGTGTGGAGTGTAACACCCTCCCTAGGGTATCACATGTTTGACTCCCAACTCAAAATCTGTAAAGAAGTTCACACAAGGTTTGAGTTATAAAAAGATGGGTTTTAAAATTTCTTTCTTTACTGAAACATAAACTTACTGAAATTCATAAGTATTATTGAAAATATATTTAAACTGATTAATATACAATATTGACACTAATTAATATTTCACAATTTAAAGAGAAATATAAAATTAACAGACTCTTTTTTTTTTAACAGTAGTAAACCCCATGACGGGTCCTACTAAATAAACTATATAACACTAACGATAAAACTTAACATACTCATTCCTTATCTTGTATCCAGGTTTGTTGCATCGAACTCTCTACTCCTTGTCTACTCGAACACCTTCGAACTTGATTACAGTCACTCTTCAATGTTTTCATCAATCTCGAGTATCCATCGCCGTTATGTCAAGACAACTTGATCTTTCTATTATTTGATTTTAACAAAGACAGTCAGACACATAAAAAACAACATAACAAAGAGGTGAGATCACCTACGCCAATACCAACATGGCAGCACAGAAATAACACAAACAACATATCATATATACAATACCAGAATTCCAATAATGCACTCAACATTAATCAACATTAATCAACTATCATCATCCTACCATTAACATTATTATCATCACACAATAATCACAATAATGCCATCAACATGATTATCATCATCATCATCCAAGTATTTCAAAACAATTGTCATAGCCAATATTCCTCAATTAATATATATCATGCGAGATATGGACACTCAAATTTATGCATATGTTATGCGTGTGCGCATAGACTCGGATTTTTCAAAAACAACTCCATGGAGGTTTTCACAATTTCGAGGAGAATCGCTGTCAATTGTCACTTTAAATTTCAAAGACAATCTTCCAGGTTGTTGAAAAGAATCGTGTTCTTGTCGGGTATCGTCAATGCGTTGCAACGGACTGACGCTTAAGTGACACAGTGGTACTCGCTAAATTTGCCCACTGGTCGTCGACCGCTACTCGACGCCCCAAGATCCATCATAGACCTCACTATCAATTCTCATTCCTCTTCAACCACAAGGGTCATATACAATGCACGAATATATCCGCAAGTCCAACCCCAAAGGGCCAAATCTTTTCAATTTTATTTATTCAATGTATCATATGCCTCAATGCATATTTTTTCACAATGCATGTATAATGCACCAAATCCAATCACAAGCATCTCTTTCCAATGCATATAAAATGCACCAAATTATCTGTGTATTTTCAACAAAGAAAAATCATGTTATCACATTTTCATAGTTATAAAACACTTTCGTCTTGTTTTCAAAATTGCGTAATATTTCCGTTTCATTTTCACAATTCCAAAACGTTTACATTACGTTTCACAATTCCAAAATGTTTATATTACGTTTTCAAAATATCGTAACACTTATGTTACGTTTTCAAAATCTCAAACGTTTCGTTATATTTTCACAATACCGCGACACTCACGCATTGCGTTTTTCACAATACAACATTTTCATTACGTTTTCAAAATACCACAACTCTTCTGTTGCACTTTTAAAACACGTATTAATTTTTTTACGTTTTTCTTAATCGCGTAAAATATACGTTTCTCAAAATTGCATAGTATTTTTTCACTGTTTCAAAATCGCGTAACTTAAAAATCATTCTTTTAAGTCGCGTAAATCATTTTCCGTCATTCTCAAAATATTTAAAATACTTTCCAAATCACATAACGATTTTCCGTCATTTTCACAATCACGTAGAAATATTCTATTACTTTTAAATCACATATTGAATTTTCAACAGTAGTTTAAATTACGTAAAATATTTAAACATAAATTCAAATCGCGTATAAATATTTCAACGTATTTAAAATCACATAGAAATATTTTTCCATATCGCGTAACTTAAAAATCACGTTTTTAAGATCGTAAATAATTTTTCACCACAATTTCATTACGTGAGAAAATATTTCTTGACCTTTAAAAATTTCTTTTTAACTTTTCTCAAAATAATATAACTTTATACTTCATTTAATATATTTTCTTACTCAAGAAAATATTTTTTCATGATTCTTTACTCAAGAAATTCTTTTTCAAAATATAATTCACAAAATCACTTTTCTATTGATGTAAATCAACGTTTCAAAACTTAACATTTTCTAACGTATTTCAAAACTTGAAAATAAGTTATACGTTAGTAAATTTTCAAAACACCATTATATTCTCCATTTTTCCCAAATCAATTCTAAAATCAATTCTCTTCAAAACAAATTAAGATTCAAACCCTTGCAACTTTTCTTTTTCATATGAAAGTTCATTTCTCAAGTGATAAAATACTTTGATTCCCTTTCCAAAATCCTTATACTAAAACATTTTGTTTCCACTTTAAAATTACTTTGTTTCATAAAACCAAAATTATTTCAATCCTCCAAAAATCGTAGAGTCTTTGGCCATTGAAGCCATCAAATATTTTCCTCCTAAATTGATATGGTTTTACACAAACAAAACCATTAAAAAATTTTTATTTTCAAAACCAAAATACCGATGGTCATAAAAACCAAACCCATTTGTTCAAATTCATTTGTACTTCCCTTACAAATCCTTTTTCACTTTCTTTGCAAATCCTTAAAATTATCATTGCTATTTTCATTTAAATCTCATGTTTAGTAAAACACTTAGAAACTTTTTACACAAAATAAATCAATAAAAATCCTTCTAAAATCATATTCATGTACTCTTTGAAAAATAAATTCTTTGTTTATTTTTCTTACTTTTCTAAACATCCATTTTCATCATTCAAGAAAATATTAATTTTGTGAACACCTATTTTGAGGTGTCTTGTTGAAATTCACCATGTTCTAAGTCTTTCAAAAATCAATTCTTTTGTTCTTGAAAATTTTCAACATGAACCCTAATCAAGAAAGCATCAAAACCGTAGCTCTTCCTTGGCTATTGGAGCCAAAAATCAATTTTCTTTCCACCATCAAGTCATGGCATATACATATATATTTCATCATAAATAATATAAGCATACCATCAAAGCCATAAAAGCATGTATAGCATATCAAGCATATCATCAAAGCTATAAAATCATGCAAAGCATATCAAGCATAGAAAATTAATCAAAGCTCATAAACACCCACAAATTAATTATATGACCATGGATATGAATCCTCACATGGATTCCACATCCATCAAATAAAATACCATCTCTCACCACCATGTTTGGTTGGTGAGATGGATCTCCCTCTTACCTCTTGAAGATCCTCCAAAAGCTTCTTGATTTGCTTCTTTTTTCAAGTCTTTCATCACCAAGGGCTTCTCAAATACAAAATAAAATACATAAAAATTAGTATACTAAGCTTGATTAAGAAAACCATGGATCAAACATGGTTTAGATTATTAAAAAGAGAGAAGAAATGAAGTTTCCTTATGCTTCACCTCAAAAACCTTAGAACTTTGCTCTTAGAAAAACTCTTTGAAGATGAATGATTTAGAAGAAGTCTTCAACATGAAAGTTGCTTAGAATATCATGGAGATTCAAGATCTAAGGTTGGATGAAATTAAAAGAGCTTGGATGGTGATTTTAGGGTAGATAACTGAATGGTTTCTCTTGAAGCACAAAGATGAAATTTTTTTTTTATTATTTTTTATAGAAACTTGAAGCTTGGATTTGAAACTCAAGATGAGTGATTTAGTGAAAACTCATAACTAGAGATGTTCTTAGAATGGTGTTTAGGTTTAGAAAATTAAAACTAAAAGATTAGAAGAGGAAACATGAAATTTACTATTTTTGGTAGAATCTTGAAGCTTAGATTTGAAGTACTAGATGTTGGATTTTGAAGAAACCTTCAACATGAAAGTTGTTTAGAATAAGGTAAGGATTCAAGAAACTAGGTTGGATGAAATTTTTGAGTGATGGAGGACATATTTGGGTGCCATGGCCGAAACCCACCATGAAGAAGAAGGAGAGAAAGTTTTGCTAAGAACTTTGGCTTTTTGGAGGAGACAAGGAAGAGTTATGATAGCAATAATGTGGTCTTCAATTTTTCTTATGTCCTAAAGTTCCACAAAACCGTCCCCCCTTCAAATAATTTCCAAAGGATTGCAAACAAATAAATTATGTAGCATAATTGACCTAGGCAAAGCATAATTGACTAAAGCATCAAATAATGTCATAAAGCTTTTTCTTTGTCTTCTAAACAAGCCAAAACCGTCCCCCTCCTCTTCATAATACATTCAAGTAGTTGTCATCTTTTCTAGCCATTATTTGAAGCATTTCTAGCCATTGATTAATTCAATGGTTAGGATTTAGGTAGATTTTTAATTTTAGAAGACTAAATCTAGGCCATTTGATTTTTCTCCTTTAAATTCTAGCCATTAGATGTGTCTCCAAAATTAAGGGTCAAGATTGCTCCTTCAAACTTTTAATCCAAGGGTTCTAATTAGTCTTAACCACTTTAGAAGATTAAATCTCCACCCTTGATTAATTCTTCATCCAATGGTCATAAATGGTCTTTGTTACTTTTTAAGATTAAATCTCCACCCTTGATTTAATCTTAATCCAATGGTTATAAATGGTCCTTGTTACTTTACAAGACCAATTCTACACCTTTGATTACATCTATGGTTGATATCAAAGCCTTCCTAACTAAGCTTATTCTCACACCATTGATTAAATCAATGGTTATTATCCAAGCGCTTTATTAAGTTTGTTTTTAACCTTTGATTAAATCAATGGTTAATATTCAAACTAAGTATTCTCATCCAAGGGTATAATTCAAGTCAAGTTCTCTTTGTTGACTACGCAGTATAATATTTATTCTCGTATCCTACAAATAATATTTTCTTGTATTTTTATCATCCGATAATTAAATACAGTACAAAACACAATACAATAAAATTTTAAAAAATTTGTTTCGGATTAGGTTTAGTAAGATCCTCTGTCTCCGTCTAAATAGTATAAATTTTTCTATGCGTAGAAAAATTTTTGCTTTGCGGGACCCACCTGGGCCCACGTAAGGTCACCTGAGCCCACATACACCCCCTGGGCCCACAAACAGTAAAAAATTTCATAATCATCCACAAAAATCACAAATATTAGAAAACACACAAATATCAAATCAGATTACGTAAAATAATTACCTAACGGTAAAAATTAAATTACGTAAAGTTTTTCCCGGCTCAAAAATTTTTATTTTCCTGACACGGAGTAAATCACTCAAAACAATCAAATACGCTGACGGAATAAACAAAATAATTTTACAGTGCACAGAAATTACTAAACAGTAAAATTCTGTTAACTGTCAAAATTACTGTTTAAGAGGTACGGAAATTTTGGGATGTTACATGGAGCAAAGGCGCAGACAATGAAATTTCGAGGGGCAATCAATGAGGTTCCTATCCTCATTTTGGTCGACAGCGGAGCCACCCACAACTTCATCTCTAAGAAGTTAGTGGAGACTATGGGGTGGCCTGTAGAAGATACCAGGCCACTGATGATAGAACTTGTGATGGCTACAAGGCAGTGGCTCGAGGGAAATGTTAGGGGATCGAGCTGCAGTTAGAGGAGGTCAAGATAACAGTAGATGCGTTCCTCTTTGAGCTCGAAGGAATAGACCTGGTCCTTGGAATTTCATGGTTGGCAACATTGGGGAAGATGCTAGTAGATTGGGGGGCTCAAACTATGACATGCCAGATAAATGGACAGTGGGTGGAGCTGAAGGGAGAATGCAACAGTCGTTTCACTCAAATAGCCTTACACAGTTTTTTTGGGAGACCAAGAAGAATGGTTGAGGGTCTGTTCCTATCTACAGAGGTGAATCTTTCTACAACAATCGGGAAGATGACAGTGCCCGAAGGTGTAGAATTGAGACAGCGACAAGAGTTAGAAGAGTTATTGAGCCAATATGCTGAAATTTTCAGGGAACCTAAGGGCCTACCCCCAACAAGAGGCAGGGAGCATGCTATAAATCTATTTGAAGGGCAGGGACCTGTCAATGTACGGCCTTACCACTATCCTCATCACCAGAAGAATGAGATTGAGAAGCAAGTGAAGGAGATGTTGAATTCCGAGATTATACAACACAGTCAGAGTGCTTTCTCTAGCCCTGTCATTCTAGTCAAAAAGAAAGATGGGACTTGGAGGATTTGCGTGGATTATAGAGCTCTTAACAAGGTAACCGTGCCGGATAAATTCCCCATACCTGTAATAGATGAATTGTTGGATGAATTACATGGTGCTCAGTTTTTCTCCAAACTGGACCTCACATCTGGCTACCATCAAGTAAGGGTCAAGCGAGCAGATGTGCATAAGACCGCGTTTCGGACGCACGAAGGGCATTACGAGTACTTGGTAATGCCGTTCGGGTTGATGAACGCACCATCGACTTTTCAAGCTCTAATGAATGATGTTTTCAGAACTATGTTGCGAAGATTTGTGTTAGTGTTCTTCGATGATATATTGGTCTATAGCCCAGATTGGGAAACTCACATGACACATTTGCATGAAGTTTTGGGGACATTGCAAAGACAGTGCTTGGTAGCGAATCGAAAGAAATGCCATTTTGCCCAACCCACAGTGGAATACTTAGGGCATCTTATTTCCAAAGAAGGGGTAGCTATGGATCCAAGCAAAATCACGAGTGTTATTCAATGGCCAATTCCAAAGGATGTGAAAGGAGTGCGAGGTTTTCTGGGGTTAACAGGTTACTATAGGAAATTTATCAAGGATTATGGGAAGATAGCGAGACCTTTAACTGATCTTACGAAGAAGGAGGGGTTCAAATAGGGTCCACCGGCACAGGACGCTTTTGAATTATTGAAGAACAAACTGACAACAACCCTTGTACTTGCGTTGCCAAACTTTACTCAGAAATTTACCATTGAGTGTGATGCATCTGGGCAAGGGTTAGGAGCCATTCTCATGCAAAATGGCAGGCCTATCGCTTTCTATAGTAAGGTTTTGAGCGAGAGGAACATGTCCAAGTCAGCATATGAGAAGGAATTGATGGCCGTGGTTTTGGCTATTCAGCATTGGAGGCCATATTTGTTAGGGAGGCAATTTACAGTGAGCACTGATCAGAAAAGTCTGAAACAGCTGTTATAGTAGAGAATTACATCCATGGATCAATAGAATTGGGCCGCCAAATTGTTGGGATATCAGTTCGACATTGTGTATAAGCCGAGTGCTGAAAATAGAGGTGCAGATGCTTTGTCTCGGGTGAATGAGGCAGGAGAATTATATGCTCTAATTTCCTATCCCACATGGGTAGAAGGCAGTGGTGTAGTAGAGGAAGTTCACAGAGATGCCACCCTGCGAAAAATTATTGAGGAGTTGCAAAGAGAAGAAGGGGGAAGACCTAAATTTTTGTATAAAAATGGCATTCTTTTTTACAACAAGAAGTTAGTCATATCTGCCCAGTCTTCTTGGGTTCCCCAGTTGTTGCACGAATTCTATGCTACTCCACAAGGTGGACATTCGAGATTCTACAGAACCTACAAGAAAATTGCAGCCAACTTATATTGGGTGAGGATGAAAAAGAGAGTTCGGGATTTTGTCAAGGAATGTGACGTGTGCCAAAGATAAAAGTATCCGGCCACATCTCCAAGGGGCTTGCTACAACCCTTAAATATACCTGAGATGATTTGGGAGGAGGTATCCATGGACTTCATAACCGGGCTGCCTAAATCAAAAGGCTATGAAGCCATATTTGTGGTGGTTGGCAGGCTTTCAAAATATAGTCACTTCATTCCTTTGAAGCATCCTTACACAGCTAGAATGGTGGCTGAAATTTTTGCAAAGGAGGTGGTGAGGCTACATGGAGTACCCACAGCAATTGTAAGTGATCGGGATCCAATTTTTGTAAGCAACTTCTGGAAAGAGCTCTTCAAGTTACAAGGCACTCAACTCAAAACGAGTTCAGCTTACCATCCAGAAATTGACGGGCAGACAAAGGTGATTAATAGGTGTTTAGAGACCTTTTTGAGGTGTTTTATTACTAATCAGCCTCGAACGTGGGTTCAATGGTTGCATTGGGCTGAATATTGGTATAATACTACTTTCCATGCAACTATAGGTGTGACACCTTTTGAGGTAGTGTATGGAAGGAAACCCCCTATGATCACACGGTTCCTACTGGGTGAAACAAGGTTGGAGGCAGTCCAACGGGAGTTGATTGATCGTGATGAGGCTCGTAGACAACTGAAACATCATTTACAGAGGGCACAAGGAAGGATGAAGAGCCAAGCTGATAGTAAACGAACAGAGAGGAGTTTTGCAGTGGGGGACTGGGTTTTCCTAAAATTGTGTCCCCATAAACAACAATTTGTGGTTTCCCAGATCAATGCCAAGCTATCAGCAAGGTATTATGGGCCTTTTCGGGTGCTGGAGCGTTTGGGTGCAGTAGCTTATAAGCTCCAATTGCCATTTACTTCAAGGATCCATCCTGTGTTTCATGTATCACTATTGAAGAAAGCTGTTGGGAATTATCATGTGGAACAAGAGCTGCCCCTGGGCATGGAAGGAGAGTGCTCGGATGTGCTGGAACCAGCTGTGATTTTGGCCACTCATACAGCTGTAAAAGGGAAAGACACTGTGGGTCAACTGTTGGTACAATGGAAAGGCAAGACTGCAGATGAGGCCACGTGAGAGGAACAATTTACCATCCGGAGCCAATTTCCAAATTTCAACTTTAAGGACAAGGTTGCAGTTGAAGCCACCGGCAGTGATAGGGCCCAAGATGATTTAGAGGGTCCAAAAGAGGTGTTGGGTCATAAGATGTATCATGGGCCTAAAATCTGGAAGGTCTATACTAGGAAGAAGAGGAGGGATTCTGCTGCATGCTGAGGTGGCAGAGAGAGAGAGAGAGAAATAAGAAGTTAGTTACGTGAATGAGGGGTATGGTTATTAGTAAAATGGTGCGGATTGAAGGGAGGTATCTTTTGGAAATCATAGTGTTTGTTATGGATGGAGAGCAATAGCTCTCTATAGGAGCCTAGCTCTGTGGCAGTAGAAGTGTCATTCTACTGTATTTCTCTTATTTGCAGAAATAATATTCATCTCTCTTTCATTTCTTTAAGTCTTTGCTATTACATATCACTATATTGCTTCTGGTTCGCATCATATACCCATATATTAACACATACAATTCCAAGCCTTTGGACTGAAAATAAACAACTTAAATGTTTAGCAATAACAACCTAAAGCCATCAGACCAGGCTCCCATAGAGGCCCAATTTCATGCAGATAACTATAGAAGTCTGGTGAGTTTAAAGCAGTCTTTCAAATATTAAATGCTGAGTCTTTACAAATATTATCCTCTTAACTCTTAAGATAAGATTCCAGTCGACGGTGCTCTACATTTAAAATACCTTTTTTGGTGTTCTAAGCAGATAAGACGCCTTGCTTTCATTTTAAACCATCTTCATTTCCCAAACAGAAATATATCTTAATGAGGGAGTGAGTTCGAAAGGTGATGAGAGAAACAGACAGTTCAATTTGGGACCTACTTATCAAATTCGGATAAGAGCTCTTTTGTCCTAATTATAAGGAAAAATAAGAGAAAACAGGGAGGCCATTTTCAGTCTTCAGTTTTTATCCCAAAAGTTCCTAAATGTATCATATTACCTTATTCAAATGAATGTTAACGAATAAAGATTAGTCATAAAAGCAAATTTAAAGTAAGAATACATTAACATTTCTAGATAACCTCACTGCATTTTCTCTTTCCACCTCTCTTATTTTTTCCATTATCTCCACTGCCTTTTATCTTAAAGGCATAAACATATGTGTGCTGCTTTCTAGTGAGAATTATCATGACTTGCCCCAAAAGCCAATGAATGGCAAAAGTGTCAAACTCAAGAAAGTATAACATTATGTTTGGATGACAGGTAAAGAGGGGAACGGAAAGGAAATGAGGGAAACGGAAATAATTTTGTGTGTTTGGGAGTTTTAAAATCCATAGAAACGAAATGGAATACAGGAGGAATCATTCCCCCCCCCCCTCTTCCCCTCAAATGCCCAATTTTTGTTCCCTCCAAAATTGAAGTGGAATGGGGAGAACACATATTTCGTTCCGTTCTATTAATGAATCTTCCAAATAAAGAGGGAGGAACTATGTTCTATTCCTTTCCTTTCCTTTCCGATCCATCTCCACCTATTTCGTTCCATTCCGTTAATGAAAAAACATCCAAACACAAGGTAAGAGAGAGTTTTTGGGGTGGTCGCTTTTCAGGAGCCCTGAATAAGTGGGTTATCTCTGCTTTGGGCCCATATCTTGAGAAAAGATCAACATGTAGTGGAGGAAGACGGGCTGCCTTCTCAGGTGCTTCTGGAAGATCTAATTCGACATGGCCAAGTGGCTGTAAGAAAGAGTTCTCCTGAAATTACACATAATTTTGCTCAGATTGCCTACATTGTATTATGGGGGAGAGGGGAAATTAAGCAAAGCAATCAGTGCAAGATACCATGACAGCATCACCAACATTCAGCTCAATGTCATATCTGCCCGAGAGATAATAAAATTTCTCCACCAAGCCAAGAAAATCCTAAGAGCCAAAATTACAAATGTGAGCAAAGCAAGAACAGCAATATTGGTAGATGAGACAAATGACTTTCACAGCCCTCACAGAAGCATAAGGGTGACAAAAATTATATGCACCTCTATCACAGTCCAGCTCAAAAGCAGTTAGGGAAGGTCGATTTATAGTGTAATTACATGTAGTTCCAACTTAATAGATAAAAAACCCAGCTCCCTTACAAGTGGTTAAAGGTGCAATGTATTAAAACCAGCATATAACTTTTCCACTCAATGATGCACTTGATTTTTATATTCAGAGTGATAGGCACTAAGACAAATTATCCCGAATTCAGCATATCTGTAATAACTGTTTATTATGATTTATAACAAACTCAACAAGTACTCAAGAACGGACCTCTGAACCTAGATAATGAAATATGTAATAAGAGATACTTAACAAGAATAATCTCAAACTTCTTGCCGGTATTTCCAACCACAAAGATGTGTTCATACTTTGTCTCATGCCTCAACTTGAAAAATGCCTGCAGAACAATAATTCCTCAATAAACAGAGCATTGAAATGACATTCATTTAGAAGGTCTAAGCCAACTACTACAAACCTGATGAGGCTTAAAAGCATGACCACGAGGTGTTGTCAATTGGAAAGAAAAACGAAACTTTTGCAGGTGGTTAGCTGAGAGTGAAACAACATCATTTCCAGCCAAATCTAGCCTGGATAGCAAAATGGGAATTGAAAATGAAGAAATAAAAAACATATGCAAAAGAGTTACTTAAAGAAATACAACACCCAGATTTAAATTCATATGTATTAAGTTTCAGACTTCAAACACTATAAGAATGACAAGCATATGACAATCAGACATACTAATCAGTAATCAGTAATCAGTAGACATATCCTAAATATAACTGCAGAAAACTTTTTAAACCAAAAATAGAAACCTACGTTTTCTGGGTTTCAACACTTCCAAGGTCACTGTCCAGAACTGCAATTTCTGCATTGCTAACTTTAATAATTCCAGTGACATATATTGGCACATGAATTTGGCCTCGAGTGGCATAAACTTTCTCGCTAGCAGAATCATGAAGCACCATCTACAAAATAGGCTTGACATATTATAATTGACAGACAGATATAAATACACCTTGATGCAACTGAAAGGAAAAATAATCATTAAACTAACCAAACAGAAATACCTCAAAAACAAACACATAAGTTCCCACGTCCACGTTATCTGGGAAAACATCCAAGACATGAAGTCCACTATTTTGGTCATATTGGAGCTCCTCTATCATGCAAAAATGGGCAGTATTCAAACAACGGAAAGTAGCACACACCAGAGATAAGAAAGAAACTCGCAAACCAAATGATTATATTATATGGGGAAATATTATCAAGCTTCACTCCTCAAAATAAGTCATCGACTCATCACTCACCTTGCTCTCAATAATAACTGAATCTTTAGCACCAGTACTGAAAGCACGGACAAGCTTAACTGTTAGAGGTGGTGCAACTAAGCCAAGTACTGTATTCACCCTAACCTGATTAATTTTGAAATAGAAATTCATCATGTTTTCCCAACAGTAAGTGAGAAGTAGAAACACTGCACAATCACAAAAGGCTGATGAATAATTAACATAGCCAACTGATGCATGAGATGTTAATTTAGTACTGCGTGTAAATGAATCAGAAAGCAATAAATGGGGAAAAAATGCAAACGGGAGAGCTTGTTAAGCTCCATAACAGAATAAAAGGCAATGGCACAAAGGAGAGCATAACATAAAGACTTTAAAAGAAATTATTCAAAATGAAAGCACTAATAATAACATGTAGTAGCCTATGGTGACAAAGGAAGCCTAATCAGAACTAAGAACTGCATTAGTAATCTCTTTATAGATTTGACTCATCGATGACAGGATTATGGCAGGAGAAGGTGGTAAAAATTTAAGCTTACAGGATGGTTGGGGCCCAAAATGGATAAAAACCAAAGGGCTATGGACTATTTTCTACTCTTCTTTTGTTAACCAAGAATTTGCAAATTTCGTTATAAGGCATTGGGACAGAAACCCAATGTACACCATAAACTAGTCATCAATTCCTAAGAGCTACTAATTATGATACTCCCAAAATAAGGGCTTTAAACACTTTAACTTTGTTACATACCTTGAGCTGATCTTTATTGGACAATGAATAAACTGTTGCAGGAAGTGACAGTATCAATGGAATGGAAACTCTACACCACAACAAGAAATCCAAGGTATACATTGTTACTGAATATTAAAGAGGTCAATGTATCAGCAAAGAAGAAGAAACAGAAGAAAAGAGAGATATTGCTATAAAGCTGCACTTTACAATAATAGATTGCTCTTAAAAGGCACTTGCCTATTGCTCTCTAGAAGAGCTAATGATTCAACTTGATTGAAGAAGTCCTTGGCATCTCCTGGGATTCCAATGCCCAGGAAAAAATTTGCTAAACCCAATATTTTATCCCCTGGAAGCTGGAAATGCAAAGCCAAAACATTATCAGAAAATTCTAACAGATTAAAAAATTTGAGAGTAATCCCTTACATTCCACGCACATTTATTTTTCCAGAAGCAACAGCAGCAAATGCTGTAACCCCTCGAACAACTGAAGAAGTTGTGGAAATAGAATCCTGATGCTCACGCCCACCAACAAATTTCTCATCAAAATAAAGGGTTCTGTCATCTGAAAAGAGATAATATGTTCATCTAAGATCAGTATGATGAAGAATGTGCTATAAAGAACAGCAGAACCACTTAATGCAATAACTTATATTTAGAGAAAGGTTTTGGGATAAAAAAAAATAAAAATCAATTAAGAGGGATGGGGCATAAAAGTGTTCTTAATGCACAAGAGTCTTCAAGCAGATTATGTCACTTAATGTCAAATGCCTCTTTGCAGGACTGTAACGCACTAAAGCAAACATGAAACAGTTATACCTATACTCAACTCTACAAGATATGTAGAATTTGATTGCCACAAAAAAAGGGCCTTCAAGATTCAAGCATTTTGAAGAGGTGCATCTTCTGTCTTCAGGTCACTTAGTTCATAAAAGTAGGACATTAAGTTGATCAACAGGAACAATTAAAAACTAGGTCCGACTGCATGCAACTGAAAAAAGAAGTCAACTCAATTGAAACCCTCAAGGAAAGATCCATAGTACCAAACAGAAATTTGCAGTTAATATTGTTAAAATTTAAGAACATTAACATTTTTTATTTTAATGAAATGAAGAAGAAAAGAAAAATGAGACTATCAAGATGATAAGTGATAATAACTTAATTTTTACATATTTTTTATAAAAAATAAGTATTATTATATCTCAACATATTTAATTTTAGTGATTTTATGACAATATTGATTTATTTATTTAAATAAAGTCATTAATTTAATTATGATGATAAATTTCAGGAATAAATACATTTGTTGTTTGGCTCCTTGTATCTATTGCATAATGATACTTGCATTGGTGAAAGAATGGAGACCACGTTAAGTTATGATTGACAAAGAATCAAGCAAAGAAGTAAAAAGAAAATTGGCCACCGTATTGCATGAATTAGAAGCCACACACGTGACCAATTACAAGAGAGATAAAAAGTTGCTGGGTCCCACCGTGAAATAAGACTACACAAAGAAATTGAAGTGTTCGATACACAAAAGGCTAGGGAAGAGCTAGGCCCACATGCGAAGAAGAGAAAAAGTCCAATGCTCTGAAATGGTGTGCACAGTGCCAAACCTAATGGGAAGAAGAATTGAGGTGGTTCAAAAGCTTATTACAAAGGACAACACACAGAACAGAAGGGAGGAGACAGAATTAGGAGAACGCCGCAACTGCAGGAGAAGAAGAGGCACAAGGGCAGTACTGATGCTGCCCATGAAGTTTTTTGGTTAGATTTTCTTGTACCAAGTTGAAAATGAAAACCCTGATTATATTAGTATGAACTATTGTTGAATTATTATTACTCAGTTTTTGGATCTTAATGTTTATTGTTTTATTTGTCTCTCAATAGTGTAAATAAATCTTAGAAGAGTTCAATCATGTTTTGCGATTTGTTTATATTATCTGAGTTTTGATGATAATTATTAAATATTAATTATGATTTTTGAATATAATTGATGATTTGAGAAATTATTATTAATTAAAACATATATTTAATTTTGTTTTTTTAACGTCTCATTGCTAGATCTTTCTTTAACATATGTTTTGTTACTAAAAATTTATGAAATAAATTATTTAGATATATAGTGTTAAAATTAATCTAAGATGATTCTGATCCTTAGTTAATTTAAATTTAATTTGTTTAATTTTATATTTGTTTTAGTTGTTTTGATTTAATTTTGATTTATTTTATTTTTACATCTTAATTATTTTTGTCTAACAAGATTAGAAGAATTTAATAAATTTCAAAAACTTAACTCTAAATATCTAACACTATGTTTGGATGATAGGTAAAGAGGGGAACGGAAAGGAAATGAGGGAAACATAATTAATTTTTTGTGTTTGGGAGTTTTAAAACGTTAAAATTAATCTAAGAATCATTTCCCTCTTCCCTCAAATGACCAATTTTTTTGTTTCCAAAATTGAGGTAATGGAACACACGTTCGTTTTATTAATAATCTTCCAAACAAAGAGGAGGAACTATATTCCATTCCTTTCCTTTCCTTTCCAATCCATCTCACCTATTCCGTTCCGTTCCGTTAATGAGAAAACATCCAAATACAGGGTAAGACTCGACTGTACTAATGTACGATTCAAGCACTTATAAGTATTTTTAAGGCTTGAAATAGTCATAACAATAAGGCCAATGAGGTGATTGTGAAGTAGTCAACATTTAAACCGAAAGGGCAAAAAAAAAAAGAAAGAAAAAGCAACAAAGAACCAAATAAGAAACAAAATGTAATGAAGCATAAAATGCACTAACATAGGGAGATATTTCAAATCGACCATTTACCAAAAAACAATCTCTATTAAAGGACATCATGGTTGCTACATCGATGCTAGCGAATTTTAAATTTATAAATAATTCTTATATTCTTATCATAAATAGTATATATATATTTTTTATATTTTTTTAATATTATTTATTATATATAATTTTTTTATTCATTTTTTCTCATTTAATTAATATTCTTAAAAAAATATTAATAATTCCTAATCCTCTTTTAAAAATATAAAATAATTATTTTCTATTTATAAATGAAAATCATCAGTCTCATTTTGAAATTTGAATGAGGTAAAAGCAAAGCTACACATACCATATTTCTCAATGCTGTCAAAAAGCTTCAATATATCACTTTTCACTATATTGACCTGACAATAAGGAGCTAATATAAGATATCGATAGAAGTGCCAGGAGGCTCATGACATTGTATGTTTAGCAAGATGCATCATAAACAACAAAAGCAAGTACAGGAAAAGCTAAACAGATAAATTGTCAGAGAAATGCAGCACTGATAAGTTTAACATTAGATTCACTACATTTCCGTAAAAAAAAATGCCACTTTTCCAGCCTTTAACTTGATTTTTATCATTTTGCCCCACCACTTTAAATTCATTTTCATTTAACAGTTCCTGACTGGTGTTTTAACTTTAGTTTACAAACATTCTAATGAAAATTTTTAGACAAAAATCTTATATAGCATACTATTATAATAAAAATAATTTCATCTGCATGAATTTCTAGACAATATATGAAACTTTTTCAACTAAACAAGCTTTAAAGTTTAAAATGGCGAAGAGTGACGCAAGTCAAACAACCAATTTAAGACCCAGAACTTTACCCTTGACTAATCAAGTTCAGAAGATGCTAATGAGATCACTCCAGCCAGTGCTTCAAGTGCTAATCCTGGGAAATACATGAATAGCTTAAGTTGTCATTATAGATAAACGACAAAATTTTCAGGAATTCTGTAATGTTAGTTTCAGCACAGAAAATATTATGTATATAAAGAGAGAAATAAAATCTCAAGTCTCAATACATTTCCATATAAATCATTACCAGCAGCACAGGTACTAGACTCTGGATTATCAAAACTGTAGCGCCATCTTTTGTCACTTTGGCTCAGAGCCTGCCAATAATGCAGGACATGAAATCAAATTGCACGTCACAGTTTGAATTGCAATTGCAGCAACAACAATCAACAATTGATGTAAGTTATGGAGAAAAGCAAATAAAAGTGGAGTGCAGTTCTTATACAGAATCTCCTATCACCACATTAGATGAGACCATAGTGTTAGTTATCAAGAAGTAAACCTAGTTCTGACCTTATTCAATACCAAAGACAATAAAAACAGACCTTGATTGAATGAAAAATGCCATCAGCATCAGCAAGAAGCACATCAACTTCAGAAGTCTGATCCTGTATACAAAGAAGGGGATGATCAAAAGCAGGAAAGAACCATAATGAGACGTAATATTACATTGCAATCTACAAGTCACAATAAAAAAGCATAGCCCTCAAAAGAGAGAAATGTCCACTATAAAAATAACATAAGAAAATTTGGCATATTCGGAGAATATTAGAAGGACTAGAAGAATTGTTGCATATCAACTGTATAGGCAGGATGACTAGGAACCAAAGCCCAAATGTATTATGAGAAAGGACAAGAAAATAATCTTCAACAATGCACTAGCATCCCCTGAGGATTCTAAGAAAAACTCACGTAGCATAGCCCACTGGGCTTACCAAGTTAAGCAGAGTCCAAAGAATTACCTTTATAAGAACCAAACTTCCTATTGAATAGTACATGTCAACCAAAGTACTTGCATCATTGACAGTGGCTTTAAGTCTTGAAGCAATATCCTTTACAAAAAGATAAATCAATTACAGCATCAATTTTCAGACTAGCTAATTAAAAATACACCAACAGAAATTTCCATAAGCAATGACATTCAAGCTGCAACCTAATCATAATAATAAAATGCTTACGTTGTACGGGTATGGGTACGGTACCAGTACTCAATACGAATACAGATAGAGAAATTTTTAAAAAATTAAGGTATGAGTACGTCATATGTATATAAAATAAATTATATATATATATATAATAAATTAAAATCTCACACAATAAAATATGACAACATAACATAAAAATTAAAATATACAAATTTTAATATAAAACAAAAAAGAAACTTGCATTCCCTTCTCTTGCTTTTTTACTTTGTAATATAATCACATAAGCCTAAAGGAGATAATCATTTTCACTATTCTAGTTGCATATTTGCAATCATTTTCACTATGATCAATTATTAATAACAATATAAAATATATTTTTCACATAATTAAACATTATAAACATTTAAATATTAATATTTTAAAGTCAAATATCTTATTCATGTCAAATAATTTATTAGTAGAGTCTAAATAAATGAGTAAATTAATTCATTTTAAAAGACTGTGCATGTACTTAAAGTTACATTTATTTGTGCATGCCTGGGTATTAGAGAAAATGCTAGCTGTTTATTTTAATTATTGGGCCAAACTCTTAAATTTGTATTTTTCTTTTTCTTTTAAACCAAATGTTGTTTTCTATTCTGTCTCTGCCTTTTCGTTTTCCTTTGTCTCTGGCTTTTCGTTTTCCTCTACCTCTCCCTTCTTTTCTATACCACACTTCATCTACTGGAAGACATGGCAGTGACGGCTACAAAGCCAAACAGTGGCTAGGAGTAGACGAATAGAGGTGGTGACAGCTGGGTGTCATCGGAAAAGCTTCGTCGGAGGGCTCTGTGCAGGGAACGACTGAAAAAGGGCAGCCATAGTAGTGACGGCGACAGAGCCAAACAGTGGCTAGGAGCAGACGAATGGAGGTGGTAAAGGCTGGGTGTCATCGGAAAAGCTTCGTCGGAGGACTCTGCACAGGGAATGACCAGAAAACGAGAGATATCGTGCAGAACAGCATGCGATGTCGTACCCAAGCCTCATCGGAGCCGTACCCAGTCATACCGGAGCCATACCCAAGCTCTAAATTAAAAAAAAAAAAAGGTACGTACCCAACACGTACCCGTACCTGGTAGTGGTATGTACCCAGTACCGGTACTCCTCCCATGGAGGAGTACCTATGTTTCAGAGTAAAATACCTTGAAAACATCCCCCATTAACCTTGCATTTTAATATGCCATTAACTTTCAAGGCATAGAACAAATCCTTCAGAGGGGATGACAACCCAAGATTTTTCACTACTTTCTAACATGCAATTGTGCTCACTTCAGGCTTCTTCCAAATTGCAAGAATCTCAAAAACCCTTAGGGCCTCATAGGCGTCTTCTAAACTGGTAACAAATAATAAGATACTAATTAATTGCCTTATATAGAGTCATCTGGAATTTCAACAAAGTGATACAGACCTAAAATATTAATTGATAACATTTATCATGACATAGAACACTTAACACCAAAACTAAAATAATCTTTAGATGTCTCGGGATGTGCTTAGACTAGAACATTGCATTTAAAAAAAATATACAAAATCACTTTAAAGTAGCTTCACGAAATTAAATCACTACGAAACTATAGTTAGAATTTTAGAGGCGTATAATATAATGATATTTCATATATGTGCATATTAGAACTAAGCTAAGTATGTATGAATTCAAAGTAAGTATACGTGAAGAAAGAGAGTAGTGTAGGTGGTAAGATAGTAGAGAGGGTTGAATTGACCTTGGAAATGATGCATGAGTGGGGGCGAAGGGCTCTAAAGCAGCGGAACGGTGATAATCAGAGATGGGATCAAGAATCGTGAGGGCTTGGCAGATCGAAATGGTGAAAAGCAACAATAGTAACGCTCCTAGATTTGTGGCCATTCCTGCACCAATGCATCACAGAATTTCAAAATTACAGTTAAAATTTGGGTGCGGATCAGCATAGGTTAGGGTTTTGAGATCAAGAAGATACGCGGAAGCAACATGTTGCCCTTTGCAGGCGATGACTTCCACTGATGAGAGTGAGTCTCCTAGGCGACTGAACTAGTAGTACTCACTCAGACATCAGGTAATGGTCATGGCATCAAATTCAATTTCCAAAAATGTCCCTTACTCCATGTCTTAAGGAAAATGTTTAGTGTACAATTAAATACGTTCACCATACCGTATGTCAAATTAATAAAATGTCAAATCATTTAATATGTAATTGTAATATTCTTATAGCATACAGAATAATTTGTGAGTAAATTAGACAAATTAAACGTATTTTGATTAAACAAATAAAGAAACTTATGTTTTAATACCTCTTGTACTCTCCCCAATAATCCAACTTAATGCCATAATGAGTCCATTTAGCTCGGTCCATTATATTACAAGTCATTGCATATTAAGATGCATTTGGAGTATCTCATAAGAATTACTTAATAGTATAAGGATATACTATCAAATTCTAACATGTGTTTAGAGTTAACACATGATACATGGGTCGTATTTGGTTAGTCAATTTTATATAATTCTATCATCTCTTAAAATCTAATAGGATAATTATCAAATTCTAACATGTGTTTAGAGTTAACACATGATAGTATGGTCATATTTAGTTACTCAATTTTATATATTCCATCATCTCTTTTACTCTGTGATAAGATCTAATAGGATAATTATTCCTATACTATCTTTTATCTTCATCTCTCTCACTCTAACCACTCCCACTACCAAGACCACCGTCAGACTACCACCATAATTAGATCCCTGCTTGACTACCATCGCCATAGCCATTCTTTCCAACCATCACCACCATGACCATTTTTTATTCTATAATTTTTTTTTTTGGCTTCTTATTTTTACCTACTAGCACCATAGAAAATCACTCCCATAAGAGCCACCTTGGTGAGGGTTAGGAACACCACCATCGAAGTAGAAGGTGTCGCCACCACGACCATCAACTAGAACCTGCCCTTGCTATCGCCATCACCACCCATGGAGAGAATAGGAGTGTTGTTGTTGATGTTGGTGTTGTTGTTGCTATTGGTGCTTTTTAACCACCGCCATAGCTAACCTCTCCCAACTCCAATCGCCACCATCATGGCCATTCTTTTCAGCCACCAACCACCACATCCATGGCCACCACAACAGTGGCGGCGAGATCTATTGATAAAGGTGTTGAAGGATGATCTAGGCTTTGAATCCAAATCTAGGCATCTAGTCATGGATGGGGTGTCGAACAATATAGGTTTTGGACTCTTGGGATTTTTTTTGTTTCTTCTATTTTCAAGCTTTAATAATGAGATTTTTCTAATTCGTCCACCATGGACAAAGGTTTATGTTTTAATGTTACTGTTTTTTATTTAAATTTTTTTTTATGTTAAAGGGTAATATAGTCATGCATCAAACGAAGCCTTAGATTATTAGGAACAAACCAAATAACAGATCAAGATCCTTTCCTTTCATGGGGTATCAGGATATTGTCATGATTAATAAATCTTGACCTTTTATTTTCATTAAAGCCTAATCTATAGTTTAAAAATATAACATGTTACCTATTCATAAAACTCATCGTTTACTTACTTCCTTTCTCAAAATTTTCCCAATTTTTTTTTACCATCTCTGTAGTACATCATTACCTCTCCATCCTTGTCCCTCTCATTCCTTTTCATTCTTCTCACTCCTTCTAACCCAGTTTCCCAATGACTACTAAAAAAAACTCATAAACTCTGCTAAAGAATCAGAGTGAGTGAAAAAGAGTTATCATTCCTTATTTGTCCTCAACTAACAGACCTTCAATTACTTTTTGCCTAACCACAATAGCTGCTACCATGTTAAGGAGTTGAGGGAAAAAAAACAAAGAGAGAGAGTGTGTGTGTGGAGTGAAAAGAAAGCACATACACAAAAACCACATAGTACAAAAGTTTGAAGAAAAATTTTCAAGTAGTTGTCGTGGTCTGAGTCTCATTACCAATTCTCAACCAGCATTTAAAGCTCAAAACTCAGGAAGTTAATTCAAGCAATAGTTGTGGATTGGTTTTTTATTTTATTTGTTTTAATACAACAATGGCGAGTTTATTCTCACTAGGCAGTGGAGGGAAAAGAAACACTATTGAAACATTCTCAAGCTTATGAATCTTAGCTTCTCATTCCCAACTCCTAAGCCAATTTCCTTTCTTGCTCCCCAAAGTTTGCAAATAAACCTTCCCATTGTTGAAACCAGAAAACTCACCTTGAACCTCAGCTTCTAAATCAAGCATAATCCACAAGGACGTTGAAAAAGGGAGGAAGTTAGGAGTGTTCAAATCCAATTCAAACCGAAAAATAAATCGAAAAATATAGATCCAATCAAAACTGAATAAATTTGGTTATTTTTCATTTGTTTTTTTTAAATCAATTCGATTGGATCGATTTTCGATTTTGATTTTCAAAATTAATCTAATCCAATCCAATCCAAACCGATTAACATTATATAATATATTTATTTGTTATTAAGTTTATATTTTTACTTATAATAACTTTAATTTATCGCACATTTCTCTTCTCTCACTTTATGTGATCAAATATTATTTTATTTTAGGCATGCGAATGAGTTATTTCTATATTTTTACTTTCTTTATTTCTTATTTTTTCTTTTTAATAGGCTAAATTTATTTTAATTCACAACATTTTAGGTTTAAAATAATTTTGGTCAAAAATTGATTAAATCAATTCAATCTAATTCAAATTCATGTAAATAATATTGTTTAGATATGTTGACTTTTTAACTCAAAATCAATTCAAACCGAACTGTGAACACTCCTAGATGAAGTAGTGCGCTCAAGAGGAAGGAAAACAATTGGGAAAGAAACTTTGTAAAATAATCTTTTTGTGAAGAAGTGACATGTTATATTCTAAACCATATATGAGGTTTTAAAAAAATGAGTAAGTTAGATTTAATGAACATAAAACTCTCCTGATATCCCTAAAAGGAAAGGAGAGGATCCTGACTCCAAAATAATGTACCCTTAATCTGGATTTTATATTTGGTGAGTTAAAAACTTGAAAGCACTCATTTAGTTTATTTTAAATTTACAAAAAAAAAAAGACAAAGTGGTAAAATAAATAAAATAATGTGTAATAAGTTTGATAGATAAAACATATAATTAAAATGTGTCTAATTTGCCAATTGGTCTTGTGACATATATTCACCTTAGAATAAAATAACCTTCCATTCTCAGAAACTTTTATCTTAAAAAAAATAAATTTTGCATTTGTACAATACATGAGATAAATTTAGATCAATTATTAATAAAAGCAATATAACGTGTTAACTAAAGATAGGTGAGAGTTTTTTGAATTTTTTTAATATGAATTAATATGCAAAGATATATATGTCATGATAATTAATATGTGATTATAAATTTCTATATTTATATTATATATGTGGGCAATAAATTTAATTTAAATCTGACGACACATGTACATCTTTTTTTTAAATTGTAACATGAGGCGTCACATGACAGTTATTGAGATCATGTATTTGTCACATGACAGATTTTTAAACATTTTGTTTTATATCAGAACGATACATGTCAATATATAAATGCATGTATCTTCTCTTTTATATTATTAGTGCTTTGTACTCGTGCAATGCACGGAATAAATTAAAAAATATTACAATAAATAAGAAAAAATATACTTAACCTAGAGATATGACATCCTGAATGGTTTAGATAAATTTGATTAAGTTATAATTAGTGGAATCTACAGTGGAACCCAGTCAAAACTATTTTTTTTGTTTTCATTAAACGACTCTTCTCGTATTATGATAACTGGGTTATGTAGCTCATCTTAATAAATATTTCTTTTATATGATTTCTTAATAAATAATTAGTTTATATAGTTTTAGATAATTCCAATTTTTAATTCTAGTTTTTTTCTTTTAGTATTAATTTTTATGTGTTTATTTATTTAAATGTTTTATCAACTTATTATTAAGATTATACAAAAAAAATTACTATATTTTCTTAGTTGAAAAAAACACTTAATAATTTCTTAGTTTCTTCATAATAAATTACATTTAATTAATTTAACTATATTTTCATGCAAATTTTTCATTATTGTGTGATGTATATGTTGAAGTTTTGTAAATAATATAGAATAATTATATATGAATAAATATAGTAATTTGAAAATATAATTAATTAATTTAGGAAGCCAAGTACATATATAATAGAAATGATATTTGACACCTATAAAAAATTAGGAATTTTAAGATCAATTACCAATAAAAACAATTAATAACGTAGTTAACTAAAGATATGTAAGAATTTTTTGAATTTTTTTAAATATAAATTAATATGCAAAGGTATATATGTCAATGTAATTAATATGTGATTATAATTTTTATATTTGTATGTGTGAGTAATAAATTTTATTTAGACTTGACGATACATATACACTTTCCTTTTAAATTGTAACATGGAATATTACATGTCAGTTATTTAGATCATGTATTTGTCACGTGAGATATTTTGAAACATATTGTTCTATGTCAAAATGATTCATGTCAAAATATAAAAACACATATTTTCTCTTTATATATTATAAGATTATATGATTAATTTACAATACTTAATAACATGACAATTATATTTAAAATATAACAAATGAGCTAATAAAAATGAAAGTATTTAATTTACAATACTGGATAACATGACAATTATATTTTTAACAAAATAATGAAGGGTACCTCATCAAAATGCTAGTATTGAATTATATAATTGTTTTAGAATTGTGATTTTTATTTTTGAGATTTTAACAATTAAGTTTAGGAATTTTCCATTAACATGAAGTATAAAATCAGCCGTGGATTACTATTATTCCTATTTACAATATTTTACTTGACGCTGGCAATACATGTTTAATATTCGTGTTATATCTCTTCAGTATTGGTACTACTTTTTTTATTTATTTATTTAAGCATTGACACTACTTTTTTCATTATATGATCAATTCTGAAACTGTCCACTTATCTCATTACTGAAAGTGAAGAGTAATTCTTTTGCTAGGAAGATTGTAAAACCCTTATAGAACTCTGCCTCTTATGAATAGAGCTCAGAGTCAGTCCCATGCAAACCCACGTTGAGATCAAGCCAGCCTCCTCTAGTTTCATTGCACGTAGAATATAAAAATGGATAAAATTCTTCAAAAATGAACTTGCATGTAAAGTGAGTTAGTGACAATATATTTATCTTTAAATTATTTAGTGAGTTAAGATCATAATACACTTTAGATTAAATCAAAGATAAATACAGTGCATGTTTGGCACAAATTATTTTAGTTTAACTTAGTTTTTTTCTCAGAAAAAAGCTGTTTCAACAGTGTTCAATCATGTTTGACAAAATCAACTTTTGCATAAAATTAATGTAAAATAAAAATTTTTTGAAGTTAATTTTTATAATCTTTGAAGATTGAAGTTTTATGATTCTACCTTATAGATTATTCTTTACATTTTGATATGTAAATACCATTTTATCCTTAATTAAATAATTTTTTTAATCATTCTATACCTATTTTAGTAATTTAATGCATAAAAACGATTCTTTTTTATATCAATCAAATGAAATAGATTAATTTAAAATTACTTTTCAGTTAATATATTCAAACATAAAAATAAATCGATTATAATCGATTATAACAAAAAGCTTTTATACAATAATTGATTATAATCGATTATTGAAATAATCAAAATTTTCACAGCTGAACCAAACACACCCACACTCTTAATTGTTCGCTTTACAAATAAACTTGTTTTGAAGTGGATTCAGAGGTGTACCTGAGATAGACACATCGCGGTAATTTTCTCCTTGCGCACCAACAGCAAAGCGTGTTGAATCGAGGGTTGGTACTTGTAAAGGGATTCTAATGCTTAAGTTAGGTTATGCACAAGTAGAGTTATGCTATCAATGATCAGTTATTTATGAAGGTGAATAAGCCTAATATTTATAATTGTTGGATAAGAGATACACTCCCATGATAGTTGCAGGGAAAGATATGTTCCCTTGACTGTTGCAGAGGATTTCTATAAGATCGGAACATTTATACTGTAATCATGAGCAATCAAAGACAATTATGAGTGTTATTATTACGCAAAATCTTAATTGACAATAATAGATATTCTTAGGACTTATTCATTGCCCAAATATTGCGGTAATAATGTTGTTACCCAATATTGTAGTCCAATATGCGTTCTACAAGGATCTCATCAGCATGCCAAGTAAATCCTCGCTGGGAGTGTCAACGATATAGTTCGGCATACTATGTGTTGGGTCGACCCAAGAGACATAATCCCGAATCATAGTCCAAAACAAAACTCATTTTAGAAAAAAAAAATCTTATGAAAACATAGAAGGCAACAAGGTATTCCAACTTTTGAAGTTGAAAACTAAGAGGCCACGTGGACAATGAAAACCTAAGAAGTCATGATATATTTAGTAGTATGAAAGAATATTAACAATACACTCTTTTACATATTCATTTTAACATTTATTTTATTATTACTTCACCTCATATACTTGAAAAGATTATTGAAAAAAATGCTAATAACACTTATTTTTAAACTAATAATAAAATAAATATTAAAAAAATATACAAAAGAATATATTATTAACATTCCTCAAGTAATGTAAATCGCACTCGTTACAACCTTTTTCAGGAAAAGAGACTTGGTAAATAATTTGCATAATTCAAACGAAAAAAGTTGATCATACATCTTTTTTAATTGTGTAAGTACTGTATATACTCTTTTTAAATGTGTATGATTGAGAAGAAAAAATGATAAAAAAAAATAACTATAATGAATGATATTAAATGAGGTATGAAAATAAATATATATACTATTTATGTAAGAATATCATAATTAAATTCAATCTGGTCGCATTGATTCTAACTCTTGCCGCACTAGGAGAGCAAGCAATTCAGAAATATGGTGATTGAGTGACTCTGAGAGTTCGTCATGAGTTAAGACCAAGACTAATGCTATAGTATTCGCATAAAAATTTATACAAAATTCAATACAAGATCTTCATTAGATTAAAAAATTAAGTGTAATAACTGTGACCATGTAGATCCTAAAAATCTTAAATTTCAAAAACAAAGAATTATAGATAAATCAGTTAGTGAACGTAAATCCAACATGACACATCATTCTATATTTTTCTTTTCCACATATTTAGCGTTTTTCGAAGTCCATAAAAAAACTCCAACTAACTAACTAGGATAGGCATTCTCCATTTTGATCATAGTGAAATATATGCATCCCTTTCATATTATTGGTGGTTCGGCGTTTCCACGTTTCAGTACCAATAAAGCTTTATATTGTGAGAAACAAGAGTTCAAATAAATCTTTGAGATGATCTTTAGAAGAATATATTAATTGTAAACATCAACTTAAAATCCATCAGTGTATTTCAACACTATTTAATTCATTCTAATATTTGAGCCGGATTTTGACGTAATTGATTCAAAAGGAAAACATAAATCGCTCAACTACTTAACACCGCATTAGATAAGAAAACACTACTAAGCACGGAATGAAAGACACGAACAGTTAGAGCAAGCATATCACTCAATACTTTAGAGGTGGCTGCTGGGTTGGTAACAATCCAAAACGCTTCTTCAGGAGAACTCTCTGCCTTGAATATTTGTCATCAGGTGAAAACCGGGCTGCAATTCATGAAAACCAAGAATTATGAATAATAGCTATAGAAAATGGAGCGTGAAAAGTAAACAACATTCGACATCTATTTGTAAGAGTTGTCAAAACAGGGAAAGTGTGATTTTCTTTCAATACGCAGTGACAATTTCACCAATGACGAATCGAGAGTAAAAAAAAACAGACCTTCATAATAAATATATAAATAACAAGAAGAAGAATAAGAAGGTAGGAAGTATGCATAGCCTAACAATTCACAAAGTGAAAACATTTGTACTTGTTAGCATTATTTGCCTCACACCTTTGTCTTATTTGTAGGCAAACAAAGACAAAGAGGGGCAAACTAAGCTACCAAGTTCCACATAGTATGGTTAAAGTTCTTAATCAATCAACCACAATGATGATGTTTCTCAGGCAATGGTTTCCTGCAATATGCATCCAACATGTAATCTCCTCCCAGTCTTACAACAAGTTGAAGATTGTAATATAAATGACAAAGGATAGGCAAAAAACAGAAAATAGGTTATTAAGCTTGCATGGCATGCTCAAATTGACTCAGCACTTGAGGCAAAACGACTAGGTGGACTAGGTCTAATTGTGTTACTTTTGTTCGTCCTTTATAAAGAGGTAGACACTAGAAGAGAATAGAAGTAAGCCCTCAAAGAAAAAATACCAACAATACTACAGTATATTTTAAGACCAATAAAGAAATTGCAAAGGAAGCAACATGGGTCTAGAACACCCCCCCCCCAAAAAAAGCAAAAAAAAATCATCCACGAGCATGTATAACATATTTTGAAAGACTGCATAAGTATCAGTAAATTGTAGTTAATTGAGCAAAATACCTGGATGAGCAGATTGTGTAGCTAACCCAAACGGTGTCTCTTTCTGGAAAAGAGAAAAGCAACTAAGTGTCACTTTAAAACATAATGTATGACTACGAGTGAACAACAATTGTAAACAAGGAAAGCAATTCAATATCTGATGATTTATTACACGTTATCAGACTATGTATATATACAAGAATAGCTATCAGACAACCACCTAAAAAACAACTAATACACACCTAATATTCCCACTAACTGATTCCCACTAACTGATACAACTAATCAAAGCACTAATACAGCTAATATTTGTCCTACACTAATCATGTAATACAACACTCCCCCTCAAGCTGGTGAATGTATATCTATCATTCCTAGCTTGCAAGTAAGATTTTGAAACTGTTCTGTGGGAAGTCCCTTGGTGAACATATCTGCCAACTGAAGTCTCGAAGGAATGTACTTGGTGGCTATAAGACCATCATCCAATTTCTCTTTAATGAAATGTCGATCTATCTCTATATGCTTTGTCCGATCATGCTGAATTGGATTATGTGCAATGCTGATGGCAGACTTATTATCACAAAACAATCTCATAGGAGCTTCATATTTTATTTTGAGGTCATTGAGAATAATCTTCATCCATAACAACTCACAAACCCCTTGAGCCATAGCTCTAAATTCTGCTTCTGCACTTGATCTTGCAACCACATTCTGCTTCTTACTCCTCCAAGTTACCAGATTTCCACCCAAGAACATACAATATCCTGTGGTGGATCTCCTATCAACAATTGACCCTGCATAGTCAGCATCGGTATATACTTCCATGAATAAATTTCTTTCCTTTTTTAATAACAATCCCTCCCCTGGAGAGGCCTTCAAGTACTGAATAATTTTATTCGCTGCTTGCAAGTGTCTTTCTCTTGGATCATGCATGAACTGACTAACCATACTAACTGCATAAGCTATATCTGGCCTGGTGTGGGATAAATAGATGAGTTTTCCCACAAGTCTTTGGTATTGGGCCTTGTCCGCCTTTGGGCTCTCCACATCATTCCCCATCTTGTGATTTTGCTCTATGGGGCACTCCAGTAATCTTACAGCCCAACTTACCAGTCTCTCTGAGGAGGTCAAGGATATATTTTCTCTGAGAAATAAAGATTCCCTGCTTAGAGTAGGCAACCTCTATCCCAAGGAAGTATTTTAGTTTTCCGAGATCTTTCATCTCAAATTGAGCAGCCAACCTCTCCCTTAAAGTCTGTTTTTCAAGCTCATCATTGCCTGCAATAATCATATCATCTACATAGACCAATAGCAGTGTAAGTTTGCTATCCTGAGAGTGTTTTATAAAGAGAGTATGGTCACCTTGACTTTGTTTGTACCCTAAGGATACCATAGCTTGAGTGAACCTACCAAACCAGGCACGGGGAGACTGTTTAAGTCCATACAATGCCTTTTTTAGTTTGCAGACCGTGTTTCCACCTTTAGTGGCACCATATCCAGGTGGAACCTCCATGTAAACTTCTTCCTCCAAACGTCCATGTAGAAAAGCATTTTTAACATCGAATTGATGCATCTCCCAACCAAAGTGTGCTGCTAATGAGAGGATAATTCTCACAGTATTCATTTTTGCTACTGGAGCAAATGTCTCCTCATAATCGATCCCATAGGTTTGGGTGTATCCCTTTGCAACTAGCCTTGCCTTATACCGGTCTAATGTACCATCAGACTGATATTTAACTGAGTATATCCACCTACAACCCACTGCCTTCTTGTCCTCCGGTCTCTCTACAATCTCCCAAGTCTCATTTTTTTCCAAAGCACTCATTTCTTCATTCATGGCTCGAACCCAGTTCTCATCCTTCAATGCTTCTTGTACTGATGCAGGGATTCTGATAGAATCAATAGCTGAAATAAAGCTCTGGTGCTGCATAGAGAGGTTTTTAGTAGACACAAATTGGGATATAGGATATTTGACACAAGATCTTTTTCCTTTTCTCAAGGCAATTGGTAAATCATCTAAAGTTTCCTCAATAGTATGAGTTCTTACCTCCGGTTCGGACGATTGAAGTTGCTGTTCGACCAGGTCGGGTTTTTGTCTTCGCTGATATTGAGCCCCAAAACGTTTGTCCTCATTATTCTGCACTGGTAATAATACTGGTTCAGGATCTTTTTCATTCTCCATAGAAGTAGAATCCTGTGTCAAAGGAAAAGATGACAACTCAAGGAACTCAGCTTCATTATTACTCTCCCCCTGAAGCTGAGTGAAGAAAGACTCTGTTTTATGAAAAGTTACATCCTTAGAGATATAGACACGACGACGTTCGGGGTGAAAACATTTGTACCCTTTTTTGTTTGATGCATAACTAATGAAGATACATTTGAGAGCTCGAGGATCTAACTTTCCTCGATGAGGACTATGAACATGAACAAAGACAGAACAACCAAAGACACGACTCTGAAGGCTGGTCATAATGGGAATTGAAGGATAGAATGTGGTCATGAGCTGTACAGGACTAACACCATTTAGAACTCGAGAAGGTAACCTATTTATCAGGTAAGTGGCAGTTAGAACCGCTTCCCCCCAGTAAGACTGAGGAACTGACATTTGGAAGAGTAATGCTCTGGTAACCTCAAGGAGATGACGATTTTTCCTTTCTGCAACACCAAAGTTAACTCATGAACAATACCATTATCTTGGAGGAATTTGGAAAGGTTTTGATTCACATACTCTCTCCCATTATCTGAACGCAATCGTTTGATTGGACGCCCAAATTGTGTCTGAACCATATGGTAAAAGTTGACAAACAATTGGAAAACTTCAGACTTATCTTTCATGAGGAAGATCCAGGTAACTCGAGTACAGTCATCAATAAAAGAAACAAACCACTTTGCACCTGAGATATTGCAAACAGATGCAGGTCCCCACACATCGGAATGAACGAAATCAAAAGGTTTAGAACTTTTATTATTACTGGGAAGAAAAGTGGTACGATGGTGTTTAGCAAACTGACAAACATCACAATGAAAGGACTCGACTGACACTCGAGCAAACAAGAAGGGAAATAAAGATTTAAGGACACTAAATGGAGGATGACCAAGACGCCTGTGTTGAAGCCATATTTGGGAGGATGACCAAGTCTCTGAACTTGTTTGATGATTGGAAGTAAGAGCCATCTGATTGAAACAACCTTTATTTTCCTCATGCTGCAAGTAGTATAACCCGCCCTGCTCTTTAGCAATTCCAATCGTCCTCTCCGTGGCAAGATCCTGAAAAACACAATGGGAGTGGAAAAAAGTCACTGCACAGTTTAAGTCTTGGGTGATTTTATGAATGGATAAGAGGTTATTAGACAAGTTGGGAACATGAAGCACATTTTTTAAATGGAGGGAAGTTTGAAGTTGAATGTTACCACAACCGGTAACGACGGTGTGAGATCCATTAGCTACAGTAATGTGTTGGTTACCAGGTAAAGTGGTGTAGGATGAAAAAAGAGAGGAATGAGGTGTCATATGGTCAGTAGCACCAGAGTCGATAATCCAGATTTTCTCAGTACTAGAAGCATTAAAGGAAAAAAAACTAGAACTCTTACCAGTCATGGTTAGGGAACAAGAGCTAGATGGCTTACAAAGAGAGTCCATAAGAGCTCGCAGTCGTTCCAGCTCTGCTTTGCTAAGGGCTGGGACCTCCTTTTCAGCTTGTGGGGTAGGTGAGTCCTCTACCACATTTTCTGAGTCAGACGTTGCTTGATTAGCACGCCTTTGTGGAGTACCTCTGAATCCTCCAATTCGTTCAAGGACCTTCTCCCTTCCATGAAGTTTATAACATGTTTCCTTAGTATGACCCGTTCTCCTACAATAGCTGCACCAACGATCTTCTCTGATACCACGGGAGGCTTCCCAGAGGAATATGATGATCCTTTTATAGGACCTTTTTCAGTAGTCAAGGCTGAACCATCAACACTACTGGCCCCCTCCAACATTACTGATCTCCGAGTTTCTTCTCCCCGTACAGTGGAGAACACCTCTGAGAGAGAAGGAAGTTTTTCTTTGCCCAAAATCTGAACTCTAATAGGATCAAACTCAGAGTTTAGTCCAGAAAGAAATTTGAAGATTCTCATTCTTTCAATGAATTGAGTCAGTGTGGCAGAGTCTGCATTGCATGTCATTTTCAAATTCTGATACTGATCTAACTCAATCCACAAGCCATTCAACGTCCCGTAGTAATCGGTCACAGATATACTCCCTTGTTTGGTATTGAAGATCTTATTTTCTATCTCATAACAGGCCGCAATATCCTTCTTCATAGAGTACGTCTGGCTAAGGTTTTCCCAAATCTCCTTAGCAGTTGAGAAGAACATAGAGTTTCGGCTGATTTCAGGAGTCATTG
This sequence comes from Ormosia emarginata, assembly GCA_029884605.1. Lineage (NCBI taxonomy): Eukaryota > Viridiplantae > Streptophyta > Magnoliopsida > Fabales > Fabaceae > Ormosia > Ormosia emarginata. Next base: position 72,049,497 of record JAQQTP010000082.1, read on the forward strand.
AGTGCCATAACCAGGTCATGATAAGAGAGTCTTCATCATCCCAAGCTTCATATTTTGGATCTGTTTGGGCCGGAGGGTTTCCTTCTATATGATTCAGCTTCTTTCGTCCTTTGAGGGTGGTGCGAACCAACTGAGCCCACTGGAGATAGTTGCGTCCATCAAGACGGTATGAGCCTTGCAGCACCTGTAAATCATTGGGACTGAGAACAACAGCTGGCTTGTCTTCAGACATTACGCAGAAATGGCAAAAAACAGCAAGGGCTGTCTCGTGAACAGGGGAGGAGCAAAAAATGCAGGAATATGGGTTTTTCAAAGTGGGTTTTCAGAAAAACCACCAAACAGGCTAGATTAGAGTAAAAATAGTCCCGGAAACAAGAACAGAAGAGGCCGGCGACCAAGACTGGATGACCGGTGTTGAAAATGGTGACCGTAATGGCGGCGCGTGGGCTGTACGCGCCGGAACTCAGTTCTGTTGAACACGTGCGTGAGCGCGCGTGTGAAGGATGTTGAGGATGAGGCTTTGTGGGCCTTGTAGATCGGCAGACGGCGACTCAGGTGGTGCTACTTTTGCCGGAAAATGTCACCGGAAAAATTTTCCGGCGACGGCGACGGCGACGGAAACGGTGGCTGTGGTGTCTGCAGCAATGAAAGCTGCCTGAAAACAAGATTATGCAGAAGCAGAGCTCCCAGGATCGGGAGCTCTGATACCAAATTGTAAACAAGGAAAGCAATTCAATATCTGATGATTTATTACACGTTATCAGACTATGCATATATACAAGAATAGCTATCAGACAACCACCTAAAAAACAACTAATACACACCTAATATTCCCACTAACTGATTCCCACTAACTGATACAACTAATCAAAGCACTAATACAGCTAATATTTGTCCTACACTAATCATGTAATACAACAACAACCCAAATTTATACTTATTATTCATCACCTATGCAAGATGCAATTTTATTACTAGATAGGAGTTTTAAAAACAAAAAAATAAAAAATGCATCAAAAGAAGCAGTACTTAAAATTAAGCTAGAAATTACCAGTTGAAACTTAAACAATCTTTCAATACTTCAATTCAAATTATAAAGAAATGCAAACAAACCTTTCAAATTCAATCCTTGATTTAAGCTTCCAAAAAGGTAAATAAAAGGAACTATTGTAGAAAGCTGACCTTAGTGGTGTAGACTTTGTCACCATTCTCATTAATGTAAAACTGAAGATACATGGTCACTGATAGGTTATCACTGCCAAAATTAAAGTAGAGACAACATTATCAGCACGGAAAAGTTGTATAAATTATCAGCACAGCAATTATAGGGTGTAATACATAATAGAAGTTACTAGAAACAGAGGATGAATCATTCGACAGTTAGTAGGAACAAGTTGAAGACAGATAGACATAAAAGCACACCTGATTGAACAAGAACAGCAACAGAGGGAGACTCGAGCAAAAATTTCGCTCTGTTTTACTGAAAGTTTCAAACAGAGGGAGACTCGAGCAGCACAGCGGAGCAGTAAGAAAGAAAGATTGCAAAGAAGAAATTGAAGATTAATATTAATGGAGAATTTTAGTAAGATAATATTGTTGTGTTTTAATCTTTTTATGTTTTGTTAAATTCTTTGTATTGAGGGGATGATGAAATCTTGATTGTTTTGACATTGCTATATTGAATTATTGATACCTAATTTTAAGATTTAATGCATATTGATTTTATTTTCTTATCAGATTATATGAATAAATTTTTAGATAAGTTCAGTCATTTCTCATGCTTTATAATTTATTTATGTTATCTGATTGTTAGTGGTAATTATTAAATATCAATTGTGATTTTTTTTAGATATACATTTGATGATTTCATAATTTACTAATAATTAAAGAAATTTTATCATACACTTGATTATTATTTTTAGTGTTTTATTGATAGATTTTCCATGAGCACATGCTTTGCTGCTAAAATGTTCATGAAATAAAATATGAGTATAATAATATAACATAATTAATGTTAAAATTAATCTTAATAAATTCGAAACTTTAGCCATCTTGCGTCTTGTTGAAACTCAATTGTGTTTACTTATTTTCATTTAATTTGTTATTGGTTTTAATTTTATTTTATCTTTACATCTTTAATTTCATAATTCTTGTTACTGGATTAAGAAGAATTTTTCAATACTTAAAATTAACTCTAAGTCTATATGGGATCAACCTCGTACGGATCGGGGTCCTCTCAATTTTTTTTCTCTCTCAAGTGGTCAATCGTAAGAGGGAGAAAGACACAAGATTATAAAATAAATTTTATAAGTTTCAATCGGATCTCATACTCAATTTTTTTTGTGTCTTTCTCGCTCCTATAATTGACCACTTGAGAAAAGAAAAAATTGAAAAGATCCTGATCCACCTCCGTACTTGCTCAACTGTATTTCGACACGACTCATGTACTTGAGAGTATTTTTAAGCTTTTAAAAAAGTCACAACAATGACATAATCCCTCTTTTAACAGCCATGATAATAACTTAACCCTTCCACTAGGTCCAGCCAAAACAAAAAGTGTGATGGCACCATCAGCAATTCAAACACAACATGCACCCGCCGATCCACCGGGCGTGCATAAAATAACATGCACAACAAGCCTTTTGTAAACAACTCATCTGTGACTTCTCAGCGAATAAATAGAAAGAAACAGTAGGAGGACATCATCATAATTCATAAATAATAATAATCAAACAAATCATTCAAATTAACAGAAATTACAACCAGTATACTGCAAACTTACCTCATTATATGAAAGATTTTAGTTAATACAATATAAATCACTTTGAAATGTGACGACAATCATGCAAAATGTATATATGTTGTCCTCCGACACCAGCAACAAGTACCAGATTTAGCCTCTAATTTGTTAGCCTTTGAACTACGCGCTAAGAAAACTCTTTAATTGGCATCTTTTTAAAGAGGTGAGGAGCATACAAGACCCTTGATTTACGTGTGAGAACATAGAAATGAGAAAAAATGTACCTAATTTGTCTGAATTGGCTTTAGCTAGATCCCACAGGGATCATCTTTAAAGCTGCTGCAATTGGCATGCCAAGGACTCCAAGGAAAACGCTACGAAACCACTGCTTCAAACTAAGGGGAGTTGTGTTTGCATAGGTGCCCAAGAATTCGACAAGTATGATTTGGAAGATGATAGAGCAAGTGAGGACAGCTACAAACACATAATTCTTCAGTATACCTTCAAAAACATTTATCTTCTCCATATCTCTGGAACTGATCTCATTGAAAACCTAACAATACATTTGAAGAACAGTGGACTTAATAAAAAGCACAATCAGAGAACACATTAGAAGGAATCATAGGCAGAACATTTTATACAGGAAATTTAACTATTAATTATTACTTGCACTCAGGTTAGAAAAATATTCAACCATGGTATTTTTATATTCCAAAAGTCAGAAGTCAGAACATCTTTTTTTGAGAAATTATTGAGAACATTTTATTATTGACAGAGGAAAACAGAATTCTACTATGTACTAACTAGAAAGATGGGAGAGAAGAAGCAAAACAAACTTGTCTAGTCTGAACACGCAATCATATCCACAGAACAAGCAACTAACGCAGATGTCACAGAATTTTCATTTTGCTTCAGTTATGTGTTTAACAACTTAAAAAAATGGGTGAATCAAAAGTCGGCAACTTCAAGGAAAAAACAAATTTCCATAGACACCCCATAATTTGCACATGAATATAACTTCTATCCAAGTAACGTCTATCATTTCAGTTGCAGGACCTTATTAGTGCACAAGAAAGACAGAGGAACTGAATTAAGTCCAATGCCGTGATGGTTTTATGTTTACCTGACAGAACACAAATGAGTTGAAAATGAGTGTGTTCAATATCAGATCAGAATCCGGGCCATCAAGATGAAAAGCTACTTTTCCTCTTGTCTGGAGGAACCAGATTACGACAAATTGATATATAGACTGCCCCAAGATATTCCTCCACATCACATTACTGATAAAGTTTCCTTTCCTACCAACAGGTGGTCTTTTCATTAAGTCGTCATTAGGAGGTTCAGTGGCTAGTGCAAGTGCTCCAAGAGTGTCCATAATCATGTTAACCCATAGAAGTTGAACCGCAGTGAGGGGAGCATTTCCTAGGAATTCATATATACCATAAAAAAAAGGGAAAAAAAATTAAATAATAAATTACTGCCAAAAGAAAAAGTTAACTTTGATAAGGAAGATAAAAGCACGGAGAGCATCATGTTTACCGGTCAAACAGGCAGAAGAGAAGTTGACGATTAAAGCAACAACATTTACAGTTAGTTGGAACTGCACAAATTTCTGTATGTTTATGTAGACTGAACGGCCCCATTTAGCCACAGTCACAATAGTGGAAAAGTTATCATCAAGTATTATTACATCTGCACTTTCTTTTGCTACCTGAATTGGCCAAAAACAGCCTTATAAAATATATCATAAAGTACAAATTTAGCATGACAATAATTCCAAGGACCAAGACCTTTCACTAGTAAGTAGTAACCAATGACAAAGTCGGGAATTGAGAGAATGGATATTATAAATGCAATGTGAAGCATCTCTTAGACCGAAGATTTAGCCAATTGTTGTATAGACTAAATTAAAGAGTACCGCTTTCCATTTTAGATATGGTAAGCACCTGACCTTCAGTAATACATATTAGAGAACTCTAACAAGATTTACTCTCAATATATTGGAGTTGCATTTGGAAATAAACATTATGAAACATAACCACTAAACCCAGATATCTAATTGCGCATGAAAAGTAGGACTGAATATCTCAAACAAAAATCATTCATGGTTTTCAAATTTCTTAAAAAAAAAAAAAGAATACCTTTACTAAGACAAGATCAATGGAGTTGTCTTGGCATACCTCGGTTCCAGCAATGCCCATTGCAAGTCCAATATCTGCTTCATGAAGTGCTGGAGCATCATTTGTACCGTCACCAGTAACTGAAACAACCTCTTCAAATGTCGTCCTCAAGTGTTTCACCAGGGTATGCTTATCCATGGGTGAAGATCGAGCCATTACCTACAGATACAGACATATCACATGTTTGTAGTAAGCAAATTTCTTCTTAGTAGAGAGTAATGTAGACCATCAAACTCTTACTTTCAAGCTTCAAGAATCACTTAGTATCTACTAACGGTCCATCACTGGCGTCTATTCACTATCAGTATGTTTTTTAACGGTAGTTGGCATACATTTAAGTAGATGGAAGTTTTAAATTAATATTGTTGTAATATATTGTAATATATTAGCATTAATATCAGATTTGTATAGATATGTTTTTTATTCTTGTTTTATTAGGGCTGATTTTTCTCCCTTATTTTTAGGATAGCAATTAATAGCATTAGTCTATATATTGTAACCTTCCCTGTACACAATATACAAGAAATATTATTCATACTTTCTATTCTCTATATGGTATCAGCAGCCTAGGTCGTTCCTAGGGCTTGCCTTTCCCTTTTTGTCTCCTATTGCAGCCTTATTGCTGCCTGAGACCTAAAACCGCCACCTGCCACCCACCACTGCTACCCGCCACTGCTGCCTGAGGCCTAAAACCACCACCCGCCACCCGCCGCCGCTGTTTTTTGTCTCACCACCCTCGCCGGACTGCTTGTCGGCAGTTTTCCAGCCACCCCACAAAAGCCCACCCTAAACCAACCACTCACGCGCCGCCACTCGCAGCCAACGCGCCGCCGCACTGTACGCGCGTGGGAGCCACGCGCCGCCCTCCACACCGCCTTTCACCGCGCAACCACCACCGTTCGCTCGTCGGCTCCTCCTTGTTCTTTTCGCCTATTTTCGGGTCCAACCGAGAATGTCTACGATGAGACACCCGGTCCTTCACCATCACTACGCCGCCTCGGTTGTCGTTCCACCGCCTCCTGTTGCCGTTGCAGCACTGAATCCACATGATCTTCCAGTTTTACACTCTTCTTATCACCTCAATGGTAAGAACTATCTTCAATGGGCCCAGGTTATTCGCACCACTCTCAAGGGTCGTCGGAAGTTGTCACATATTGTCGGGGATCCTCCGAGGACAGATGACCCACAGTTTGGCATCTGGGATGATGAAGATTCTTTGATTATGACTTGGCTATGGAACTCTATGACACTAGATATCAGTAAGAATTGTATGTGAATAATGGCAAGGAATATGTGAATCAACATTTCACAAAATTCAATAAAGAACATGGTGTGTTACATGAGTTAACTTGTGTTGATACCCCCCAACAAAATGGGGTTGCAGAAAGGAAGAACCGTCATCTCCTAGAAATTGCAAGGGCTCTTCTTTTCCAAATGTCTGTCCCTAAGTCTTATTGGGGGGAAGCTGTCTTAACTGCCGCATACTTGATAAACAGATTGCCATCCCGTGTCTTGGATGGTCTTAGTCCTGTGCAACACATGACTTCCTTCTTCCCTTCCGTTCCTACCATGAAGAATCTCCTGTGTCGTGTCTTTGGTTGTGTTGCCTTTGTTCATATCCATAGTCAATATCGTGGTAAGTTGGATCCTAAAGGGTGTCAAATGTATCTTCATAGGGTATGCACGACAAAAAGGGATACAAATGTTATCATCCTCAAAGTCGTCGTGTCTATGTCTCCATGGATGTCACTTTTCATGAATCTCGAGTCTTTTCACCTTCGTCCTCGCCTTCGTGGGGAGAGTGGTCAAGAAGCCGAGTCTCTTGAGTCATCCGTTATTCCTCTTCGGCTGAATCTATTGAGTCATCGGTCCCTCCTCGATGAAGGATGTGGCATCATCTTTCGGTACTTCGAGACACCTAAAGAATCGATTCCGTCCCATAGATCGATACAAGCGGGTGTATTATCGGAAAAAACCCAACTTGGTCCAACAAAGAACTTCGGTCGCCCGAACCAGGTAAGCATTCCCGATTCGAGCCTTTGAATAGTTCTTTACATGATATTTATGAACCTAACCATGATGACTTGCCAATAGCCTTAAGAAAAGCCGAAGAACTTGTGCAAAATACCCTATATCTCGGTTTGTGTCCACTAAAAACCTATCGGTCAAAGATCGAGTTTTATTTTCAATTGATTCTACCGAATCCCCACTTCGAGACAAGAAGCATTAATGGATAAGAATTGGGTTCAAGCCATGTATGAAGAAATGAGTGCCTTAAACAAGAATGAGACCGGGAAATTGTTGAGAAGCCGAAGGACAAAAGGATAGTTGGGTGCGGATGGATTTACACAAGTGAAATATCGGTCTCGATGGTACTCTAGACGGTAAGATAAAGCAAGGCTGGTTGCAAAAGGGTACACTCGGACATATGGGATTGATTATGAGGAAACATTTGCTCCAGTAGCAAAGATAGAACACAAATCGGGATCATTCTCTCCTTGGCAAAGACACTTTGGATGGGACTTGCACCAATTTGATGTTAAAAATGCTTTTCTCCATGGGAATTTGGAAGAGGAAGTATATATGGACATCCCACCAGGATATGGACCTACCGATGGAGGGAATATGGTGTGCAAATTAAGGAAGGCCTTATATGGACTCAAGCAGTCTCCTCGTGCTTGGTTTGGGAGGTTCACCACTGCTATGGTGTCCTTAGGTTATAGGCAGAGCCAGGGAGATCATACCCTCTTTATAAAACATTCCAAAGAAGGCAAGCTTACACTTCTTCTGGTTTATGTTGATGACATGATCATTGCCGGTGATGATGAGGTTGAGAAACAGGTCCTAAAAGAAAAACTAGCTGCACAGTTTGAAATGAAGGACTTAGGAAAGCTGAAGTACTTTCTTGGGATAGAAGTTGCCTACTCCAAACAAGGCATCTTTATTTCCCAAAGGAAATATGTCTTGGATCTTCTTAAGGAAACAGGTAAGCTAGGTTGCAAAACAACAGGGGCACCTATTGAACAAAACCACAGGATTGGAAACAATGAGGAAAGCCCAAGGGTGGATAAGGCACAATATCAGAGACTTGTGGGAAAACTGATATATTTGTCCCACACCAGACCAGACATAGCCTATGCTGTCAGTGTTGTTAGCCAGTTCATGCATAATCCTCGTGAGAGACATATGTTAGCTGTGAATCGAATTCTACAGTATTTGAAGACAAGCCCAGGAAGAGGACTTCTATTTCGGTAAGAACAAACATTGACCATTGAAACCTATACAGATGCGGATTATGCCGGGTCAGTTATCGACAGGCGGTCTACCACAGGTTACTGCATGTTTTTAGGAGGAAACTTGGTGACTTGGAGAAGTAAGAAACAGAATGTAGTTGCAAGGTCAAGTGCAGAGGCTGAATTTCGAGCTATGGCACAAGGAATTTGTGAATCTGTTATGGATGAGAATCATACTCGATGATCTCCGAATAAAGTATGAAGCTCCTATGAGGTTACTGTGTGATAACAAGTCGGCAATCAGCATTGCTCACAACCCAGTTCAACATGATCGGACAAAGCATATAGAGATTGACCGCCATTTTATCAAGGAAAAATTAGATGATGGCCTTATAACTACGAATACGTCCTTCGTAGTACCAATTAGCAGATGTTTTCACCAAGGGGCTTCCCACTGAACGATTTCAAAGTCTTACTTGCAAGCTGGGAATGATAGATATTCACTCACCAGCTTGAGGGGGAGTGTTGTAATATATTGTAATATATTAGCATTAATATCAGATTTGTATAGATATGTTTTTTTATTCTTGTTTTATTAGGGCTGATTTTTCTCCCTTATTTTTAGGATAGCAATTAATAGCATTAGTCTATATATTGTAACCTTCCCTGTACACAATATACAAGAAATATTATTCATACTTTCTATTCTCTATAAATATAATGTGATTTGCAGTGTATATAAAACAGGAATATGCAGAACGGAAATTTTGCATGGGCTGCAAAAGGAATTAAACTTCAAATGAGAATTTTCATGAATCATTCTGGTAAGTCTCTAAAGACATTGGCATGTTTATAGCAATCTCTAAAACAATTTTGCATAGGCTTTCAAGTCCAGGACAGCAAGTGCATCCATGTATTTTTCCCCCAATATCACCTGCATGCCAAAGTCAAACTCTGGCAAAAGCAGCTAATCCTTAAAACACATTGCCAAGAACACAGAAAAAATGGATTAAATCACATGATTATTGGTATGTACCTGAATTTTTGGAATGATATCATGCAATTCCTCCTCACTCTTCTCGCGGAACTCAGGGCCTTCAATTGCTATACCATCCGTTAAAATTCCACATTCTCTAGCAATAGCCTTTGCAGTATTTATGTTGTCTCCGGTAACCATCCTAACAGTAATACCAGCTGACCTACAGATGGCGACAGACTCTCGAACACCAGGGCGAACTGGATCTTTAATACCCACAATTCCTATACATGTGTAACCCCTAATAGGAATAGGACTTTCAACTAAAAATTCATCACCAATATCAACGTAAGCAAGGCAAAGGGTTCGGAGAGCTTCACCAGCAAAAGTTTCAATTGTATCCTTCAAGTGATTGGTGGATTCTTCATCAAGGGGAACAACCTCGCCATTTGAGTCTACAACTTTGTCACATGCGGCTAGAATTATTTCAGAGGCACCTTTGCAGTGTGCTCTGAAGCCACTGTCAGCATGCTGTAGAACCACCCCCATGCGCTTCTTTATAGAATTAAATGGTTCAACTTTCACAAGTTTTGAAGCTTGTCGTTCCTTGAGGAAATCACCACCAAGTGAAAGCCCAAATTCCAAGAGTGCAGTCTCAGTTGGTGATCCCAGAATCTCAGCCTTCTCATCTTTGATTTTGACAACTTCACCTCCAGTGTTGTTGAATATTGATTCAAGTAGAATTGCCAGAGCAGAATCAGGAAGATCAGACGAGAAATCAGAAGAGACCTTAGAGCTCTTTACTTCTTTAATCTTCCCACATATGCAAGCTTTTACAACAGTCATATGGTTAGTAGTTAGTGTGCCAGTCTTGTCACTGCAGATAGTAGTGGCAGATCCCATTGTCTCACAAGCAGCCAAATGGCGGACAAGTGCCTTATCATTCATCATCTTTTTCATGGCAAAAGCAAGGCTCAATGTTACAGCCAAAGGTAAACCTTCAGGAACAGCAACAACAACAATAGTAACAGCAATAGCAAAGAATTCCACAATTTCCATAGCATCATTACCAAACCATGTCCATTGGGATCCTTCTTGCACCTTGCGGCTAAATTGTCCTTGGACCAACACAGAAAAAGTCACAACAGCGAAAAAAAGGCCTACTTTACCAATAATAGTAGCCACACCATTGAGTTTTACCTGCAAGGGAGTTTCATCATCTCCCCCTTCACTTAGAGTAGCCATTAGTTTACCCCACTGGGTCCTCATTCCAACAGTAGTCACAAGCATCTTGCATGATCCATCCTGAACTTTGGTTCCAGAGAGAAGAAAAGGATTGAGGCCACTGACATTCACTGGCTCACTCTCTCCTGTCAAACTTGATTCATTTATCAACAAAGAGAAACCGGACACAAAAAGTCCATCAGCAGGGACCTGGTCTCCAATATTAAGATGGACAATATCACCAGGAAGTAAATCATATATTGAGATCTTCTGTCTACAACCATTTCGTGTGACCTGAACTGTAATTTTTTTCTTCTCTCTATCTAGATGCTTAAACTGCAACGATTGTCTGTAATCACTAGTGGCAGTGACAAACACTATGAGCAATATGCTTGCAACAATACCAATTCCATCCTGTGCACCCTTGGGCCACCCTTCCATTATTATGCCAACCACCAAAGAGACCAAGGCACAGGCAGCAAGTATCATGAGGGTTGTATCTTGAAGGGCTTCCCATACAAAAACCCAAAATTCCCGGACTGGGCTTTCAGTGAATTTATTAATTCCATAAATTTCTTTTCTCTTATTTAGCAAGTGTTCAGATGTTGATATCCCATCATTGATTGAGGTATTGAGTTTGTTTGCAATACCCTCAACCCCACCATGAATTTTCAACTTCTTCACATCACGTCCTTCAACAATTGATCCCAACTCATCAGCACAAATTTCAAAACCTGCAGCTCTAACTTTCTCTGGTACAGTGTACTCACTAGCCAAATTTAGACCTGGAGGGAGTGAAGATTTCTTATGATGTAAAAGTTAAACCTTTACAACAACTTTAAAATGCATGTAGGTTGACTTTCTTACCATGGATAAACTGAAGTGCAGCTTGTGAAACCAACACTGCAACTCTGAATTTCTCCTACAATGTATAGCGGGGCCAGGGGAATTATGAGATTCTAGAATTGTTTTTACAACGTTCAAATGGATCAATATGCTAGATAGGCTAGCATTAAAAATATGGAGGGAAAGAAAAGGAAAGGAGAGAAAATTGGCAATGGATCAATGCAAGTATGGTGTTTAGATCCATAGCCAACATTCATTCCTTTCATTCTAGTTCCCTCTTTTGTAGACAAAGGCTAAGGGAAGAACAACTTAGCAGTTTTTGTGTAGCTGATATTCTAGTAAGGATCTTCATTCGGATTCTAAAAAAGCAGAAGAGCATAGCATAGGTCAATTTTATGAACGCTTGGCAACAAGGATAATATCTGCTACTGCAATTTGCTGAACATTATCAAGGGCCGTAAGTTGCAGGTACTCGAAAGGAGAACTACACCACCAGAACTACCATAAGCAATGATTTTTAATTTCTGGACCAGAGTAACCATTGCTCTCTCCATTGGTGTTGAATTAGCGTCAAGATAACTTAATAAGGATTTTATTTAATCAATGACATTCCATAAACCAGAATGCCTGGCTCAAGACCAGATCAGCTTTTCATTTAAATAGAGCTGTGATGCGAAGTGTAACACATCAAAGGATAATGAAAACAATAAAAATAAATAAATTGATTAACCATATTAGTATTCGAGATTAATTATAAATACTTGCAGTTCAGTTTTAGAGTGTAAAAAACATTTGAGATTTGTGGAAATAAAACGCCAGAACAGGGAGGATGTAAACTAGGATTCAAATCGGTACAGTTGGTGCAGTTTTTTTATGCTTGTCTTGATCTAGCAAGAGAAAAGATAAGGTATAAAAAGGAGAAACCTGATTGGAGCGTCTGATGGCCTCAGCTTCAAATCGCTTGGAGAGGTTAGCAGTGAAGCGAAACCTCCTTTTGCGGTTCTTGACAAGCCAACAGAGCTTCCTCCATCTCTGAAGCGCTTCTTCCGACGAGTTTTTGGGCTTCACATCTCCAAAATTCTCATTCAGGTAACTCTCCATCTGTACTCTTTCCTTTCAGACAACTCAAACCAAACCTACTATACTCTCCACTAGTCAGCTCATTCAAGCTCACAACTCTGAAGAAAAAAGCTAAAGTAATTTGTGGAATCAATTTCAACGACTGAGATTTTAAGTATAATTGATTTCTTTATTTTCTTGTGTAAAAGTAGGAGAACAACAGAAATCGTACTGGACACAGAGTTAGATCCTTCCAAAACATAAAAGGTTCAAAGTTCAGAAAATCAGGAAAGCTCTTCTTGACAAATGATACACTGCAATCGTCAGCTTCACTAACCCCGCACGCTTTGCCATGCTACAGTGAGTGAGCCAGGTAAAGTCAAACCACAGGAACAAAAATGAAAAATGAAAAATTAAAAATTAAAAATTAAAAAGTGTGTGCTGTATCATATTCACTCTCGTTATTTATTCGATTAAAATATATTTAATTTATTTAATTTATTTATAAAATTATTTTATATATCATACAAATATTATAATCACATATAATATAATTTAATATTTCTTATATTAATATATATAATATACATATTTTAATATACGTCCCTATTGTATTTGTAGACTTACTTGTAGAAAGGCTTGAGTTAATGTTGTGAGTTGTGAGTTGTGAAGTGAAAATATCTTACAGGGTGTGAGCCAGTCCGAGAAATGGGAAACACGTTCCGGTGATTTGATTCGTGCCAAAACGGGATTCCCGTTTGTCTTCACGTTAGCACCGCATGGAGCCCATGGCTTACTGACACTGTCCCATGTCAGGCCACTTGTGCTTTTTTTTCCTCTTTTGGCCAAAGCTATTGTTATTATACATTTGTTTCATTTCTAAAGATAATATAAAAATTGATGGGATGTGGTATAATTTTTTTTTTTAAAAAAAAGTGAATTATAAAAGTTTGTGTAATATTTCTATAGAAAAACATTTTTCATTCATAAAAAAAATATTCTAACTTTCTTTTATTGTATTTTTGTTTAAAAAGATATTAAATCAAATTGTATATAATTATAATATTATTATAAAATATAATATAAATTTATGAATCAATTAAAAAATATTAAAATATAAAAATTAGACAAATAATGATCTAATTTCGATATTTAGAAACTTAAATATTTTTGTAAAAATAAATCTGCCATAGTTACATCTTTTTACATCAATTATTTAATAGAGACTCTTCACATCATCACAAAGACATGGGACGAAAGATTGACAAAGGTGATGGTAGGAAGGTTATGAAAATGGAGAAGAAAACTGATGAATTCCCAAAGGAAGAGATGAAGGTGGTTAAAGGTGAAATATGTGAAGAAAATTTAGGATGGTTAAGGAGAAGTATCGTGGGGGAGACCTCATTTCCAACTGATATTGACACCCTAACAGTGAAACTGATTAGTGAATGGTCATCAGTCACAAATGTGCGAGACATGGGTAAACATAAAGTCTTTCTAACGTTTACATCTGTGGAAGATATGGAGGAAGCTCTGTCATCAGGGGGAGAATTCTTGAAGACATATTTTGAGGACTATAGAAGATGGTTAGAGGAAGAATTATGTTTAACCAGAAGAGTATGGCTTGAATGCATTGGTATTCCTATCCATGCTTGGTCTTGTGATAACCTCAGGAAGATTAGTGAGTGTTGGGGTTAGGTCGTTTGTTTTGATAGGGAAAATGAATTTGCCTTGTCCCTTGGGGTTGCAAGACTGTTAATAGATACGATCATACGACATACTGGCCTTTGATTGGTGGCTGGGTATACCTATCAGTAAATGGCAAGGGTTTCCATATTTACGTCAGGGAAGTTAGAAGAGACGCTGGGTGCATGTGGAAGAAATGTTGTGTAGAACCAAGGATGGAGAGAAGCTCAATGGGTCCATCTTCACCGGAGATAGGAAATGACGATGCCGGAGAAGGTGAACTAGAGTCTCCAGTCATAATTTCAGTTGAGGCTCAACGGGAAGGACAAGGGGTGGATGGTGGGGTTTCAGTTTTTAATGATATGTTGGGAAAGGACAGAGATCATTTACCACAGGACGGAAAACATGATGATATTGAATGTTCCTCTTGTGATTGCCGTCTAATATCACGGGCAGAATATTCTCCTGCTAAAATAAACACAACAGCTTTTACTAAAGATAGGAGGACGGAGGAGGTAATTGTTGAAGCACAATTGGGCTTGCCTAGGCCTGTGGTAACTAAAAACATAACTTCAGTATTAATAGGTGATAGAAATGAAAATGAAAGGGACTATGGGCCCATTCAGTGTGATGAAGCTGAATTCTCAAATTTGTATCCCCCTGGATTTGGGCCCAAGCCAGTGGACGGTAATAAGAATTCACGGAATAGCACTACCGTTATATGCTTGAATCAGAATGAATTTTATAACCATTCTTCTGGAGATTTCTCAGCATCGTGCACAGGGGATGAAGCAGAAGGCGTTGAGGAGGCTCAAGAAACTTGGAAGGTGGGAAAGATTGCTAGTCTGGTGGCTTCAAATGAAAAGGAGACAATCCTAGCCCTCCAAAATGTTAGAAAACCGAAAAAGAAAAGAAGTAAGAAAGCTTCAAGGAGGAGGGAACCAAGAAGGAGTCTGTGAGCTCTCTGGTTTACAAGTGTGCCATTTACTATTTTAATATGTGTATTTTATGTTGGAATATTAAGGGTATTGGGGGTGGGGGGAAATTTGTTGTTGTTCAAAAATTGGTGGCCGAAAAAAATGTATCCTTCTTAGGTCTGGTTGCAACGAAACACTCAACCCTTTCTGAACAGAAAATTAGAAGTTTGTGGGGTAGTTTTGATTATAGTTGGTGTTCTGTGGAGGCAGTAAACAGTGGTGGGGGTTTAATTTGTATTTGGGGAGAAAGAATGCTTTATTAGAAAAAAATATCTTGTATGGCCAAAGGTGGATATGTGTAGAAGGATTTGTATCTGAGCAGAAGTTTAATTGTGCTATTCTGGTAGTATATGGTCCCCATAGCCGTAGTGAAAGAAACGTAATGTGGCAAGAATTGATAAACCTTTAGCAAGTGGTAACAGTCCCTATGCTCATTATGGGAGATTTTAATGAGGTGCTTATGTCTAAGGAAAGAAAAGGGTGATGTGTTATGTCTTCAACTATGATAGATTTTGCTGAGTGAATCCAAAATATGGGGATTGTAGACATGCCTCTTATTGGGAGAAAATTTACTTGGTCAAGAGGAAGGTCATACAGTAAACTGGACAAGATGTTTGTGGAGAATAAATGGTTGGTAATTTTTTAGAACCTTAAACTATGGCGTCTAAGAAGGTCAGTATTGGATCACTCGCATTTGTTTCTTGAATCAGAGACCTTGAATTGGGGACCAAAGCCCTTTAGGTCGTTGGACGTTTGGTTTTCGCATAAAGAATTTACAAAAATGGTGGAAATGGAATGGAAGAACCTAGGTAATAAATCAGTTGATGAGAAATTAAAGGGGTTGAAAGATTCTTTAAAGAAATGGAATAAGGAAGTTTTTGGCTATATTGACAACAAAATTAAGTGTCTGGAGACAGAGTTATCCAAAATTGACCTCTTGGCTGAGGTGGGAGATCTGGATGAAGTTGAGATGACCAGGAGGAATGCTTTTTTAAGCCAGTTGGGAAAATGGTATGGAAGGAAAGAAGAATACTGGAGGCAGTTATCTCGTGAAAAACACTTTAAGGAGTTAGACAAAAACACAAAATATTTTCATGCTATGGCTGCTAATAAGAGAAGAAATAAATAGATTCTGAAGTTGAAGTTGGGAAAAAGGATCTTTCATGACCCAAAGAATATTAACAAAGTGGCAAGAAAGTTCTTTAAGAATCTTTATAAATAAGAGCCTCTACCAACTATTGAAATCCAAGGAGGTATGTTGCCATGTATCAATAAAGAACAAGTGTTGGCTATGAAAGTTTTACCAACCGTGGATGAGATAAAAAATGATGTGTGGTGTTGTGAGCCTACAAAATCGCCCGGGCATGATGGTTTCAACTTAAAATTCATAAAGAGTATGTGGAGTGTTATAGGTGATGAATTCTCTAACTTTATTATTGACTTTTTCTCATCGGGTTTTATTCCAAGAGAGGTTACTATAACTTGGGTGGCTTTAATTCCAAAGGTAGATGAGGCAAGTTGTATGTCAGAATATAAACCTATTAGTATAGCAAGGTGTATATACAAGGTAATTGCTAAAATTTTAGCTTCACGGATAAGGAAGATCATGCTAGACTTAATGGGTGAGATTCAGATAGCTTTTGTTGGTGGAAGACAAATCCTTGATGGGGTGCTTATTGCTAATGAAGCAATGCATTGGTTCAAGAAGCAAAAATATTTTGCAATGATAATGAAACTTGATTTTCAAAAAGCATATGATTCAGTTAGATGGAGCTTTTGTAGATCATGTGTTAAAGCGGACAAGTTTTAGTGAGAAATGGAGAAGATGGGTGTCTCAGTGCATTTCAATAGTATCTATGTCAGTTTTGGTGAATGGTACACCAATAATGCCGTTTAATATGCAGCATGACCTAAGACAAGGTGATCCTCTATTCCCTTTCTTATTTGTCTTGGTGGCGGAAGTGTTTAATCGGATGGTGTGGCGAGACAAGGAAGTTGGGTTGATAGAATGTGTTTGCATTGGGAAGGATAAGGTGGAACTGTCGCATCTCCAATTTGCAGATGACACAGTAGTCCTTTGCCCTGCTAAGGAATGAGTTATCATTAATTATAGAAGATTACTGGATTGTTTTGGTGTCATGTCTGGGTTGAACATAAACTATATAAAGTCGGCATTCATTCCTTTTTCTTGCCCGCAACATTAGGTTGATAGGATATGTAGTAAGATAAGATGCTCGGTTATTTCCTTGCCAATAAAGTATTTGGGAATCCCTCTTGGGTCAAGTCCGAGAAAATTAGACACATGGAGGCCAGTTGTGGATTGGATTGAAAAAAGACTTGCTTCTTAGAAGGCGAGACTGCTATCTAGATCAGGTAGACTTGTACTAATTAAGTCTGTACTTAATAATTTACTTTTGTATTATCTAGGGCTCTTCAAAATTCCGGTGGCAGTGGTCAAAAAAATAATAAAGATCCAAAGCAGTTTTTTTTTGGAATGATGATATTAATAAACGAGGGTTGCCACTTATTAAATGGAGTGTTATTCAAAAGCCAAAAATGTTGGGAGGGCTTGGAGTGGGAGACTTGGTTATTAAAAACGCTGCTATGTTATTCAAATGGTGGTGGCATTTTTCAGCTGAAGATAAACCCTTATGGAAGCGGATAGTGTGCTCTAAGTATAATCTGGTAATGGATAGACCGCTTGTGGATCAGCAAATATCTTGTAGAGGGGGTCCTTGGGTGGATGTTTATAATATTACAAATTCTGAAAAGGAAATAAGTAAAATAATTCAGTATGATTTTTGGATGAATGTGGGACACAGTATGAAGTCTTTATTTTGGGAAGATAAGTGGATTGGTGATGGGTGCCTCAAAGATAAAGTTCCAAGGTTGTTTGCAATCTCCTTACAAAAAAATAAGGTAATTGTGGAGTTTGGTGTATAGGATGGGTATAGTTGGAGGTGAAACTTTCTTTGGAGGCGTACATTATTTGTATGGGAGTTGCAGCAACTTAATGATTTAAATATTTTGCTATCTCAAGCCTCATTTGATAAAGAGACTGAAGATAAGCTCTTCTGGAAATTTGACTCCAAAGGGTCCTTTTCGGTTAAATCATTCTTATTTGTTGAAGCATCTCTATCACGTTTCATGTGTCTTTCTAATAATTTAACAAAAGGTGCCTGGCAGGGTCTAGCCACTCCAAGGGTAGAAATGCTTGTTTGGTTTGTGTTGCTGGGAAGGTTGAGCACTAAAGATCACCTTAGAAAGTTCAACTTAATTCAGGTTAATGATGAAGGCTGCCCTTTTTATATTGATGGTAAGGAAAGTATTGAACATTTCTTCTTCACTTGTTCTTTTTCCTAGAAATTATGGTGTTTTTGTTTGGATTGGTGGGGATTTTACTGGTCTTCCCCCTTAGACCCACGCACTTTCTTTGACTCGTGAGTGAATATTGGTTTGTCTGGTTTTCAAAAAAAGTTATGGGTGACTTTATTTTTGTTGTTATCTGGTCAATTTGGCAAGTAAGAAACAAGATGATGTTTGATAAAATTGAACCAAATTGGGAGCAAATCTACTCTCAAGTAAAGTTAAGACTTGGTTTTTGGACTAAGAGATGATGCTTTGATTTTTTGTTTTCACCAGAGTTTTTGAAGACTAATTTGTAGGATGTTAGAAAATGGAAGCTCCCTGGCTCGGTAAGTCGGCAAGTTGTTAGAGGGACGCCTATATCTATGGGTGTACTATTTTGGAGTTTAAAAGGTTCGGCCAGTAATATTATGGGGAAGTTTATTATTGAAGGTACTTTTAAGGATGTGGGTGGGAAAATTATGTGTCGTTGTGCTAAAGTTGTGGAGTGTTGTGATGTTAATGAAACTGATTTTATGGCAATTGTCTTTGCTCTTGAAGTATCTCTTCAAAAAACATGGGTGTCACAATATCCGATCTTGATTGCTTCTAGTTCCTTGCTTGTTTTGTCATGGGTGGGTGATGACAAGATGGTCCCATAGAAGATGTGTTTCCTTTGGAACATGTTTCAGTCTATCAAGAGATATTTCAAGGACTTATGCTTCATGCATCAGAAAAGATTAGTTAGGACTTAAGAATCTTTCGGGTTTAAGAGTGATAATTTCTTAGAGGAGCAGAAAATCTCTTGGTCTTGTTCTTGAGTTTTGAGGTTTTTTGCCTTTTATTGTTTTGTTGTTTTTATTGTTCTTCTTTTTATGTTTTACACTTGGTTGTTTGTTGGTTCTTGCTCCTCTCATTTAGGGAGAGTTTTTAAGCACTGAACCTTAGTATATATATAAAAAAATCTTTTAAAGGAAGTGTTGTTAAGTCATTCATCAACTTAGTTAATTTTAATTTTAAATTTTAAATATAATAATAAATACATACATATAAAATTAGTAATATTTTTGTATAAATATACTAAAAATATTTTAAATCAAACAATTTCATTAGTAAAAAGGAATAACTACTATGATAATTAATTAAAAAGGTATTATTAGTTCATAAAAATAATTAAAATTTTAATAAAAAAATCTATTTGATTCATAGGTCAAATCATTCATGTTACATTCAATTTTTTTAGTTTGCTTAGAGTTTAAACTTAAATTAGGAGACAACAAAACATTCACTCATTATTAAGTTAAGTGGGTGATTTAAGAAAAAAAAAAGGGAGTTAAGTGGGTGACTACATGCTAGAGGCTTAATGATTGAACCGGCTGACCGATTCTGAATAGTTATATAGCATTTCCAAATGGTTTTTTTCCCTCTTAACTCTTTGGTGATTAAATAAATTCATGTCTTTTTTCAATGTGAAAATAAATTCATGTTCCATACATGAATATAGTGGGACTGTGGGAGTAGCTGTCGGGATGACAAAGTGAGTTTGTTTTGTTGGTGATACTCTGGATTCGCACGCCAGAGTCAAATCCTTCTTCATTGGAACATGAGGCACAAACAAGTAACGAGACAATCTGGTTCGCACAGACTCGAAGAATTGATAATAAAGAGGTCGCGTTGGGCTGATTCACGTGCATTACTAAAGCTTGCGAGTTCACAAATGTGCATGTAACTTTTTTTTTCGGTTGCTTATTTGTCTTTTAAATGACAAAAATTATCCTACAATATTTTAAATTTTTATAAAAGAAAAGGCATACAAATATCTAAATTTTACGTCTATCAAATTCAACCCTAAAATACTATTTTTTATCGATTAAGTAATGCAATACAACAATTAAAATAAGTCATATTTATATTATTTTAAAAAAATGTATATGTTAAGCGCCATGGGTCATAATATTTTTCACCCACAAGTTAATCAGACTAAGCTTTGTAGGATTGTATTTAAATAAATTTACAAAATACTTAGTCCAAACCCACGTGAGTTGTAAATTAAACGAGTTGACTCGCAAATCACGTCCATTTACCCAACTTTAAGCTTGACCATTGGGGTAGATCTGATGCACCCGAGTAGCCACTCCTGATTTCCCAAGTGCTCAATGTGCGGAGGTCAATTTTTAACAATAACACTTCACTATAGTTACTAAATTATCTCCTAATTTCATCTCACAAGTTCATGAATACATTAAATTATATGAACCTAATTAAAAGTAATGCATACCTATAAAACACAACCAAACCATTTTGGTGTCTATCAAACACATGTTTGACATTGACGTTTGTACGACACGTAACTACACACGTTCAACATGTATTTAATTTAACTTTTTTTTTCAACTTCAACACAGGTATGACAAGGTGAAACACGACTTGATATAGAGTGGACACAGCCACTTAAAATTTGAAAAAGAAAATAACACCAAAGAGTTGGGTTTATTTTAAACTTTTAATCGCATTTTTTTTGTTAAGAACTTTTATTCCATTTTTAATAATAAAAAAGAAAATAAGACATAGAGATTACATTATTTAAAATGCAAAATTTTATTAACTCCATAAATATATACCCAATTTTATCATGCCAAAAAAAGAAATAGGTTTCATTATAGCATCAATTACTTATGATCTATTTCATGTTGAAACATGGCTTAGAGATTTTATTTTATTTTTTATTCCTAGGGTCCGAATTCTCAATGTATGGGCGTCATTCTAAAAGTTGTGGATGTGGTACTTCATGATTGACTTGTCACTTTTCCAATCAAATCCCTTAATAATTAGAATTGGGCCACCCTGATTTACTCCAACCTGGGCCTCCATGTATCTCGAAGAAAGGTAGGCATATTTTGGGCTACTTACCTTTACTTCTCCACTTCTAACGCCACGGGCAACGCCTCCTCTGTGATCTATATAGAAAATGAATAGTTTATTGGTTATGCATTCTGCTTAGTTGGGTTAATTCTTCAGTTGTAATTCGTACTTCTAGACTTCTTGTAGTTGATTCCAAAGACAAAGTTGAAAACAAAAAAGAAAACCAAAGACGAATGAGTGAACGACCAAAATACAAGGAAATGGATCATCTGCAGTTAGAAAACTAATTGCATGAGCTGCAGTTATGTATCCAAGGCTTGACATGTGATTAGTAATTTTTATGATGGGCTATGCTATGCAGCCCATATTGTAAAGCCCGGAGGAGCTCGAATTTCCTTAAATGTATGATCAGTTTTTTTTTTTAATTTAAATAAAATTAAAATTAAAAACTTATTACTAAAAATAGTAATCTATGTCATCCGGGCATTTAAAAAGTCCGGATATGTATAGGGATGCAGGGCGGGGGCTCCGTCCATGGCCCTGTCACGAGTACCTGTTTTGTAATCATCACGAATAGGTAAGAGTAATTACAAAACATTTATGAATAATTAATAATTTAAAAAATAAAATAAATTTTATATCACATATTATAATTTTATTTAACATTCTAATTTTTTATAAAATTAAAAGAATATTATAAATAATAAAATAAATTCAATTATATAATAATCAATTTATATAAAAATTATTACATATATAGTATATATTTTTTCAACAAATTTTATTATTATGAACTCATTCAATAAAAAAATCATTTTAAAATAATAAAAATATAGTATTTTCCATTTTCATAATATATATATATTATTAAATAAAATGATACTTTTCTTAAGTTAAGATTATAATACAATTTAAAGCGGAACTCATCATTCGTCTCATTGCATAATTGCAAATCCTCACTAACGTGTATCCCTAAATATGTAGCATTTTCCTTTTATAATTTATATTTTGTAATAAAATGAGACATTTTCTTAGGTTAAGATTTGATACAATTTTTGTCTAACGTGTGTTGGTCTAAATGAAAGAAATTCAGGTTCCTTAAGCATATGGTTCTGAATTCAATCTAAAGATTCATGTGTATGAAAAAAAATATTATTAAGAGGAGTTCTCGCTTAGGCTCCTGACCGTATTATAGAAGATTAATTATTCACCTATAAAATAAAAAAATATTTAAAAAAAAACTATAGACAATCCAAATCCAAAATACAAAAGAAAAGAAAACCCAATAAAGATAGGCCCAACATGCAGGTACAAGATAAGTAAAGTGCTGAATTGCATGACTTGAATTGATTAAATTAGAGGAAATGAGTAACCAAAAAAATACAAAAAAAATATATTTGCACACCAAAAACTTTATATCAGTTTTTCACTTTATTTGTTTGAAAGAATAAAAATAAAAAGAGAATGTGTATTTTTTTATATTATTATCTAAAAAAAGTGGTATAAGAATATGTAAATTTTTTTTTTTTGCAAATATCATTTTGTTAAATTACTGCGGTTGTGTGTAGGTGGATTCCTCTTTTGTTATTGGGTGGGTGCTGTGAGTCACCCTGAATACGATTTTATAAAAATTAAATTAAATTCACAGTTGTTACGAGTTGTTGTCACTTTCTTACCCAGCACAATATAAACACGACAGAATTTGGATTCTAGCTGAGAGTGAAGGTGGTCAATTTCGGTGGCTGATTATCGCTGCCCATTGTAGTTAGATCTCACCACATAAATGATGTCATGAAACTCTGAGGGAACAAAAAGATAGCGTGCATATTAGCAACAACACTATGTTTATTATGTCAATAGCAATACCAATGAATAATTCTACATTCTCTAACTAAATTTTCTTATTAATTTTTTTAATTATTAAATAAAAAATATTAAATATTTTTTATATTTTTAAGACATTAAAATATTTATTTTTTATTTATTTTTTATTTAATATTAAAAAAATTATAAGAGAGTATAACAAAATTTTAATATCAATATACCTTTTGCCCAATAGACCTTTTACTTCGTCACTTCAACAATGTATTTATTTCTTTATGAGGAGTGCTAAATCTTACTAAACGAAAAAATTCACGAATAACGTGAATCAATCACAGTAGTTATTTATCTAAACTTCAAGTAATAAATGTTAGAAAAGAAATAAACAATAACGGTACAACACAATAAATACAAATTCGTGTGTAGTTTTACGAAAAACCTTTCGTGAGAAACAGCATTTCTCCTTCTTTATTCACTTTGCCCTTTTGGTTTTTGATTGGGTTTCACAGTGAATGCGTGGTTCATCTGCATACCTGTTCATCAATTCATAAAACTGCAATAACTGAAAACACTTATGCAACCGAATAACTAACTCCCACTTCTTAAAGTGTTTATCTTTCAAAAATTTATGTGAAATCAGACATGAGAATTAATCTCCTAATTAATGTTTTAAAACTCGGATGGATCGACCAATTTAACTGGTGGAACCATGAAGAGAGTCTCTTCGATTCATTTTTATGATTTTATTTTTAAAACATTGCTTCTAATCTATTTTGTTCAATTTCCACAATTAAGAATGGCTTTTAGACGAAATAATATGTCTCCGCTTCCTGAACCGGACCCTCTACCTTTGTCCGCAATTGATAAATTAAACGCTTGCAGGCATCTTAGTTTCCTTTGTTTTTTGTTTTTTTGTTTTATATATACTATGATGATTCTTTGTCACTGCAATTTTAATATGCAAAGAAGGTTCACGAGAAACTAAAATATAAGGATAAAAAATGTAAACAGTTAATTTTTATTGAATAATGATATATTTTTTCTTGTTATTACTTATTAACTTTATTTTAGTTTATAATATTATAGAAACAGGGCCAATTCAATTCATAGCCAGTGGTATGAAAATAAGATGCTTGTTTATTAGGAGAAATGATTTTTACATTTTCTTCTGTTTTTAGATAATTCACCTCTATATAATAAATTATAGTACAAACTCTTAAGAGTGATATAATTTTTTACTTTACTCTTCTTCTAAGAGTGACACATGTCATTTTTAACAATTTTTTTCAAATTTCAAATTCAAATTATCTTTTTAATTAATTATACATATTGCTTTTATAATTTTATTGTTCTCTTTTAATTTTTTTTAGATTCTACCTGAATAAAATAATTATGCATATCTTTTTATAATTTTAAATATTTTTATTTTTTAATCTATATTTGTTTAAATTTTATTTGAATTTAAAAGAATTCGTACTATACACGAAATGCTTGCTAGTTAAATATATTAATAAAGCAATTGTAGTCTTTATTATAAATGATAGTTATTTGGATTATGAAATCAAACTTACAAATAGAATAAATGTAAAATTTAACTAAAAAGGAAATCTTTTATATATGAAGGAAGAATACTATAGTGTTACTTAGGATTGTCATAAGGTTTCATTTTTCCTCCTAAACTAAGGGTATTTTATATTGAGATACTTTTAACTTAATTATGTTGGAGCTTTCAATAATTTAATTATCACTAATTATGTATTAATTGTATTTTATTTTCCATGAATAACTCTTAATTGTTTTTTATAATCTCTCTAACTACTCATAGTTATGATCTATCTATAATAATAATAATAATAATAATAATAATAATAATAATAATAATAATAATAATAATAATAATAATAATAATAACTATCTATGGAGAAACATAATAAAATTCATTAGAAGTACTGAGTGTATGATTTGATTTTATTAATCACAAATATTACGAACAATAAAGTACCAAGAAATCTTAATTGATAGGTAAATCATTTATTTACATTATATGAAAAAATTTTGAATTAATATATTTTAGTCATATATTGATTAGTTTTATTAATGATTTTTTTTAAGATTTGTTCATAGGTTTAAATTTCTAAGATATATATAATGGAGCTTAAACTAGTGTTAGAACATAGGGTATGGTCACAGAAGATTTCTCTATAACTATAAGACTGTACTAATGGTTAACTTAGAGTTCATATCTTTTTACATTGGTCTTAAATGTGCTTATTGCGCATATCCAAAAGTTGGTGTCATAATACATGTTTTTTGTAGATGATATAGTTTTAGTTAGAGAATTGAGAAGAAACAAATGAGAAGTTAGAGCGATGGAGACGACCTTTGGAAGAATATGACTTCTATCTAAGTAGTAGTAAGACGGAATATATGGAATGTAAATTCAGTAAGAAGCGTGCTAATACTAGTTTGGCGGTGAAAATAAGATATCATACAATACTAAAAGTCACACGGTTTAAGTATCTTGGATCTATCATACAAAATGACGGAGAGATAGAGGGAGTTGTAAACCATATGATTCAAGCTGGATGGATAAAATTGAGGAGTGCTTCAGGAGTTACATGTGATAGAAAAGTACTTTTTAAGTTTAAGGATAAATTTTACCGCACAGCTATAATACCTGCGATGTTGTATGGTACTAAATGTTGGGTAGTAAAAAGTCAGTAAGAGCATAAGATCAGTGTCGCTGAGATGAGAATATTGCGCTGGATGTGTAGTCATACAAGATAATATAAAATTAAGAATGGATGCATTAGAGAAAAAGTATGGGTACCACCTATTGTGAAAAAGATGAAAGAATCTCACATTAGGTAGTTTAGACATGTAAGGAGAAGACCCTTAAAAGTTCCTGTAAAAAGAGTAGATCATGCGAAGGATATCCCAATAGTTAGAGGTAGAGAAAGACAAAAAAAAACTATAAGTGAAACGATTAAAAAAGATTTAGATTTGAATGACATTTCTGAAGACTTGATTATGATATGACACAATAGTATTGTTTGATCCATGTAACCGACCCCACCTAATAAGAAAAAACTTGATTGTTGTTGTTCATAGGTTTAAATTGAGATTTTCACACTTAAATTATGTTCATATTTTTCACGCAGGTATTTATCTAATTAAATTTGTATGATTTCAATAAAATATATCGATTACGCATTAATACATTTGGTTGTAGTATATTTTTTTTCAGGTTGCACTATGCATTAGAGGTGAAAATAAAATAAAGTGGACATCAGAGGACCTCTAATATTGTTATAATGATTAGTGACGTTGTTTATTATATATATATATATAG
This sequence comes from Ormosia emarginata, assembly GCA_029884605.1. Taxonomy (NCBI): domain Eukaryota; kingdom Viridiplantae; phylum Streptophyta; class Magnoliopsida; order Fabales; family Fabaceae; genus Ormosia; species Ormosia emarginata. Next base: position 72,075,798 of record JAQQTP010000082.1, read on the forward strand.
AATTTTGGTTGATGTTACTTTGTTACAGTTTTGTTCACTTTATTATTTAATTGTTATTTTTTTTGGTATATATCTAATTATTATTTTACTACTTTATCAATTTTACAATTTCGATATACCAATTGTATTATACATTATAAATTTGTTATCTTTTTTGTCACTCATATTTAAATGTATTTATAATATACATATAGTATATACATACTAAATATGACCACGACCAATACATATTTTTTTTACAAACAAATAGTATATAATTTAATTAAAAAAATTATTATCATAAATAAAAAATATATATGCTGTACAATGCATGAGTACAAATCTGTTATATATAAAAGAAGAATATTTTGGTATTGTCTTAGTGTTTTATTTTCCCTCCTAAACTGAGAATATTTTAGGTATTTTATTTTTAGATGCTTTTAACTTAATTACTTTGGAGTTTTCAACAATTTAATTCTCACTAATTTTGTATTAATTACATTATAGTGTCCATTAATAACTCATAATTGTCTTTGATAGTCTCACTCACTACTCATTAGCCTAAATATTGTTCATGTATTAATTGCATTATATTTTCCATAAAATACTCTTAATTGTCTTTGATAGCCTTTCTCACTATTCATAGGTCTGATCTATCTATAATCTATTTTCTATTATCTTTTATATATGAAAGAAGAATACTCTAGTGTTATCGGGTTGTCCTAAGGTTTCAATTTTTCTCCTAAATTGAGTGTATTTTATATTTAGATATTTTTAACTTAATTATTTTGGAGTTTTCAACAATTTAATTCTTACTAATTATGTACTAATTACATTCTATTTTTCATAAATAACTCTTAATTGTTTTTAATAGTCTCTGTCACTATTCATAGGTCTGATTTATCTATACTAAAAATAATAATAATAATAATAATAATAATAATAATAATAATAACAATTCATATTTATCTATGTATTTATCTGTCTATTTGTACTATATATATTTTAGATATCATTACAAACAAAATTTATGTTAATTATCAATTATTTGTGAACTATTTTCCTGCAAAATTTCAAAGTTTATATTTTAAGAAAGTTTTTTATTTTTATAAAATAATAATAATAATAATTTTAATTAATAATTTATGAGTGGTTATGTCATACAATTGTAAACTATGTTTGCCAAAAAAAAAAACTTTCACTTTTTCAAGTAAGCTTTTTTTCACTTGGCAGAGGCTAGCCCTTTCATCTTTTTAAAAACCTTGGCAAATAAGTTTTCTCATCCAACTAATATATGAAGGCAAATAAGACAATGGACAAATTTTAAAGGGTGCATTATGACAAAATTGAATAAGAGAGTAGACATGCTTTCTTTCTCTTTTTCATTATACTATTACTAAAGTCATTTTCACTCACCCTAAAAAAGTCATTTTCTTTGTCCTATATTGAAACTTTTTAAATCATCATGTGCTATATTGGAAACTCTCCTTCTTAGTACCTGTAATATAGATTTTGAAATTTAAATTTTTGGCTCAATTGTTTTTGGCTTCTTTAATACTATTATGCAAACATACACTAATGAATATATATGTTGAAAAGCCTCTTCTTTTTATCCAGCCACACAGGTTTCTCAAGAGTTTTTTTCTTTTCTTTTTTGTAGCAGAAGACAAAGCTAAGAGAGAGAGAAACATGATTTCTATGTGGTTTCAATTGTTCTCCTTTTCTTACTAATTTTTTTCATTTCTTTATGTGGTTTCAATTGTTCTCTTTTTCTTACTAATTTTTTTGGATTAATTTTTTGGGGTTACTTTTAGGTCTAGAAGCAGATGTGATTTTTTTAAATTATTGTAATTAACAAAATTTTTATATGTCTATTTTTAAAAAATTGTTTAAGCTTTTGGTCCTTAGGCTCAAAAGAAATTGTTGGTTTTAAAACAATAAAGAAATTGTTTATAACTATTTTTTATTTTTATGAAATATCACATTATCTTGCAGACTGCTTTAGTATAATGCATCATTAAGTAGCATATTGTTACATATGATAAATTGTTTAAAATAAAAGTTGAATGTTATTATTTGAATGTATTTTCATGTGATAATTGATAAATTGTTTCAGGTATAAGTTAAGAATATGAGTAAGAGGATTTTTAATTTTATGATGGTTTTATAAGATATTTATTTTATCTTTGGTATAAATTTTTGTTTTCAAATGCTCAATAAATTGTTAAATATTTGTTAATGATGTGCTATTTACTGAATGTCAGTATCACTACTTATGAATATTTAGTAAGGGGAGTGAGAAATTTGTTGATAAGCATAATATCTATGTAGCATGGGAAGTGAAAATTTTATGGAGAAACATAATAAAATTCACTTATGATAGTTGAAAATAAATAATTTATGAGAAAAAAATTATTATATTTAAATATTATAATATTATAATATCTGTGTAGCACCGAGGTAAAAAATTAATGGATAAACATATAAAATTAATTAAAATGTATTTCACTTTAATAGATTTTATTGAAAATATTTTAATTTTAGATTTAATTATTTTTCTTACACATATATTGTACATAATTTAATATTTTATTAATATCTTCTATTTATAATTAATGTGTTATATGAAGTTTACATGATAAATTGGTGATAATTTCTGATAGTTGACAATGAAAAAAACTTTTTAATTCTAATATGTGTTTTCATTACTTGATATTTTTATATTATATGTGGTAAATAATTATAGTTATAAAACTAAAATCGTGTAAAATTATTGATGATAATCTCTTTAGATGAATTTTTATTATATTATTATAAGCTTTGATTAAATGTGTACAAAATTACAATCGTGCAACACAAGGGTACACATAATTTAAACTAAGTAAATTATTTTACATTACATTTAACTTATATAAAAGTTATGATGTATTACTATAGAAAATATTAGAGACAATGTTGTTTATCATGCTTAATTACATACACTATAAAATAATTTTAATTTGAAAAATGTTAAAATATTGTTGAAAGTATGATGTTCTATAACTGTTTGGTGGAGTATTTTTATAATCTTAAAACAACTAAAAAAGTAACATATGAAAGTTTATTTTGTTGATTGAAGCTGATCATGTTTTCATAGCTTTATTATTGTAACTAATTCTATAAAGCTAATCAATATACAATAATAAGTTATTGACTTGCATATTGTACAAACCATATTTTTTTATAATTGATTACTTAGAATATTTTACATCAACTTTTTCTACAAAAAAAAAAATTACTTTCGGTTCTCATTTGAGATACTGAGTGTAAGATTTAATTTTATCAGTCTCAAATATTACGAGGAACGAAGTATTAAAAAATCTTAATTGATAATTAAGTCATTTATTTACAATATATGAAAAAATTGTATTAATATATTTAGTCATATATTGATTAGTTTTATTAATTATTTTTTAGATTTTTAAATTAAAATTTTCATAGTTAAATTATGTTCATATCTTTCACTCAGGTATTTATTTAATTAATTAGCTTTATAAGACTTTAATGAAATATATTGATTCTACATTAATGCAGGTTGTAATATTTTTTTTTTCAAGTTGGCTATATGTTTTGGAGGTGAAAATAAAATAAAGTAGACAACAGATGACCTCTAATATTTCTATAATGATTAGTAACATTGTTTATTCTATATATAGAATTTTGGTTGATATTATTTTGCTATAATTTTGTTCACTTTATTATCTAATTATTATTATTTTGGATACATGTCTAATTATTACTTTACTATTTATCAATTTCACAAATTCGATATGTCAATTGTATTGTACATTATAAAATTGTTATATTTTTTATTACTCATATTTAAATATATTCATAGTATACATATAGTATATACATATTAAATATGATCATGACCAATACACAATTTTCTATAAAAAAATAGTATATAATTTTATTAAAAATTTTATCATCATAAAAAAAAAAATATATATCGTACAACGTATAAATAGAAATATTAATTATTAAAAAAAATGAGAAGACGAGTAGTATTAGGCATTAGCATTTAGCTGCATGCATTAATATCTTCCCCACTTCCGTTTGTGTTGGGCTAGCGAGCGAGACATACATATTCAAGGTCCATTTCATGAAATGAAAAGGATACGTGATTGGGCAAAGTCAAGTCCCCCCCCGCATATTGCCAAAAGGATATGAAGAAAATTTTAAAGACACTGCCAATAAGAGTTTAGAGCACAAAAAAATAAAATTAAAAAAACTCCTATATATATTATATAGTCCATCAGCCATCAAGGAAGGGGGACCCAGAGTCCCACACAACGAACCTAATCCAAGATGCGACCAAACGACCAACCGCTAATCACTAACGGAATATTTCAACGTGTCAAAAGGATTTGTGGTTTCGGTTCACTTCCTGCAGAAAAAGAAAAAACATCATAAGATAAAATATTGCCAAAACAACGCTGATTGTTGTCCTCTTCCACGCGAACCAAACCATGTGGACTCGTTAATTTCAAATTTGAAGAAAAATAATTTATTCTCTTATCAATTTTTTTTATTTTTTTAATTATTAAATTAAAAAAATATTAAATATTTTTAATATTTTTAAAATATTAAATATATTTATTTTTTATTTAATATTAATAATTATTAAAATAATTGAACAAAACCCAAACTTCAAACCATCATTCTTTCTCTATTTTCATTTTTGACTTTTTCTTACCACTTCAAAGTTTAAAGGCATCATTAATTTTCTTTGAAACCCAATACTCACTCACTCGTTAAACCTCCACCTCAAAAAAGCAGCAAAAGATATTCATCAGCGAACTCCACAGAAAGTCAGAAACATTAAGATAGCCTGGTGAGATATTTAATAAGTGCATGTTTGGTTTAATTATTTAAACTTTAAAATTATAATTTAAACAAGAATAATTCTAATTTTTTTAATCAATCTTCTTATTTATTCTCTTAATTATTAAATAAATAAAATATTAAATATTTTTATATTTTTTAAATAGTAGTGTATTTATTTTTTTATTTAAAACTTTATTTTTTAAGTATAAATTTTGTTAACAACTGTCTTTAGAACATTTGTTAAGAAAATTAAAATAAAAATTTTTAAATAAAAAGATAAAATATTTTTAATTTTTAATGCATTGAATATTTTGTTTTCATTAAAAACTTTTTCTTTTAACTTTCTTAACAAGGATTCTTAAGATACTTATTAGTAAAATTCTTTAAGTATTAAGAAGATTATTAGAAAGATCTTTTAAAAAGATATAATAAAACTATTTGAACTTATAGCAAGAGACAAGTTTTTGCCTAAATCATAATTTTTTAATTTCTCAAAAACTAAATCAAACATGTTATAATTGTGTGTTATAATTAATTATGTAGTAAATAATCATTCTCCTCTATTATTTATACTATTTTATATGCTAATAATAATTAACATTAGAAAACTTAAATCTAACACATGTTGAATGATATATACAATAATATAAGCAAAATTGTCTTGCAATATCTAAAACCTTTCATTTTCTGAACTACGAAAAACTCATCCGTTTACCAACTTTACAATATAAACACTTTATTTATTCCTGTTGTCTGTGGAGTCTGTTTTGAAGATATAACAAAAAATGAAAAATCACTTTATTCCCTTTGACTGTAGCTAGTTTGTTATCAGAACCATGTTTTCATTTTAAAAACCAAATAAAGCTAGTGCCATATTTATAAGGCTAGATTTTAAAACTTTAATTTTATCTTGTGTATATATATTTTTTTTAGTTTTATTGCAGTACTTTTTTTCATAATTTATTTCAATGTATAAATTAAAATAACCATCATAATATTTTTAAAGTTTCTAAAAAAATTATAATGGTTTATCTCAATAAACTCTTGGGTTAGCAACATATACTCCATCAATTATCAACGTAACGAAATTTAAAAGTATTGTGACATAAAGAAGTAAATTGAACAATCAGATAAATTATGAATATGTAAATTATTCTAACTAAAAATTGAGCATAGATGGCATGCAAATATATATATTTTTTAAGAATTTTACTAATAAGTGTTCTAAAAGTATTTATTAAAGAATTAAAAATAGAAATAATTAAATAAAAAATAAAATAATTAATACATTAAAAAATAAAAAACTTTGCTTTTTATGTATATTTTATATTTGTACTTATTAACTAAACTTTTTTTTAATTTACCCTATTTATAAGGGCAACAATACCATAATTCATAAATAGGAAAAAGGATGCCCTTTAGAGATCTCATCAGTCATCACAAAATCAATCCCCCAAAAAAAAAAAAAAAAAAAAAAAAAATGGAGCCAGTGGCGTGCCGTGGCCCTTGCATATATATTTTCGGAAACCAAAAAAGCAAACCAAAGTACCAAGCTGGCATCATTTATATTACAAATTTACAAAGCTTCTTCGTTACAAAGGTATTTACAAGTTGTGGTGTGTGTCTTTCCTTGGGGATGGATGTTGCTTTAACTATTCCACTGTTCGATTGTGGGAATACATGGATGGGCACAAGATGATGGGTGGTGGGGTTTATGCTGACACTTCTGACGTACGAGCAGCGGCGTTGCCGGATCTTGGTTGCCGTAGAAGTTCTATTAGTGTCTCCGCCTGTCCGCATGTAGAGGAATAATAATACACAACCAAAAAAAAAAGAGACCAGTTCCGCCATCAGACACGCAATCAAAATATTAAAATAAAGGCCATTATTCTTAGACCCATATAATTTTTTTTTCTATTAATAACTTGATGAATTTTTATAACATTAATTGGCTGCTGTTATAGTTAATTGATGAATTTTAAAATTATTATTATGAAAATCAATAGTTAATAAATATCTAACAACAACAACAAAAAAAAAACACAAGTAACGTAACAAAGAGACCCTAAAACAAAACTAACAGCAGAAAAAAAAAAGGAAAGTGAAAACTTTTAATTATTGTTTAGACATTAAACATGGGCATAAGGGAAAATACATAGAAGACCATGCTACTATGCTAGCTCAGATGCAGCTATCTATGTTGTTCCTAAAATATTGCCACACCAAAAATAATGCAATAAGAATAATTAAGGCCATTTTTAGTGTTACTAAAGCAATTTTCACTTTTGACATTTGAAAAATGATGTTTTTATATTATTTGTTATCATACATTATTTTTTATCATATTTTTTAATAATTATGATTAAATAAAAAAATAATTGAGAGAAAATGATGTAATTAAATATAAAGAGTAATATAAAAAATAATTAAAAAATCATGGTTGTTAACATTTAGCTGTAGCAAACAGTTGAGTAAAGAACAAAAGTCCAGATAAGAATAAGACTTAAGAGAGTGGTATTTGCGTTTTGCAGTGGGAAGTGGTGGACTGTGCAAGAGCCAAGAGGGGACTACTGAGGTGGCAATAGAAGTTCTGGTAAAGTTGTAAGTAGCCATGGGACATGGCATAATTGAATTGAATTGGAAACTCAAAAATACACTGCCACGTCAGTGACCGAGAGTCGTGGAGGTGTGGAGGAGTTGAGTTGAGTTGACCTGAGTCTGCGAGGATGGCACAATTACAGACACGAATTTAGGAGCAGGATATGTTTGAATGTGACTTACCTTTTGTTTGGCGCGGTTGGTACCGGACTGCGACAAAGCAACCAAGGGAGGAATTGCTCCTTCGCGACCCACCATAGTACGATAAGCCACGCTCTCCTCACAAATCTGCAACAAAATAACCACCGCTATTTCCTTCTGTCTCTGCGACCCCACCTCCACAATCTCCACCAGCACAGGAATCCCTCCTTCCTCCACCAACGCCGTCCTCGCCTCCGCCACCGTCACCAGCACGCTCACCACGTACGCCGACTTATCCACCATGTTCGATCCAAAATCCGCCATCAGTTCCACCAACGGCTGCATAATCCCGGCTTTGACCGCCCTGATTTTGTTCTCCTTCTCTGAACACAGCGAATACAGCGCCGTCGACGCGTCCTTTTTCCCGCGAAAACCACCATTTTCTAAAAGGTTCACTAAGAGCGGAATGGCTCCCGCCCTTCCAATTGCGACCTTGCTCTTTTCTATCTGCGAGAGACGAAGCAAAGCGCATGCTGCATTCTCTTTGGCCGTTGGAGTCCCTGTCTTGAGTGCTCGAACCAGAGGCTTAATCGCTCCCGATAAAGCAATAAGCTCTTTATTCTCGTCGCACAGAGAAAGATTCAGAATCGCTGTAACCCCGTACTCTTGAAGCTGAAGATCAGGCGATGATATGAGCGAGATTAAGGGCTTAATTGCGCCGGCTTTGGCGATTTTGAGGCGATTTTCTGGTTTGTTCTTGGCAAGTAATCTGACCTCCATGGCCGCTTGTTTTTGCTCGTCGATGGAACAGGAGTCCAGATCGGAGACTAGTTGACGAATGAAATCGTCAGAATTCTCGGATGCGCAAGCAATCAGGAGGCGTCGGCTTTGGGAAGAAGCTGTAGGGAATTCGCCAGATCTGTCACTGTTGCAGTCACTGAAAGGGGAAGAGGAATTGCTCAATTCGCTGAAGCTCAGTCCCGTGTAAGGGTAATTCGCCGGAATATCCGTTCCCATGGTCGTGAATGTAACAATCTTAATCAGAATTGACAAATGGTTTAGGCGGAAAAGATTGGAGAGACAGAGAAAGAGAGGGAGACAAGGGAAGGAAAGGGATGACCCATGAGGTACCAAATATATCGGGAGTGGAGCCGTTAGAGGTCCGGTATGGGCTGACACGTGCGCATATTCAATGTTGACCGTACCATGGTGCGATGGGTCTCTTTAAACGTGTGCTTAGAAGCTAAAAACATCGTTACTCGTATTCCATCAAGAGTTATGAGTCCCTTTCTGTTCCATTGTGAATACTGAATAGTGAGTGAGTTTTGGTGTTGGTAGTTTGGTTTTTAATTAGAAAAAGATAATTATACGTGTCTTTTTTGCTATGTATATATTATTTATATTTTTTAAAATTGTGTAATTTAATAAGAAAAGTGATAAATAATATTAAAAAGAATATAAAAAATAATATAAAAAAATAAAAATATCAGAATTATTTTTAATTTTATCGTAAGCGAAGGGACTTTTTGAATACTATGCTGCACGCTAGGCCAGCTAACCCCAGGGATATTTTGCTTCAATACTTAAATGTTTTGCTTACTATGTTGGGTCGCCTGCACATGCTTTCATCAATCATGGGAATCAGTACAGGTCGGTGATCATGAAATTGAAAAGCTTGCCCATTGTTTGGGCTTACCCAATTTCTCTATGTATTGTTTTTTTTAAAAAAAAAAAATTTGCTAAATCCTACTATTTTTTTTCGTAGAACCATAAATTAAGGGAATGTTTAGATATTTAATAAGTGGTGGAATAGAATGGAATGGGATAGAATAGGATGAGATGGAATGGGATGGAATAAGAAAAAAATACCATTCTATTGTTTGAATATTTTAAGATGGAATGGAGTAAAGTTACTATTCCATTATTTGAGAAGTGAATGATTTTTTATGGAATGGGATGGTATTTATACTAAAAAAATGTGGTAAATGGAATCTATCCCACCCACTTCCATCTCATTCTATCTTTTTTTAACATAACCAAACAATAAAACATATATCTATTATATTCCATTCTCTTCCATTCCACTCAATACCACCAATCCAAACGAACTCTAAAGTTAAATCATTAGAAAAGTTTCTATCGTTTTATTTGATAGTTATTTTTGGATTTAAAAAGCTGTAATTCTTAAATTAATGACCCACGTGTATTTGATCATTCGTAGAATTTCGTAAATACTTGATTCTTATAAATAGTATTGCTCTTTTTTTTTTTCTTGAGTACTCCCAACTTTCTATTGATTCGCTGATGTAGGACAAGAAAATTGAATTAAAAAAAAAATCATTGTTTCACGAAGAATTAAAAAAAAAAAACCTAACTTCCTAGTATTTTTTCCCCTCTCATAGATAAGTTACATACTATTGATTAATTAATGCATACCAACCTATGTTTTTACATCAGTCAATATATGTAAAGGAGTTTTGTTGAATTTTCCTAAAACATGCTCCTAACAAATGATTGAATAGATAAGAATATAAAGAGAGGAGCAGTCATAAAGGAACAACGAGAAACTGATAGGATAAGTTATTACATGGTGTTATATAAGATTATATTTATTCTATTTAAATATTGATATTTTAATATTTAGTAATAATAAGTTTATTACTAATTTATATATTTTTTATTTTTTATTTTTGAAAAAACAAATTTAAAATAATAAATATGTAAATTAATGAGAAATTTTATCATTAATAAATATTAAAATATCAATATTTTTTTGATCAGTTAAAATAACAATATTTGAGTGATATAAATAAAATTCTACATAATATTCTATAAACATACAATAATTTCTCAAACGGTTGAGCAACATTTAGATCCTTGAAAGGTTACTGGGCATGCAGTAACTTCTCGCTTGGATGATGATCGCAACCGGTGGGAACAAAACCATAATTGGATGGGGTAAACTTGAACATGTGGGCACAAAGTCCAGTAAGGTCCTAATCCGAAGAACCACTAGGTAAGATGCATTGAATTTGAACCGATCATTGGGACGTAATATACACAGATTTTATTTTAGTATATAATATATTTTTAAAAATATTTGAATAAATAGAAAATATTAAATAAAAAAATTTATTAAAAAAATTAAAATATAAATTTTTATATAAAAATAAGATATTTAATATGTTAAAAATTTTAAAAATATATATTTTTTAATTTAAAATTTATTATTTTAACTTTTTTAACAAATATTCTTAATAAAATCCAATAAATAAATATACTTAATATCTTAAAAATATAAATAACATTCAATATTTTTTTATTTTATAATTAAAAAAATAATAATAAAGATTAATTAAAAAAATTAGAATTATTCTTTTCATTTCAATGGCTTTGAATTCATTCTAATACAAGCAACTAAACAACAGTACCTTATTTTTATCTCTTTCCTTCTGTTTTACTCATTAAATTAATAAAAGAAATTATATTAAGTCAATTAAACTAAAATTAAGAAAAAGTTAAAACGAACTTCGGTATATTTAAATAACTCTGTTTTTTATTCTTATCTACATATTGAAATTATTTTAAATATAAGTTGTCTTGTATATATTGATTTTATAATATTTAAATTTAAAAGACCTGATGTGATAAATAATAATTAATTATTTACCTTTATTTATTAAATTAGAGTATTCTTTATTAAGAGTAGTTTAATCAACATCATGCAACTTTTTCTCAAAAAGTAATGTGTCATTCTTAACTTTACATTAAAAAAAATCAAATTCTCTTTTAATCTAATTATGTATATTTCCTTTTTTAATTTTAAATGTGAGTTTAATCTTAATACATTATCAGTATAAAATTTTTTACACCATAATTTAATTACACATTATCACATATGTGACTTTTGAAGTAATTATTGTGAGAATTAAATAAATTTTATGATGTAAAAACTTTGAATATTTCTTTTTTTTTCTTTGGAAAATAATTTTTATTTTAATCTTTACTTTCATTTTACAGTTAATTTTTTTTTAAAATCACAATTGAAATTTAAAAAAATAATTTTAAATATTTTCTCTTTTAATCTATGTGTTTTTTTTTTTTTAAATTATAACTGAATTTTAAAAAAAAAACTTATACAATGCACTATTCAAAAATGATTATAATAGGATCTATTATTATTTATATATGATCCATTATTTTTATTTTTATATTTTTCTTTTTCACAACGTGATATTTTTATTTTTGTGAGTAGCACTAGAATATTTTATTATTGTAAAATATAAACACAATATATATATAAAGATAAAGGAACCATCCTTAAGAAGATCCAGGATATATTTCTTCTAGAAAATAAAGATACTTTATTTGAAATAAACAACTTATTTTAAGGAAGTACTTCAGTTTCTCCAAAATTTTCATTTCAAATTGTGCAGTTAGTTTTCTTTTAAAACCTATTTCTCAACCATAATAATATCATCATCGATTTAAATGATCATCAAGAATTCAAGATCGAAAAATCAACATGAAAAGACAGCAGTAAGTAAAGAAAAATAAAATTAGAAAAAATGTTAAAAAAATTTATCATCTCTTTTATATTATTAATGGTGCTATATAACACCAACATGTTTTATGAATCGGACATGGAAAAGATGTGTTTTTTCTTGCTTTAATAATAATTTTAATGTTACAGTTGAAGTAATTCACATTAAAAACAATAACTTTTTGTTACTTTGAGAGGACCTAAACTACATGGATAAAATGACACACTTGATTCATATTAAAATTTGTGACAAATCTTTTTCATATGATTTTCTTTTTGGATTTAATTTAAATATATTGTGAGTGTAATTTATTTATTTTTTACATTATCATTCAATTGTGCATCACTATGTTATTAAAAATATTTAATTTTTTCAATATTTAATTGAGACATCAAGGCCCATGCATTAACGATACTAGGAAAAACGAATGGTGGTTGGTGTGGAGGATTCTCTTTCTTCCTCCTTCCGAGTCCGAGGAATCATGTATTCTCTTCTCGTCAGGTCACTATATCAAAAGTCACACATATAATAATGTATAATTGATTGATAATGTAAAAAAAAATTATATTGATAATGCATAAAAATTAAACTCTTTTATTTATTTTCAGTGGAAGAAGAAGGGAACGTAGGATTTAGTATGATTCTCCTATTATTATTACAATAAACTAATTAATGAATTAAACAAGACCAATTAAGCACTAATTTTTTTTAAATTTTGATAAACAATATATCTTAAGAAAGTTTTGAGGGTATTGAACAAATTTACTAATTGATTTGCCACACGTCAAAAGTTTTAAGCTTAATACATTTACTAATTAATTTGGATGACAAGTAACAAAATTTTAAGCCATACATATTCCTTTTTTATATTATATTAATAATTTGTTTTGTAAATTATGCCTATTAATTGAATTTAATTCTTATATTATTAAGTAAGTTATGTGTAACTCCCTTACTAAATTAATAGTCTGATAGCAAAATTTTTAATTAAGAGTATTACTCTTAATGCATGGGGGTATATCCTTCAATGGCGTAGTCCGATAACTTCCTTCAACCTCGTTCTTAAAACCTCGCATTTAAAGTGTTTTAATCTAATATGTTATACGTGTGATGAAAATAATGTCCAAACAAGCATTTGTTGATCTTTCAGTTGAAGAGGAAATTCATGATGATCCTCAACCTAAATAGTCATAATAATATTAGTGAATTTATTCCATTTAAATTTTAGAAGAGTTCAAGATCGAAAAAATAGTAAATGAAATTAAGCAAGTAAGTAAAGAAAAATAAAATTAGAAGCATAAATGCTAATTTATAAAATCAGCATTAAAATCATGCTTTTACTCGCATATATCAAAGTCATTATTTAACCAAAAATACATATATTTCTAATAATTCTAATATACTTATATTTCTCTTTTTTTAATTTAGAATCTATACATGATCGACTTGAATGATGATAATCATAATGTATTCTATGCTAATGTGAAAATACCATGAACAAAGTGAGAATTGAAAATTCTTAATAAAAAATAAATAGTTATAAAAATATTTTAAAAAAAAACACGATGAGTTTCAATACAGTTATTGTAATATATATAAAATCTCATGACAAACCAAGCCTTTATACTTCCAGATTTTACTCAACCCTTTATTCTTGAAACGGATGCAACGGTGTAATAAAATTTTAGCATAACAAAACAAATGCTAATAAATCATGTAATACAACTTTATATATTAACATAAACAAGTTCCTCAAATATCAGCAATCAAGTACCAATTATCAGCAAATATTAGCGAACATCAACAAGTTCCTCAAACTTTAGTAAACAATTTTCAAACATCGGTCAACATTAACAAATTCCTCAACGTCAGCAAACATTAGCAATTTCCTCAAAGATCAAGAAACAAGTACCAATCATCAACAACATTAGCAATCAAGTCCCTTATCACAAGGAATTCACCATTTACTTTACTTTTTCTTTTCATGTCTGTTTGTCTTACATTTTATTCGAATGTTTTCACTTCCATAGAGAATCCACATTATCTATGGTGTTATTTTAACATCGTGACAATAAAACCAGACATACTTACACTAACCAAACAAGTAACATAAAAAGAAATTCATCACTTGGTATCGCCTGGCACGATGTACTTGGCACGGTGAGTATTGGTACAACACGACATTTCATATGAGTTTAGGCATGACTCCCTTTAAGGCCTTTGGGAACAAACTTTTTCATAAATCATTTTGCTAGCTCGGTGAAAGGGAATGGCGCTTAGAGCTTTGTCAGTCACACACAAACATAAACAATACAAATTACCAATATATCATAAATAAATTAACCATATATAAGTGTATAAATAAATCATGACAATTTAATAAAATTCACAAAACTTAGAATCATTAAATTTAAATGTTAATTTTTCAAGGGACCAATTATGACTTAAAATTAATTTAATAATTTCTCTTAATAAACCACATCACATTTCATAGTTTGTCAAGTCTATATCATAGTATCTCTTTCGTAGTCATTTCATTGTGTTGTTAGTGGCCTTTTGCTCATCAGTTAATTCATATATTGTCACTGTGTTGAACCATTACATGCTCAATGATAATATTCTCGATAAAGACATTCATTGCACAAAAGTCCTTTTGTTACAAAAATCAAAATAAAAATCATAAAATTGCTCTCAAGCCAAAACAAATATAAAAAAGTCTATATAAATCAAGTACATATATTTATTACCTAATATAATTAAAATATTTATTTAACTTAAGTCTTGAATAATATTTTAATTTTTTATAATTTATTATATTGGTCTCTTTTTTACAAAAATTAAAAAAAAAATCAACATTCAAATTATAATAACTCTAAATTTTATCAAATATAATAATTATTTCAAAATTAAGTAAATATCAAGTTTTCATAACATTATATATATATATACTAAATTTAACAAGAATAATAATACACATAAAATATTAACTAATAAAACATATAATCATACTAGAAACCATGATTTTATTTTTTTTTAAAAAAATTCAGTTTATATCTTATAAATATTTTCTTCTTTTCCTTCCTTCTTTTCTTTTCTCTTTTCTTTCCCCCTCTTTCTTTTTCCTTTCTTTTCTTTCTCTCCCTCTTTTTCCTTCTTTCTTCCTACGGTTCCTCACCGCCTCACACTTTCTCTCTCTCAATTTCATATTTTCATTGTTTCACTTCTTCTTCTACGTTTTCACAGCATTCTTTCTTTCTCTCTCCATTCTTTGCTTTGTTTTATGTTTTCTTTGCCTCTATATAGCCAATTCGTTTGGCTTCTACTCATTTCTTTTGTTTCTTTTTGTGTCTTCCCTTCCATTGGTGCACATTGCACCACTTCATGTGGTGCACGTTGCTACTTTTTAAAAAAATCAAAGTAATGATTATTTTTTTTACTAAATATCATACTTTAATGATTATTAGGATATATTTTTATATTAAAATAATAATTAATTCATAAATATTTTTTTATAAATATATTTTTATGAATATCTAAATATATCTATTAAAAATATTTTTAATATTTATTATTAATATTAAATTCTAAAATTTATTCAAATAAATTTTTATTTCTAATTTCAAAAATTATTAAATTCTTACAAACTTTATTCAATTTCTTTTGATTAATAACAACTATTGTAAAATGAAACCAAATAAAATGTTTGAATTAAATAAATTAAAATTTTACTATTCACAACAATATTTTATGAAAAATAAAATGTTACATTATGTTTTGTACAGATATTTAAAGATTTTAATTATAATATTTTATATATTATTAATATTTTTTATACATATATGTTTTAAATATAAAATATTTAAAATGAATTTATTTTTTATCCCTTTTATTATATTTTATTTGCTTTATAATTCATTATTAATATAATTCACATTTAAAAAAAAAAAGATATGGATTGAATCAAAATATTTAAAAACTTAAAAATAGACATGTTATGATATGTTATTTGACATTCAAATTGAGACAATAACATAATAAATTTGTCCGCTCTAAAAAAGGAGTACTCAAATTTAATATATAGTACAAAAAATAATATAACAAATTAATCCATTTTTAAGAAAGAACTAGATTTGTAACCCCCGATTGCACAAATTAAAAAAAAAAAAATTGAAATGAGTGCAAGTGATTGTATCATTTCATACTGTTCCACTATGAAATGATTTGTGAACTTTAGACTTCACGCTGTCAAGCTGCTCCATGCAGCTTTATTCCTTACATCTTCTCAAGCTGTTTCATGCAAATTTATTTATTTTTTAATTATTATTTTTGAAAGGTGCCACATAAATTAATATTTTTTATAAAATTTTGTCACATAATCTATCAAAACTACAAGTTTTAACACTAATTTATTCAATTACCCGTCGATCCTGATAAAATTGTGAAGGCAAAGCTGAATAACCAGGGGAATTTTGGGGCCCTTTCACAGCACGTACTTACAGTTACATCCTAGTCATTCTTGTTCTTGACAATCTCGGGTGCCTTTGAAACAAAGGCTTTGGAAAGAGTCCCAAGCTTTGTTTTTCATTCTCTCAAACCTGAACGGGAGTTTTGTTCTCACATGCATTTTTTTTTTTTGGTACAACAGATGCATATTTCTTTAATTAAGTAGATTGAAAGGACGAAGAGTGTGTTTGGAATGTAATAAAATAGGAAATGATTTGATTTGTAAATTAAATTTAATTAAATTTTGTGTTTGGAATGTTAAAAAATAAGAAATGATTTGATTTCTAAAATCACATGGATTTCATTCCTTTTGTTTTAGAAATTCCATCAATTTTGATAGAATTTGTTAGGATTTGATTTGATTTGAAATGAATAGACTATTTTACCCTTAATAACTACCTCTAACCACTTCTTATAAGGGTTAAAATGTAAAATAATAAAATAAAATAAAATCAATTCTTATTTTAATGAATTCCAAACACAAAATTTGATTTATAAATCAATTCAAATCCTATTTTTTTTAAAAATTCCAAACACAAAATTTGATTTTTAAATCAAATCAAATCAATTCAAATTAAATCAAATCAAATCATTTCCTATTTTTTTTCATTCCAAACACACTCGAAAAGTTTAGGAAATGGTTATAGATAGTTGAAGTCCTTTATTTCCAATTATCTTTAAGTGATTGATTGTAGGTCTTGAAACCAGAACGGCATTATTGTCACATGTAATGATTTTCAGATTATGGATAGCATCCCATTCAAAACTAGTTGGGGAAAAATTTAATCAATTATATATAATTTGAACTTCTGATTATTGTTTGAAATTTCTGAGCTGTCTTCAGATTTTGAAGCATATTGACGTACATTTCCACATGTTGCATATAATTCATACACACTTGACTGGATATATTTGGAGCTTATCACTTAGAAGTTATGACATCCGAAAAACAGAAAATTTGTTTGAATACTCTTGATGAGAATTATAGTAGCCAGTAATTCGAATTTACGACATTCAACCATGCATGCTGCATCTCCATCTCCATCTCCCTTGAAATGTAAAGCTCAAAGCCTTTCACTGCTCCTCTTTCGGTTGTTTTAATTTGGAGCTAAATCCACTCGTTTGCAGTCCATAACAAATTGTAAACGCTTTGAAAGCTTATTGAAGAGGTTTTGTGCAAGTTGTAAAGTAAACACATTTGAGTCATTGACCCAATCAAAATGCGACGAGACGACATTTGAAGCATGTTTGCCCCAAGCGCTTCTGACAGTGCCGTGGGAGTACTTCTCAGCTCTGATATAACTCACATTCACAATCAATTACTAACTCTACGGTTTCAGATTTCAGATGATAAATAAAAATTTGTTAGCACCAAAAGAACATTGAAATTTTGTTTATGAATTAACTAAGTGTTTATAGGTAAATTTGGTTAAGATAAATTCTAACAAACAAATATATTTTATCAGTCGATTGTGGGTCAGAGTTATGTGATAATCTCGTTTTGAAAAAGAAACTTTTGAAAACAAACCGAAAGTAAATAGCAGAAGTAAAAGGAAAGAAGTAAAAGTTTATAAAAGCTTTGAGATGTTGCCGAAAAATAAAGATTTGCAGAAAATATAAAGGATAGGAATTTAAAGTGTATAAAATTAACGTGCAGAGAAGTAAAGTGCAAAGAATGTAAAGTGCTGAAGATTAAAAGTGTAGAAAGTTAAACTGCAGGAAACGTAAAATGCAGAAACTTAAAGTGCATAAATGTAAAGGAAAGCAGAAGATAAAGGAATTTAAAAGAATATTGCATTAAAGTAAATGACTTGAAATGGAAATGGAAGACATACTTAGAGTCAAATTTGTTAATCTTTCGGGTGAGATATTAAGATTGTATATTCAGTAATCAACCTTTTGTACATCGTGAACACTAATATTTATAGGCAAATTATAAAAATTATAAAAATAACTGACTCCTAATATCTAGGCACGTATATGATAGTTATGCCACGTTTTTTTTCTATACTAATATTTTGCTCAACTATGAGAGCAACTACTATTCGACAAAAAACCAACGCCTGACTATTAACTCTAGCGGTGATCTATCACTTAAAAAACAACTCTTATATTCTTACATCAAACAGTACATATACTTTTTTTCACACCTCATATACTATAATTCATTATACATATTTTTTCTTATCACTTTCTCTCACTCAATCACATCTATTGAAAATTGTGTGAATAGTACTTACATCCCTAAAAGAGGTAAAAGATGATTATTTTCCTTAAAAAATCTTTTCAATGTCATCATCCAGGTATCGAAAGTCTTCATCAAATTTAAAACTTGTAATTTTTCCTCCAACAGATAACACTTGTGATAATCTAACATTTGAAAAATTTCTTCAATGTCATCCTCCAATTGTCTAAAATATCTTCATCGAATATTTCATTGTTACTATTCAACTGTTAAAAATATCTTCATCGAATTAGAACCTGTTATTTTATACCCAACACTAAGCTTGCAAGTTGTATACGTGCTTTCGTTAGTGTGGGTATTGTATGAATAATTTTGAAGAGAAGTTGGTTAGATGTGTTCATTTGAAGAGAAGTAGATTACATGCGGTCTTCCCTTGGAATTTTTTTTTATTTTTTTCAGAGTATTATCACTTAATAAGTGTGAGACTATTCTCTCATATATAAACGAACACTTTAACACATATTTTTTTAACGATATTATTTCTATATACATAAATTCTGATATCGAATCTAAAATCACAAGTTTAAATCAAATTCTTTTTACTTAAATTAATATACAGTGGTATGTCTTTCTTTGAAAATGAGTCCTCCTCATTTTTTCTTATTTATATTAGAGTACATTTATATTCCCACGTTACTTCATATTTATACATTTTTAACCAAATGAAAGAATCTCTTTATAATAATATGGATAAATATTTATATATATATTTTGGTAAACAAAAAGTAAAGGTGGTAGGATGCTATTCATTTCTAAAACCAAAATATGCAACAAGCTTACAAAATGCAAGCACAACATGCCACAAACTTACGAATCACTTACTAAGAAAAATTGTTAAGATCGACACTAAGCCATCTAAACAAATACTTCCAACTAAACTAATCACATTTAGCATACATGCATTTGTTTTAACTTTTTAGCGTGCAACGACCTGACGGAATCTGTTTGACTTCTTAGACGCAAAGTTTGACACTTATATTTTTATGTCGTTTTCTTATTTTCAACTCTTCTGTCTCTGTAACATTAATTCTTAGTAGTTGGCCCAACACCGTGGTTTTGAATCTTCAAAAGCTAGTTTTTCTCTAAAGTTATTAAATAGAAGATAAAGATAAGCATAAAAATTATAGTTTTTTTTTATAATTTTAATTAAATCTTAGTAATAATTTTTTTTTTACTTAGGAGATCCAAATATAAGACTGCTGGTGAATTCTCTATTATTCTTTGCGTGATTCATAATAACAACAAAGAGATAATGACACTAGCAATCATCTATCTATATCTGAAATGACATATGGTTCCGACAAAAAGGAAAATTGGCATAAAGATGAGAAATGAAAAAAGTTTATCTAAAATAAAATTATGTATAAAATAAATAAATAAAAGTATATTTATTTTTAAATTATTTAATAAATTTTAATTATAAAAAATAAAAATATATTTTTTATTTATTTATTTATTTTAAAAAATCTTATCGAAAGAAATGTTTGCTAGTATGTCTTTCAATTCATTTGAAAAGTTCAACTGTCTTAGATTTATTTCACTATTTTAGTCAATAAAGGGTTCAAAATCAACCACGAAGAATAGTGAAGTATGATTGCTTTTAGTTAATGTATTTTCCTACACCAAGAAAATAACGTCAGCGAAACATTTCACATACTCTATATATATATATATATATATATATTTGTATTTTTCTTTATTTTTTCTTTAAATTTTATTAAATATTTTAAACTTAATTATATATTTTTTAATTTATTTTTTACTTAATAAAATTTAAATAAAAAAAAAAGAGAGAAAAAAAATAAACGCAGGTGATCTTCATCTGATCCTCTACACCTCTATCAGCCATTGATTAAACATTAAAAAAGAAGAAGAAAGGTTGAGATCTTTCGAGGGCTACTTCTTGAACAGGTCACCATCAACCACTCCACCGGAAACCTCCATGGCCCAACCAGCTATCATCTTCCACCTTCACTGCCCAACCCCCGCGGCTCTCCAAGATGCAAAACACACGACCTAGTAGTGAAACAGACCAACAAAGATTCCTATGCTCCACCATCACCCAGATCTGCATTCTGCAAGCAAAAGCAACCACCATTACCTGCCATTCAACCCACCGAGTCGCTTCAGGATGCACTTGCAGCAGCTGTAAACTTTGGGTTCCAAGCCTTAGAGTTCGCGGGGTTGCCACCATCGCCAATATCTCCAGCGCCGGAGCCCAGCTGTCACTGCGCTAAGCTTCCATCATTAGATCTTGGCTGGTGCGGGTTTTGGGTGGTTCACTGCTGAGGCTCGATGACGATGGCTTGGTGGAGAAGCTAAGGTGTGGGTTTCCGGTGGTTATGAGAAGGTGAGGTGCTGGTACGGTTGGCTGCGAGGCTCAGGGTTCGTTCTTGGCCGGCGAGGGTGGCGATTTGGCTCCAGGTTCGTGAATGGTTTCGTGGGGAGGGTGATTTTCCATAAACGAAATAAGAAAGCGGTTTTTTGTAAAAAAAAAAAAGATTAATTAAGTGTGTATTTAAATTAAAATTAGTAAATTTAAATTTAGTTAAAATTTAAAAGTATATTTATAAATTTAAATTTAATTAAAAATAAATTTATAGTAATATAATTTATATTTTAAAAATTTTATTTTAAAAATGAGTTAAAAATAACAATTTTGATATAAAATCAATTTTTTTTTTTGGCATTTCAGCAAACTATGTTTGGCTGTGAATCATGTCGAACAAAGGAAGGTTGAAAAAAATCTAAACATAATTTTACATTGTTCGAGAAATTTAAACATCAATTTTCTAAGGGAAATGGGTTTCTAATCATACACTAAACCGGTTATCACCGGTTAAAGGTGTGAAGTACCATTATCTACAAATACTGTGGAGTATGGAAAACGCTTTCAGTAGTGATGAAAATTTACTTTGAGTCAATTTTTTTTTTTTGGCTGGAACTTTTGAGTCATATTGTTGGAAACAGTTTGTTGAAAATTGCATATCATTTTAGCCATTTAATTTAGTTCGTGAAATAGTAAAATATAAATAAAAAATATAATTCAAAAGGTTATAGTCATTAGATTTAGAACTGTATGCATGCTATGCAGTTATTTCATATTTCTCGAGGATCTCTCAGTCCCTTTTTGTTGGAGATTTTTTTTTTTGGGTACACGAGATTGTATCCTTAATGTCTGCTGATTCAGGAGGTCATTTCTGTCAGCATCTATAAAGAAGATTCCATTAATTACAGGAAGACGGCAAACACAATAATTTGAGGCGGAGAAGAAAAAATATTTGAAGGATTATTTATTTATTTATTTTTTAACAAGATGGATCTCTCTTTTTATTTCTTTCAAAAGGAAATATGTTAAATCATCTTAAAAAAACAGCTATAAATTCTTTTAATTATTTTAAAAAATTAAAGAGCACATACTCTTAAAACTATTATTTAACATTTTTTCTATGAATATTTAACATTTTTTTTTTTTTTGGTATATAAAAATTTAAGGCAATGAGAGACTTTACAAGACTATAATAAATCATCAACCTCACTGTAACTAATTGGTTAAGAATTTAATCCTTATCCTTTATTATTCTAAATAAAGTTAAACCTTAGAAACGACTCTTGCATATCTCATTATTATAAATAAAGTTAAATTTTAGAACAACTGTTGTATGAGGAGGCCTTGTAATTATAAAACCATTTATGAGGCTCTAAGTATTTGCATTTTTTTTTTGACACATTGACTACATGCAGCCTGTTAGCGCAAATTACACACACAAAATTAAAATAGGTAGGATTTTCTATGTGGTGGAGTTGTTAATTAAGTTGGTGATACCTTTCTTGCCTGCTTAAGCCGTACGGCTGAGCAAAATCAGAAACCTTGTAACTAGACAGACAGTGTCCTTGGACAAAATTAAATTCCAAAATTTATCACAAAAACAGAACATAAAACAACAGGATGAGCTGATGATACTAATCCAACACTGCATGGAGAAGGTTAGGAAGATACTTATTTTAATACATTTTTTTTATTAAATTACGTCACATATTAAAATATACATTTAATTTTGATTAATGTATAATTAACTCAAGCGTGTAATCAAATTTAAATGTATGTTTTAGTGTGTGATGTAACAAGTGGGATAGAGAGTGTTTCCTCACACTGCATATTAAAACTAGGACAAAAAAAACCCACTCAGACCGAAGCATATAGCTTTGGAACAAAAGAAAACCACTTGAAACCACAGCTCCATTTGAGAGGCAACGATGGGCACCTGGGAAGCCAATGCCAAGTCCTCCTCAAAACATTGTAATACAAGATCTCCGGCCACGTATAGCAGCAAATACAGATCATTCTTTGATGCCAAAAGCAATAAACGTGGTCGTAATTATGGTAACAAACCGACACAAATTTTTGGCACAAAATCTCAGGCAAGCTCTGCACTTCCACCCAATTCCCTTCTTCACTCATTTCCCACAACTTGATGCTTCTCGAGATTCCATTGTTCCCAAGCCCTCCAACCATATATAACTTACCCTCTCCCTCACTCACCAATCGAATAAAAGTGAGCTGGTTGGGCAACTCACCAATGTGTCGCTCCCATTTTCCACTCTCCAAATCAAAGCGCACCACAGAAAATGGTTCTGGGGTGGTAAAATACAGACCCCCATTAAAGAAAGTCCCTTGCTGGTGATAATTGTCGCTGAGAATGGGATCAAAACCTTCAAATCGTTGCCAAGAAAGTGCATTCGAGTCATAAACGAAGGCACTATTTGAAGTTGACACAGAAAAGAGAACCACTATGTGATACCCAAGTGGGGTAGTAACAAAAGTGAGATGGCCCAAGTGAAGAAGAGAGTGAGTTGGGAACTGGATGTGTCTGGAGGACTTGACCAAAAGGTTGCAGACAAGAAAGGAAGATGAAGTGGGATCGGACAAACAAAAGAGGCCACCAGAGGAGGAGACAAGAGTGAAGAAGTGGAGTGAGGGAGGGAGGGAGGGAGAGAGAGATGTTGCGCCACGCACCAAAGTTGGAGTCGTAGAGAGGGAAGTAGGGGTGGCAGTGAGGGTGAGAGAGGAGGAGAAAAGAAGAGAAGGGTGAGGAAGAAGAGGAGTGCTTGGAGACGAAGGAGGGAGAGAATAGAAGAGAGGTGAAGGCCTTGCAAGTGGGTCTCAGACGCAACAAGGTCTTGAGAGGGAGCAACAACACTATGTGCTCCACAAGATCAGCAGGTAGTTTGCTCCAGATTCTGGGATCCATCCTTCCCTCCTTCGTCCTCTCAACCTGCCCCCACAAATTATCACCACCATTTAATTTACAAGGCCCACTAATTATATATAATTTTGATGACATAAGATCCAACTGCTATATAAGAATTTTCCAAGCCTCGTGTTTTTACCCGTAAGCAAGAAACATTGACTTGATTAGTTAACTTGTTAAGAAATCACATCACTTGTGGAAAAAAAATAAATCTGGATATGATAGTTTATTATATAAAATTAGAGGTGAAGAACTAACAATTAAATAATGATTATTTAAAATGATTAATTGACTAATTTGAATAATTAATTAGTCCTTTCCGTTAATTTAATATTATTAACAGTCCTTTCCGTTATTTCTCTCTTTTTAAAAAATAAATCTCGGTTAATAATATTACTCTTTTTTTTATGGTGAAAGGTTCAAAGCTGCTTATTAAGTTTGGTAATAGGTGCAAAGTGAGAGAGAATCTCACTCACTTCTATCCATCACCAATTCACCATTGTATAGTTCTAACTTCTAAGATGGATTACAGAAATGAATTGGTTGCCTATCAAAAGAAAGTAAATTGGAAACTTATAATAACAATTGTTTTTTTTTAAATATAATAATAATTAGTAAGTATCAATGCACGGGATTTTTAAATTAAGATAAAATTTAAAATATTTAGATTAAAATAAAAAATATATCTTTAAAATTAAAAAAGATTGTATGCATAATGTTAAGATCAAAAGAGATTTTTTTTCAAAACAATTAAAAGAGAATTTAAATTTAAAATTAAAAAAAAAAAGAGAAGATAAAAATACCATGTCATTTTTTTAGGGAGAGTATAATAATAAATTTTGTCATTCTCAAGTAGATATATTCTAATTTAATAAGTAAGGATAGATTATTTTGTTATGAGAAATTATTGTATGTTCTTAGAACAACAATAAATGCATGATCATATATAATCTCTATCATTAATTTAAGTTATTTATTTAAAATTTATATAAATATAACTTTAAATTAATGATAAAAATCATCTATGAATATGCATTTACTACTACAAGAATATGCAATAATTTCTCTTTTGTTATAGGGTGAGAGTAAATTCCTTTTCGATGCACAGTTCACTATAAGCAAACACTAGCGAGATGACCGAATAAATTACTTAAATTCAATCCCAATATTCTCACAATAGTTTTGGTTACACCACTTTACACTTATTAATAAAATGCAAATTCATAATTAATTACATATATTAATCAATTAACAAAAATTATATGTATTAGTTAATTAATAGAATATCAATTAACTAATTAATACACATAATTAATTATTAATTTATACTTTATTAACTAGTGTAAAATGATATAATCAAAAGTAATGTAAGTTTGATAATTTTTCCTATAAATTTGAAGTGAAATTAATGCGAGACTGACACTGCTACACAATTGCATTCGTAAGCCAAATGTAACTGTATGTCATGTTATTCTTCTGAATTCATATGCCCCACTAAAAGGGCATGTAGGGTAAGTACAAGCAAATCCTCCTAAACAAAATTCGCTTTGGGGATGAAGTAACCTTCACAGACATTATACTACTCTTTATATTGTGCAGAGAATGTTGGTATCACGAGAGCTGATTGCGTATTTAATAATACTCCTCATTAAGTATGCATAGATCACCCTAATCTTGCAAAGTCCTAACCAACGAGGACAAAAAAAAGGCCCTGGAAACAATACATACATGAAAGCCTCTGCTCCATCCGTAGTAGATTTTAATCGGTCTGATATATGAGACCCAAGGGGGGAGAGATGTCAGTAGACGAGGGGTCATGCACTATGTTTATGCACCTCTTGACAAGTAACAAATGCATGATGATTGGCTTATGTACCTAATAACCACTCAATCCAGAGAAATGCTTCTTCATGGCTCGATCCTTCCTGTAATGATTGCTTCTTCCTCCTCCCCTCCCTCTCCCTCTCCCCCTGTTATTTGAAATATGCTCTTTCCCTTCCACCTCGGAAACATCAGATTGTTTCTCCTGCTGCTGATGAGGTTCATTTTGTTTTCCCCCTTCCTTCCTTCCCCTGCTTCCAGGATTGCCTAGAATCCCTCTCCCTTCTTTTTCAGAAACATGGAATTGGTTATCATCTTCCTTGTAGGAATCTGTCAGCTTCTTTACCGCACCGAGAGGAAAGTTGCCACCACGTCCAAGACCATGTATTAGTTCTACCTGAGCTTGAGTTACTAGTGAAGCTTCATCAGAATTTGCCACCGCTATTGCACCTGCCACTTTGTAGCTGTAATTCTTCCCATCCTTGACATAGTACTGTGGCGTTTTCCTGGAGCCCCATTTTGAATTAGGGGCATTTTGGACCAAGTTACCGGTCTCAGTTGCCCGTGATTTTCCCAATTTTGCATTCATTTTGTCACCCAGTATTTCGTTTTCCTCTACTCCAGAATCCGCCACGCTTAGACCCAAGTCATCGAAAGAGTCGTCATATTCATCATCATATTCATATTGTAAAACCATAGCAGCAGTTTTTGATGTATCTTTCTCATCCTTGTTATCCAGAACACTGAGATCAGGCAAATCAGCTTTAGATTTCCTCACAAATTTTCCTAGTGAAGCAGAGGATGACATCAATAGCCCCTCTGTCTGTTGCTTCCCAATAACAACTTCTGTATTTGAGGACACTGATGTAGAACCAACCAATTTTCCTTTTCCTTTATCATTCCTGCCCACAGTGGTGGAAATGGCTAGTGGCACTGTCTCTTGTGACGTGTCCAAGCACTGCAGATCTTCATGAAGGGTTCCCTCTAAAATTCTTTGAATAACCTCTTCTGGATTCTGGTCATAGACCTCAAGACATGCAGCTAAAAACCCTTTACCATAATCAGGGAACAGGTCCCTAATTTGACTGATTTTTGACTCTATAATGGCAGCATCTTCATCCATCTGCAATGTTTGGTTTGGCACAGGGGTTATTGCAGAATAAGGCTCCTTATTGATCTCTTTCAGAGAACTCAAAATCCCAGATATATATTGAAACTGTTCATCATCAGTGAATATCCATCCTGAATCAAAGCAACTAGATTAGAAAAACAAAAAGAGCAAGCACTATGCTATCAACCATGATTAATAGAAAAAAAAATTGCAAAAATTGATACAGAAAAAAATAATTTTGAAGGGTCAGAGAAACCTGATTCCACCTTATATTTAAAAGGGGGGAAAAGGTTAGGCCCTCAAAAAATTTACTGGATCAAGCTTTTTACCCAAAACCATACTAAGCCCAGCAAGTTATGCACAATTCCTACACACATGCAAGTGAATTATACTAATGTACGTATTAGATCATTTACCATTATCCTTTAATCTCTCGATCCTGCTTAATATATTGAAATTCCTTTCAACATCTTGAAGAAATGTTTCCTTCTGATGGCTTTTCTGAAAATTTAATGATATAGAATTGATCTCTCTAAATGTTTGAACCAGAATATCTGCTCTGATGACTGGGTCCTCTACATTGGCAGGAAACATCTTTGTGGCAGCTGGAAGAGGGCTACTATCTCTGAACACTTCATCACTTAGATAGCAAAAGTGTAATAATTGCCAACCAAACTTTACCATTCTCATTCTTAACATCTTCAAACTTACTAAGATATTAGATACTGTGCCATCTTGTCTGTCAGCAAAAATGATATGGAATCCCTTTTGAAAGGATGGAATTAGTGAATCATGCAATCTGGCAAGGAGGCTTAGCAGTTCCTCATTCCCATGACTACAACAATAAAGACCAGAAAAACATCAAAATTTTCTACAAAAACTTTCAATTGCCAATCTTAATCGTAGATTCTATTTTGATAAATTAATCAACATAAATCATTAACACATGATAGACCAAATGTAATGTTTGATAAGTCATATTTACCGTGCAAATGCATTAAGCCATTACGCATCATAAAAAACCAAAAATTTCAATGGTAAAAGATACCTCATTTCTACTGGGCACGAGAAGAATATAGCTGCTGGTTCGTATGCACTAACAAAAGCATCCATCGATACAATTGCATCATTTATAAAGTCCATCACCTATCACAAAAACAGATGGCGTCAATATTATGCTGCATATGTCAAAGAACTACATAAATCGAGGCTACACATTTTGCAATGTGAATAAACTAAATGCTACATGTTTTTAAGAAACTATGGGGGAGCCAATACACATTTCCCTGGCATGCCATTTGCCACAGCAAAATTTTACTTTAAATTGCCTTGAAGTATAGACAGTAGTTATTGTCTATGACAAATCTGAGGGGAATATAAATTCATTAAACTTTCTTTGTAGAAACTAAGCCAATCACTTCTCCCTGGCTATAGCAAATCACAAGCTTTTGGATACAGAATTTGAAGCTTCTCATATCTGGTTTATCCCCATTAAAGAAAATTGAGTTACAACTCATTTTCAAAGAGAAAAAAAACATAAAACAACTCACCTCCAGCAGATCAGCTTGAAGAAAAGTAGCATTATGGTAATCAGGGTTTCCAGAAGAAAATAAGACCTGTACACAATCCCCAAAAAAAAAGTTTATAATTTTCTTCATACTATAATTATGTACATCAACTTGCTATCAAGATTCAGTCAATTGTAAATGGTTTTCTAAAAGATACACTTATGCCTTAATTCATTTTAAATAAATCAAACAATTTATGTAAAGGAGAAAATGAAGGTCATCAGGCACAATATAGGTCAACAAGATGTTCAAAAGGAATGCAAAGAAGAAAATTGATCAGGAGTTATACCCCAGATACTATATTGTTCTAAGAATAAGAATGATGAATTAATAATTTATATTTTATAAGGCCAAAAGATGTATGTTCTGGACACACATCCAAATAATACAGAAGTAAATTTTGCACATTTTATATACAAGTTTCTCTTGACACAGATATCACCCAACATAACTTAGAGCCATAGCTGATCAAAATCTTGTGAAGTAAAATACTATCTCTGCCCGAGTTCCTATTTCCTTTCCCCTCCCCTTTGTTTGGGGATGTGTGGAGGCGTGTGCCTGTCCTAGATTATCTTTGGGTACATCAAATTTTTAATTGAAAGTGTAAATTTAATGAACAAAAAAGAGGATAAACTCTTTGGCATAGCATAAATAAAATAGAACTCATTATTCCTCTAATAGCAAGGAAATAAAAATTGTGGTTGGCCTTTCTACTTTGATCTCCTTATGTATTGTATGGGTCACAAATATACAAATAAGTAAAATCCATTTCTATTCCACTATTCTGCAAGAATATTAAAACAAAAGCACCCAAACAAATAAATGAAAAGGATTTAAATATTGAGAAAATGTCCATCAAGTAACTTTTCGTAAGTCTTACGGCACAAAACAGTTTGTTGAACACCAAAATTAAACTTATCAATTCACCAAATAATATGATTCATGATGTAATATATACATGCAATAACAAGAATAAATTAAACTAACATTGTCAAATAAACTCAACTAATTTACCCAAGGACTCACAGCTGAAAAGAAAGTAATTAACAAATTATGGATATATCACCTTTACACTTTGTCAAATTACAAGAGTACCTCCAATGAAGAACTGCAACGTTCATGCATTGTGCTGACAATTCCTAGAAAATGGGATATTACAGCAGTCAGATTATTATGGATCCAAGGCTGAGCATTCAAAGCATTTCTGACCTGAAAGACACATGAGAGGAAGAGAGAAAAGTAAGCAAGGCAAGTTAAATGCATGGAAAGAAGTACTGTCATTACCACAATAAAGGGTACACAGTCACAGAGCAGATCATTTAGATTGAGATAGCTATATAAGCATAAAATGTGCACGAGTGTAATGCACACAAAGTTGGATTAATATCCTTCTATATTTTTCTTGACCAAAATAGTAACAGGACCTTCTTGAGAAAGTTATACTCAAGTGAACCCAAAAACTCACAATTCACAAATATTAAGAGTGTAATGAAACAGAGAAAGCAACAGAATAAAGCAGGCTGGTATAATTCAAGAGAAAGAGAACCAAATAGTATCACATATTCCATTTCAACAATGGCTGAGGAAGCTTCCCAAGGTTAACAGATGTTAAAGAACTTTATCTAATTTTTTTGTCCAAATAAAACCAAAAAAGAATCTACAAGACAAACTCGCATTATAGACACCAGTGACAAAAAGGCAAAAAAAGAACACAACTTGTAGTCTAAGTCATTAGTATTGATAGATTTCTACATATCACTGTAATGATAACCAACGGTACGAAGAAATAGAAAATGTTAAGAAACAATTCAAAGTATTGTTTATACAAACTTAAGAAAACTCTCTATTTTCTTCTCGAATTACTAGGCAGTGACAAATTCCATTAATAGAACATCTGGAAGCCACGTAGCAAATGATATACTAATTAACATCATTATAATAAATAGCTTCTTGATAATCATGATTCAGCCCATTCCAAAGTAAATGCCCAATCTCTTGGTCTATTATGCACCTACAGATGGAATAATGGAAATAACCTTTTCCTGTTACAAAGGAGGCCCTTGTAAAGGAGAGATACTTGTGTGGACCTTGCCTACACAATTGTGTAGACTAGACCAATCAACACTTGAATAATTGCATAGATTCTTGAGCCACACAATTATTTTATATTATAAGTAACAATGTCAATTGTTGATTGGTTTAGCCTACACAACACAACTAGTGTAGACAAGGTCTGCACAAGTATTTCTCCCTTGTAAGGGGATGGGGAAAAATGATATAAAGGTGTTTCTAATCTGTGCATGGAACATTGTCAAGGAAAGATAATGCTTCTTCTTAGAAGCATATATTGAAACTAATGAAGCCTCAAGCATTATAAAGGAGTTTCTTAAGACACAGCATTTAAGGGGTGCTAACTTATTAATCCCCCATTAATTAAATTTCTTACCAGCAATCTTGTCAGTTCTTCATTTTTGTGATTGTATATAGCACATATATCTAGCAACTTTGGTAATTCAAGCAACTTCTTCTCCTGCAAAAGAACTATAGGCAAAATTAGTGAACAACAGCGAATCACAACACAAATAATACAAAATACAAGGTAATTGCCCAACATGGATCGCAACTGGAAATAATTTTCACAGACAATACATCAGTAAATGTCTGATATTTTATTTTTATACCATTCAACTAGGGGTGGCAAATGGATGGATTTGTTAGATTTTGGATTGGATTATAATGGATGGGTTAAAAATAAACCATTAATCCATTTAAGACCCATAAAAAATGTATTAACAAAATCCAACCCATCCACGATTCATTTATAAACGAATATCCAACCCATCTGTTAGTCTCTTTTTATGGATGGATATCTGACCCAACCATTTAAAATTATACTAATTTTCCTAACAAAATTATTAAGACTTTTTTTTTCAAAAAAATGATAATTTTAACCTCTCTCCTAGTAAAGTTTCAAAGCATAGATTCTAAGCACTTTTCTTAGCAACCAAACAAAGAGACACAGAAAAAACTAAAACTTGGGAGTGGTACTGGAGGGAGGAAGAGAGAGATTGGGACAGCACAGGTTCTGAAATGTCACATTTCCTTCATTAATTAATGTAATATATTGCCAACGATTGTTTTGAGAAATGAATTCCCAATAATGGAGTAAAAGCATTGAAACTACACAATCAATTGATAGACACATCTTAAATTCAGCCACGAAATGAAATGTTCCTCCCTCTGCACTTTATGCTTGTACATTGTGCCAGAAAATCACTTTCGTCGCTTCAGTAGGATATGTTGCACATGCATGATGTACAGGAGAGAGGGAGGGAGAGAACTGGAATAGCAAAATAATCTCCACAATCTGAAATTGCAATGATGGGCTTGAGAGAGAAGGGGGGGAGAGAAGCAAAAGAAAGAGAAGAAAAGGTGAACAAATGAATTGAAGGAAAGTGCAGAGAAGAAAGAGAAAGAAAGGTATTGGATCGGATATGGTAAATTCATTTTTGATCCAATGGATAAAGAAATATATTCCATTAATAAAAAAAATGACCCAATCCATCTAATCCATTAAATTTATTTTAATAATTGGATGGATTGAATTAGATTTATATATGGATGGGCTGGAAGGATGGTGTATTAATGGATCCAATTGCCACCCCTACATTCAACACAGAAATGACTAGTTAAATAAGCAACATGCCCATACATATCTTTAAGAATCAATTATCACCTTTGCCTGTGACGGACAAGTTTTATCAACTACAAGCCAATGATTTCTAATATATCCAGAAAGTTTATGGGACATGTACAAAAACTTAGTTCCAATGTAAGTTCAAAATAAAAATGAAATTTAAAACAAAAAGAGAAAAGGAAAAAGAAAGAAGTTCCAATTTTCTGTCTTATGCTAAGATATACATATGACGCCCACATGTGCATACAACGTAAAGCATTCTGATGCTTATCATCCCAAATCTGATTATAAAAATAGTCAGAGACTTCAAAATTCAACAAGACAAAGAATCATTACTGAACTATGTAGTGGTGGTGAGTCAAATAAAAATCATGCATTGTATGCTCAGCCAAAATGAATTCCATTGCCCATAAACTAGAAAAGGATGAGGGAGATCCCACCTCCATGGTCTCTCAAGTTGAAGGCATCAGCAGCTGGGGCACCAGGATCTTTATTGGATGAACTGCAAGACACATACATTAAAAATTATCAGAAAAAATAGCTGAAAGATCAAAGGAAAGAGAACTGAAAATCACTTATCAGAAACTTACATGCGATACAATACCATGAAAACACGGCGGCTTAACTCAAGCTCTCCAACAATAAGCCCAGCAACAATACCTTTGGCAGCGCGATGAGGGAAATCATACCATCTGCTCCTAAATTGTAAGAAGCTGTCTAGAAACTCATGCAGGGAGGTGTCAATTGCCACTGTAAACATAAACATGAACTGAATGAGAATTCCAAATATAATAGGACATGACACCAATGACAGATGATATAATAATAAACATAGAGAACTACTCTAGAAGTAATTTTCAACAACTTGGGAAACAATCAACATAACGATGATATATTATTATAAACAATAATTAGAGTTAAGTACCTTGTCTCCAGAATTCTCTGGATTTCAACTTGAGCAAGCGAGACAACTCTCTATTCAAAAGATCTACAACTCTCTGAGATTCAAGGGGATCCAATGCCCCATCCTCAGCGCCAAGACCAGCTGCCACTGCTTCGTCTTGTGGCAAGTACTTTACGAAATTCCCATTCCCACCATCGGCTCTGTTTGGGACCCACTCTCCATTGTCACCCATTAGAACCCTACCAGTTAGGGCATTCGATTTCGATTGTTTCATCGAAATGGATTGTCTTTCTCCGAGGGAGGTTGAGAGGGTTGGGTTTTGGTTTTGGTTTTGGTTTGAGCCTCCAGGTGCAGGTGCAGCAGGGTTTGGATTCGGATTTTTGGGGACAAATTTCTTTTGGGTTTTGATGAAGCCCTTGTTATTATTGTCTTGCCTACCCTGACCGTGTCGATTCGACATTTTTATCACAAACGATCAGCGAAATTTGTACAAAACTCTAATATCGAGTAGCTACTGAGTTACAAGTAGAGAGGGCAGAGGCGAAAATCTCCTGGATTGAACAAAACACAGTCACCGTGGCCGGAAGGCTGAAAGGTAGGGTACGTAATAGTAACACCTGAAGGCGAAGCCGAGTGTTTACCCTGTATATACTTTTTTTAAACAAATTAATTTGTTTTGTGTTTAAATCAACTTAATCAAAACCTCTGTAGATTTTTTTTAAAAATAAGTTATTATTTTTAAAAAAAAAATTGAATCAAATCATGCCTTAAACTTAAATTAAATAAGGAATTAAATCATCCTATAAAATTAATAGATAAGTGTTTTGTTTATTCTCTCGGTAGTAGTTTGAACAATAGTTAGATTCGTCAAAGAGTCTTCGTGTAAATCAAATTAGTTGAGTAGAGATACTTGCAAACATTTTGACGCTCAAGTCATTATGTGAATAAGAAGAGTAAAGTAAAGATAAAGAGAGAATGAAAGAAAGAAAAGAAACTTTATAATGTGTGAACAATTGTTATTTATAGTGGTGAGAGTAGAGTGCATACTATGCACCCTATAATACAACATTGTGATTGGTGGAAAAACTTTCTATAGACGTGGTGATTCATGTTCAACCATTATAATATATTTTGGTATCCGAGTGTAAGAGTTGGGCTTGGGTAGGGTTGTGGCTCAGGGTTATAGGTCAAGTTACAACTAAAAGGTCAAATCTAAGTAAGTAATAATAAATGAGTTTTGTTGGTTCAAGGTATGTCTTGAAATTAGGTCGATGCGACCCTTATGATTTTGAGAGGTGATGTTGGACCTAGGACCTAAGACATAGGCCCAAGTGCTCTAGTATGGTCTAATAAGGGAATAATTTTCTTTTATTTCACACGAGTCATGTGTTATTATCAAAGAACCAATAGTTGATTTAAGTGTAAAATTTTAAATTATAATTGCATTTGGGTCACCTACAATTGTAGTGTGATATAGTTGTGACAATACAAGATATTCCATCACATTAGATTATGTGATTCTCTATTTAAATCTCTTATTAGAAGTAAAATTCTATTTTAGCCTTTAAAAGGTGTTGTTCTTTATAGATTAATTTTATTAATTTAATTTTTCAAAATTCAAATCCTCAATATTTTAACTCTTCCATCAAGTTTAATTCACACTTCATTCGCCTTCATTATTTTTATTTAAAAAATTTAACTTTGAAGGTTCAAATTAATAAAATTAATATATAAGGTACCAAGTTGATAGTAGGTATATCTTTCAACTACTAAACTAGCATTTTACTCGTTTTAAACACAAACATAAGTATAGTTGCCTGTATAACCCTTAATTTGGACATCAATGCTGAGCACTAGACAAGACTTGCAAGGCGTTATGGTTTGCCAACCACTTTCTAAAAGCCATGATCATAAATAAACCTTGGTATATCTATGTGGACTATGATATAATCTTCCTCTAATTCTCAGTTAAACGTAAGAGACCAATTCCAATATCAAGAATAAAAAGCAGGGGAGGAACAGAGCCGACCCCTTTAATTATTGTATGAGAAAAGGTTAACATCATGGCAACCAATAGTATTGATCAAAGCTTCTCTAAAGATGGCATTTGGGCATTCCCATCATAAAATCATTCGTGGCCTCCAAAGGGACAGATTAATCTTCTGACACTAAAGTCCTATAACTGCATACTGACAATGTTTCAAACTTTCAATGCAAAATGCATCACGGAGATTTGGCAATCTCTACCCTCTGCTTCGAACACTTAAGAATATAAAATAATTAATTTGAAACTAAATAATTTACAATTCCTATAAAAAGTGGTGGGATTTTCAAATCACAAGCTACACATGACGATTTGTAAATGAATTGAATTCTTAAACTAATATCACTTCAAACAAGTTTCATACAAGAATTTGCTTTAAGCTCATTGAGGTAGAGAAATCTTCCGGCTGAGATCGAGTCCCATGTCAAGTCCATTATAAGCAATCGGAGCGTACATCCACAAATCATCAGAGCTTAAAAGCTACAAAAGAAATTAGAAAAGAAAAGAAAAAAGGTTAGTTTGATTGTATATATGTTGATGTGTAAATCTTTCTGAGAAAATAGTGACAAGTAAATTTTATGCGATCTCATGTCTCCTATTACCTTGATCTGCAGCTGCAAAAATTTCACGTAATGGGCTGCCTCTTCAAGCATTGTGCTTATATCAACCTGCATGACCATCCATGAAATTAATTATCTCAGTACATCTCCAATACACTTGGCATATTCCCCCACCCACCAACCCCCTTTAACAAAGAAAAACAATTACGCAAACAATACATTACCTTTGATCCGTTGGGGACAAGATTCTGTAGAATTCTTAGTCTCTCATTTATTCTCTCTCTTCTTTTCTTCAAGATTCAAAAAGACAATAAGCAACATATACACAGTATACTCATAATTTACAATGGCATCACATAACGAGGGGGAAAAAAAAAAAAGACATTTTACATTCAAAGAAATTAATTACCCTTGCATAAAGGCTCTGAGGATCTGTTGCTGATCCCCTACTGGCTCTTCTCTTGCCATTTAAGTTGAGAGCCGCAGGTGATTTAGATGCCGAAGTAGCTCCTCCACTATTTTCCTGATGAGCATAATCATCCTCTGAGGTGTAACTACTAGAACTCTGTCCATCTGATCCTGCATTAGTCTCTTCTGCCTCGTTCCCATTTCTGTCAAGCTTCTGGTTCTTCTTCGACCATGCATTCCTCATGCATCTTTGCACCTGAATTTGGAAACCAAACACACAAACTGTTTCAAACTCCCAGCTTTAATGTCAAGTTAACAGAGTTAAGATCATAGACAAACTTACATATTTTGAAACACGAGGTTTTTTCTTCTGATTCCCGGATGAGTTTATGTTTATTTTACCTTCTACATGCACGTCCAAATCTGGCACATCAGGCTTCCTTTTGAGCTGCAACTGTTTGGCAGGTTCCACTTGACTGTGATCAGAATTCTGTGATCTATCACTTCTCTCATCTTCATTCAAGCTGACATTCTCTTCCATTGCAATGTCAGTAAGCAATGGCACAAAAGAACCAGGGCTTTTCTCATCCATCATGCCAAAACCCATAGATGCACTGGTATTATTTGCTAGCATATGATCAGGGTAACCGAAATAGTAGCTTGTATCACCCGGATTGGCAATGAAGACATTATGGCCACTACAATTGCTACTGTGACTACTTTCTTGAGAAATATACTGCAAATTAAAGTTGTGAGCATCAAAAGAATAAAACATACTCTCATTTCCCCCAGATTCGGGAATGGAGCAAAACATGGATTGTATTCCAATGTTCCCATCATCTTCCCCAAGCAGAAGTGAACTTTGACCGAGAAATTGTGGTGAATGATCATGCTCTTCAATGGCAAACATTCTGGGAAAGCAGTCCCATTCTCCATCAGGGAAGGCCCCAAGTGTTTCCATTCTTCTCTGTATACTTAGAAGCCTAAAGGTAAAAAAGAGCTATTCTTTTGTAGTCTAATACTACAGCACAGCAAACAGAAGCTAAATGGTACTTGTCATCAGCAAAAGCTAGAGACACATTTATACTCAATCCCAAGAAAAAATGTCAGTATGATGGTTGACTTCATTTGTAAATAACATTTTTAAGAGAAATTCTTACCTAAACATGGTGTACTATAGTTAAGTGTACTAAATCAATCAGGACTTATTATTTTTATAGATCTTTGTGTCTCACAATTAATTTTACGATGTTCTATAAAAATATTAAGTCCTGATTAATTTAATGCACCCAACTGGGTGCATCATGTTTAGGTAATAATTTCTCCATTTTTAATTAGTAATCATTGTCATGGGTTGGTCCTAGTTCTCTGTAACTAAACTCAGGAGTCCACTGTGGGGCTAGTACCAGACAAACGACAACTCATAGGGGAACCAATTTCATGCCATGATAATTTAGAATAATATAATTCTTCAATGGCCTTTAAAACACCTTAGAGTCAGACTTGTAAAACTGTCATCAACTGGGGGTCTAAGTATAATCGTTGAGAGGTGACCAACTGTGATTAATAAGTCTATTAAGTCTTAATTAATGATGACAGTGATATGGTTTGAATTCAAGAGAGCTATATCATGCGCGTTTTTTATTTTGTTAGGAACGCGAGAGTCTCCATGAATATAATAAACAGAAAGAATTCTGTCAGGGAAATAAACAAAAATTGGTCCATGGGCGGCCACATCGTGGGGATGAGTTTTACATTCTATAAGTACTTTAAAAGGCCGACATAGCAACCGTGGAGCCCACTCACTGCCTCCTGAGTGTAAGATTAAGATGAAGGATCAATGTACAATCCGTTCAGTCATTCCCAGATCCCAATTAGCATATAATGTGTTTCAGATTAATTTTGTTTAACCACGCCTAAGACTTTTCTACTGCAATATCTGACAGATCATATCATCTAGGCTGTATCAGGACATTAGCACATCTGCATAATACACCACATAAAATGGTTAACACTTAACACGCCCCCAAAATACAAATTCCAAACTAACCAAATGCTGTCCTCAATATAACAAAAAATGAAGTAAAGCTAACTTCAGCAGCGAAAGGCAAAGCATGTCAACAAACCCAAGATTAATGTACAATCTTAGGATTAGGATCCCAGTACCGTAAAATGCACTTTGTTTGAAGTCTAAACAAACAATACATTGGGATATGGATGTTAAAATTACAAAGGCAGAGAGAAGATACTGCACCTTTTGTTTCTTAGCTATTGAAAATCTCACCTGTGATCTATCAAAAGAAGAAGTTATTTTGCTGTTACCTATTTCTTCCAAGTAGGCCTCTATACCGATACGGCACATATTGACGTTGCCTTCAATTTCCATCCTCACCACCAACAAAGTAAAAGCCCGTTTATGTTTGGAGAAATTCTTGCTTCCCTGCAAGTGATAAATGTTAAATGTTAAATTTTACGTTATATAAAGCAGGTCAAATTGCAAATTACTCACTATAACTTTAGACTTTTTACAAATTACTGCCTGAAGTTTTAATTTTGGCAATTTACTCACTTGAAGTTTAAACATTTTGGAATTTTCTATTTCTATCAATTCCTCTTTTAATTACTAATACTAAACATGTTAATGTACTGATATGTTATTTTCCTAGCCAAACACTTCCTAACAGAAAATTATACATTTTTTTTTGTAAATAACAGAGAATTATATTTATTTACATATTATGAGTTTGGATGGTTTCTGTTATTAGGCTGCATATGAGTTTCATTTAATAAACATAATTTTAGAGTATAGCAAAATGATTTTTTTTAATAGACCAAAAAGCATGGTGATTTGAATTTTTAAAGTGTTAATATAAGAATGGTAGCATGTACATAGTTATTTTGATAAAAGGATAAAAAAACATCTACTAAGTTTATTTTGATTAGACCAACGCACATAATTTATCTTTTTCTTCCTCTATAAATAGTGAAAATAAAAAAATAAAACATAATGAAATGTTTATTGTTGACAACATTAAAGAAAAATAAAGAAAATTATGAATTGTAAAATGTTTAAACTTCAAGCAAATAAATTGTTAAAATTAAAACTTTAGGTGATTATTTGTAAAAAAAAAATCTAAAATTGAAGTTGGTAATTTGCAATTTGACCTGTAAAGTAATTATTTTGTACCCAATGACGTGAAAAAAATATTTTTAATTAAAGTAAGAATTTTTGCATGTTAAATATTAAGTAGCTTGTTTAGGCGCTTAAATATATTCTGAAAAATTAGTATTTTACTTATTAAATGAAAATATTTTAAAAAAATAAAAATAAAAAACATAAAGTAAGACATTACATAACATATATCATATAGAGTGTGTTTGGAATGTAATATAAGAAATGATTTGATTTGTAAATCCTAAAACACATGGATTTCATTCCTTTTATTTTAGAAATTCCATCAATTTTGATAAAATTTGTTAGGATTTGATTTGATTTGAAATGAATAGACTATTTTACCCTTAATAACTACCTATAACCAGGATTCATAAAGTGTATTCTAATTATAGTATATCCTCAACCCAATAAAAACATAATACATGAACTATGTAATCATCCAAGAGATAATCATACAACTTGTTAGATTAAGTTTAAAATAGTATTTAGTAAATTTTAAATCAAATTTTACATGTGTTGAAAGTGGAAGATTCTTAGGTGTTGGTTTATATTATTGAATATATAATACATCAGCTATATTATTAAATGTATAGTTAAAGTGGATTATAATATTAAAAATATAATTAAAAGTTATTATAAAAATATATATAATTAAAGTAGGGGACAACAATTATTGATAAAACTATTATGGTACAAAGCAAGAGGAGGGAGCACTCATTACTTGGTTAAAAAAAATGCTTGTTACAAGTAACTCGTACTCACATCTTAGGTGTTAAGATAGTATATATGTAAGTGTGTATGTAAGACTTCAGGCTCGCATATAACAGAATCAACTAAAATGCTCGTTACAGAATCAATCATCATTAATCAATTAATATAATATATAAAAATAAAGTTTTTATGTATAAAATTATGTCAATTAACGATTTTATTTTGTATTATCAATATTATTTGAATTTAAATTTTAGTATTATCCTATTAAAGAAAAATTAAATGAA
Organism: Ormosia emarginata; assembly: GCA_029884605.1. Lineage (NCBI taxonomy): Eukaryota > Viridiplantae > Streptophyta > Magnoliopsida > Fabales > Fabaceae > Ormosia > Ormosia emarginata. Next base: position 72,116,215 of record JAQQTP010000082.1, read on the forward strand.
AATATAAAAGATTTTGTCAATTGTCAACTCTAGATTATGTCACTAATGTAATTTGAATTTAAATTTTAATATTATATTTTTAAATAAAAATTAAAATAAAATATAAATTATTTCATAAATTTTTTATAAGTATCATTTTTAGGTTATATCATCAATAACTCATTACAAATTTAAATTTTACTGTTATTATCTTATTAATGTAATAATAATAATAATAATGTTTATATATATATATATATATATGAAAACTTTTTTGAGATACTTTTTATAGAATAAAAATATTTTTGTTATGATATTAAATCATATTATAATGTACATATATAAAGTTAAGATAATTGGCAGTGGCTGGCTACAACCTCTAAAGTTCAAAATAATCTTTTGCTATCAAGCACAAACACCGATAAGGGACATGACACGGAGACACATACTTACACAAATGTTAAATACAACAAATTCAAAAATTATATGATATGTAAGAATTAATATATATATATATATATATATATATATATATATATATATATATATATATATATATATATATATATATATATATATATATATATATATATATATAATTTTAAAATTTAAAAAAAATCATAATTCATTAATATCATTTATATAAATTATGAAGATTTATAATATTTTAATATATGTATATATGTCAATATTTGTTATCTAGTAAGCCCCTCTTAAAAAATATAGAACATAATTTCTATTGACATATTCTAAAAAATCTCTTAAACTAACTTTTCCTAATAGAACTAATCATTTACAAGAATACAAGTATACGTGCATAAAAAAATAACTAAAGAAAATATTGGAGTGAGACAAGTTTCGATGACAACGAAGTGGACGACTTGGTACAAGTAAAGATAGAAAGAGCAGATAAAAATAGTGATGTGTGAAAAGATAAAACTTAAAAGTCTAATAGTGACATGTGAAAAGATAAAACTTAAAATACTTGTATGTGAAAATAGTGACTTGGGACGTCAGTCATGTGATTGAAATGAAGCATTACTTACTTAATTGAACGTTAGTCATGGAAACTAATTTTTTTTAAAAAAAATATTAATGGGTCATGTTCAAGTTGTGTTCGAGGGTGTCCGAGAAATGTCCGAACGTGTCCGAGAAATGTCTAAATTAAAAAAATATTTTTTTTAATCGGACACATTCGAACACGCAAAATATGTGTGTCGTATGCGTGTTTCATATCACTGACACAAAATGTTTAACACATATTATCGTTTATAATTAATGTCCGTCTTCATAGATCTTTTGATAATTTTTGAAATTTTTAAAATATTTTTAAAATTTTATATACAAATTTGATGTATGACTTAACACGTTAAAAATATAAAATAGATATCTAAACTTCAACTTAAAATTTCTACATATTACTTATAAAAATTATAAATATATTTTTTATAATAATAACATAATTTTCATATATTAATTTTAAATATTTTTCCATAATCCCATAAATTACACGAGTGGAGTGTTAATCTAGTTTCTCTACTTAGGAGAGATAAAAATAATAACCCTGCTGTAGGTTATAAAAAAAAAAAAAAAAAGATCCCGGTATCTTGCTTTCTGCTAAACACATTTGGAACGGTCACTTCAGGGAGTTGGAGTCCGTCGATCCTCGCTCTCCCATTCCACGCGTCGGAAATCGACTATTTTTCTCATTTTTTTATGCCAATTGTCGTCGAAGAAAGTTTGGTGAGGTCTTCGTTGTTCTTTGGAAATCGCACCGCCCTTACACGACCCTTTGAAATGGTTTAAAGAAACAAAAAAATTTAAGTATATTTTTTATTTTTATTATATTTTTTTATTAATTAAATTTAAAAAAATATACACATATTATATTTTAATTAATAAAATAAATATAAAAAAATAAACCTAAATTTTATCACTAAAAAGACCCTGAACCCCCAAATGCAAACGTTTGAGGATAGCACCCAAAATTATTCCATTATATTTCTTATTTCATTTCATTGTTTGCTATTAATTCAAACATAACCTAGAAACTCAAGAGGGCAAGGAGATTAGATAGTACCCTTGAAGTCTGATTTTATTCCCTTTTGAAATTGTAGGTATGCCGTGGCCTCAATTCCTCGCATGGTGGCACGACTTTAGAGTTAGGGTTCATCTCCTAAAGGCTCCAATAACGGCTTTTTCTGTTTTTGTTTTATCAAACTACCTTACCAACTAAGCTGATTATATTACATTAGTTTTATCCAGCGCATGTCACGTAAGACACGTAACCATTTAATTGGTTTTCTGCAAATTTTATTCATATTAATCTCTTGGTTGATGACGCTTGGCCAAAAAGTATAATAATCTATATCTCCTTGAAGGAAAAACCAACTTAAATAAGCAAGAAAACCAAAGAATAAAGCAAGTGAGCTGTAATGTTCAATCTCCAACGTCAACCCTTTTCCATCTTTCCCCCACCTACTAGTAATCACTAAAGGAAAAGAAAAAAAACATTAACTATTATAAATAATAATTTGAATTCTTCATACACATTCTTCTCCTTCGAGATGCAATGTATGTTATGCTTTTTCTTAAATAATAAAGTATAAAACATAAAACATATGAAATGTATGTTTGGTTTCTAAAGAGATCTCTAAATTAGTTTTACTTCTATATTAACTTTTGCCCATTGATGTAAGATTACATTCACTTGAATATCAAAATTTTAAAACATTAAAAATGATAACTTAATTAATAAGCTCAAATCTTCAACTTACCTATGGCAACATCAAAATAAATTTTAAACAATAATACCTGATAACCCACAACAAGCCATATAAAATAAATTAACTTGTATTTATTTATTTATTTATTTACCTCAATTATTAGTTTTTTTACATATAATAGACTTTACATATTCACAACAAATACTTCAAAAGAATAGTAGTTACAAAATTTACTTTTTAAAAAGATGAAGAATATTTGGTTCATGTTAACTGTCAGACATTTAACAAAATTACTCTATAAATACATTAAATTTAGCATATCTATAATTTTGCTTTATTTAAAACAGAGTTGTCAAAAATAAACGTCATGGGTACAAAAGTTTTAATTCAATAAATGTTTATCATAAATTTATGTACCATCAGCAAAAGAATCTTCATAAAGTGATTAGTACAACAATTTGAATTTTTAAAACAGAAACTTACAAAGGGACCAAACTATGCCTAAAAAAAAAAACACTTCTATCACAATAATAATATTTTGAATAAATTTGACCATTGGATTTACTTTCAAAATATTACAAAATTAAATGATTATTCCTTTTAAGATTCTTGATAATTAAGAAGCTGGTGGTTTCGTCACACCATTATGATACAAAATTGTTTTTACTAGACCTTTATATGCCAATTTAAGCTTCTAATATGTTGTTTTATAAATGACTAGATATTATTGTTGGGAAATGCCAGCATAATTTCCCTCCTCTGTGAACTCAAAAATAGGCACTATGCGGAAGCGTAAAAATAAGAGTAATGACACCAAAAAAATTTTAGCGTGGAAAACCTTCCCAATGTGAGTAAGGAAAAACCACGGGACCCGTAGGCCACTTAAACCTCCACTATAAAAATAATGGGAATACAAAAATACAAGAATATTGTATCCTCAATTTGTGGATAACACTCTCACAAATTGGCTCACTATTTTTCTCTCTTAGAAAACTCTCTCTAAGACTCTCTCTAATTTTCCTCTCACTCTCTTTCTCTTGTGAGGCTCTCCTTGGTGTGTTTTTCTGTTGAAGTAATGGTTCTCTATTTATAGAGAACCATTCAAGCCTTGCAATTAAGGCTTTTGCCAACTACCACCAATCCACTTAATCTGCACATGCCATCCACCGAAAAATTTCTTCCTTCAATTGTTGACAATAAGCCACCGAAAAAAGGAATGGCTGGACTCCAACAATTCTCGCCCTCCAGCCAAAGGGAAATATCCTTGGATCAGTTCGGGGTTGATGTTAAGCCTGCAACTTCTTTACAGATTTCTAACTTCTCTTTTGGTAGCGCTTTTGTCATCATATCTGTCCCGTTGTCTTTTGTGTGTATTTTCTCAATTTCCAGTAGTTTACTTTCCAACACATCACGAATCCAATGATATCTTACGTCGATGTGTTTTGACTTTGAATGAAAGGTTGAGTTCTTGCTGAGATGGATTGCGCTCTGACTATCGCAATAAAGAACATAGCTTTCTTGATTCTGACCTAACTCTTGTAGGAACTTCTTCATCCACAAGATCTCCTTGCAACCTTCAGTGATTGCGATGAATTCTGCTTCTGTGGTGCTTAAAGTAATGCACTTTTGTAGTCTTGACTGCCATGAAATAGCTCCCCCTGCAAAAGTAATCAGGTATCCTGATGTAGACTTTCTTGAATCCACATCTCCTGCCATGTCTGCATCTGAATACCCAGTGAGCATTAGATTTTCATTGCCAAAGCACAAGCATATTTTGGCAGTTCCTTTCAGATACCTTAGTATCCATTTCACAGCATTCCAATGCTCCTTTCCAGGATTCGATAAGAATCTGCTCACAACTCTTACAGCATAAGCAATATCTGGTCTCATACAGACCAATGCATACATAAGACTACCAACAGCAGAAGAATAGGGCACTTTGCTCATTTCTTCTTTTTCTTCGTCATTTCCTGGACATTGCGTCTTACTGAGTTTGATATGACTAGATAATGAAACATGCACAGTTTTGGCTTGATGCATGTTGAACCTTTCAAGAACTTTCTTGATATAGTCTTCCTGTGACATCCACAGCATCCTTCTAGATCGATCTCTGATGATCTTCATTCCAAGAATCTTCTTTACTGCACCCAGATCTTTCATGGCAAAAGATTTGCTCAATGCCTTCTTGAGAGCAACTATCTTTGTTTTATCTTTCCCAACAATCAGCATATCATCAACATACAACAATAGTATGATGGATTCATCATTTCCATAGTTCTTCACAAACAAACAATGGTCTGCGGAGGTCTTCTTGAAATTGTGTTGGGTCATGAAGAGATCAAACTTCTTGTACCATTGCCTTGGAACTTGCTTCAGACCGTAGAGGCTTTTCTTCAAACGACACACTAAGTGTTCCTTTACGGTTCTTGAAACCTTGGTTGTTCCATATAAATTTCTTCCTCTAAGTCTCCATGTAAGAATGTTGTTTTAACATCAAAATTTCTATTTCCAAGTCTAGTTTTGCAGCTAGACCAAGGATCGCTCTAATGGATGTCATCTTCACCACTGGTGAGAAGATTTCTTCAAAATCTATGCCTTTCTTCTGGTTGCACCCCTTCACAACAATCCTTGCTTTGTACCTGGGGTTTGGGTTGTTCTCTTCAGTCTTGAGTTTAAATACCCACTTATTTTTCAATGTCTTTCGTCCATCTGGTAATCTCACCAGGTCATACGTTTGATTCTCTTTCATGGACTGTATTTCTTCTTGCATGGCTTGCATCCATTTTTCTTTATCATTCGTCTCAATGGCTTCCATGAAACTTTGAGGTTCCCCTTCATCAGTGAAAGTGACATAATCATATGAGAAATACCTTTTTGATGGTTGTCTGACTCTCGTTGATCTTCTCATTTGAGGTTCTTGGTCTACCTGATCAGTCTCCATCTGTTCTCCCTGCATTGCTTGACTTTGTTCTGTCTGGTCAGGTTGTTCCGTCTGATCAGCTTGCTCCATCTGATGAGGTTGTATTGTCTGATCAGGTTGCTCATTCCTTTGAGGAATCTCTCCCCCTGAATTGTGTACCACAATGGTCTTTGACTTCTTAGATTGCTGAATATCCTGGATTGTCTGATCTTCATAGAATACCACGTCTCTGCTCCGAAACAATCTTCTTGTTTATAGGGTCCCATAATCTGAAGCCGAGTTCATCTCTTGGTGAACCAAGGTATATGCATTCCTTCGTCTTTGCATCAAGCTTTGCTCTTTCATATTTAGGAATGTGGACAAATGTCCTGCACCCAAAGACTCTCAAATGACCATAAGAAGCTTTATTTCCAGACCATACTTCTTCTGGAATCTTTCTATTTAAAGGTCTTGAAGGAGACAAATTGATCAAATCAAGCTGCTTTTTTTACCGCTTTGAATGTCTTGGGAAGTTTTGCTTGAGAAAGCATGCTTCTAACTTTCTCTCGCAATCGTTCTGTTCATCCTCTCGGCCTAGTCCATGCATCCGAGGTGTTTTAGTACTTTCTCATGTCTTATCCCATGAGTCTTGCAATAATCCTCAAATGGACTTCTATACTCTCCGCCATTGTCGGTTCTCAAGCAAACTTTCTTCCGGATGCTCGTTCTACGTAGCATGAAACTCCTTGAAAGCTTGAAGAACTTGATCTTTCGTCTTCAATGAATACACCCAAACTTTCTGGAGTGATCATCAATGAAGGTAACAAAGTATTGGGCACCCTTGAGGACCTTTCGGATGTTGAGCAAACATCCGAGTGAACAAGATCCAAAAATGCTTTTTCTTCTTCTTGCATCATCCGATCTTTTGAAAGATACTCAGTACGCTAAGCTGAGTCTTCACAAGATTTAAGTGGCTGCCTTTTTATGTTTGGAAGATAGTGTTTTGCTAAGATTTCTAGACCCTTTTCGCTCATGTGGCCCAATCGTTTGTGCCACAATTCCTTGCTTGCGTCTTGAGCAGCATTGATCTCCCCCTTACATATCTTTCCCTGCATAATATACAGAGAGCCTTCCTTTTTACCACAAGCAATAATCATGCTTCCTTGGCTGAGTTTCCATAGGCTCCAAGCTCCAAACCGGTTTATCATAACTTGCCTAGTTTGCCCTGCCGAGATAAGGTTTAGACGCATCTCAGGTACATGTCTTACCTCCTTCAGCACAAGCTTGGTTCCATTCTCACTTATCAAAGTTATTTCACCAATACCGACGATTTTACTCGTGACGTGGTTGCCCATCTTCACCGTACCAAAATCTCCTTTTTGGTATGATGAGAAAAAACCTTCATGAGGTGTGAAGTGAAAGGATGCTCCGGAATCAATTATCCATATGCAATCATCAGATGCAATGTTTAGATAATTTTCTTCTCCGACAAGAAATATATTCTCATCATTTAAGGCCACATTGTAGTTGTTCCTTCTTCCTTCTTCTTCTTTGGGTCTATCTCGGTTATGATGGACACTGTTGATCTCTTCAATCCGTAATCGGAATGGCCCGGTTTGTCAAAGTAATAACAACTTAGTCTAGTGCGAGATTTGGATCTTCCTTGTGATTTTTCACGACCTCCTTTTTCATGATTCTTACTCCTTCCTCTCGTTGTCAACAACGTTGGCTTCAAATTGGTTGTTCAAGCCTCTTTCCCTCCGTTGACTTTTTATTCAAAGAAACCGTCATAATGTAATCCATGCTAAGCTTTCCGTCCGGAGAGCAATTGCCGAGAGTGACAACTAGAGTGTCCCAACTCTTGCGAGAGAACCGAGGAGTAGAAGAGTTTGTAACTCATCATCTATCTTCATTTCGTCTTCGTCGGTTGATTCACAATACCTTTGAAGGTATTCAAATGTTCGATCATGTTCGAAAAAGTACTCTAACTTCACCGGTCGTCGACAAGGTGGGCTTTGTTTTTACATTTGAATCAAGGATTCAAGTTTGGTCCACAACTCATACGCATTTGTATAAGTTGATACATGCTCGAACAAACTGCGATCAATGTATTTGCGGATCATAGCTACTGCCTTCCGATTCAAGAGCTCCCAATCTTTGTCGTTCTTCCCTTCCGGTTTATCCTTCTGGGTAATTGGCTCATATAAATCCTTACAGTATAAGTGGTCTTCCATCATCGGCTTCCAATAGGAGTAATTTTCAGCGATTAGCTTGAACATATCTCCATCATGAAATTTCCATCTTGAATTACACAGTCAATATCGTATATATAAATAGTAAGATATCAAGTAATTCGTAGTATTTGTAAGTTCCCGGGAAAGAGGTGGTTCACTAAACACACTTAAATACCAAGTCTTTGAACTTTCTTAGACAACACTTTCACACCGCCACACGTTATTTCTAAAGAGAATAATTCTTTTCGATGTGGAAGATCGTACAATTTAACCACAGAGCATACTAAGAATTTTCTTATGAATCCAAGCACCTAGTATCCGAGAGCTACGAGAGCTCGATACCATTTGGGAAAACAAAACATAATTTCCCTCCTCTGTGAACTCAAAAATAGGCACTATGGAAGCGTAAAAATAAGAGTAATGACACCAAAAAATTTTAGCGTGGAAAACCTTCCCAATGTGAGTAATTTACTTTCAAAAACCACAAAATTAAATGTACTTAAACCTCCACTATAAAAATAATTGAATACAAAAATACAAGAATATTGTATCCTCAATTTGTGGATAACACTCTCACAAATTGGTCACTACTCTCTTATGAAAACTCTCTCTAAACTCTCTCTAATTTTCCTCTCACTCTCTTTCTCTGTGAGGCTCTCCTTGGTGTGTTTTTTTGAAGTAATGGTTCCTATTTATAGAGAAATTCAAGCCTTAATTAAGGCTTTTGCTACAACCAATCTAATACATGCCATGAAAAATTTCTTCCTTCAATTGTTGACAATAAGCCATCGAAAAAAGGAATGGCTGGACTCCAACAATTATCGACAATATAAGACAACAATATATATGAGAATTAATCACATTTTCTCTTTTGTAACTCATTATGAGGTGTTAGGTATGCACTTAGACTGTTTAGTGGAATTAGTTTTGGACCCATATACACTGCACAAGTTATTTTAGGAGACAAATTTTAATACATCATAATAAATTTTGTGTGATTTATGCAAGCAAAATAGTTGTTTTTTTAAAAAAATATATTCAATAGTCTGAATTATATGCTTTTAAAACTTGATAAGTGTAAATTATAAATTATAAGGTTAAATTAATTAAAATTTTAATCCTTATAGTTTATACTCATTTTTAATTTAATTTTTTATAATTTTTTTAAAATCAGTCCTCAAACTTATAAAAAAATTTAAAATAATTTTTATCATTAACTTTCATTCTAACATCATTAATTTAGTCTCTATTAGACATTTTATAAAGTAAAAAAGAATATAAAAAAGTACTTATTAGGAAAAAAAATATTAACTTAAAATAAATAAATATCTATTAGAATTAAGGAATAACTATTAGACAAAATAGTATCTACTTAGAAGAAATAAACACTTATTAGAATAAATGAGCATATATTTGACATTTTATAGAGAAAATGAGTATCTAAAGAAATTATTATTAGATAAAGTAACACTTAGTTTGTTAGCAAACTGATGATATTATAACGGCACTATAACAAAAGTTAATGGCAAAGACTATTTTAAAAACTTTTATAAGTATGAGAACTGATTTAAAAAAAAATTATAAGAATTAAATTGAAAATGAGTATAAAATATAACGACAAAAATTTTAATTTAACCAAATTATAATGATGAGCAAAAGTAAAGGGATAAAAGGAGAACAAATAATTCAATTAAGAACAATAATCAACGTTTTTATTTCAAGCTTGATCTTATAATTTTATTTACTATTTATTCAACAAATTGAATTTCATTTGGGCCAGATAATTATATTTTTGAACTACTTTTCCAAGTTATTCACACGAGTTCAAATTCTCCTTTTTCCATCTGTTGGTAGCAATTCTACGTGCGCGTTTTTCTACCTTTTTCTCTATTAAAAAAAAAAAGCATACGTTATGCATTATTTCCATTAATATGGGAAGATTAAAAAAACAATATAACATTAATCGGAAACTATAGTAACATGCAAAAGATAATACCCAATAAAAGTTTTATATTAAACTTTCTTCATTTTTTTTGAGTTAAACCCTAGCCTTCCTTTCTCTTTTATTTCTCTCTTGTTCTAAGCCTCCCTTCTAAGAGAGTGTGAGAGTGTTGAAGTGTTGGAGCGATGGGCTGTTGTCTTTCTTCTCGTGATTATCCCACTGTCTCTTTTTCTTTTGTTTTTGTGTTTTTTAAATAATTTGCTCAATGGCATGTCTTGAGACTTTGTTATCCTTTTTATGAGTATTTTTGTTATCTCTTTTATGGGTGTTTTTAATTTTTAGGATGTCTTTTGTTTGTTTCATTGTAGTTGATCATATCCTGATACAAAGACGGATCTAGAAAATATTCGGTAAAGAGTCGAAAATCATAAATTATATTATTAAATATAGAAAAAATTAAAATTAGTAAATAAAGATGTATTTACCCTTAAATTATTTAGTATGTTAAGATCAAAATGTATTATTTTAAATTAAGGGTAAATATATTCTTATTTATTTACTTTATAATAATATTTTTCTTTCATTATATAGGAAGATTTATGAATAACGTGAAAAAAATAAAAAAATTATTTATATTAGATATTAAATGCATCATAATAGTAGTTATCTCTTACATTATGATTTATAAGCAAAATTAAGTTTTTATATATAAAAATTTTAAAAAAAGAAAGAAAGTGAAGTTAAAAGTAAGAGAGCTAGTAGATTTATTATATAAAGATTAAAAATTAATAAAAAATGAATTGAAATTGTAATATCAATGTATATAAAATAATCATGAATCACATGTCAAATACATATTAAGTATAAAGTCTTTTAACTTCATCATTTTTATCTTTGGTATAATTATATTGATTTTTCCTGAGTTAGTACTTATAATAGTGACACTCTTTTTATTTGAGAAATTACTCATATTTTGCTTATTTTGTATTTTTAATTTGACTTTGTATAATGTTTGTACATAAAGTATGAAATGTATATATAATTTTATAAACAAAGAAGGATGTTAGAGTATAATAATAATATATAAAATCGGAATATGTGTATAAGTTTTAAATAAGAGTTTCAATATAATAAATATTAACTTTATAAAAGATTAATATAATTTTTTTTATTTTTTAATAAATTTAATCAAATTATTAATACCTAAAAGAAATTAATGAAAAAGGGGAGCCGAGGCCCATGCTCGCCCCTTGGATACATCCCTGTCCTAATGATTTTGCGGGTAAGGGAGAATTTCAAATCTATTTTTGAGAGGAGATGTAATATATTATTCTTTGTAAAAAATTAGATTTTGCACTCATGCGGTGTACAAGTAAATTAAGAATTAAGTGATAAAAATAAATATAATTTAAATAAAAATTATTATTAAATAAAATATATGTAACAATTCATCAAGAAAAATAATATTTATAAGTTTAGGATTTATGATTTAGAACTACAATGAAAATGGATTTGAATGATATTAAACATTTTACATATAAGTTTCATTAACTATTTATATAAAGAGGCTAAACACGCAAATAATGGCTATCCACACATAAAAGAAAAGGAAAAATATTGCTTTTGCAAGAGATATAATAAAAACACTAAATTTATGATCTAAGAAGCAAATTATAACAACTCTGTTATGTGGTAATATATTAACAATTAAAATGTCAGACCAAAGACATGTACTGGTGGGAGGGTATGAAAAAGGAAATAACTAAGTTTGTGGCCAAACGTCTGGTATGTCAACAAATCAAGATAGAACATCAAAAACTAGTTGGAACACTTCAAAACCTTAAGGTTCCAGAATAGAAATGGGAACGAATTATTATGGACTTCGTGATAGGACTACTGAGAACACAAAAATGGTACGATTCTATCTGGGTGATTGTTGATAGGTTGACTAAGTCTACTTATTTTCTCCCAATTAAGAACCATCTAAACATTGGAGGATATGCTCAAAGCATGTGTTATAGACTTTGGGGGAAGTCGGGATCAACACTTCCCTCTTTTGGAATTTATTTACAATAACATATACCATAACAGTATCGAAATGGCTCCTTTTGAAGCTTTATATGCTAGAAAGTGTAGGTTTCTTGTAGGGTGGTTCGAGATAGGAAAGCAACAATTGATGAGACCAGACAGAAGGAGGCAATTAGAATTTGAGGTGGGTGACCACGTATTCCTTCGAGTTTCTCCCTTTAAAGACATAATGAGATTTTGAAAGAAATGTGAACTTAGCCTAAGATATATTGGGCCTTTTTATATTTTGGGACGAAGGGGAGCTGTAACATATGAGTTAGCTCTCCCTTCTAAAGAACACCCCCACCTATTTTTGGACTAAGTATGTTTCTTTTACTGGTTCTACTCTCAAAATTCGAGGATGATTTTTTTTTAAGTATAAATAATTGTAAGACTCTAAAAAATAAAATAAAATAATAATTAAAAAAAAGTAAAAGATAAGTGAAATGGTGTGTTGAGGGCTCTAAGGAGAATACATTATCTTATCTTCTTATTTTCTGTTATCACCTCTACCCATATCCTATACCCATAGACACTCTCTTACTGAGAATACATTATCTTATCTTCTTATTTTCTATTATCACCACTACCTATATCCTATATGATGTGTAAATCGGCAAATGCATCAAATCGCAATAAATAATAAAATTGTGAAAATAGTATCGTCTCACAAGGATTATATTGCCAATGACTAATTTCGTTAAACTAATACTATTTAGGCTTCACAAAAGATGGGATTTGACAAAAGCAAGAATGAAACAATTAAAAAAAATTAACTAAAATAAGTAAGGGTTAAAAACAATGATGGGAAAGTGTTAGGGTTCAGACTTCACTTGAACTCTTTAAATGCACATTCAAATATTAGTTTAACTATGTTCTATTTCAATGATTTATGGTCAATTCTCAAAATTAATTAATACCAAATCTCTTGGTATATCAATCCTCTTACAATGTTTGGAATTAACTAATCCCTTAATCTAACCCCAAATAGAAATGCATTATCAAGAACGAGAGAATTAAAGAAAATATCACATAACCCACAACGTCTATTCCTAGCGATTGCAAAAATTATGATGTTTATCACATGTTCTAGGTTCATGCAATTTTTTCCAAATCATACATTAACTTAAAAGATCATTCTCAAATTAATCAGGTTTAGAAAAGGATTAAGAATAGAGATAAACACGTAAATCATGAAATAGAAACATAAATTAAACTCATAAAAGAAGTTACATAATTAAAGTTCAAGATCCATCATCCACATAACAAAAGAGGTTTAGTTACACATGAAAAAAGAAGAACACAAAAGGGTAGAATATGACAAATTCCATTGTAGAAATGTGGAAAAGTTTAAGAAAATTCTTAATATTCAAGCCTAATTACAGCCACACCACAATAGGATTTGTGCTTCTTAATGACTGTTGCGTTCTATCCAAGCGTGTAAGCATATGTTTAATTTGACGTAACTTTTGTATTTATAAAGAATTAACTTGCTCTGTTACGTATTCAGCGTTCAAGCGCTAGGTTTCCAGCGCTTAAGCGCTGGCCCACTAAAAGGGAATCTCCTGCTCGCGTTGAGCGCTTAAGCGCTGAAGGAGTGGTGGGCTTTTAAATTGAATTTTCTACTTCTTTTCTTGCTTATTCTAATGTTTATTCTTTCCATATGCAATTACCTACAAAAATATATAAAAAAAACATATAATTAAAAAACAATTTAAAATACTAAAAATATAACAAAACTCAATAACAAACCCAATTAAAAAGATTAAAGAGAATAAAAAATCCAAAATAATGAATCATAAAAATATGAATTTTTGCAGGTTCATCACTCCCCCAAACTTAAGCTTTTGTTTGTCTTCAAAGAAAAACAAAAACAAAACAAAACAAAAAAGACTAAAGACACACAGAATCAAACATGACAATACTGGGTATTGAAAATCATTCATATTCTCAGAAACTGATGCATAATCTAATTTCAAAGTATCACACATGAATAATCCATTTATCACATCGTTTCTCACATGCAACTCTTATGCAAAAATGACTTCCCAAAACATGAATGAAAGACTAAATCTACTCATAAAGTACAAGCTAGGATAAGTTTATAAAAATGCAAATGCACATCAAACTCACATCCATAGAGTTGTTCTTCAGCTCTTTCCACTAATGTAAACAACACATAACCAATAATCAAAATGGACTTTAAAAGCTTGTAATGTAAGGTCAAGGGTGAGGGTTAAGAAAGAAGTAGTATGATAAATAAAACAAAAGTTGAGGTACACATCATGCACATTCCACAATCCAACCCTCAAAATTAAGAACAAGTGCAACACGGAGCATAAAAATCTATCACTTTATTTGCATATTTTTTTTCTTTTAACAACCTCAATTCCCAAACTTATTTCTTTGCAATACTTTGGGTGAACTTCCTCTTTTTGAATTTTTTCTTTTTTTTTTCTTTTAGCTCGTAAAATATTTCATGCACACAACAATAACAAAAACTTTAATAATAAAACAATACAAGACATGCACTCAACAAAGGGTAAGCAAGAGAGGAATTTTTTTTTATGGGTATGAGAAAGATAAATGTGGGTAAAGAAAAGAAATAGAGGTCAAACAATATCAATGTTGCAAAAATGGACCTAAGGATATACTGTGTTCACAGGTTAGCTTGAAAGACTCAAACGGTCCAAAGAAGACCCTTATCATTTCCTTAATCATGCACTGCCTAGGATTTCGTCTCAAGGGAGAATCAAACAACTTTTAAATGCAAATTATCTATACACGAATGCGTTCCCATAAACTTTCTCTAAGCTTGACACGCATTTAAATTCCAAAGATCTATCAAACATAAAGATGGGAAGAACATTCACACACCAATGAAATAATAGAGATAAACATAACTCATGGATTTTCATATGATATCCCAATAAAATAAATTAATCCAAAATTCAAGCAATCATTGGATATTCAATTCAACACACCAGCATGCACAAGAAATGGGTGACGATGACAAAATAAAATAAAATATGAAAGAAAAGAAAAGATAAACTCTTTTTAACGGCTGGCAACTATATACATCCCCTTACAAAGGCTTCGAACTCAGAGAGACACTTAAGCCAACATTAGCTAACTACAAAACAAAAACAAAACAAAAAAATTGTCAATAAATAAATAAATAAGAAATTAAGAACAAAATAAAAATAAAAGATAAAAAGAGAGAAAATTTGGGTTGCCTCCTAAAAAACGTTTATTTAACATCATTAGCTCGACATTGCCTTTTATTTATGGTGGCTTGAAGCAAGAGAAGTAAGATGGTGCATTTCTTTTGTCAGATCTTTGCCTCCATACTCGGTCAATGGCATTAGAATTACCTCCAAAAGCGTTTTGAACTTGACCCGAGTTTAATGGTCTTGTCTGCAATGAATTAGTGGAAACGAGAGGATCTTTTCCTAATCCAGCAATCTTAGAGAGATGAGGACATTTCTCCTTTTCATCAACAATCTTGGAAGTAGGAGAGTCAGTATTAATCAATGGTGAAGAGCTCTTACCAGTCAACTCCTTTTGAAACTTATCTCGAATGCAATTAATAGAAGCATAAAGATCCGATGTTAGCGAAGACTTATCAAAGACATTGATAATCACTTGATCTTCATCCACCCTCAAAATAAGCTCTCCTTTAGGAACATCAATTAATGCTCCTAAAGTTGCCAGGAATAGTCTTCCAAAAATAAAAAGAATATCAGTATCCCCGTCCACATCTACAATGAAGAAGTCCATGGGGAAAATGAATTTATCCACCTTAACAAGCACATCTTCAACCACACCTCAAGGATATAAATAGGAACTATCAGCAAGTTGCAATATAGTGAAAGTGGGTTTTGGATCTCCCAAACCTAATTTCTTATAGATAAACAATGGCATCAAGTTGATACTAGCACCCAAATCACACAGTGCTTTTCCTACAAATTATGAGCCAATCTCACAGGGAATGGTGAAACTACCGGGATTCTTGAGCTTTGGTGACAACTTCTTCTTTAAAATAGCACTGCACTCTTCAGTAAGTGCCACGGTGATACTGTCTTCAAACTTCCTCTTTCTAGATAAGAGCTCTTTCATGAACTTAACATATGATGGCATTTGTTCAAGAGTTTCAGCAAAATGAATGTTTATGTGCAATTTCTTAAAGACGTCCAAGAACTTCAAAAACTGTCTATCTTGCTTCTCCTGAGTTTCCTTCTCCAGTCTCTGAGAAAATGGAAGCCTAGCGTACAGTGAGGGATCCAATGGTTTATCCAAATCTGAATCTTTCTTCGTTCTTCATACTCTCGACTGTTCTTCCTTGGCTTTAATAAAGATCTCTTCCTCTAGAGCATTTTTTCTTGATTATAACTTGAAGTAGGTACTTCCTTAGCTTTATCTTCTCTCAGTTGAGCATTAATAACTTTTCCACTCCTCAAAGATATTGTCATACATTGCTCCTTAGAATTGACCACTGTCACTGGGAAAGATGCTTGGAGGTTTCTTAGAGAGTTATTTTACTATTTGCCCCATTTGATTCTCAAGACTTCTGATAGCAGCTTCATGATTCTTGAAATTGGTTCTCGACTCCTCCATGAAAGTTGAAGTCTGTTGCACAAAAATAGAGGTATGTAGAGAAAGTTTATCCATTGTAATCTCAAGATGAGACATCTATTCGGGCTGAGCATTCAATGGAACAACCTGATTCTTCCAAGAGAAATTGAGATGATTCATTCAGCTTGGATTATAAGTATTAGAGTAAGGATTACCTTGTGACCATAAAGGGTTTCCCATATAGTTCACTTGCTCTAGAGTAATAACACCTGAATTCTATGTCTCACATTGACCATTGACATAGTTGCCTCCACAGAAATCGCAAGTCAGGCCTTGGTGATTTACTGAATTTACCTGCAAAGTGTCAACTTGCTTAGTAAGGTTGACAATGTGTTGCATCATAGTTTTGTTCTGTGTAAGTATCGCATCAACAACGCCCAGCTCCAATATTCCCTGTTTGAGTATAGATCTTTCTCTATGAACCTAATACTCATTAGTAGTCATGGTCTCAAACAATTCTTGGGCCTCCTCTGGAGTTTTTGTGTTTATGGACCCACCTGCAGATTCATCGACCATTGCTCTAGTAGAATAACTCAACCCATTGTAAAAGATTTGTACCTGTTGCCAAACCTCGAAAGCATGATGAGGACATTTTCTAAGCAGCTCCTTGAATCTTTCTCATGCTTCATAAAGAGATTCACCTTGGTTTTGAGTGAAGCAAGCAATCTCACTCCTTATCTTCACAAATATCAATGTAGGAAAATATCGAGTGAGAAATTTACTGACTGGATAATCCCAAGTGGATATACTTCCTTAAGGATGGGCTTGTAGTCAGCTCTTGGCTTTATCTCTCAAAGAAAATGAAAAAAGTCGTAATCGTATGACATCTTCACTGGCTCTATTATACTTAATAGTATCACAGAGCTGCAAGAAATTGGTAATGTGCAAATTAGGATCTTCTGCTTGACCTCCCCCAAACTGATTTTATTGCACCAGCTGCAGAATTGTTGATTTAATCTCAAAGTTATTCGCTTGGATGACAGGTCGCACAATATTGGTTGCGACACTTTCAGAAGATGAAGTAGCATAGTCAGCCATAATGCGTCTTCTCTGTGCATTATTAATCTCAACCATCTTTGATTCTTCAATTCTCTTCATTTCCCTGATTGCCTTTCTGATTGCTTTTTCTGTCCTTGTTATCTCTGGATCGAAAATTAATACTTATGATTCCAAAGAACCTTACATAAACAAACAGACAAACACATCAGCGTGAAGTAAAGAAAAGAAAATAAAAATAAATTAAAATAAAAATAAGAATAAAAAATAAGTAACTCAGAAAATCTAAAATTAATAAAAAGAATCAAAATAAAATAGAACTAAATTAAAAGAAATAGAAATCAATTAAGAAAAAAAATTTATCTAAAATTAAAATAAAATAAAATAAAATAAAACAAATTAAAATAAAATTTAAACAACTAAAATTAAAAACAAAGAAAAGTAAATACCTAAATTAGTATTTTTTTAACTACTACTTAATATTAACAATTAATAATCCCCGACAACGGCTCCAAAAACTTGATGTGTAAATCGGCAAGTGCACCGAATCGTAACAAGTAATAAAGTAGTGAAAAGAGTATCGTCCCATAAAGATTATATTGCCAATTACTAATTTCATTAAACTAACACTATTTAAGCTTCACAAAAGATGAAATTTGACAAAAGCAATAATGAAACAATTAAAGAAAAATAATTAAAATAAGCGAAGGTTGAAAACAATGATAAGAAAGTGTTAGGGTTCAAATTTCACTTGAACTCTTTAAATGCACATTCAAATATTAGTTTAACTATTTTCTATTTCAATGATTTATAGTCAATTCTCAAAATTAATTAATACACAATCCATTAGTATATCAATCCTCTTACACTGTTTAGAATTAACTAATCCATTAGTATAACTCCAAATAAAAAGGCATTATCAAGAACGGGAGAATTAAAGAAAATACCATATAACCCACAACGTCTTTTCGTAGCGATTGTAGAAATTATGGTGTTTATCACATGTTCTAGGTTCATGCAAATTTTTTCAAATCATACATTAACCCAAAAGATCATTCCCAAATTGATCAGGTTTAGAAAATCATTAAAAATAGAGATAAATACATAAATCATGAAATAGAAACATAAATTAAACCCATAAAAGAAGTTATATAATCAAAGTTCAAGATCTATCATCTCTCTAACAAAAGAGGTTTAATTACACATGAAAAAAGAAGAATACAAATGGTAGAATATGATAAACTCCATTGTAGAAAAGTAGAAAGGTTGAAGAAAATTCTCAATCTTTAAGTCTAATTGCGCCCACACCACAATAGGATTTGTGCTTCTTGACGGCTGTTGCGTTTTGTCCAAGCGTGTAAGCGTATGTTCAATTTGGCGTAACTTTTGTATTTATAAAGAATTAATGTATCCTGTTACGTGTTCAACGCTCAAACGCTAGGTTTCCAGCACTTAAGCGCTGACCCATTAAAAGGGAATCTCCTGCGTGCGTTGCGCGCTCAAGCGTTGAGCTTTTAAATTGAATTTTCTGCTTCTTTTCTTGCTTATTCTAATATTTATTCTTTCCATATGTAATTATCTATAAAAATACATAAAAACATATAATTAAAACACAATTTAAAATACTAAAAATATAACAAAATTCAAGAACAAATCTAATTAAAAAGATTAAAGAGAATAAAAAACTCAAAATAATGAATCGTAAAAATATAAATTTTTGCAAATTCATCACTATACCCATAAGCACTCTCTTATCAGTAACTAATTTCTCTCTTTTCTATGACTTTGAGGGTTTGTTCTATAGCAGTTGAGAAATGCTTATTGTCTAAATCAGGATTTCATCATTTGTAATTATGACTAGCTAATTCCCCTTCTAGGAGGAATTATCGAGAATAAGGTAAGGGGAATTTGTATTCTTCTTTTCTTTTTGTATGCCATTTTTTTTAGTCAGAGACGTTGCTCTGTTGTGTTGCTTCATGATCATCTCCTACCGCCATAGATTGTAGGAGATCAATTCTTCGTAATCGCCAAGGATAATAAATACATGATTGCATCCTTTGGCCTATTAGGCTATTAGGCATATGGATGTTGTACATTCACGATGAACTTTATTTATGGACCAAGTACATTTCGACACTTCTAGAGTAGGTGGTTGTGCATTTGACGGTGCAGTTCGTGTTGCTTTTGGCTATTGCAATGATTTTTTTTATTTATTCTGCACTTCACCGTCAATGTTTTTTTTTTTATTGAAATGATAAGATATTGTAAAGACTAATAAATTTGGGATTTCTTGCTTTGAATTATTGTGTACAAGTTGTACCTATTTCACTAGTTTAGGGTGTGTTTGGTTCAACTGTAAAAATTTTGATTATTTCAATAATCGATTATTATATAAATTTTTTTTGTTATAATCGATTATAATCGATTTATTTTTATGTTTGGATATATTAATTTAAAAATAATTTTAAATTAATCTATTTCGTTTAATTGATATAAAAAAAATCACTTTTATGCATTAAATTATCAAAATAGGTATAAAATAATTAAAAAATTATTTAATTAAGGATAAAATAATATTTACATATCAAAATATAAAAATAATCTATAAGTTAGAATCATAAGTTTCAATCTTTAAAGATTATAAAAATTAGCTTCAAAAAGCTTTTATTTTACATTAAATTTAAAAAAAAAATGTTCTGATTTCACAAATATAATCAACATTTGTTAAAACAATTTTTTTCTAAAAAAAAACTAATCTAAGTTAAAAAATTTTGAAACAAACATGCACTAACATGGCTGATCAACACATTCCAGTAGTTGTTTACTTTGTTATATTACATTTTTTCTAGATAACTTAGTGAGCTCATTTCATTCTGTTTTATTTTATTTTATGTTATTTTTATTTTAATACTCTTTTCATAAATTTTAGTGTCAATTGTTCTATTTGTAATAATTTTTAAATGTTTAATCTATTCTATTGTATGACTGATGCCTGATTTGAAATACTTGAGACTAATTTTAAAAAGAAAAATGACTGAATAAATGTTTGGCTGACGTCGGCCGAAACTACTTAGATCTTAACTCCGTTTATATAAATCTCTTTGACTTTTGCAAAGTATGTCTAACACAAAGTAAGTTAGTTATGGAATTAAAAGCATTATTGAGTCATATTTATGCTTAGACTTTGTGTGTCTAGTAGGTCTTTTAAGTTCTACCTGCATATAAAGTAGAAGTTACGTTTGGTAAGTAAATTTTGATTATTGGGTGTTGCTCACTAAGTTTGTAAACTCACCCCTACTTCATTTATTTTCCTTTCAGAACCTATCCAGACCACTCATATCCCACATAATTAGTGGTTTCAATAACTCATTGTGAAGTTTGCTTGGAGATAGGTATGTTCCTATCCCACATGTGTTGGGATCATTGTAGTCTTAGGACTATAGACAATGAGCATTAGATAATGTTCAGTACTTTCTTTTTAAGTTATTATTTTATCTTATTGAGATTAGTTAAAATTAAACTCCCTTTTAACTATTGCATGTTTTTATTTATGTTATTATTTTATTTTATTGAGATTAGTTAAAATTAAACTCCCTTTTAACTATTGCATGTTTTTATTTATTTCTTGAATTCCACAACCAAGTTATGTGAACTCTATTTTAAGTTTTGGGAAACCTCTAATTTTAGGGGAAATCTTTTTCAATAATTTTTATTTTCTTTTCTTTCTATATACTTGTTAGTAGTCCGGTTACCTTTCCCTTATAATATATCACTTTAAGTATAAGTCATATTTTATTGGCTGACAAGAAAAAGTCTTCGAGAGTTACTTGTTTAATTTTTTTCTTATATATATATATATATGTATAACCCTTGGCCAGTCGCATCCGGGATGTGACAAAATCATCATAATCTTATTAATTGGAATGCATTTCAGATAACTAAGTAATTAAAATTCTATCATTACCAGCATTGGGAGAGCAACATCAATGTAATATTTTTGAGACAAGTCAATCAAATCTTGCATTGACTGATAATAATATCAAGTAGTTTAGGTTAAATGTTGTGCAATAATTTGGTTCAAATACTGAAAAAATTAGAGATACTTTGTTAGGCCTGTAAGAAATTACCTTGCAATAATTGAATTCTACTAAAGGCAATGGAGCATGTAGAGAAAATTATGGAGATTGACAATTAATTAATTATTGAATGGTAGATTCAATTTTAAATTATATGATTACTAATTAAATTTCATATTATATCTACGTTTAAACATAAATTATTTAATTATTAAATGACATTTATTTTGCCTCTTACGGTTAATTTTAAATATTTTGAACCTATAAAATATGCAAATATTACTTGATAGCCTGACCACAAAATAAGAATTTTTTTTTTTTCAAATTTAATCAAATCAATTAAGCTAGCTAATTGATAAGGTGATTAGGGACACCTTTTAAGAATTAATAGTCGCAATTCAATGAGTGTAGTCAATTAACATTTTTGTTTGACTAGTAACCACATCAAAATCTCAAAATACAAAAGTTTTTAAAATTAATTAAATTTTTTGAATCCTTATAAAAAAGAATGCAACCAAAAGACTACAAGCATGAATTTTTACTTAACAACATGTGACCAACCACCCATCCGTGTCAAGCTCAACTCCTTCACACCATCAGAACCCCAAACAGTCACCACAGGCTCTTGTCACATTTGCACAATGAACCCAAGTCATCGTCGGAGCTAGCATTTGGCGCAACATCGCACACTGCCACCTGTGTTCTAGACCCTTAACCTGAAAATCACCCAACAAGAGCCCATGCACCACTGAATGTGAGATTGGGAAAAAATTACAGGAAACTCTACCATATAAGAAAAAATTGCATGAAACTCAAGACATGGTGAGATCTCGATTAAGTTATGGTGAATAACAAGAAAGCAATGTTGGGAGAAGTAAAATGAAAGAAGATTATGAAACTTAAAAATGGTTGGGGCTACGTTCTTTTGGCATTTTGATTTTTGTAGCATTTTCATTTTGATCTTCAAGCAATGTTAGGAGAAGTAAATCGAATGGAATGGATGAAGTAACTTATTTGGGTGTTTGATTTTATTTTATTTTTTTCATTTTGATGTTAATACATCTTGATTTTTTTAAAAAATTTAATTAGGTGTTTGAGTTTTTTTTTATTTTTATTTTTGTTCTCTATTTTGTATTATGATTTTTTGTAATATGATTATTTGTTTTTTTTACATGTGGATGTTATCACATCATATTACATGTGAAAAAATTTGTCACATTAAATAACATGTGGTAAAAATAATTATTATAGACATCACATGTAAAAAAATTAAAATAATAATTTGATGACTAAAAGATACATGACAAATTTTTAAAATATGTATCTTTTTTTATATTATATTAATTATATTAATACTTAGACATTAATAATCTTTAAATAAAGAACAAATTTACTGATCGTTGGTTGGAATAAAAGTTTTATATTGTATATAAAAAAGAAATACGTCTTTTCATTGAGTTAATAATAGGACTTCTAGCGCAAGGACTCGCATGAACCATTATAACATAGTCACATAATTGTTGTAGAATGCATGATACTATAATATATTTCCAGTCTTAACACTAATTGTTGGTTGGCTGACTACTATACATTAAGATATATAATATACGTGGATGGTAGCAGGTCCATATTATAGAAGTCCAAACATGATTCTCTGGACAATCAATAAGAAATTGAGAAATTACATCTAACTAAGTTTACAATGATTAGAGAAAAAAATACAGAGGTACAAAAATAAATGTATTGGAAAATCTCAGGTTGAAAGGTGTTGGACAACGAGGAAACAAAGCAAGCATAATGTCAAACAGACCCTTTAACATATTATTTAGAAATTATAATCACTCAGAAGATTTCTAGTTTTTAGGCTCCCAGGTCTCGGCAACCAGCAGCCCAATGGCCTTTGCCCAGCACTCTTACTTTACACAACAGACCTTTTTTTTCGTATAAAAAAAAGTCTTTTTTTTTTGTCAACACTCAAAAGTCCATTAATAGCAGCAACAACAACAGACCAAGAGCCCAGCTCAAGCTCAAGTTAGGGCTTCAGAAGAAGCTCAAGCTCTGTTTGAGCGCACACGTCTCTTTATATTGCTCTTGCCATTTTTTTTTATTTTTTTTATTTTGGATTTTTTTTGTTACATTATTTTTTGGATTTTTATTTAATACTTCTGTTGTTTAAAGACATTTAATTTAAAACCTACCAAGTTCATATATATTACTGAACTTGACGTGTCCATTCTGTCACAAGACTAGCAACAGGAGCTTTAAGTTATTACTTATTATCACTATTTAGTATTTATATCTTCAGGTGTGTGTGGTTATCTCTAATTCTCTACCTTAATCCACCCAAGTGGCCACTAAAATTGGAAAAATACTTGGATATTCAGAGAATAATATTCTCAGCAGTTTTGTAACAATCTAAATATAATTAAATAATATTTTATTTTTAGTTTAATGGCGTGTATGGTTATTTCGTGCCACGTATTAAGTCTTTGGGGTAGTACAATACTGCAAGAGTTTACAAGAATTTCTCGTGAAATTGATGATTAATGAAGAACATATAGACCATGCTTTCCCTTGCATTTTAATTGTGTTCCCAGTAATATTGCTTAATTGTTTTTCATTTTTTGTTTTCCATAGTATATTCCCTAGTTTGAATCCTCTCATATAACATGATCATTATATTGAAAAGAGATTGACACAAATTTTATTATGTAAAGATTTAACACGATTAAGCATGAGAGAATCCATATTCATTAGTTACAGAGCCTACTAATTATATTAGAAAAAAATTATATTTTTTTTCTCTAACATAACCATTTCATATTATTTAACATGAAAAAAATCCATATTCGTATATTCACACCATTTAGGTATAAGATTAATCTATTTAAACATAGAATAATACGGTTAGATCCTGCTTACAAGTAGCATACTGATGACTGGAACTGTGGGTCAATTGTATCAATTTGTATCGCTACAAAATGGAGCTGAAAAAAAAAATTAACACATTTAATTAAAAATTTACTCTTTCCGGGTTGGCTTGCTTGCATGCGGGCCTTAGACAAAACTGGCCGGGTCTACTACTATCGGCCTAAAACGTGTAAAATCCCGGGACTACTACAATATGTATGCAATGCAATGGTGGATGCCCGCCAATTTTGCAGTTAAAAAAAATTAGATTCATCAAAGTTGTTGACACAAAAAAGTCATAAGAGAGTGTACATGATACTTAAATTATCTATGAATCGGTCAAAAGATATTAATTTAATAAATTTGATTTATTGTATCAATTGTATAGAGTATTACTCTTTTATAGTAACACGGCTTTGCCACAGAATAAATTACACCAACTTTTGGACTCTAGAGTATGCAAAACCTATACCCATTTTCTAGTTTAATAATTTTCATTTTTACATATAATAAACAACCACTAATGCATCAAGGAGTATGTATGTTTGAAAAAATTATATAAGTAATTACGTAATGAAATTTTAAAATGAAAAAAGTCAATGTAATTTATAAAATTGAAATGATATAAAATAAAATAGTCATACATTGACGCAATAGCAAAGGCTGAACCTTGAACATTCATACCTTGCAGGTGACGTTGCCCATGACAACTCATTTAAATAAACCTAAACTTAGGATCTTCCATTACCAAATGGCAAACAAGTCCTTTAATATAGCCACCATTCCTCAATATCAAAATAGGGATCAAACATAGAAACGCCTGAGCTCTATATTGGTTATTCACTATAAAATAATACAAAATAAGAGTTTTAAACCAAACGGGCTCCACAGAAAATTGCAAAAAAATACTCAAGCAGAACTCGAGCGCACAAGCACCCGAGCTTTCTGCAGCAAATCCCATCAAAATATATAAGGAAATATAAGCAGTCATCAATAAAGCTCCTATTAACTAAGAGCTCAAATGGTCAATAACTAAAATACAATCACAAAAACACACAGATCAGGCTCCATCAACTAAGACAAATAGCGACTTGTCTCCCAGCCGTTCCCGCCCCTGAAATGAGCCAAGAGAAAGGAAAATAGTTTATAGCAATGAATTTTCAGCCTCAACCCTCAAGATTTGGTATTCAAAGTAGTCATGTAATGCACTTGGAAGAATACGCTATAGCGAATGTCATATAATGGCCTTGACACTTTTCAAAGTAGTCAAGCCAAGGTAACAACACTTGAGATCCCTTACTTTGGTATTCTAGTTACAATTTACAAGCATATTTATTTCAGTACTGTCCAGAACAAAAGAATGCGGAAGTTATGGCCTTCCTTCAAAAAACTACATGGATACACATGAAGAAAAATAAGTGCAACACTTCAAGGGTAAGAAGCTCTAACAAACCATAAAGGCAATAACCAGAGTCCAGCATATAAGAAATGTCTCATATGTGTATAAGACTTCTTAAAGAAGCTAATGAAAGGATTCTTGCAAAAGCTAATGAAAGGCTTCTTGAAGAAGCTAATTGAATGCTTATTGAAGAAACTAAAGAAAGACTTCTTTGGCAAATTATGTGATTTAATAAATAAGTAAAGGGCTAAATAGTAATTAGTTGATAATAGTTGGGAAGAAGTTTCTCAACCTCTATAAATGCTTGATGGGAGCATTTTGCTAATGTATGGAGAAAAAGAAATAGAAACCTGTACTCTCTCCCTCTCGTATAGTTTACGTTTATGTTTACCATCAAGAAAGAAAGAACGTAGAGAAGAGAAGGAGAAGAGAGAGAAAAGAGTTTCTACCTTCATCAAATTTGCATATTGAAGTACTAATTCTCATCATGGATAAAAGTTAGTACATCTTATTTAATGATATGAATATGTGAAAATTATGGATTTTCAAGATCCTTGTTATGTAGAAATTATATTAACACGTGGTATCAGAGCATGTGTTTAAGAATTCATAATTTTCCATTGATGATGATGTTCTTAGGAACTCATAATTTTCCATTGATGATGTTTGGTTTTTGATCCATGAATATTGCTTATGAAATTCTCATGTTTTCCGTTGCGTAAGTATAACTGATGAATCTGAAAGCTTCAAATTTCTTTTGATGATAGCTATGCCTTTATTGTATATATAAAATTAATAAAGTGTGTATATAAGTTAAAAAGCTATGAAGCCTTAAATGATTTTATTGTCAGGAAGTGTTGACTTTAATGACAATCTTTAATGGCTTTAATGACTTTATTGTCATGTAGAAAACCTAACGTAGCAATCCTTATATGCTTTAATGGTTTTGGTGCTTTTGTCTTATATGTCAAGTTTGTGGCTTTTATGACTTTTACCAAAACGTACGATGGAAGAATGCATTATTGTGTTCAATAAAGAGAATGTGGAATTTTATTTCCTCTGATGTTTATGAAGTGTCTACATTTTAGAATTAAATGTATGATACATTTGTTAATCACCAAAGTGATCAAATATTTAATTTAATTCTAAATTGTATGATAGTTTTATCTCAATTACTTATATAAAATGGATGTCGTGAATGACATAATATTTATTAGTGTATGAGTAAATTAAGGTTCATTATTATAAGACAGTTAAGGATTACCCAAAGGTTGATTGTTTGTTCTTATAATTAATGAACATGAATGTTGGTAGTGTAAGTGCACTATTAGTTTTATTTATATATCTAAAGATAATAAATATTTCTAATTAGCGTATATGTCATTGCCAAATTATGTAATTTTTATTAGCATCATTATGTTGAATTTGTATATTGATGGATTGCCCAAAGGTGAACATCAACATACATTGTATGAAGTGTTTTCTGAATCTGTGTAGCATGTTAGTATGTAACTCAAAGCATTAATGTTTTAAATCTCTATTACTTGCAGTATCTGTTGCTTTACATTCGCATCTCTCATCCGTACTCCAGAATGGAATGAGCAAATCCAATTTTACCTTGGGGTAATGGATTTGGATTTAGCTCTTAAGTAGAGAAACCAGATGTTATTCTTGTTTTGATCGATGAAGAGAAGGTCCATTATAAAAGCCGGGAAAGGTCAAATAGATTAGTCGATGTATATGCGGATGAGTATAGTAGAATATTAAGTGTCGAAACTCGCTAAAGAAATGATGAAGTTTGTGGAAAAGCACTCCCCAACCTGGCTTGATAAGTCTCTTCTTTGGGACATGATGTACATTGACCACCATAAAATTTGATGGTTCTTATACTATGCATGAGCACGTCATTGAGATGACAAATATTGCAGCAAGACTTAAGTCATTGGGAATGAATGTGGATGAAAATTTCCTTGTGCAGTTCATCTTGAACTCATTACCGTCTGAGTATGGTCTTTTCCAAATGAACTATAACACCATGAAAGACAAATGGAATGTGCATGAATTGCACAATATGCTAGTTCAGGAAGAAACCAGACTCAAGAATCAAGGAAGTCATTCCATCAATTATGTTAACCATCAAGGAGCTGAAAAGAAAGCTAGTAGGAAACATGACAAGAAAGGAAAAGGACTCCTAAAGATCAATAAGGTTTCTTCTTCTCAAATCCACAAAAAGGAATCGAATGAAAACAGATGTTATTTCTGCAAAAAAACTAGGCATTTCCAAAAGGATTGTCCAAGACATAACACTTAGTTCGAAAAGAAAGGTAAGCCTAGTGCTTATGTATGTTTCGAATCAAATTTGGCTGAAGTTCCTTATAATACTTGGTGGATTGATTCTGGTTGTACAACTCAAACCACAAGACCAAATGAAAAGTTTGTCTTTATAGGCAATAGAATGAGAGCTCCAGTGGAAGCTGTCGGGACGTATCATTTAATCCTCGACACTGGACATCATTTGGATTTATATGAATCTCTTTATGTACCTAATATATCTAGGAATTTAGTTTCATTATCCAAACTTGATAAAGCTGGATACTCTTTTAAATTTGGTAGTGGTAGTTTCAGTTTATATAAACATAACTACATGATTAGTAATGGTATGTTATGTGATGGATTATATAAGTTAAATCTTGATAATCTTTATGCTGAAACACTCTTAACCTTGCATCATAATGTTGGTACTAAACGTGGTTTAGTTAATGAACGCTTTGCTTACTTGTGGCATAAACGTTTGGGACATATTTCCAAGGAAAAAAAGGAAAGATTAGTAAAGAATGAAATCCTTCCGGATTTAGATTTTACAGATCTGAATGTATGTGTGGATTGTATTAAAGGTAAAAAAACAAAACACACAAAGAAAGGAGCCACGAGTAGTACTCAGCTTCTTGAAATTATACACACCGATATTTGTGGACCTTTTCATGTTAATTCTTTCAATAAAAAAAGATACTTTATCACATTCATTGATGATTATTCACGTTATGGTTATGTCTATTTGCTGCATGAGAGATCTCAGGCTGTAAATGCCTTAGAGATTTATATTGATGAGGTAGAAAGACTATTAGACAGAAAAGTGAAAATTGTCAGGTCTGATAAATGTGATGAGTATTATGAAAGATATGATGAAAGTGGACAACGTCCAGGTCCATTCGCTAAATTCCTTGAAAAACGTGGCGTGTGTGCTCAATATACAATGTCAGGTACACCACAGTAAAATGGTGTATCAGAAAGACGAAATAGAACCTTACTAGATATGGTTAGAAGCATGTTAAGTAATTCTTCTTTACTCATTTCATTGTGGACTTATGCTCTAAAGACTGTCATGTATTTGTTGAATAGACTTCCTAATTAAGCAGTTCCAAAGACTCCTTTTGAGTTGTGGACTGGAAGGAAATCTAGTCTAAGGCACCTGCATGTTTAGGGTTGTCAGGCAGAAATTAGATATTACAATCCACAAGAAAAGAAACTGGATGCAAGAACAATCAGTGGTTATTTCATTGGTTATCCAGAAAAGTCAAAAGGGTATAGATTTTATTGTCCTAACCATACTACAAGGATTATTGAAACTGGGAATGCTAGGTTCATTGAGAATGGTGAAATTAGTGGGAGTGAAACACCACGTAAGGTGAAGATTTAAGAATTGAGAGTGCAAGTTCCTTTGACTTGTGTCTCTAATAAAATTGTTGTTCCTCAAGTTGTTGAACCGATTAAAATAATGAAGAACAACAAATCAATGATCCTATTACTCACAATGAAGTTGTAGTAAATGAGCCTAAAGTAGAAGAACCACAACAAATAGCATTAAGAAGATCTTAAAGAGAAAGGAGATCGGCTATTTCTGATGATTATGTGGTATATTTACAAGAGTCAAAAGTTGACTTAGGAATAGAGAATAACCCAGTTACGTTTTCACAAGCCATGAATAATGATAATGTTGATAAATGGTTAGATGCCATGAAAAATGAGTTAAAATCTATGGAACAGAATGAGGTTTGGGACCTTGTTGAGTTACCAGAAGGTTGTAAACGAGTTGGTTACAAGTGGGTCTTTAAGAGCAACCATGACTCTAATGGTAATTTAGAACGTTACAAGGCCAGACTAGTTGCACAAGGGTTTACTCAGAAAGATGGCATTGACTATAAGGAGACCTTTTCACCGGTTTCTAAGAAAGATTCTCTCAGAATTATCATGGCATCGGTGGCTCATTATGATCTAGAATTACACCAAATGGATGTGAAAACTATCTTTCTAAATGAGAATTTGGATGAAGAGGTTTATATGGACCAACCAATGGGATTCATAGAAGGAAAAGAACACATGGTGTGTAAACTTAAGAAGTCAATATACGGACTTAAACAAGCTTCCCAACAATGGTATCTCAAGTTCAATGATACTATTGTATCCTTTAGATTTAAGGAAAACACTGTTGATCGGTGTATATATCTGAAGGTCAGTGGGAGTAAATTTATCTTTTTGGTTCTATATGTTGATGACATCTTGCTTGCAACTAATGATCTTGGTCTATTAAGTGAGACGAAGAATTTTCTCTCTAATAACTTTAAAATGAAAGATATGGGTGAGGCAACCTATGTGATTGGGATAGAGATATTCCGTGATAAATCACAAGGATTGCTGGGTTTGTCTCAAAAAGCATATATAAATAAAGTGTTAGAGAGATTCAGAATGGAAAAGTGCTCAGCATCTCCGGTTCCAATTCAGAAAGGAGACAAATTTAGTCTCATGCAATGTCCAAAGAATGATATGGAATGGAAATAGATGGAAGCAATTCTGTATGCATCTGTTGTTGGGAGTTTAATGTATGCTCAAACTTGTAACCGACCAGATATTAGCTTTGCAATTAGAATGTTGGGAAGATACCAAAGTAATCCTGGTTTAGATCATTGGAAAACTGCAAAGAAAGTTTTGAGATATCTGCAAGGAACGAAAGATCACATGCTTACTTATAGGAGGTCTGATCATCTTGAAGTGATCGAATATTCAGATTCAGATTTTGTTGGTTGTGTGGATACAAGAAAATCTACTTTTGTTTATCTGTATCTTTTAGCTGGAGGAACTATCTCATAGAAAAGTGCGAAGCAGTCTGTCATTGTTGCATCCATTATGGAAGCTGAATTTGTGAATTTGTGGCATGCTTTGAGGTCATGGTTCAGGCTAAATGGCTACGAAATTTTATTTCAAAGCTTGGAGTAGTCGATAGTATTGCCAGGCCGCTGAAAATTTACTGTGATAATTCCGCAGCTGTCTTCTTTTCTAAAAACGACAAGTATTCCAAAGGTGCTAAACATATGGAATTGAAATACTTCGCCGTTAAAGAAGAAGTTCAGAAACATAGAGTGTCAATAGAGCATATTAGCACTGATCTTATGATTGCTGATCCTTTAACAAAAGGATTACCGCCCAAAACATTTACTGGTCATGTTAAAAGTATGGGCATTATGTTTACTAGTGAAAGATGAACATTATCGTTTTATTTTAATGTATATTTGACACTCTGAGCTCATTAATGTATAAGTTTCTGAATTTTCCTGTTTTCAAACTTATGTGTACATGTATGAATGATAATATTGAAAACAGGATTTGTCTTTGATAAAGACATTATTGTTTGACATATTATGTACTTCCCATTAAAGTGTCATGTTAGGAAGAAGGCTAATATAGTAGTACATGGAAAGAACAATGTCGATTTAATGATATATAACCGCCGTGACTCTTATTAGTTCTTATTCTTAATTATGACTTATGATGCAACCAATGTATGAAACTTCTAGCCTTGTTTATGCGCATTATGATTGATATTTTATTAAATCATGAAATGATACTTTGTCATATAAGCCAAGTGGGAGAATGTAAGAAATGTCTTATATGTGTATAAGACTTCTTAAAGAAGCTAATAGAAGACTTCTTGAAGAAGCTAATGGAATGCTTCTTGAAGAAGCTAATGAAATGCTTATTGAAGAAGCTAAAAAAAGACTTCTTTGGCAAATTATGTGATTTAATAAATAAGTAAAGGGCTAAATGGTAATTAGTTGATAATAGTTGGGAAGAGGTTTCTCAACCTCTATAAATGCTGGATGCGAGCATTTTGCTAATGTATGGAGAAAAAGAAATAGAAACTTGTCCTCTCTCCCTCCCGTATAGTTTACGATTTATGTTTACCATCAAGAAAGAAAGAACGTAGAGAAGAGAAGGAGAAGAGAGAGAAAGAAGTTTCTACCTTCATCAAATATGCATATTGAAGTACCAATTCTCATCATGAATAAATATTAGTACATCTTATTTAATGATATGAATATGTGAAAATTATGGATTCTCAAGATTCTTGTTATGTAGAAATTATATTAACACAGCAGAGAGGATGTCCAAGTGGTGATATAACTTTCTATTAGACTCCAGCTAGATTTGCACTTGTACGAATTTTCTAATCAAACATGTTAGATCAAGGCAGGAGAGCACCAATCACTCCCACTACTGATGACCACCAAACTCCAAACAATTTCTGTCTTTGTTGCTTTTTTCACCACAGATTTAAGGAAGGCAAGGGCCTAGTAAGACATTCTTGGGTAGAGATGATGCATATTCAGTTTGGGCAGTAGACTAATAAAATCTAGTTGGTTTGACAAATCCTATTTGGTGGTACCCAAATTTGAAAATGTCAAACCAAGTCATTCTCTATTGACTCCGTGCACACATTACTTTGTACACCGTGTCTATGAAATAATTTTTGAGACTAATGTCTCTCAAAAACAAAAAAACAAAATTTTCAAAGATATAATGCAATTTTTACCATCATTTTTTAATTATGCTATTTTGCTAGAGTTCCTAATATGGAAATTACAAAGATAATTGCCTTCCAGATTCCAGTGTTTTTTTTTTTGGTTGTGAAAACTATCTGATGTGTAAGAAATAAATTAAGCCAAACAATTAGCTAAGGTAAGGGTAAATATATGTGTAAGGCTATACCTTTAACTCCGGCAATTCAATCACACAAGCACACTCAACAACATGCACCCCAACACGTTCTGCAACAAACAAAGTAACAATCAGAACAACTAAGAATGTATTGAAATGCTAAAGTTAAGCATTAAACATAATAACATATAAATCATGCTACCAAGTAAAAAAGTCAACTTGAATACTTGAATATAGAAATGAATTTGAGAAGTATGTTCTGTGTATTACATTTCAACAGATATCTATATATACACCTAAACATAAACAACATCTAACACATACAGCTAGACCCACTACACACACAGCTCACCCACTACTAACACAGCTAATATCAACAATAATATAATCTAACAATAATCAACACTCCCCCTCAAGCTGGAGCATATATGTCTGATGCAACTAGCTTGTTACATATGTACGCTATCCTAGGATCTCGTAAGGACTTAGTTATTATGTCTGCTAGTTGATCTTCAGTACCCACAAAAGAAGTCTTAATGATGCCTGAGAGGATCTTTTCTCTGATGAAGTGACAATCAACTTCAATATGTTTAGTCATTTCATGAAAGATTGGATTCGAAGAGAGATACAAGGCTGATTGGTTATCACAAGCAAGTTCCATAGGACCTATCTCACAAAACTTCAACTCTTGGAGCAAATACTTTAGCCACAAGAGTTCGCAAGTAGTATTAGCCATAGCACGATACTCTGCTTCTGTACTTGATCTTGCAACAACAGATTACTTCTTGTTTTTCCATGAAATCAAGTTACCTCCAATAAGTACACAGTAGCCTGAGGTGGACCTCCTATCACTAGCATCACCTACCCGATCTGCATCTGTACATCCAATGATATTAGTATGACCCCTGTCCATATAAAAAAGTCCTTTACCAGGTGATCCCTTTATGTATCTTAGGATCCGAACAACTGCATTCCAATGACTGTCACATTGTGAGTTGAGAAACTGACTCACAACACTGACAGGAAAAGTGAGGTCTGGTCGAGTCACGGTGAGATAATTTAACTTCCCAACTAATCTTTTATATCTGCCTGGGTCAGGATAGGGCTCTCCCTGATTAGGTAGAAGTTTCACATTTGGGTCCATAGGAATATCAACAGGTTTACAATCAAGCATCCCTGTTTCTTTCAGAATATCAAGGGCATATTTCCTTTGAGAAATAGCAACACTTGTTCTTGATTGGGCTACTTCAATCCCAAGAAAGTATCGCAATCGGCCAAGATCTCTAGTTTTAAAATGTTTAAACAGGTGTTGCTTCAATTTCTTAATGCCTTCTTGATCATCACCTGTAATGACAATATCATCCACATACACCACAAGATAAATAAGTTTATTCAATGGTGAGCATTTAAAGAATACAGAATGGTCCGCCTCGCAATGAATCATGCCAAACTGCTGAATGACTTTACTAAACTTCCTAAACCAAGCGCGAGGTGATTGTTTCAAGCCATATAAGGACTTTTGTAGCCTGCAAACAAGACCTGACTCCCCCTGAGCAACAAACCCAGGTGGTTGCTCCATATAGATCTCCTCCAGATCACCATGTAAGAAAGCATTTTTAATATCCAGTTAATACAAGGGCCAGCGTCTCATGGCAGCCATAGACAAGAACAGACGAACATACGCCATCTTAGCAAGAGGAGAAAAGGTATCACTGTAATCCAGACCATATATCTGAGTGTATCCCTTTGCTACCAGTCGAGCTTTCAATCGGTCCACCTGCCCAACAGGGCCAATTTTAACAATAAAAATCCAGCGACAACCAACTGTAGATTTTCCAAGAGGACGTGGAACAAGAGTCCATGTAGTATTAGATTCCAAAGCAGTCATCTCATCAATCATTGCCTGTCGCCACCCTGGATGGGATAGTGCTTCCTGAACATTCTTAGGAATGGTAACAGATGACAAAGAAGACACAAAAACATAATGGGAAGGTGATAATCGATGATAACTCAGGAAATCGTAAATCGGATGGGGATTGAGAGTAGAGCGTTTACCTTTACAGAGTGCAATAGGTAGGTCAGCGGAAGTGTCAGGTGGGACTGCAGTGGGAGAAGTGATTGGAGCGGGAACTGAATCAAGTGAATCAATAGGAGGTGTGATCTCAAGAATTGCAGGATTCCGGCGCTCATAAGTAATACCAAATCGACGCAACGGACAGTCATCCTATGACTGTGGAGCTGGAGGTTGAGAGACAGGTGTTGTAATAAAAGGAATAGGTAGTACTTGAGATGGAGTAGAGTTGGATGTAACTGATGTGACAAAAAAAAGGGTATCATCAAAGAATGTAACATCTGCAGATACATAAAAGCGATGTGTAGAGGGAGAATAACATCGATATCCCTTCTGAACTCGAGAATACCCAAGAAAGATACATTTAACAGCCCGAGCAGACAATTTATCACGGCCAGGAGAGAGATCATGAACAAAACAAGTGGAACCAAACACACGAAGGGGAACAGTATGAAGAAGATCTTTAGAAAATAAAAGAGAGTGAGGAATTTTATTACCCAAAACAAAAGATGGCATTCGATTTACCAGATAACAAGCTGTAAGGACAGCATCACCCCAAAACTTCAAGGGTGCATTAGCATTGATTAAGAGAGTCCGAGCTGTATCAACAAGATGACGATGTTTGCGTTCAGCCACACCATTTTATTGTGGTGTGTGAGGACAACTGGACTGATGTATGATGCCATGAGAACTCAGAAAGGATTTAAAAGACGCAGAAAAATATTCTTTTGCATTATCATTGCGCAAAACATGAATTGTTTTTCCAAATTGATTCTTTATTTCAGAACAAAAGGTTTGTAAAACATCAAATAACTCAGAACGATCTGTCATTAAAAACAACCAAGTACATCTTGAAAAATCATCAATGAAAGTAACATAATACCTATATCCTGAAACAGAAGGAACACGACTGGAACCCCAAACATCAGAATGAA
Source organism: Ormosia emarginata (assembly GCA_029884605.1). Classification (NCBI taxonomy): domain Eukaryota; kingdom Viridiplantae; phylum Streptophyta; class Magnoliopsida; order Fabales; family Fabaceae; genus Ormosia; species Ormosia emarginata. The sequence goes on from JAQQTP010000082.1 coordinate 72,152,074, forward strand.
CAAGATCAAAGGGAGACATAGTTCGATTATGGATACTACTTGGAAAAGAGACTCTAACATGTTTTCCAAGTTGACACGACTCACAGTTCAAGGTCTTCAAATGTGAAAGATGAGGGACCATCTTTTTGAACTTGTCCAAACTTGGATGACCCAGACGACAATGTAGGAGATCGGTAGATTCTGAAACAGCACATATGGTCAAAGAGGAAGGTTGAAGATAGTAGAGACCTCGTGATTCAAATCCAGCTCCAATCGTCTGTCCCGTACTCCGGTCATGTATAAGGAAGGAATCAGAATTAAAGGTTATGAAACAATTTAAAGAGTGCGAGTAAGTTGGCTTGGAACAACCAGGTACAAATAAGACTGAATTTAAAGGTAAGGATGGAAGAGGTGAGGCTTGACCGATACCAGTGGCCTGTACCATAGACCCATCGGCAAGAGTAATATGGTGGGATGTTTTAGGAAATGACAATTTAGAGAAAAGAGAAGGATTACCAGCCAAGTGATCAGAAGCACCAGAGTCTAAAATCCAGAATCCAACAGATGCAGATTGAGAGAGACAAACTGTAGAATTACCGGTGTGAGCAACGATGGCCGAAGAAGAAGAAGAAGCCTGTTGAGTGGCTTTAAACTGAAGGTACTCCTTATACTCATTGGCAGAAAGTAGATGATCTTTTTCGGACTCGATCTTGTGCTCAACAGCTGGTTCAAGAGACTGAGCTACATTGGCAGTCTTATTCGGGAATCCATGTAGGGAATAGCACCGATCTTGAGTGTGTCCATCTTGTTTACAGTAAGAACAGTGAAGATTACCTCTACCACCCCTGCCACGACCACCACCTCTACGACCACGACTTCGGCCTCCTCGGTCAGTTGAGTTTGAGACAAAAACTGAAGACTCGGATGCTGTTTGAGAATCATCGCCAAAGGAAGCTGTTGGAGAAGGTACTCGAAGCAAACGATCAATGAGTTCCTCCACCGTAGGAATATTAGGATTGGTCAGAGTCTGATTCCAAACAGATTCATAGTCTTTGTGGAGATCATAAAGAACAAATACCATAAGCATGTTATCAAGCTTATCCGACATCTTTTGTGCATTATCATTAACCGGTATCAATTTAATCTCCTCACAAATGGATTGAGCTTTATTCAGATAGGAGGGCAAGTCAAGATCAGTCATCCGCATTGTTGCCAAACTATGAATCGTCTCATATAGCCGTTGTATATCATTAGCATAAACAGTTTTAGCCTTCTTCCAAATTTCACAACATGTCTTGTAAGGACAAAAATGCACCATTAATCTTGGTTCAATAGACTGCCATAACAACGATACAAGCTGATAATCTGCTTGTTGCCACCTATCCTTCTCAGATGCAGCAATGTCAGCAGCCTTGTTAGTAAGATGGTTAGATAATCCTTGACCCAGAAACCATACCTCTACAGCATTACGCCAATTCACATAATTCTTACCATTCAACTTCTCATAAGTAATGGTGGGGGACCCAGAAAATGCATAAGAAATTAAGTTTTTCTTCTCTGCCATGGAAGAAGTTCAGAAGAAAAAGAAAATGGCAAAATGTACTAGGAACAAAAAAGGAAGGCTCACAGGATACAAAGAGGAGCAGCACTACTGTCCGACCCACAAACCAAACAGGGGCAGAATGGAACCGGGAGGAGACGGCGACCACGGCGTGGAGGCTGGGAGGGTGGCGCATGGACCACACATGCTGGAAAGTGGTGCTACTGACAACGGCGCGTGAGAGCGCGTGATGGCAGTGCTGGCAGCAGCGCTTGGACAGACGGCCGGTCGGCCGTGTCTGAAGTGAATCCTGGTGTCACTTTGGGCACCAGACAACTACAACAATGGGCAGCGCTTGACAGCAGCTGAGACCCGTAAAACAGAGGACCAGAAACGAATTTGACACTGAAAAACAGAGTACCTGGATCGAACAAGTTACTCTCGGATACCAACTTGAATACTTGAATATAGAAATGAATTTGAGAAGTATGTTCTGTATTACATTTCAACAGATATCTATATATACACCTAAACATAACCAGCATCTAACACATACAGCTAGACCCACTACACACACAGCTCACCCACAATTAACACAGCAAATATCAACAATAATATAATCTAACAATAATCAATAAGTCACTTGTTGAAAACACAGTTATAGTGGTAGATTTTGAAAACACAGTTATAGTGGTAGATCAAAAGGGTACTACCAGGTTCATTACCCAGAAGCAAGGTTTCCTATTGTCTCCATACTACATCATACATCCATTATTTGCCTGAATGTATAAACAAATAGAAAGACAAAAGAAAATCAAGAAGGCTGTGGAACACTGATAAGATGATCTCTTTTGTGGTTCATTAGGGCCTAAGCCCAATATTTGCTCATTTTCACAACTTCTGCAGACTTTTTTAATCCATAAACAAAACTACAAATTCTCTTTCTAATATAAGATACAACAAACCCTTCTTCCTACAGCACTTATCTTAAAGGAGATAGACACCATCATACGAAACCAAAAAGGGAAGTGGGGTATCTAGGTTGGGACCCACTTATGCATTGCCTTAAAATGGCATAGAAATAATTTTCCCCACATTCATGTTAGTGGGTTTTTCTTTCCTGGTAAAACATTCATGTTGACAACTTTACCTAGTAGCTTAATTGCAGCACATAACGTTCCCCCAGTGGCAATAAGATCATCTATGACTAAGGCTCGTTCTCCAGGTTGTACAGCCCCTACATGCATCTCCATTTTGTCAGTTCCATACTCCAAAGAATATTCTTCTGAGATAACCTCCCCTGAAACGATAATCGAAACACAAGCATTCAAACAAATCAAAGATGATCTTCCCCATCATAGAAACCTCGAGCTTTCAGAAACTGAAAATTAGCACAGTGAAGCAGTACAGAACTTATAATTAGAAGACCATATACAATACAGAGATTCGAAGACCTCAAACCATAATTATCTGCCAAGTAGGAATTTATGATAAGTTTATATGCAATTCTTTCAAAAGAAAGGTGGAAAACTTATACCTGGCAATTTATTGGGTTTCCTCATGGGGACAAATTTTGCTCCAATAGCTAATGCTATGGGCGGGCCAAATATAAAGCCTCTTGCTTCGATGCCTGCATCATGTCATAAATAAAGCTATCAGACACAAATTCGTAACTCATTTTGAGCAGATTCAAAAACAACAAAAATAAAAGAAAATGAACTATCTAAAATTCTAATGACTCAATTGTTGATTGGTAACTAATTTTGCTTCTACTATCTTCTGATGTTGGCAACCCAGTTTGTGTGGAACTGAGTCATTGACACGAACGAATTACTCAAAGTAATTCTTAGTTGAACAGGTGCCTGAATTTTTGTCGTTCAATAGATCATTCCACTAAGCATGATCAACATTGTATTTTAAACCCATCAAGAGAAAGAAGCAATTATGACTTGTGCCCATAGGCAAGGAAACAATGCCGCCACTAATCACAAATTGCAGATTAGAAATTGTTAATTGAAAAAAAGAGGAAGGGCATTCATTCTCATAATATCAAAAGTTTTACATAACATTGACACTCTTCTTCACCTTCTACTTAAATCACATGCACACCCACTACACCCAATTTTTCAATAAAAAGTTACCCCCAAGAGGAAAAAGGACATGGCAGTGAAGGTGTACGTAGATAAAAGATAGTGAGTTGATACATATACATTTAAGTCTTCTTTAGATAAATCACCAATCTTCATAAATGACAGAAAATAAAATTTTCCTTGACCTGATGGTGGGGTTTAGGACAAAGGTAGAAACAGAAACAGAAACAGAAACAGAAAAAGGAAAACATATTTATTTGATGAAAACTGTGCAGTAGAAGCTATCATAATTCATAAAGACCAACTAAACATGAAATTGTGGATACAGATAAGGGAGTCTGGGAGAGTACCTGCCACAACAGAAATATTTTGATCTCTGTACCTCTCAACAAACAAGTCAATGGTATCTTTGAAAGCCTTTGTATCAAGAAGCAACGTGGTTATATCTTGAAACATAATACCTGCCAAAAAAAAAAAAAAACAATGCAGCATAACCATATCATATCATATAACCAAAAAAAGTTTATATCTTCTAGCCTAAAACTCATAATCCCAGAACGCTAAAATGCAGCATCATACTTCATAACCATTAAGTAAATCAGAAAACAAGAGAGTATTAACCTGGCTTGGGAAAGTTGGGGATGACTCGGATTGCAGAGGATATTCTAGCTAAACGCGGGTCTTGAGGATCGTTGGAGGCCATTTCTTCTGCAATTTGGGACGAGTGACTGGCTGCTCAACCACAGTCAATCAGAGAGAAACAGGGTCAGAAACTCAGAACGGAGCCTTACGTTCCAAGTTTCTCTTTTTTGAGAAAGAGAAGAATACTTGCGATTGAAGATTATAGAGAGCAAAATTAATTTTAAAATTGTGGAATTTGGGAGTGGGAGAGATGGGAAATTACATTTACCAGTGGAGCGCAGAGTGGTAGTGGTAAGGGCAGGTCGACAATTTTGTAAGCGAATCGAGGGTGAAACTGAGAGTGAGAGCGAAGATGTTGAATTTGCGATCTTTCGGGAGAGTTGTACTGGTACTGTTACTGGTGGGAATCTGAGACCACAACCAGACAGAAGAGTGGCAGCGCCAGCAGACCCAATCAACGAATTGGAGGAGCACACACTAGAACCTGATTGCATTCTCTTGCTTAAGTTGTGAACTTATGATATGACTTTACCTTGTGAGTCACATTTTCATCATAAATAAAATAAAAATGCTTTTGAATAAAAATAACCAAAAGAAGAAAAAAAAAAAAGGATCTTTTGCAAGTTGCAATGATGGTGTACCAATCTAGGTAGCTCTTGAATTCTCCTTTTACATTATTTCAACTGGAATACAAATCAACTACGTAATAATGAAGGGTTTTAAATAAAATAAAATGAACGGTTTTTTCCTCCATTGAAGAGAAATTGTCTAGGGAAGGGCATTTTGGTCCAACCGTCGGTCTGCGACTCTCCTTCGTGGTTCATGCCTTTATCCGTTTACTTTCGTTCTCTCTCCAATCTGCCTGTTGTTTGGGTTGGTGAGATCCATGCTAAATGGAGTTTGGCAAAGACATTGGCAGAGATTCTTAAAGCTAGCGGGTGTATAAGGACTACTTAGGACGAATTTGGCTTCACTCGAATTTGATTTCACCCGAATTTAGCTTAATATTTTAATTAAAATATTTTTTTACTCAAATTAATTTGCTCATAATTTAATAATAATCGAGTCTAAATCGGATCAATTTAACATATAGATATAATATATAAATTTAAATATTATATATAATTAAATTATTATAGAAGTAAAAAATTAAAATTAAAATATATTTTGTAATATATATTTTAAAATAAATAATATTAATATAAATATATATTATAATGTTATAAAAAAATTATTAATTTAAGTAAGGTTGAACACAGATCGAGTTGGATCGAATTTAAGAAAAAATAATATCCAAAACCAATCAATGAAGTTCAAGTTAGATTTGGTTGGTTTCTTGAAATTTGTATGAGTAACTCGAACCGAATTAACCCGACTTATAGATGAATTGGATCAAGTTGTTTTATTTTAAAAAGATTAACCAAAATATGTCATAAATCATAATATTAATATTCATTCTCCAACATTAACACCATCCCTCATAACCTGAACTAGAACCACCACCCTCAGCTGTCGTCCTATGCTGAAGATCAATTATCTAAGTCGCACCCAAGGACCACGTTCTCTTAGAATCTCCAAATCGCGAGCCACCATGTCATGTCAGAGTCGTCCTCCTCCATCGCTCCCCTCCATCAGCGCCGAGCCACTAACGCAGAGCCACTGACCACAATCTCATAGATCTGGTCAGTTGTCGTACACAACTACACCAGACGCCCCAAGTCGTCATATTTCCGCCACCAGCGTTACCCATTTGATACCTCACCAAGCCAGCATCGTCATCGGCGAAGGATTTCCAATTTGGGAATTTGCAGAAAGTTAGAAGAAATGAGGATAAGAGGATCGCTTGGACTCATTAAAGAAAGAAACAAAGGTAAATTAGTGTGTATATACCCAAAACAACATCATTTTATTGAGGTAGTCGGGTGGTTGGGTCGGGTCTTCTAGTTGGTTTCCTGAACCCGTCACCCAAACTAATAAGTGGACTAGTTCTTCGGATTTTTTCGAACCAATCCAAATATTTTATATTAGGTTAGGTCGGTTGGTCGGGTCATCAGGTCAACTTGGACCCATGTAAAATCTTAAATTTAAGTCAACAAATCTTATTATTTATAACTAATTATAAAAAATATAAGTTTTAAAATAATTTAGGACATTGGGTCAAGTTGAGACGATCCAAACTATTACACGAATCCAATCCAAAAATACACCAAATCTCTTTTTTAAAATCCAAATTCATCGTAATTATGTTCGAATCACGTTTTGAATACCCTTAGTTAATATAGTATATACAAAAAGTATTTATAAAAATTTCACAAACTTTAATTTATACTATTCATTTTTTCTCTCTCTCCTTTACCTTTTTTATATTCAATTAACGTATCTCCTCACATGTGTGAGGAATCTGTACAAAAGGCTTTAAGGACATATATCATTTTTGTTCTTAAAGTGCTCTTGTTGTTACATATTTGACATGAAGTCTGACTATTTGATCCTTAATTTAAATTTCAGTAATCATTTAACTTTTTTTAAGTTTATTTACTTCTTCACTTAAAGTAATGGGATCAAGTGATAAGTAGCTTGTAACTCTAGAGACGAACGTTATATTTAAATTTTACTAGAGTCAGCATTTTATAGATGACTTCACTTAAATGTGATCTAGCTCGGGAAATTAGGTTTCTCTACTAGGAATGACAATTTCATAGGTCTAGATCATATCTAAGTGACCTAATCCGATACATATGCACAGTTGGATTTTGGAGATCTGATCCAAACCCGAATTGGTCCAAACTCATGTGGATCAGGTCATATCAGACCCGATTCATCTGACTTTTTTTTTAAAGGCTTGTTGGTTAGTCTTTTATCCATATGTTTCTAAGAAACCCTAACACACCCAGCGACACCAGGAAAGGACTTTGTCGCCGGCACCCAACTATGCAAAGAAAGGGACCACACAGCCAACACCGGTGCTAGCACAATCGTCGTGAAGCTTGAAGTGAGGCCAAGAGTACCACTCTCAATTGGACCAGAGAACAACGACACAATTTTTCTTTCGATTTTCACCTTCTGCACATAGGCTGAAGCAAGAGAAAAACTACTTCACCTACCCTTGTTGGCACCACCCTTGAAAGCACTAATGGTGCCACCATGGTGGCCAACACGAATCACTCGCCATCCTCTGCCGCTTTGAAGCCTTCGAGTTTGATGGTGGGTTGTTGCGAAACAAAGATATGGGGGGTGACAAATAGATGAATTAGTTTGATTTTATATTGAATCATAATGGATGGATCCAAAATAAACTATTAATTCATTTAAGATTCATTACAAAATCTTTAATATTATTCTCCATCTATGACTCAATTTAATAGATGGATATTCAATCCATCCATTAATTAATTTTAATAGATTAGATGGATGGATATTCAACCCACTTATTCAAAAAAAAATTATCTCTAAAAAATTTACAAATTTTCATTCTCTCTTTAAAAAATGTTTCTCTCTCTAAAAAATTTCATTCTCTCTCTAAAAAAAGTTTCTCTCTCTAAATTTTTTTATTCTATCTCACAAAATGTATCTCTCTCTAAAAGTTTTCTTTCTCTCTCCAAAAATTTTTATTCTCTCCCTAAAAAATGTTTTTCTTTCTAAACTTTTTCATTCTCTCTTTAAAAAATGTTTCTCTCTCTAAACGTTTTCTTTCTCTCTCTAAAAATTTTGTTCTCTCTCTAAAAAAATTCCCTTTATAAATTTTCTCATTTGGCATTAGACTTTTGAGACTCAACGTTGTGTGCTATGAGCTTTTAGGGGCTTTATTGAAAGTGAAAGTGTTAAACCAAAAAAGAGAATTTGAAAATGTTCAGTTGTTTGAACCCAAAAAAAAAAGTAAAATATATTAAATATCGATTGGATTAGTTTTTAATTAGATATCCGTTGGATATCCAATGCATATTTTAGTTAGATTATTAACTATCTATAACAAATTTAATCCATTAGATCCAATTTAATAAAATATATTATTTTGATTGGATGAACTAAACTGATTTTAATATGGATGGATTAGATGAATTAAAAATTAATAGATTTTATTGTCAGTCCTTGCTATCACAGATCTGGTCGCTTTGATGCTGTCACGAATCTAGTGGATGTATGACGTCACAAATTTGGTGCACAGAGTGGTGGTGGTGATATAAAATACACGTGGACAGTGAGAGGATCTGAAGCGTGATTAGACACGATCAGGTGCGCGACCTGGTCGCCGGAGTTACAGTCACGATTCGATTGACTCGTCGCCGGAAAGAATGGTGGCGGTGATCGTAAATACACATAGATGACGACAATTGTGAGATGATGAAGAAGAGAAGAAGATCTGATTTCTAAATGTGTAACAATCATTTTGAAAGGTGATCTATGGAAACCCAAAGATCCAACGGGTTTTCAAAACCCGATCCAATCCAAAGTTGTACCGAGCCAGAAAATATGATCCATTAGGTTTTATTTGGGTTGAATCGGGTCGAATACCCAATTCATTACCATTCATATTCCCTGCTTATCCTTTTGTACCAAAAAAAGTTTATCTCATTCTTCTTAACATTAGGCTTTGAATCATTTTTATAACAATTTTTTAAAAAACATTGTACTTTTTTTACACAATAATAACAGTAATATTGAGTTTCTGCCACCTTAGTTTGTATGCTATTATTATTTATTAATTTTACTTTTAATACTTAAACTTGTTTTAAATGTTGTAATACTTAAACTTTTAACATTAGTCATTATCATTATTAGTATAAAATAATAAAAAACAAATAATTTTTAAATAAACAAGTAAAAATGAATAGAGAAAGTAATACGCAAGCTCAATAATACAATACAAAATATTTAAGAATTTCTCTTAAACATAAAATATAGATTATCATTTTGAAAAATATGACGTGTGATGAATGATTTATGAGTGTTGCGGATTGCATCTCTGGTATTTGTTATGACTTTGCTTGACTCGGCCAGTCCTATTAATTCGGCTTGATTTAAAGTTGATTTTGATAAATTTGAATTTTATAAATTAGATTTAATATATTTTTTAATTAAATTTAAGTTATATTTTGAATTATTTTAATCTGACCTGGTGTTTCAAAGAATTTTAAGTCTTATAATTTTTTATAATTAATTATAAATAATAATTTTTTTATTTAAATTAATAATTTTTTTCATAACATAATAATATATTTATTTTAATATTTTTATTTTAAAATATATATTATAAAATATACATTAATTTTATTTTTTATTTATATAATTTTATAATTTAATTATACATAACATTTAATTTATACATTATATTTATATATTGTGTTTAACTCAATTTAAACTCAATCATTGTTAAATCATGATTAAATTAAGTTCAAATTAAAAAAAAAATCAATTACAATATAAAAGTCAATATGAATTTACTTGAATATATTTTAATAAAAAAATTTAAATACTCTTATATAATTTTTATATTAATTTTTTTAATTATTAAATAAATATATAAAATATTTTTTATATTTTTATGATATTAAAATATTTATATTTTATTTAATTTTTTTTATTTAATATTAAAAAATTTATAAAAAAATATAACAAAATAATCTTAATACTCATGTACACCCTTACTCATGAGTCACGAGTGACTAAATAAGGAGAATCTGACAGGAGAGAGTTTGAAATGTGCGGCTGCAATTTAATTGCTTGCGGCCAAAGAGAAGAGTGTCCGAGTCTCGTAGCTCTTAAATTCACGTTTTTCATTATTTCAACGGAATTCAAATCAAATAAGTAATAACGAAAGACTTTTCCTTTATTAAAAAAGTTAAATTCTAACAAAATAATAGCTTAATAAATATTGGATAATTTTAAATTCTCAAACTAATAATCTTAATAATTCTATTAATTATTACATAAAAATATTAAATATTTTTATATTATTAAGATATTAAATTTTTATACTTTTTTATCTAATATTATTTTTTAAGTATTAAAATAACTATTAAAATGATATTTTAAAAAGATATAACAAAACATAAAATTTTCAATTACTTAAGAAAACGTTAAAACAAAGTTTTGAAAACTCTTAAATCATTAATAGGCAAGGTTAGGCATACCGGTAATTTAAAACTTGGATGAGTTAGACTATTCATAATAAAACCTAACATGTCTTATTATATATAATTGGATAAGTTAATATAATATATTTTGATTATATTAATTGTTTAATATAAATATTGTATTATATAAGTTTATTTAGTAAACTTTTTTTATATATTAAAATAATAAATAATTTAATCAAATTTTAAAAGTGAAATTAGATCTAATTAAATTTTGATATATAAATTTTTATAAAGACTTTTTTATTTAATTCTAAACACCATAATTTTCTTAACCTTTACATATTAAATCTTATACTATCAAATTTAATACTATTATGTTTTATTGTATCCTTCGTATTAAACTGATCCTAATAATATTATAAGTTTTGGTAAATGTTAAATGTCTTAACTTTTTAATAGTATGGGTGTTCTGATGTATATTCAGAGGGTGTCTGAATTGACACGTATGCAGTGGTTTCTTCCTCTTTGTACTATTGTCGCCTCTGAGACAAGAGGGTTGGGTACGTGCAAAGAGACTCCAACGCTCAAGTCAGGCAATACATAAGAAAGAGATTCATTGTAGGATTGGTTGTTACCTGGTTGAAATGGTCTAGCTTGATACTTATAGAACGTTTGCAGAGTCCTCATGTGCTCTGTGGCACAGGTACGTTGAGATCGTGGCTTGACGGGGCGGTGCATCCTCCCACGATCGTTTAGGTAAGTCCTAACGGGAGGTGCTTCCCTCTACGATCGTCCAGGCAGATCCCTAAAATATCGGGGTTGTCGTATTAGTGGTCAACTACTGCAGCAGACAGTTATGGTCCCCACACTCTAAAGGTCACGATTGGCAGTAATCAGGTTATGCGCAGACCTAAGGAGTACTGTTTAGGGCCGAAGACCGATGCCTGCGTCGGACGGCCTAACCGGGGTGCTTATTCCGGAGTCTGGTGATGCGCATGCCGGGTTTATCCTTTCGGGCGGGATCTCGGACCATGGTCCAGAACAGTTGCCCCCAGCTTGACACTTAAGTAGGGGTGTCAAAACGGGTCAGTTCGACCCATTCGGGCTCGAGCCATTTTCGAGCCGGACCATTCTAGCCACATAAATTTCGGGCTGGTATTTTGTCAGCTCATTTAGCTTTATGTAGTGTCAAAAGAGCGGGCTGGCTCGGCCCATTTGGGCCATGTAAGGTTCGGGCTAGCATTTTGCTAGCCCAGCCCATCCATTTTGTCAGGCTAATCGGGCCGGTCCATCGGGCCTGACCCATTTTGACACTCATACGCTTAAGTGGAACAATTAAGTGTCAAGATATTAGACTTTGGACGGGATCCGTTGCATTACAGAAATATGTAAAGGCCTACGTCCGTTGTCTTGAGAGTACCTCCGGGGTTGGCATATACCACCATCCCGTCACCAGAGGTATGTCATTTGCTCCTGTGCATAGTTCCGCAGGGTCTTTTATCTTTTTTCGTACTTTACAGGGATACGGGGTTCCTTTGGGAAACTGCTACTCTAACTTTATTGGGAATTAAAGGTCCCTTTTGAAAGAGACATTAATTTTATGATGTTTCCCATTTGCACGCTTCTCTTTTATCTAATCAGAATCGAGGAGCATTAAATGGTAGTTTACCTCATGCAATTGGTACGTTGCTCTTTGATCCAATCGAAATGCTTCGCTTCTCCCATAAAAGGGGAGCGTTTTCACTTAAGTTGGTACTTATTTTGTTGCATTCCTCTTGCTCTGCAACTTCGCTTTGAGAGAGTGATTTTTCCTCATAGCTCTCTTTGCGTTTCGTTCATGTCCTAAGAGGGTTCTGCCCACTGCAAGAGCCATATTCATGTTTTTTCCAAAATGCTTGAAGTTGTTTTGCCACTCCACAAATGTCCCTTTTAAAGAGCAGTTTACTTTCCCAGCGTAATTACAGAGAACGGCTTACTTCCCCAGCGTACCCTGATTGCTTGTTTGATATTTGTCGTTGCTGGGGAGGTCTGAGTCGTCTGTTATGTTGGACGGGGGTCTTTGGGGTTTGGATACTTACTCTCCTTATTCTTTCCTGAGGATGTAATGAGTGCTTCGCCCTGAACAAGTCCTTGGGTAAGTAGGAGGGACTATTGAAGTTGTTCCGTACTTTGAAGTCATTCGGGCCCATTATGAGACCGACTAAAGCTCCGGTGGAACGATCTCTTTCATGAGAGGTTGTGCCTCATCCAGCGAAGGAGGATGCATCTCGGCCTTTATTGGTGGAGGCAATGCATAAGATTTGGCATCCCGGATTCTTGATGCCGGTTTGCTGAGGTTTGCCAAAGTCAATCCACTTTTTCAAGATTCTGGTGTTGATTCCGGGGAGTCATGGTGGTGGCAGCGACTCTTCGTACCGCAGGGGAAATGTGGATGCGACATGGCCCGGGATGCCGTTGACGATGATGTTGGTTCTTTCCTCTGGGATCCTTTTTCTTTATAGATTTTGTGTCTCTATACTTTCTTTTCCCTCTCTTATTGATGTAAGATGATGTATGGAATGAGAATAAGATTCTTAAATAAAAATTCTATCTTTGTATCTTCTTTTCTTCTTTTCCATCTTTCGTTCCGCTGTCTGAAGCTTTTATATTCGACCGGGGTGAGTCCAATGCTTACTCTGGGTAGCACTATTTCTTCTCGTCTATCTGAGGCCCTTTACGTTGACCGGAGTAAGTAAAACGCTTACACCATCATGTCCCCAACTTAGTGCTTTGTCTTAAAAAGTCAAAGTGACAAGTTATAAATCCTTAGTCTGGGGTATTTGCTCCGGGGAAGGTTGTATTTTTAGAGTTAATCATTGACTTCTCCTTGGTGGTCGTCGTCTGAATTGGTACTCTGAAACCGAAAGGTTTACCCCGGTTTATGTCGGGGTACAGAGTAAACGTTAGGACTTATCCTTCGAAAATTACGCACTTTTGAATTGTTGCACAACCGTCTCTTCAACTGCAAAATCGTCCTTTCAACTGCCTCTACAGCTGTGAGGGCCATGTGGCACGTTTTGAGCTGATGGACATGCATGGTGCTTCATGCGCCATGATAAGCACTTTTTTTCAAATTTGTGCCGTAGGGACGAGAATGCCCCATAACCATTTAGCTTTTATAAGTAGGGGTTGGGGGCTCGTCGTTCACCTTTTATTGTTTCTGAGTTTTTTTCGTAAGCTTCATGCGGCAAAGAGGTGGTTGCAAGCGTTCTCCGTTTGTTTCGAGTTTTCATTCAACTCGTCTAGATCTTTTCACAAGGTAAGCTTCTTCTAAGTTTTTCTCTTTTCTCAATTTCTTCCTTTTGGTATTGGGTTGTGTTTTTCCTTTTTGCGAAGTAACGTTAGGATATTTGAGTTTCTTGTGATGGCTCGCCCCCTGGGAACTCTATCTCCGCCGCGCCATGTATGGCGGAGGTGTCCTTCTGAAATTCGAAATTTTGGAGGGAAGGGAAGCTGGCATACAAGTGTGAATCTTTCTGTTTGCCCCTTTTCGTGTCTGAATCTTCATTTAACCTGATTCTGACAATTGCTCATCAGCCTCTTTTGATGTTTCAGGGTTTTCATGGCAAAAGGCAGAAGAGAGGCTAGGGCCAGAGTGCCTGTTTTCGAGGGTCGCATTCTGGTTGAGGATGATCCAATTCGGATTCGTCGTGGCCCGGGACGAGTATACTCGTGGGTAGGGGATGATGTCTGTAAACATCTCTCTAATTTTTCTTCCGAGGCCATTCTCAGGGAGTCGATAGATTATATTCACCTGACAGACGAGAAGAAAATGGACAAGGAGTTCCTGGCTATATGCTCGGAATGGAACGAGAGGGTGTGCTCTAGTCGGGAGGCGGGCTCATACTTCATGTTTTTGTATGAGCCCTTTTTTGTGAAGCTAGGGCTCCGGTTTCCGTTCTCAGAGTTCTAGATGGCTATTCTCCGTACTCTTCATGCAGCCCCGACCCAGATTCACCCCGACGACTAGGGTTATATTATAGCCTTCGAAGGGTTATGTCGGATAATGGGGCTAAGGTATTCGATCAACACCTTCTTCTACTTTTATACCCGGTTAAGTCCCCAAGGTTCAGCAAAACAGAAGAATTGGCTCACTATTCGGTCCAGAAGTGGTCGTAAGTTTTTTTATGTCTTTCAGGATAGTTTCAAAGGATTCAAGACCAGGTTTTTCAAGATTATGGCGGTAGAGGAATTCCATCCCTTTTTCCTGAAATATGATGGGGAACCGATGTTTCCCTTGTATTGGACACCAGATGCTTGGAGTACTCCGACCGTGCCTCTGGAGAAAAAAAAAGGATGAACTTAACCCGGATGAGCTTAAGACGATTGACTTCATATCCCGGTATGCCGAGAAAAACAGGAATATCAATATCAGAGATGTCCTTGACACCCCTCGTGATGACCTTCTCTTTGCTTTATTATGTGGGAAGTAGGGTACCATGGATTACCTTGAGTTGTGTGTGTGGGATTATTTTTATTGTCTGCATAATCTTAATTCTTTACTTTATGATCTGCTCGTCTTGTTTTGCTTTAGTGAGCAATATAGCGTCAAGACTTTCTGTTGCAACTTTGCATACTTCAAGGGCGAAGAAAAAGGGAGCAGGGTCTTCAAGTGCCTCTTTTGTTGCTGCCCTAACATTTTCTAATCGTGATGTCATTATTGAGGAGATCTCTAATGACCCAGGGTCTCCTTCTCAAAATCCTCGATCGAGGAAGCGGAAAACTGTTCAGGACTTCTCTAACCGAGGTAAGAGGGTGGCTCCAGATGGCAGTTCCGAGGAGAAGGTAGGTTTCCTGCCTATCATTGCTAGGAATTTTGACCCCAGGCCATTTATCGACGAGCATTTTATGAATGGTGAAGTAATGGGGCACATATCCCGACAGGGATTAGCTCAAACTCTGACTAAACTACAGGCTTTGGTACTCCGCGCTACTACCGATGTCCGCTATATCGAGATAACCGTCGAGGAAATCAACAAGAAAATGTCGGCTAATCTTAAGAGGAAGGATAAAGAGGTTGAGGAGGCCGCACGAAGGCTTAACACCGCCCTCAAGCTTAATGAAGATGCGCAAGCGCGAATTACTAATTTAGAGAGGGCGTTAGTCGAAGCTGAATCAGATATGAAGAGGCTTGAATCGGGCAAAATTGAGGCCGAGAAGGCCAATGCTGCCCTCCATGCTCGCGTAGTTCAGCTGGAAAAGGATGTGGATGAGCTGGACGCGATTTCTGAAAAAATCAGAGGGGAACAGTTCCAGAATTCGGTGGCTCAGATCCAGCACTTCAATCCTGATGTTGCCATCGCCTTAGAGAATCTCAGTGTTGAGAAAGTCTTCCATGATGGGCAGTTTATTTTTGTGAATGACCTTCCTCAGGCCGGTTCTAGGGATGTTTCGGGAGCTGTCTAGACTCCGGCAAGTGGCAGGGCCGAAGCCTGAGTTCCTCTTCTTTTTGCCCTCTGAGGGGTTTTTAATATTTTGTAAAGACAATTGCCCCGTTGGTTAGGGTTTTAAATTTATGCACCCTTATTTCTTGTTCGTCTGTTTGCTTATTTGCTTTCTGTGGTCTGTTTTGGGTCTAATGCCCATTATGGTATCTATCGTAACCATGCTGTGGACTTAGGAAACTTCTCGGTAAAAATATGGGAACCATGGTCTGGGATTCCATACCCACAACACCGGGTATGTAACATCCCTCTGGACTTAAGTATAAATAACACCTTAGTTTATGATTCAGCACCCATAATGACGAGTACTTTGGAAATATAGACTTAGGTAAGAATAAACACCTTAGTGCATGATCCAGCGTCTATAGTATTAAACTTCTAGAGTTTTTTGAACTTAGACACAAAAAATAACACATTAGCTTAGGATTCAATATCCAAAAAGTTTGGCACTTCCGAATCCTTTTGCTTTAGGCATGCATTGTTTTTAGACCTTACCCGGGGTCTTGTGTTTGTTTGAAAGGGTCCCACCTAACTTAGGTATAGTGGTGGACCGCGGATCATTAGACCGGTAGTGCCACTTATCTTCTGGTTAGTACCACGTATCGAGGTTGGGTGTTGACCTTATAACTTACTACCAAAATTTAGTGTGTTATACCTCTTATCCTGGATTTTTGACTTCTTGTGAAAAATAGTATCTGGGTAAATCTTTTTTATTAATAAAAATTAGAGGACAGAGGTCCGTACTGCGTCAGATCAAATATTAGTTCACTAAGAGACTAGGCTGTTATGGGCATCTAGCTATAGTGTTTCCTAAGTTTGTCCGTGGTCCAATAGTTCTTCATCTCCTTTCCTGTTAGCGTTTCCAGCGTGTAAGCTATATTGCCAGTGTTGGTGATGATGCGGTAGGGCCTTCCCAGCTCGGGGCTAATTTCCCTTGGGAAGCATTTTTCCTACCGATGTTCGCTCTACGAAGCACCAAGTCTCCTGATTGAAAATTCATTGGGACCACCTTCTTGTTGTATCTCGTCGCTATTCTTTGTTTCAGAGCTACATCGCAGATATGAGCCACG
Organism: Ormosia emarginata; assembly: GCA_029884605.1. Classification (NCBI taxonomy): domain Eukaryota; kingdom Viridiplantae; phylum Streptophyta; class Magnoliopsida; order Fabales; family Fabaceae; genus Ormosia; species Ormosia emarginata. The sequence goes on from JAQQTP010000082.1 coordinate 72,168,955, forward strand.
TGTCTCCTTTCTTCTATTAGGTCCAGGTCTTCACGGATTAAATTGGAATTGCTGTCCGGTGAAAATTGCTGATAGCGCTAACTTGGTTCCCCAATTTCTATTAGGATCATGGCTTCGCATCCATTGGTGAGTTTGAAAGGAGTCTCACCCGGGGTGGAATGGGGGGTAGTTCGGTAGGCCCAGAGGACGTGATCAAGCTGCTCTGCCCAGTTTTCTTTGGCTTCGTCTAGTCTTCTTTTGATTCCCCAGACAATAATTCTGTTAGCTACTTCGGCTTATCCATTTGTCCTGGGGTTTTCTACCAAACTATAGTGGTGTTTTATTTTTAAGCCGGCCATAAGCTCTTCAAAGCCCTTGTCCTAGAATTGTGTTCCATTATCCATTACGACGGACTCTAGAACTCTGAACTTAGTGATTATTTGGCGCTAAGTGAACTTCTGGACTCGGGCGGAAGTAATGGTAGCTAAGGGTTCTACCTCGATTCACTTTGTAAAGTAATTCACCACGACTACCAAGTACTTCAACTGACCTGGGGCTTGGGGAAATGGACCTAATATGTCCATCCCTATCTGTAAAACGGCTAAGGCACGGACACTGTGGACAATTCTTTTGGGAGGGCTTGGTAGTGATCCTAGTGGCGCTGACACTTGTCACAAAGTAGGACGTGTGCATGAGAGTCAGCTTCTATTGTTGGCCAGTAGTATCCTGCCCTTAGTGCTTTTAGGGCTAAGGCTTTGCCCCCCAGGTGGTGCCCGTAACTTCCTTCGTGGATCTCGGCTAGAACATAGTTTGCTTCCTTTGGGGTGAGACATTTGAGGAAGGGAGAGGAAAGACCATATCGGTATAGGCGACCGTCGTAGATAGTGTACCTCACTGTTATCTTAATTAGCCTTAAAGCTTCTTTGGGATCTGATGGCATGATTGTAGACTGCAAGTACTCCATGATGGGTGTGATCCAAGATGGTCCTTCTTCTTTTACCTGAAGCACGGCTCAATCCATGATAGAGGGCTGAGAAAGGGTCTCTTATATTACTGATCGGTTATTGTCAGGGCTTTTGGTACTAGCAAGCTTGGATAAAAGATCCTCTTTGGAGTTCTGCTCCCTTGGGATGTGCATAACTTTGGTCTCTTCAAAGCCTTTTAGGAGTTCTCGGACTTTAGCCAAGTATTTCTGGAGAAGTGGCTCCTTGGCTTGGTACTCACCTTGGATTTAGGAGGTTGTCAATTGTGAATCGCTATAAAGTGTGATCCTAGTAGCCCTCATGTCTTTTGTCATGGTTAATCCAGCAATGCATGCTTCGTATTCGGCTTAGTTGTTCGAGGTAGGGAACTCGAACTTCAAGGAATGCTCCAGCGTCAATCCTTCTGAATTTTCCAGAATTACTCTGACTCCGCTTCCCTTGTGGTTCGAGGATCCATCAACAAAGATGGTCTAAGAGATTCTTTTTGGGTCACCTGGGTTCGAAGTGAGTTCTACTAAGAAATCAGATAACGCCTGACCTTTTATTGTGAGCAGTGGTTCATAAGTGATCTCAAACTCAGAGAGTTCGATTGACCAGACAATCATCCTTCCTGCTAAGCCTGGCTTGTGTAACACTTGACAGATGAGTTGGTCCGTCCTTACTACCACGGGGTGGCACTGGAAGTACTGCCGCAGTCTTCTTGCCGTAGTGATTAGGGTGAAAGCAACCTTCTCGACTTTCTGATACCAGAGTTCTAGTCCTTGCAAGATCTTACTCACGAAGTAGGCCGACTTTTGTCCTTCGTCCATCTCCCGGATTAACACCGAACTTATAGCCTCTTCATGGACTGAGAGGTACAGGTAGAGCGTCTCTCCGGGGTCCGGCCTTGTCAAAATAGGAGGGGATGACTGAAGCTCTTTTAAAGATAAAAAGGCGTCCTCGCATTCTGGAGTCCATTCAAAGTTCTTCCCCTTTATGAGTAGTTTGAAGAGGGGAAAAGATTTATGGGCCGCTGTGGAAAGGAACCGTGTAAGGGCTGCTACCCTTCCCGTTAGCTGTTGTACTTCCTTAACACACCAAGGGCTCCTCATGTCTAGTATAGCCTGGCATTTGTCAGGATTGGCTTCGATTGTGGGTTAACATAAACCCTAAAAAATTTTCAGCACAGACCCCAAAGGCGCACTTCTCAGGGTTTAGTCTCATATTATGCTTCCGGACTTGTGCAAACACTTCATCGAGGTCTGTCATGTGCAATCTACCCTGTGGGGTCTTCACTATCATGTCATCGACGTAGACTTCTAACATCTTCCCCACTTGGTTCTTGAAAACTCTGTTCATTATCCTTTGATAGGTGGCTCCTGCATTTTTCAATTCGAATGGCATAATCCTATAGCAGTAGCTCGCCTTATCAGTGATGAAGACGATTTTTTCTTCATCTCTAGGGTACATTGGAATCTGGTTGTACCCGGAGTAGGCATCCATAAATGATAGCCACTAGAAGCCTGAAGAACTGTCAACCAATTTATCCATATTGGGAAGTAGATATGGATCTTTTGAGCTAGCTTTGTTCAAATCTGTGTAATCCACGCACATTCTCCACTTTCTATTGGATTTTTTCACCAAGACCACATTGGACAACCATGTGGTATAAGTAATCTCCCTGATGAACCCATAACTTAGCAATTCCTTTACCTGCTCCTCGATGACCTGCTACCTTTCAGGATCGACCTTCCTTTTCTTCTGAGCGACCGGCTTCATATCCTTGCTGATGGACAAGCGGTGGCAGATGAAGGAGGGGTCGAGTCCCGACATATCAGATGACGTCCAGGCAAACAGGTCCTTGTTTTTCAACAACAACTTAATTAATTGTTATTTTTCGTCCTCTTCCAACTAAGCTCCAATCTTGGTAACCTGATCTGGCCTGGCTCCAAGTTGGAGTGGTTGCAACTCACCCTCTAGCTAGGGTCTGATACCACGGAGTTCCTCTCTAGCATCCAGCTCGGTCATCAGTATGTTGACCTGATCTAGGACTGGGCCAGAGATGACAAACTTTCCTCTTTTCGGCGCCCTGCAGATTTTTAAACTTTCGTTGTAGTATTTCTTGGCGGCGACTTGGTCGCCCTTTACGATGACGACCTCGTTGTGTTTGTTTGGGAATTTCATGACAAGGTGGGTGGTGGATACCACGACACCAAAAGCATTTAGAGAGGGATGACCAAGGATGATATTGTAAGCCAAAACGCAGTCTACGACCAAGAACTTCACCTTGACTGTTCTCAAAAGCTTGGAGGAACCTAGGGTTAAGTGGGTTTTGTAATACCAAACTGGGGTGATCTTCTCACCTATGAAGACTGTGAGTTCCCCGTCATAGGGGGTCAGATCTGACCGCGAGAGCTCTAACTTCTGGTAGAGATACAGGAACATAACATCTACTGAGCTTCCCTGGTCCACAAAGATTCGGCGGACTTCAGCATTGAAGATTATCCCAAAGATGACAAGCGGATCGTCATAGTCCGGGATGATTCTGTCGTAGTCCTTATTCGAAAAAGTAATAGAAGGTATCTTTCTTCTCGCAGTGTTGCATTTGGGTTCGACATGGGAAATGTTGAACACCGTCATCCTTAATGCTTTATTCCGTGCTCCATTTGACGATCCTCCTCCAGCAAATCCTCCTGCAATGGTGTTGATCATTCTGTTTAGTTTGAGATGACAATCGTTATTGTCATGAGGCGAAGAATCCCAGCCCCTTTCCTGTCGGTTGTTGTTATCACGGCGTGTTGGAGTCTGGGATCTTTTCTTCGGACTTCGGTTTCTTCTTTTGTGAAGGGGAGATGGCCTTTGCTGTTTATCGTCCCTTCTTCTACCATGGTGCTCATCATTCCGGGCGCGGAGGATGTACTGTTGTAGCCGTCCGACCTTGATCAAGAATTCAATGGCGTCGTGCAGTTGATAACAGTCTTTGGTATCATGGCCATAACCTTTATGTCATTCACAGTGCTTAGAGTGATCTTTCTGCTTGTGCTTCTTGATAGGGGGCGACCTCCAGATGTTCTGAAATTTAGTCTGCATGACCTCCCTCAGAATTATTTTTCGGGGGGTGTTCAAAGCAGTGTAATCGGAATATCTTCTCTGGGGTGGGCTACCTTTGGGATGTCGGGACCTTGAAGAATCATGATTGGACTTTTGATGAGTGTCTCATCTTTATCCTATCTCCTCTAGTCCTCCGTTGCTTCCTCGAGGTTGACGTACTTTTGGGATCATTTCTGGAATTCTCCCAGATTTTCTGGTTTCTTTTTTACCAGAGATGCAAAAAACTCAGAACCCACTCAGAGGTCGCTCCTGGCATAATGAAGGGCTATTTTGTCGTCAAAGTTTTTCACATTGGTACATGCCGCCATGAACCTCCTTATGTAATCATGGAGGGGCTCATCCCGTCCCTGGTGAACCTTGGCTAGGGACTCAATGGACTTGGGTTATTCCTTGCTTGTGGTGTATTGAAGCAGGAACCGTTGTTTCAGATCTGATTAATCTACGATGGACCTCCGTGGTAGGCCGGAGAACCACTTAAGGACTCCCTTTTTGAGGGAGAGAGGGAAAGCAAGGCACAACAACTCCATGGATCCTCCGTAAAAACACATGGCCTGTTCGAAAACGTTCACATGTTCTTAGGAGTCTGTGGTTCCATCGTAGATCTCCAAGTTGGCTGAGAACTTGAAGTTTCTGGGGACGCGATATTCCATCAGTTGATTCGAGAAGGGGTGTTCCTGGATGCTGCAGTTCAGGTTGTTGTTCCCAACATTTGACATCGTGGCATCAAGAAGAATCCTCCTTTGATTGTTTTCCGCATTACATCCTTCATCACGATTGTTCAATCTGGGTTGGTTTTCTTGCATAGCCCGTTGCATGTCCTCCAGTCTTTGGTATTGTTCGTTTAGTATAGTCATATGTTGTTGCAGCATATCCTGGAACTGATGTTGGGACACCTGAGATTGGTTCTCGCCCTCAGAATGGGAAGCGAAGCCATTTGCCTCACTGTTTGGGGTTCCCAGGCGCTGACGCGCTGGGATTTTGTGTTTTTGGACATTGGGGTTGCCCCATTGGCCTTGGATTCTAAGTCTATCTCTTACAGAGACCCTGTGTGATGGATTGAGATTCTCATTGAAGATCAAAGTGAAGTGCCCATCATGTTGGTGCTCTACGTTGAGTGCCTGGTTTCTAATGGCGGAAGCTTCACCAACAGGTGGGAGGCGATATGCAGTAGGAATTTGCCTATAGTTAGCAGAAGTTTGTGCAACGTCTCTCCTTGAGTTTTGTCTTGTATTCACCATTTTTGGGTGGGATTAAAAGTTTAACGTTCCTCACAGACGACGCTAATGTTCTTATGTATATCCAGAGGGTGCCTGAATTAACATGTATGCAGTGGTTTCCTCCTTATTGTACTGTTGTCGCCTCCGAGACAGGAGGTTGGGTATCTGCAAAGGGACTCCAACGCTCAAGTCAAGCAATGCACAAGAAAGGGATTCACTATAGGATTGGTCGTTACTTGGTTGAAATGGTCTAACCTGATACTTATAGAGCATTTGCAGAGTCCTCATATGCTCTGCGTGGCGTAGGTACGTTGAGATCGTGGCCTGACGGGGGGTGCCTCCTCTCACGATCGTTCTGGTAAGTCCTGACGGGGGGTACTTCCCTCCACGATCGTCTAGGCATATTCCTAGAATATCAAGGTTGTCACATTAATGGTCAACCACTGTAGTAGGTAGTCATGATCCCCACACTCTAAAAGTCACGATTGACAGTAATCAGGCTATGCGCAGATTTAAGGAGTACTGTTTATGGCCTATAACCGATACCTGCGTCTGGACGGCCTAACCAAGATGCTTATTCCGGAGTCTAATAATGCACATATCAGATTATCCTTTTAGACAGGATCACAGACCACGGTCTAAAACAATGGGTGACCCTGATAAGTGGATAACTATATTTGCATATTAAGTTTTTTATTTTAGTTTTTGTTTTATTTAAGTCAAAAAAAAAACTTACAATTGAAGGAAGCTGGGCTCTTCCGGACTTCATAAATTCGGGATCCGTACCATGATCCATAAGTATTTTTATTTAAAACAAAATAAAAACTAAAACTAAAAATTCATCATGGTTGGTGAAGTACCCGTGCTGATCAGGGCAACAAAAAGCTGGGACGTCCCATAATTTTCCCTCATTAATTGCGTTTTTTTAATTGTCTCTAAGCATTATTAGACTAATTTCTTAAGAAGATATAACATTTTATTAAAAAAAACCAAGGAAGGGCATTTTGGTGTGACCATCGGTCTGCTAGTGCTTCTCCCACTTCTTCGTTGCTTATGCCTTTCTTTGTTTACCTTTGATTTCTCTCCAATCTGTCTGTCTGTAGTTTCGGGTCGGTGAGGCCAATGCCGTTTGGGGTTTGGACATTGGAGTGAACACTAGCGATATATAAAATATAATATTTTAATAGAAGGTTACTTCGTTAAATATAATATATATTTTTATACTTCAAGCTATTTTTTTAATTCGAGTCTATTTAATGACTTATCTTAATATTTGTACAAAATTCTTAATTGATAGATATTTTAAAACGAAAAGAATAATATAGATTATTCATGGTTAACTTCTTAAAAACTTTGAAGGTCTACAGGATAAGTATTATGATTTTCGTCCCCATTTCTTCATTTCTAGAGATGTCTATTAGGTGAGTTTATGATTCTCGTCTCTATTCCTTAAATGGGTATTCAATTCTAAGATGTCTATTTGGTGAGTTGTGACATTTTTTTATCTGACCGGTTTATCAAGTTGGGTTGAGTCGAAAAAAAAATTCTTTTTACTTAACTTGTTCAAAAGTGGGTTGAAATGAGTTAAACTTATGAGTCTAACATACATTAAAAATATTATACAAATATAAATATCGAAATACGAAATCAAAAACTCATTGCACATAATATCTTAATTAGAGAAAATATATGCTCCAAATAAATTAAAAATTCATATAACTAATCTTACACAAATATAATATGTTTCAAATAAGATAAATAAATATAACAAGTCTTATTAAGTTAACATAAAATTAAAATAAACCAAAGTAAACTTACAGAATGTAAAAACCATAAACAACAAATTATATTAGTTAATTAAAGTATTCATTCATCACATATAACATATGAATTGATATAATCATTTACTTTATACTCAATTTTTTTAAGATACTCTTTATCATCCAACTGATCCATTGGATTTTTATTGTAATGATTTGTTAGATACTTCATAAGTTTCTTATCTATATTATAATGTGACCACAATATTTGTTCTAAATTTAATTGACACTATAAAAAAATAAAGAGAAAGTAACCTGAAATATCACCATGACTAAACGAGTAAAAAGAAACTATTTGAACTAGTTGGATTTGTATAGATTAACATTTTTCAAACTCGTTACCTAGCCCGTATCTTATAAGTTAGAATGTTTCTCAACTTGAAAAATTCAATCAACTCATATTTTATAAATTAAGTTAGATTAAATCTCAAAGTTCATCGATTGGCCTAACCTACTACATATTCCCATTCATTCCTACCCCGTCTAGGATAATCCTTCCAAATCCCTACGGACTCACAAATTTTGCCATCTTTAAGTTCAAATCCTCATTGATAGGTCAGGGAGAGATGACCACTAAGCAAAATTTGAACTTCTATACTTAAATAATACACAACCTTATGCGAAATCATTGAACCAATTGAGCCAACGCGTATCGGCTTTGTTGTCATGCTAATTGTATTGTTAACATGATATATAGCATGTGAAATGATATTATTATTATTATTATTATTATTATTATTATTATTATTATTATTATTATTATTATTATTATTATTATTCTGAGCATGTGAAATGATATTAATTAATGAATTTAAAAATAAAAATATTTCATTTTTTTTAGCATGATAAAGAAGAGAGATTATGAGAGAGAAAATGTGTACCTAATAACTCATCGATCAATGTCGTGTTAGATATTAACATGTTATCAATGTAGTTAATATGTATATAAAAAGAAACAAAGTAATTAATATGTCATATTAACGTTTTTTTTTTAGATTTGATAAATAAAAGTGACGAAAAGGACTAAGGGGTGATGTACATAAAGAAAAAAATAAATGTTTGAATATACTATAATATATTTACGACTAAAATCTACTTTACATATATATTATTTATACGAACGAGATCGTCTGTTTATTCAACAAAAAAATTTACGCTAAAAAAATCAAAATAAAACGAAAACAAATAGTAAAGGGGGAAAAAGGAGAAAAACACAAGAAAGGAGGATTTTCGTTTTTATATGACAGTATGTGGCGTCGAAGTTTTTTAAGAGAATTGAACTGTTTGAAAATTAAATTTCCCCAGCAAAAAACAACATATTTACGCATTACGCAATTGTGAATATTAGATCCAAAAAAAATAAAGGTTAAAAGTCTTGGGTCAAGATCTCAAGATTGATTGAAGTAGGATTTCTACGTAGTTGACGTGCAAGAGTATGAAATTTGAACGGCTGTATCAACAATCGTTTTTTTTTTTTTTTCACGAATATAGGTCGTAATTATTATCAAATATTATACTTTTCAGTTTGTTCTTAAAAAGTAATTGTCAATAAATATGATTATTATTAACTGAAAGTTAATTGAAAATTACCTGCTTTAACTTTAGACTTTTGATGAATCATTCCTAAAATGTTAATTTTGACATTTCACCTGCTTGAAATCTAAACATTTAGTCATTTATATTTTATTTTTTCAAAATTTAAATTTAATTATAGCCTGTTTTATATGACTTTATTTTTAATGTTAGGAAGTATTTGGTTTGAGAGAAAATAATAAATATAAGGAAGAGTCTCTCGTGTCTCGGAGGCACCATGCCTCTGTAAAATAAAAATAAAAGCACTTTAAAATAAGAATATCAGAAGAAATTAAAATGATGAATAATGAATTACAAAAAATAGTAGAAGAAATTAATAAAAATAAAAAATACTAATAGAATTACAAATTGTACATATGATAAAATACAAAGTAGAAAAAATGAAATAAATAATATTAAAGAAACTCTTAATAATATTAATAAAAATAAACAAGTAGATGAAATTGAAAATATTAAAAGAATTGAAGAAATTTTACAACAGTTAAAAATTCTTTTAGAAGAAGAAATAATAATAATAAATATATAACGAAAAAAGATCTAGAAGAAATATTAAAAATACAATCAAAAGTGTTAATTGAACCAATAGAAATAGAATTTTCAAAGCTTTTAAAGCATGTAACTTCATGGAGGAGATAAAAGATGAATACATTGATTTATTAAAGAAATTTAACAATTATTAGAACAAATAAAAATAATTGAAGAAGAAAGTAAGCAGATATGAAAGATAAAACAGATAGAAATAAATAATGAAAATGAATAAGTAATATTAAATTATAGTAGTTCAGAAACAAAATCAGATTATGTTGAACTATTTATAGAAAAATGAGAAACAAGTAATACAAAACTCAAAAGAAAATTAGAAGAATATTGAGAGTATCCAAAAGAATCATGAGATAAATATGAACAAGAACTATATATAATCAAGGATATCCTCGAAAAGATGGAAGATGAATTAAAGTATAAGAAAAATTTAATCCTCATTATTAAAATATTAGATGGGAACTATATTAAATATTGATTGTGCAAGAAATAAGGAAGAAGTACTTTTACAATGGATTAATGAAATAACATTATTTATTACAACAGATGAAAGATTTAGTGGATTAAATCTAACAGATGTTAAAAATTTAATAGTCTATAAAACTGAAAAAAATGTATAAATTTTTTTAATGAGTATCATTGATGAATATATGGCTGCAATATGCAAGAACTGTAAGAAATAATCAAGAATTTATTAGAATAATTATGAGATTAATTTACCAAGAATTCGTGGGATATAATACTTTTGAACACAAAGAAGAAGTAAATAGATTTTTATGTGAAAAAACACATCTAAATAAAATGTAAATATGTAATATGTGTGAAATTGAAAGCTTTATTTGTGAATATCAAAGTATTACTATCAATTAAATTCTGATACAAAGCAAACATATATGAATATCTTTATAGATAAACTTCTACACCCACTTAATACAAAAATAAAAACTATCTGGCAAATCCAGCCAAAAGAAATAACTAATACTCTACGAGGAATTATACAAATACTTTATCATGAATTAAGAGAACAATGTATACAAAGAGAAACAATTAAACAATTAAATAAAGGAAGAAATGTGATCTGTTGTGATTTACCAGAAATAGAATATCCGAAAAAATACAGATGTAATCAAACAACAAATAAAAGAAAATATTATAACAAAAGACCTAGATTAAGAAAAATTTATCCTAGGAAAAAAGCCTATAAATATACTAAGAAAAAATATTTTAAAAGAAAAAGAAATACACCAAGAAAATATTGTCAAAAGAAAAAAAAATGTGTATGTTGGATATGTAATGTCGAGAGTTACTATGCAAATGAATGCCCTCAAAAGAAAGAAAAAGATTTTAAAGAAAAATTAAAATTAATAAAATAAGTATACAAAATATATAACTTGGAATCATTAGAAAATGAATTAAATAGATCTTGAAAATAGTATATATAAATACTTAGAAAATAAATTATTTATAGAAGAAATAGAATCCGAATAAGACTTATATTAAGATTAATATTGAAAAAAAGTAATAAAGAAACTGAAGTCTATATTAATACTGGTACAAGTATTTGTATTGCAACTAAAGCATTATTTGAAAAATAGAAAAAAATAGAAAAACTATTAAAAACCCAAATAGCAGATGATTTAATACATCATTTATATTTAGTAGCAAAAAAAATTACATTGCAAATTAAAACTAAAATATTTATTGTACCAACTATATATCAACAAGAAACTAGTCTAGACATGATAATAGCAAATAATTTTCTACGTCTATACTCCCCCTTTTTGTCAATATTTAGACCATATATCACTTAGAACACCATATATTAGAGGAAAACAATTAAAAGAAATAATTGAGATTCCAATTATTCATTTTTCTGAGTGTAAATATTCTACGATACAATTAGAGTTTAGCAAGCAAAAAGTAGTGAGATTGTTGAGGTTGTATGCAGAAAAAATCACTATGCACTAATTAATTTAGAACCAGGATGATAAATTCCAACATGTATTGAAGAACTTTTAGAAAAAAATATGTAGTGAAAATCATTTATATCCAAAAATTAATAAAAATAAGAAATTAATTGAATTAAAATTAAAAGATCCAACAAAAGAAATAAAATGTAGATCTATGATTTACACAAAACAAGATAGAGATGAATTTGTAAAAGATATTAAAGAGATGGAAGATAAATGATTAATAAAACCATCAAAAAGTAAACATTCATCACTAACATTTTATGTTAAAAACCATAATGAAATAAAAAAAGGAAAGAGACGAATAGTAATTAATTATAAACAAATGAATGATGCAATAGAAGGAGATGCATATTATCTTCCAAGAAAGTATTTAATCATTGAACAAGTGAGAAATATGATATGGTTCAGTACTTTTGATTGTAAATTAGGATTTTACCAGATGAGGCTTACGGAAGAATCTAAGGCATTAACAACATTTAGTTGTCCTTAAGGATAATATGAATGGAATGTACTTCCAATAGGACTTAAACAATCACCAGGTATTTTTCAACGAAGAATAGATTCAATACTTAAAGAATATAAAGACTTTTGTCTTATTTATATTGATGATATATTAGTTTTTACTAATAAAGATTTAAATGATCATTTTAGTAAAATTGAATTAGTACTTAGTAAATGTTTAGAGTATGGAATAGTTTTAAGTAAGAAAAAAGTTGTTTTAGCCCAAAATAAAATGAATTATTTAGGATTAGAAATTGAAAAAGGAAAAATAATAATGCAGAAGCATGTATTAATAAAATTTCAAAATTTTCCAGAAAAATTAAAAAACAAGAAAGAATTACAAAGATTTCTTGGACTACTAACATATATCTTCAATGAAGGTTTTATAAAGAATCTCGCTGCAAAAAGAAGAATACTTTAGCAAAAGCTAAAAAAAGATGCCCTCTGGTCTTGGACTGAGGATGATGAAGTAATTATTACTAAATTAAAGTACTTATGTCAGGATTTTCTTGAACTATATCATCCTTCAGATGATGACTTAATTATTATCGAAACTGATGCATCAAATGAATACTGGGGAAGCGTAATGAAAGCAAAACCTCTTGGACAAAAGAAAGAATTACTGCGCAAATACATGTCTGAAACTTTTTCAGACAGTTAAATTAATTATCCCACTCATGAAAAAGAAAACACTGGCACTTATTCGTATGTTGGAAAAACATCGAATCTATGTGCTTGATAAAAAATTTATTGTTAGAACTGATTCTACTTATATTGCAGGTTTTAAGAATATTAATCATAAAAGAACTTACAAATAAGGAAAATTAATTAGATGGCAAATGAAGCTTGCCGAATATAATTATTCAATTTCACATATCAAAGGTGAAAAGAATGTACTTACAGATATCTTATCAAGAGAATGGAGCGAAGCATAGCCGAAATAATCAAACAACAATTGGAGCAAAAAGAAACATTAAAAGGCCAGAAGTTGAAAGAATTAGAACTTATTGAAGCATAGATCAAAGTTCTAAAACTGTAGCTCAAAGCAGAAAGATTTCTTGAAGACACATTTCAACAAGAAGAAAAGAAAACTAATAAATGGTATGTAGTTTTCAATGGACCATTCCTAGGTGTCTATGATGATTAGTTCAAAGCAGCACCACATTGTCAAAAGATTTCAGGAGTTCTACACAAATCCTACTCAACAAAGGAAGAAGCGAAAAAAGCACTCAAAGAATACTCAACCAAAGGAAAAGAAATTTATCTTGGTCCAAGAACTATTTCGGAAGCAACAAAAAGCCCACTGGTAACACAATCTCTACTCAAAATTCTAGGAAGAATTCATTCTTCTTTAGATAATTTCCAAATTACTATCAGAAAAGAACATGAATTACAAATACAATACTCAGAAGAACATTTCTAGGAAAATTTTAAAAGATTGATGAATGGGAGTGATAAAGAAAAGGTTAATTGTTTTTATATAGTTGACTGAAAATTATTTGGAATTAAAGCAATCATCCTCCCTGGAGCACCTTCAATATTGACATTCAATATGCTTCAATTTGGACTTATTGATTGTCTTTATTTCAGTTTAAATTTAGAAGAAATCAACTTTTTTCCTTACAGTTTTAAGGAAGCAATCCAATTATTTAAAAAAAATGTTTTAAAAGACCGAAGGTTCTTCATGAAGTTCTATTCAACTTATCCAGACTTTCTCACCAAGCAATCTGCCAAGCATTTGGTTTTTATGGGAATAAGTAATAATAATTTTCCACTTAAGGACGAACCTACTGGAATAGTTATGATGAAGATCAAATTACTCAGATATTGTCCAATCAGCATGCAAGTATCTTTTCACAGTGTCAAAGCCTTGGAAGGGAATCGTTTATCAAGACTTTGTACAAGGAACCAAATACTTTACTGCTAAGCAAAACAAGTGGCAAAGTAATAAAAGAAAAAGATATGTAACTTTTGACGAATTTTGAATTATCTTTCTACGCACTACAAGGACCACAAATGGAATATAGACTAGCTGTCCTCAATGGCTTATGTGCAATGATTAAGGAAAGTGGGAACTACGCATGTGAAAGATGTACACTAGAAAAAGTAATGGCCGACACTGACAAAACTAGAGATGATGAATCAGATGAAGCAATAATAGAAGAATGATGTAAGCCCTTATATCATTATGTAAATTATTAAAACTTTGATGTAAGCACTTACATTTGAAACTTTTTGTGTATAAATAAACCCTCTTATGCTAAGGCAAGACAAATTTTGAAAAATCTGGAGAAATCTCAGTTGAGAGAGTTTTCTTAGGAAAACTTTGCTAGGAGATCTAGCCGGGCACTTAACAGTGTGTTAAGTGATCATGTACTTATGATCACTTACTATCAATAAAATTTTCTGTTTTGCTTAAATCTTTAAATTATTCATTCTACTCAAAGCATCAAAATACTTCATCCACAGAAGCAGTAGTGGGTGAGAATTTCCAGAAAAAAGTAACAACGAAATAAAATTTTTAAATAACCAAGACCAGGTATGTTTGTTCAACCTATTCCGAATAATTACTGCCAATATCATGTATTAGGACTAGTTAATGAAATTATTATGCCTATACTTATTGATACTGGATCATGTCTTAGTTATGTAAGTAAAGATTAGTATGTAAAACAGAAGAAATAATACCAAGAACAATAATTGAATATAAGCAAAGAGAAAAAACTTTTAAAGAAAAGGCAATTATAGAATGTTATTTTGAACCAGATGTAAAAATTCAAACTGAATTATACGTTGAAGAAAAAACAAATGTTAAATTACTATTAGGAATAGATTTTCTTGAAATAGTAAAATCATATGAAATTAGATATGAAGAATTAATTATAACCCTACAAGAAAGAAAAATAAGAATCCCAAGAATTAATTTAAGTATATATACAATAAAAGACTATTTAAACAAAGCAATATAAATGGAAAAATAAAAAAGCGAGAAGAGATAGAATACTTACAGATTCTTGAAGAAGATGAGAATTATGAAGGTAGCATTTTAATAAATAGAACTCTATTTAAGAAAATACAAAAAGAAGATTTAGATTTAACTAAAAATACAAATATGAAGGAAAAAGAAAATTTGAAAGCGAGAATATTAAAAATATTTAATCAAAGAGATAATATTATTTATTATGAAAAATTAAGTAATAAAACACCAACAGATATATCGACGCTCAAGGAAATACTTGTATACAATTACTTAATAAAAAGAAACTTGTGTAGTTAAGGAGAAATATAAAGAAAGAAGAAGATAGAAGGAAAATATGATATATTCATATAGGAGCTGTACAAGTATTAATCAAATTAACATTTCAGGAAGAAATAAACTCACTTATAGAACTAATATTAAAAGATGACAGAATCACTGACCCAAAAGATAAAATATTAGGAGCAATAGAAGGAAATTTAGCATACAGAAAACTAAAATTCGAAGTGCGATCAAATATTGGAATACTTTTAAATACTTGTCGCGACCGGGATCGCGGCGGGATAACGACTTAAATTACAAAAATTTAAGGTTAAGGGAGTCGCCACCAATTTTATTTTTTATTAGGAAAAATTGGAAAACCTAAAAAAATATAGTCTACGTTCAAAAACTCGAGTTCGGGAGTCTAATTATGCACAGGGAAGGGTGGAGAAACCCCACAAAGATTAATACATCCGTCCTGACGTTACCTTAAATTAATTGTGCAATTTTTATAACTTTTAAAAATATTTATTTTACCCATTTATTAAAAGATAAATTAAACAAAGAAATAAATTATGAAAATTTAATTTTAAAAGAATCTTATTCCCAAATTTCACTCAAAATCTTTTCGAGAAATGAACCATCAAATTGTCATAATTTAGATGATTCTAAAAGGACAAAATTAACAAGTTGTCGCAACTAAATTAATTTTATTTTCTTTTCACAAAGTCAATTATTTTTATTTTACTATTTTTTTTTAGAAATTTTCACAATAAATTATGAGAATTTAATTTCATTTCAAAATTTTACTCGAAAATTTTAGAAAATAAATCATCAAATGTCACAATTTAGATGATTCTAAAAGGACAAAATTAACAAGCTGTCGCAGCTAAATTAATTTTATTTTCTTTTCACAAAGCTCAATTATTTTTATTCTATTATTATTTTTTTTTATAAAGTTTCCCACCCTTCCCTTTTTTTTTAAAAAAAAATTGATGATTTATTTTATTTAGTAAAGAAATGGAAGATAAGGTACCAATAAAAACAAAAACTAAGGTTAAAATATAAATGTGCAGAACGTGCAAGAATCAATATGTACCAATGAAAAAGGTCAAAGAAAGAGTGATTAAAATAGCACAACCTCAACCCATAAATATAATAGTAAAAAGTTTCAGCGTCTATATAAAAAGGACAAGGACTCTTCCTTTTTTTTTATCCACTAAAGTGCATCACAACAGGAGAATAAACCATGCACCATCACATGATTTTTAGAAAGAGTTAAACTCACTTATGCATCATTGGAAAGCAAGAACGAAACCAAACAAATGGCTTAGCCAATTAGTACAATATTCAGTGGTGAGTTAATCATATTTACACCATCATGGATGATCAAGCTCCAATCAACACCTTATGACTTTCAAGGCAAAATCCAATTACAAAAAAAGGAGTACAAAGTTTGATATTTCTGATAAAAATGCATTAATGGACCCAACTATTACAATTGGAGGGCAAGTTATCTCCCCTATCACAAAATGGCAACATCCCACCTTCATTCCAAAAGCATTTTTTATCATAAGATTAACGCAACAACATGACTTTAAACAGGTATGATCTACCATCACAAAGCATCCCAAACCAGTAAACTTCAATCCCATACTAACAGTGAAGCAGAAATTAAATCGTACACATGCAAGAGCATTGAAGACAAGTTGTAGTCAATATCTTAGCAAATGTTGGATCATCGAATTAAGCAAACACTCAAGAAATAGTGTCCCATGTGGTTATCAGTCACCTTGAATTTATACAACTCATCTTGTCTTGACCCCGAAACTTACCTCCAAAATCTTGAAAACCAAAATCAGGACAGCCAAAACAACTAACCACTTATATTTAAGCAAACAGGAAAAAAATGGGGTGCAAGAATTAATACAGAATTATTAGAGCCATTGTTCCACGTCAATTAGAAAAGAAAAAAAACCAGTTAATCTGCAACCATGAAAACCCATTACGACTAGCTTTTTGTTTAATAGCAGAAACTAAGTAATAAACTTGTTATTCCAAGCTTGTCATGCCAAGGCAGGTAATGAAATGTGCATTCAAAACCCACACCTTATACATTATTCCCTATGTGCCAGCCAAGCATCATAACTAGAGAAAACTTTTGACAATTTTACTCTTTTTTTCTATATACTAGACAATGTAAAATCCTGGCAAACCGTGAGCAGTCATCAACAAATTTCATGAGTCAAAATTAACTTGTTCTTAGCATCAAATGGCAAGACTACATGTTACAGCAGACCCAATAACGAATTAAAGAAACGGAAACCAAATTGGTAGAGCTAGTCCCTTAACCCCTGGATCAAATAAACAAATTCGATGAGGCTATAATTCAATCATTCTATAAAACGAAGGAAGACAACTAGAATAAAACAAAACTAAAGAGAAAGATGTATATATTTGAAGCCAAATTTCGAGTTCATACGGGATCGATCAAAGATGAAATATGAGGACCTTCATTCATCCAATATTCTTCAATCGGGATATCGAAAGTAATAAACAACATAAAAACTAAAAAAAAAAAAAAAAATGGACCCCAAATGCCATCTTCAATCGATATTAGAATAGACTAAAAACCAAATGTGATAATTTCCATTCAAAGTATTTTCAATACAACCATGGCAGAAGAGGGAAGAAAAACGAAATTACCAAATAGGGGGTCTCTCCAAATAACTCCCAAACACCCGAAGAATTCCTTCAAAAAGGAATTTTACACAACTCTCTCTCAAATTCCTCTCAGAGTAACCTTCCTTCAACTGGATTCTCAGAGAAATAAAAAAATTCACCAAGGGGAGAAGAAAATCGAACCCCTTTCTCGTCTTCATCCTTCGTATTTATGGGTGAGGAAAATGAAGCGTCTGTCCTCTCAAACCTTCCATTTTTGTATTTCTTTCCTTTCTTCCACGCAAACTCCACCTTCTGACTCTTGCAATCTACCCAAAAATGGCATTTTTGCGCTTTGAACCTCGTCAGGACAGGAGTTGAGCTTGCTTGTAATTATGGTGTTGCAAACTTCGAATTCCTTCACGTCTTCCATTTTTGTGTATTTTTCCTCTGCTCCACGCAAAACCCTACCCACAAATGGTATTCTCGTGCCGTGAGTTCCAAAGAAGGACGAGAAAGAAACTTGCCATGGCGTGCGGGAGCTCGTGAAGACCCGGTCGGAGGGAGTGATGATGGGTGGCAGAGCTTTGAGTCTTGTGAAGTGGAACTAGGAAGCTGCTAGGGAGAGGGAAAAAGGGGGAGGAGGCTGCTAGGGTTTGGAGGGATTGGAGAGGTGGTGCTAGGGTAAACGAAGATGGGAAGGGGATCTGGGTCATGGGTCTTGGGTCGATGAGCCAAACTCATTCTCTCCCCTTTTTTTTTTTTTTTTTTTTGCTTTTCATTATATTTTTAGATTTGTTATTTTCTATATTATTATTTTTTATTGATTAATAAAATTAATTTAAGTAGTTTTAATTTAATTAATTTTTTTTAATTTTTAATAATAATATATTTTTTTTAATTAAAAATTTTTTAATTTAATTAAGTGTCCAGGACAAATTGGGTGTTCACAATACTCAAAGAGTATAACAATCATTAACATTAGAACATAAGTTTTTAAGAATAACTTTAATGAGATCAGGAGATAAAAAATTTTCAGTAACTTATTGCATCAGCTATGCATTAACAAACTCATATCACAGTATTGCTTTTAAAAATAATGATAGAATAGATATTCCATATCTATTTACAGACGTTGGAAAAAATTATTATCCTAAGAAAAACGAAATAACGGAAATAAGAACTTTTATAAACAAATCAAAACTTATAAAACTTAAAGAAGAATGAATAACCAAGCCAATAAGATTTAATGAACCATAAAAAAATTAATGAAGAAAATGAAATCAATAAATTAGTAGTTCAAGTAAATGATTTAACACAATATTTAATTCAAAAAATATGAAAAATGTTCAAAATCGGGCTCATAAGGAATGATTTAGTATCAAAGCCAAGGATATAAAATGAATAAAGAAAAAAGAGAAAAGGAAATACAAATTCAACATACTATTAGTGTGTTACAAGAATTAGATGAAAAATTAAAATATCATATTAAAACGAAAAGATTAAATCAAGAACAAAAGGATAGAGAGATAAAAAGAATAAGTTTTCATATAAAAAGATTAGATACATTATTACAAAAACAAAAGTTAGAAATAAAAAAGATATAAAAAAAAAGTGCACCGATGTCTTTTTATTTTTGATTCTACCGGAGAAGCCACATAAATATAATGTAATTTTAGAGGTTAATAAAATAAAAGATTACTGATATGTGAATAATTTGTCTAAATTAAGTTTTCAATAATAATATATTAGAAACTTAAAATTGAAACGGGTAATTTGTAATTTCACCTTAAATGAATCAGAAGACAGCAAATTTGATGTGAACAAAAATCGTTAGAACAAACATGGCATTTGCATATATTTTTAGGGTTTAAAAAAACCGTGGACAATTAATTTGAGTTCAAAACTTTTCTTTAAAAGAAAAAAAAAAGAAAAAAGGAAAGAAGACCCAGCTCAGTATCGTTGGAGGTTTCGCAGCTCACAGTGACATGTGAGCTGAGGTGATCAATGAACAAAACTTCAATGAAACGATACCCGGTTTCTTACTTTCTTTGGACGCCACCAGATCTATATCATCCATATAAGGGTCCCCCTTTTTTTGTTTTTTTGGACTTCCATGTGAGGATCACCTTGACTGCTTTAGCTCTAAGTCGGTTGGTATTTAGATTTTTATGTTATTTTTTTAAATAATTAAGTAAAAAAAAGATAAACATAAATAAAATTATTAATAAAATTCAGTTAAAATTTATGAATTTTTTTTATAATTTTTATATTTATCTCTCCTTTTTATTTAATCACTTAAAAAAATAACATAAAAAAGATTCAAATTCAACTCAGTTGTGGTCTTTACTTTGAACAAATATTAAAATATTAAAAGCATAAAGTTGTCGTCCTTTTGGGCCCTCTCTCTATTACGGTTGTGTCATGCGTGATTGCATGTCCCCATTCAGGCATTCATTAACATGTCCGTTTTCCAACTAGTTGATTTGTAATTACTTGTACCCAAAAAAAAATAATTGTAATTACTTACTTAAACAAAATAACATAAACGGAGACGAAATTGGCAGTTAACATATGAACCGGGTCCAACTTATATCTGCTAAATATTAATCCAACGCCAATCGAGCCCTGTTACTTAAAATAACATTCATGTGTAGAGATAAAATACATTAATAAAATGTAATCAATATATTTATCAATATTTATTTATTTAGTAATTTATCGTAAACTTGAAAAGATACTAGTTTTTAAATAAACGGAGAATAAATTATCGTTGTTTTATCCAGTTTAAATTGTACCGTTCATTCATTAACTTCTAAATTGATTTAGGTTTGGATGCAGTATATCATGGACAACAGTTCAAGGTTCCATTTTTTCTAATTGCTTCCATTTAATTTTTAATTTAATAAATTAAATGTATGAGTGGCCAAATTGAGTAGGGGTTAAAATATCTAATTCACTCAAACTATAATGTAAGCATAAATAAGAAAATGTACGACTTCATTGCAGGCGACATTATTGTATGCTTTATGTACGTATCTAATCTAGTACCTTACAAAACCGTCCGTTAACGTACGGATGACTAACCCAATAATAATAATAATAATAATAATAATAATAATAATAATAATACTAATATATAAAAAATATACCTTCTTATTTTGATATATGTCATTTTGACATAAAAAATATATTTAAAAATTTGTCATATAATAATTACATAATCTTAATAATTGTCATGTAATATCTCATATTATAATTTTTAAAAAAAGTGTATAAGTGTCGTTAGATCCAAATTAAATTTATTATCCATACATATAAATATAAAAATTTATAATCATATATTAATTACCTTAACATATATATATTTTTTCATATTAATTCATATTTATGTTCAAAAAAATTAAAAAAATTATCATATTTCTTTAGTTAATCACATTATTAATTATTTTTTTGATATCTTAAAATTTTAAAATTTTTATAAGTGTCTTATACAATCTTTGTTATATATGTACTGTTATCTTAAATTAATTAATTATATTTTAAAATTATTATATTTATTCTATATTATTTAGAAAACTACAATATATATGTCACATGAAAATAAAAATTTTACATAAAAATATAGTAAAATTAATTAAATGTAATTTATTATAAAGAAATTAAGAAATTATTAAATATTTTTTAAGTTTTTTGTTCATACATATAATATATAATATTTAAATATTTTATATTTATATTTCTTGACATTGAAAACTTTAAATGAAAATATATTAATATTTACATATATGAAATAAAAATTTTAAAAAGACATAATAAAATTAATTAAAAAGTTCATATTTATAATAAAGTTTTTTAATAAGATCGTTTAAGTGCAATTGAAAACTTATATCATATAACATTGAGGTTTTATTGATGTTTTAAGTAAAATTATTTGCAGGAGTTGAGATAATTTTTATAGAAAAATAATCGAATAAATTAACCTCGATGGAAGTATTGATGAAGCATATGTAATAGGCATGTTATAATTTTGTGTCATATAAAGATAGATTGAATTTGTGAAAGAGAATAATATTAAATAATCTAATAAGTTATATGTCAATTTATTGATTTAACTAATGTACTATTTTATTTAGTCTACTTAAATTGAGTAAACTAAATGTATAAGTTATAAAACGATAAGATATGTGAATGCATTGAGTATCATTTGATTATATTGCTATTGACCATTTCAATTTTTAGTATTTTTTTATTTGTCATTGTAATATCTATCCATCTAAAATTATTTTGTTAGTATAATTTGACATTAATGGCCAACTTTGTATACTCTTAATAATAAGTTGATAAAATATCTAAATGAACAAATACATAAAAATTAATATTAAAATAAATAAAAAATTATAGAATCAAAAATTGAAATTATCAAAAATTATATAAATTAATTATTTATTGGGTTGACATATAAAAAAATATTTATTGAGATGAGTTACATAACCCAGTTATCATAACATGAGAAGAGTCAGTTAATGAAAATAAAAAAATAGTTTTGAATGAGTCCCACTATATACTCTACTAATTATAACTTAATTAAATTCATATAAACCATCTGAAATGTCATATCTTTAGGTTAAATATACTTTTCTTTATTCATTTTTAATTTTTTTAATTTATGCACAAGTACAAAATACTAGTAATATAGAAGAGAAAAATACATAGCTTGAAAGTTTGTCATGTGTTATCCCAATTAACAGCCACATGCTTTAATTTCTTAACATGTAACATCTAAAATAGTTAATTTTCTGTCACATGTCATCTGACGTGATAATTTTTTACCACGTATGATTTGATGTGGCACATGTACAAAAATCAAATAATAATTTTTTTAAAAAAATCAATCAGCAAAAAACAAAATAAAAAACAAAAATGAAAAAAAAATTAAGATAAGAAATTGAAGAAGTGTTTTTTGGTCCTTGAAGATCTTCTCTTGCGATAACCATTTTTATCTTTTTGGAATAACTTCTTCTAAGGAATATGCAATGTTATGTTTGTTTCTGGGTTTGACGTTAATGTACATTCATTTACATTATTCTCTTCCTGGGTCTCCGAAAAATTGCTTTACTTTGCTCTTAGTGGAAAAGCCTAATAATGCTCTTCACATTTCATCGAAGAAAGAACAAAAAATTGAAGAAATCCCTACAGGTGGCAACGATGGAGAGGCATATGGATGGTAGAGGAATTCTCTCACTCAATCCCTCGAAACTCTTATCCTCGAAACGCCTATGTAGCATCCCATCATCCCATTAGGTGACATCGAAGGAGACCACCCTTACGATTCCCATCGTTACCTGAGCACCAAGCCATAGAAGCATTCAAGTTCAACCACCACCTCAAAGACAGGTGTTATGTGCTACGGGGATAAAATCGTTAAAGATTAGAACTTTGCTGAGGGGAATGATGAGTGATATTTGTTGCATAGAACCATATTTGGGTTTTCGAGGATTTAGGGAAATATGGGTGCTTTGTGCAAGTGTCAAGATGTAAACAGAGGCAAGGGAGGGACACTAGATTAAGGAGTAGGACAAGGCCAATTGCTGAGAAAACCAATATGATGGCCACAAGTTGAAGTTTTATATGACGCAGGGAACCTATTATGTCACCAATAGGTCCCTGTTCTTATTGTTTCTGCTTAGTATCTCCAGGTGGAGGCACAATTTGGTCTAATGAAAGTAATGCTGCTACGGACCACCGACAACAACATAGTTGAATAAGGTAATGTTATTTTTTATTTTGGCAAATTGTTTAATATAATAAACCATATTAGATAATAATATTGTTAATTAATATTACTACATTGCTTTATATCAGTGAGCAAGTTGGAAAGAATCACCAATCCCTAAAACGGTTGCTCTGTATTATAATTTGGTAAGTATATGTAATTTATGTATAATTATTATCAAAATTTTCTTTATATGGTAACACTTATTTGAATTGACATATAATTGATTCTCATACAATCATAAATCATTACAATCAACTTTATTTTTTCTAAATTTGATTTGAAATTAGTTTTGGCTAATATATTTGAAATTTATTTTAAATGATTTGGTCAACTATGTAAATCATAAAAAATCTGTAATTAAATTCAAATTAGAATTGAAAGTGAAGGTAGTGAGAAACAATTGTTTTTTTATATAAAGACTATTATTCTTTTTATTCTTATAATTCGATTCATACTCTTATTTTAAAAAATATAAAATAATTCAATTAAATAGTTTTAAAAAATACAAAAAAATATATGGAATATAAAACAATATTTTAATAAAAATATAAAATAACACTCTACTAATCAAATGAAAAATACTGAATTTTCTTACTCTCCGTTGGATACCAAACGATCCAATATTAATATGTGATTATGATTTGCTATTGATTTATCCCAGTGAGAATTATAATAAATTTTTATTGCTCACATTAATTTCAAATTAATTATGACAGAAAAAAATTAATAAATGCTAAAGATTTTATTTTCAAATTTATCTAATTGTCATAAGTCTTCACTATGATAATAAAAATATATTATTATTGATTAATAATTTAATAGTTTCTCAATTATAAACTAAATAAATTTTCAACTATAAAGAGTTAATCTTTTTTAAATTAATATTTATTTTTATATTTAATTTAATTTTTTTTATATTGATGTGAATTCAATATTAGAATCTTACCTTGCCATTTGAGAAGGACTTTACTTGTTGTAAATGTTAGTATCTCAAAGGTCAAATGATAAAAAAATATTGAACCTTTAAATAAATTATATTTTATCACCTAAGTAATTACCTAAACAGAGTTTATATAACTTATTTTTTTGAAGTTTGTTTTACTTAAATAAAGTGACTTATCACTTAACTTATTCTTTTTAAGTTATATAAACATAAGTTAAAATAATTAATACATAATCTTCAGTAAAGTTAGTCTATTAATATTTTTTGTAAAATTATTAGAATAAATTGTACATTTAAAAGACAAAATTTTTTGTTAATAAAATTTGTTTTATAACATTTTATATTTAGATTCTTTAATATTTATATTGGAGTGAAATTTTTTCATGAAAATATAATAAAAAATATATTTTATGTATTTTAAACTAAACTTATAAATATTATTTTTTAATGAATTATTACATATATTTTATTTATTAAATTTATAATAAATATAATTTAATTCTTAATTTATCCTACACATCGCCCAAGTAAAAAATATAATAAAAAAATTTAAAACAATAATGCGTACTAGCCTTCTCAATTCTTATAGATATATGATCTTAATTTGAATATTTAATCTACTTCCCCCCTCCTTTACGTCTTTGTGAATTAATAAGAAAATGAAGATAATTAAATTAAATTTTATATACATAATAAAACTTAGTAGAAGTCAAAATTAAAACACTTAGTTAAAAGAAAAAGTACAAATTTACGATGTTGAATATTATTTGTTTTGATTCTTATTCTGACAATTAATTTTGATCCCTATTAAACGAGAAATTATTTAATATTTTTAGAGCATAATAAATATTTGTTTTAAGAATATTTTTTACCTTTTATTTTAAACAACTTTATATAAATTTTAAGTTACCAACTTAAAATTAATTTTAATAAGATTTATATTTAACTTAAAATTAATGTTAACTTAAAATTAATAATATAAATCTATCTTATAATATATATTTATTGTACTTGAAAAATATGGAATAATTTTTCGTATTCAACATATGACAAAAATCAACTAGGGACGGACAAGTCGTGAGTAGGGGGCCAATCCAAACACAATAGAAAAATGGTTTTGACATGTGCACGTGTGAATTACCTAAACCTGGATGCTTCGCGTAGCTTTCCATTCTAGACTCTCTAGACTCTTATCTAAAAAGAAGGAATTCATGAGCAAATGAACTTGGTAATTGTTTCCTAACCTTACCCTTTGGTTAAAATTCCGAGCCATGGACTAGTACGCACGTGAGTCAAAACTTCTATCATCAAATGTATAATGATAGGATAGGATAGGACAGGATTTAATTTTCATCCATCGTGTAAAACTAACATTCAATGATATATAAATTCTTTTTTTTAATCTGCAATGATAGATAATTTTTTAAAAAAAAATCAATGATATATAATAATACTACTACTACTACATTAATTACAAGCAGCTTCCCCTCCTTTCTTATTACCAAAATAAACAACTTGATGAATAAGTATTCATTGAAAAAAAAAAGCATTTTCATATCATTTTTCAATTTTTTTTAAAAATCTGTAAATGTGATTTATTTAATATTTAATATTTGGTATATATGAATGAAAACAGAACAACTATTTCACTGAAAACTTTTTAAAAAAGTTTTCTATGAATGAGTGGCACATAAATAATAAAGTAGAAAAATAATTTAAAGTAATATATACAAAATCATCAAATAGATAAATGATAAAATGCAACAATATAGCAGTGCTAGTTTTCAATTCATGCATCGTTTTATGAATTTCTTTTCGTGAAAATGAGCATTTTCCTAATGAAAATATTGGCCTTTGGCTATAGCACAACGTAGATGAATTTGGTTATTAACTGTCATATTTTTCATTTTAAAAAATTGAATTGCAATTACCACTCTGACGTATTTAGCCACGTCTATTTCATCAGCCCAATTTAATTGTAAAGGGAAAAAAGGAAGTCTTCTATAAAAAGGAAATTAAAAAACTATAAAAATAAAAGAAACTGAAATAAAAGTGTTTATAAAGAACACTTTTTTTTTTGGTATTATATAGAGAACACGTTTTATTATTATTATTCTTCCTTATGTTTATAATAATAAAGTTTCCTTTTTATTATTTAATGGGTCGGAAGAGGCCAATAAAGAGGGAAGAATATTACTATTTTTTTATTTTTTATTTATTTATTGGAACTATACTAATCTTTTATCATGTTTGAATTGAAAGGAAAAGAAAATAAAGAAACTTATCCTTATAAAAATTTACCACTTTTTTCAATATTTTAAGTTTAAAATTTAAGAATTTATTTGCAGCTTATATGTTCACAATCACAAATTCGCAATTACCAAAAATCTTCATTCTTGAACAGTTATAATGTGCTTCACCACGTAAAAATTAGAATTTAAAATTAGTGGTAATATCATGTGTGTTAATTTAAGTAGAAAATACTTGAGTCTCTTAATTAAGGTCCGTTTGAATAACAAAATTAAAATTAAAATATATAATTTTAATTTTAATTCTTTCAGAATTAGAATTAGTTTAAAATTTTAAATTTTATGTTTGAGATTATCAATAAATAAGATAAAAAAATATAATTTTAAATTTAATTATAATTTTATTATTTAAAAATATGATCTAAAATATTAAAAAATTATTTACAAAATTAAAATTAATAAAAATATTCATACAATAATAATTTTTATAATATAATAATCATATTTTTTATAAATAATTTTTTCATGATATTTTTTAAAATAAATAGTTATTATAATAATTTTATATATAAATATAAAAATAATTTTATATATAAATATAAAAATAAATTTATATATAAATATAGAATATTAATAAATATGATTATTCATAAATAAATGTAAAAAGTGAAATTATTTTTTAAATTATGAAATTAGTAATTGTTAAGGTATATGTTAAGAATTAAGAAAAAATTAATTTAATTATTTTTTAATTCCATAAAATTATTTTATGTAATTACAATTCTAATTTTTAATTCTAAATGAAATTTTAAACATAAACATAAAAATTAAAATTAAAAATCTAATTTTAATTCTAAACTCTAATTTTATATTCAATTCTAAAAATCAAACAAACACTTAAAAATATAATATAATTTTGATTTTAATTTCTAAATTTATATATATTTAAATAATACTAGTAAAAAGAGTCAATACTTAAATATTTAATTATATCTTAAAACATTAATATTTTATCTATCAAATAAAAAGATATTATAAAAAAATTAATGACAATATCCCAGATTCATCCTAGTACACTCCACACACTCACTCCACTTGCCAGCTGACACTAGTTTCTCCACCACAATAAGAAAAGTCTCCCATGTGATCTGGCTGGTTGATTCCTCTTCCTCTCCCCATTACCAACCTCATAACAAACCATATGGCGGTGCCTCATTTTTTTGTTTTCTTGCTAATTGGAAATGCAATTCGCAGTACATATCCTGAATGATGGATGAATGATGTGCATAGGCAAATAAAGTAAATGAATGATGTGAATGACTCACTTTCCAAGTTGCCAAACAGTGCTCCATTTTAATTTAAAGGTCGGCCCCCAAATCTTAAATATTGAATAAGGAAAAGTCGTTGGGTGGCTAGGACACTGGCCTACCGGCTGCTGTGGACGGAACTCTAATTTGGACCGCGTTCCCTACCCCAAAACAAATTAAAAAAAAATTGTTAATGTGTTCTTAAATTGGTATGTGTTAAAGAAAATAAAGATAAAAATTATTAAATATAAATATAATTATTTATTATTTTAAAAATATAAAAAATATCTAATATTTTTATTTTTAAATAATTAATAATAAATTATAAATATAAAACTCTTTTCTTTTACTTTTTGCTAATTTTGACTTGGAACCGGTCTTTCTTTAGACTTCGCTTGTACTTGGTCTTCTGTCACTTAAAAACCTCATGCTCCGTGAGTGTCTGACTGACACTTTGTTTGACCGACTTAAGGTCCACTGGCCACCGAGAAAACTCTTCTCATAACTAAAAAACGTGCTCCACTCCAATCCACCTGTATTCTCTCTGTTAATCTATATATTAATTAATTTCAAATAAATAAATAATAATAATAATTCTATTATAAGTTGGGCACTGCGCCTACTTTCTCACCACTTGTGACGCAACTTCCTCCACATTCTCACCTCCTTATAAAACCCACCACACCCTCCTACACTCTTCACTCCACCTCCAATTTCAAAGCAAGAAGCCCAAGCACCTCACCTCGCAACAGAGTCTCTCTTTGTATTAGTTGCAATTCACATAGCGTTGAGTGCAGACCAGATGGCTCTGGAAGCTCTGAAATCACCCACCACCGCCACCCCATCCTTCACCTTTGAGGAAACCAATCTCCAATACCTGGAGGCACCATGGGCCAAGCGAAAGCGTTCCAAGCGTAGCCGCATGGACAACCAACCTTCATGCACCGAGGAAGAGTACCTCGCTCTCTGCCTCATCATGCTCGCTCGCGGCGGCGCCAGAGGCGCCACTGTCTCCACCACCAATCCTCACGCCACTCCTGCTCTCTCTGATGAGTCGGCGCCGCTGGCCACCACAGAACCCGCCAAGCTCAATTACAAGTGTTCTGTGTGCAACAAAGCCTTCTCGTCTTACCAAGCACTAGGCGGACACAAGGCCAGCCACCGGAAACTCGCTGGCGCCGGTGAAGATCAGTCCACCTCCTCCGCCGTCACCACTGGTTCCGCAAATACAGCATCCAACGGTGGAGCTAGGACCCACGAGTGTTCCATCTGCCATAAGTCCTTCCCCACAGGACAGGCCTTGGGAGGACACAAGCGTTGCCACTACGAAGGCGGTGCTGGCGGCGTTAGCAGCAATATCACTGCCTCCGAAGGGGTTGGGTCCACACACACCGTCAGCCACAGCCAACACCGCGACTTCGATCTCAACCTCCCTGCTTTTCCAGACTTTTCAACCAAGTTCTTCGTGGAGGACGAGGTCACCAGCCCTCTGCCTTTGAAGAAGCTTCGTCTTTTGACCATTCCCAAGATTGAAATCCCTCAATACCAATGAATTCAACTGTCTTAGATTCAAATTTAATCAGTCCTTAGTTTTTTTTATTCCTTTTCTTTTTTCAATTATTTGGGGATTTTTTTAGATTAATTTGTTCCTGTACATAGTACTTGGACCTGTTTGTTAGAATTTAGATTGTACTTTGACGGTGGTAGTTCAATTCAAATTTATTTATTTAATTTTTATTTGTGGTAATCTATTTAACTTTGACTTATCATATCCGTGCGTAATTAATGGATGATTGATGTCATCATCTAGAATGCCCCCGCTTACGCCGTGGAATCGCCATCATGAAAAGGCATAGCCGCGTAATCGATCGTTGCAGCAATAACAGGCGGCACTGCCTGTTTTAGTTCAGTTGAACCCACTTTCGCATATGTTTCTTTCTGTGTGTGTGGGTGACCGTTTTTACTGTTAGAACACTGCACACTTAAAAAAGGGTTCAATTTTTATTTTCTCTACGGAAATAACATTTTATCTTAATGATTAAGATTGCAGTGAGTGGTGATTTAACTTTGCTGGAACCTGAGTGGATGACATGGGAGGAACACGGGGGATGTTTCGTGTTTGGTGTGCGGATAAGAACGAAGGTTTGGCTTTGGCCTTTTACACGTTGCGATGGGAATGACACGTGGAATTACTTAACATTACATTGTTATTTTTTTATATATGATGATAGAAGAACGCAATCAAACTCTTAATTTTCTAGCATTTCAGTTGTGTCCGAGTAGTCTTGTGACGCGTCATTGAATGGTCCTAAGGTTGCTAAACGACAAGGTTTATAAATAAGGAGGTTTTGGGTTTGATACGTTTTACATGTATATGACGTACGAAAATGGATTGGAACTTTCTTTAACAGGTGTATGATGTAGAAAAAGAAAAAAAGGAACTGAAATTTCTTGCCGTGATACGCTGTATGTACGTGTCAATTATTTACCATACTTATCGCCAGGGATTCATTCCAATCATTCCAATCTTCAGTTTTAATCTCTCCACTCTCTCAATTGCCGGACAAGGATTTTTTTAAATAAAATTTTTGTAAAATAAATAAATAAATTTACATAAACTATTAATATATGAACTCACATCAATCATTAATAATTAATATTAAGTTACTTGTTCAATTTACGATTATCGTACCACTGTCACACGCGGTATCCAACATTTAAAATTAGTAAGAGAAAGAGAAAACGTCTTTTAGTTGGTAAAGGAGGTGCCCAATTTTATGTCAAACTCTGGTGAAGTTTCTCCGCGTTAAATTAAATGAACCATGTTCTTTCTCTAGACTTCCAAGTTCCAGCTCTATCTTATCTATCATCTTTACCCACCAAAAAAAAAGAAAAAAAAAACAGTCAATCTATCATCTCTCTTTGCGTGTTAGATGGAAAAAGTCCACGAAGAGAAACATAAGTGTTCATACTAGAATGTTGTTCTTTTGGCAATCAACAAACCCGTGCATAACGCCTAAGGTACACGTTTTCTAATTCTAGTTTACACGCTAGAGAACTTTTACTCCTCGAATTATTCGTCTTACTATGTACTTGAGGTCATAGTGATTCAATAATATTTTTTTATCATTGAATTAAACCTTGAAGGTGTGGCTCAATTAGCAAATTGACCTTTATTTGGGTGGATTTTAGTTGCAGTGTAGGGTTTGAATCACATTGACAACATTTTCATGGCTGGGGCCTTGCTCGTACCCAAATAATATAATTAAGCTCGCATCCAAAAAAAAGTGTAAAAACACCTAAGTGGTGTTTTTTTTTTAAGAGTTTAGATTTATAACAATTTCAACATATTGTTTTTTTATTTTTTGGTGTGCAGGAGAAAAAGAACAAAACAAACAGGAAAAGTTACGGCCTAGGATACATAACACCAATCTCGTCCGCAAGAAACCAAGGCTGGAGATCAGCATGAGGAACATCCCAAGTCTTGAAGTTAATGAAGTCTTCCCTTCCTTTCTTAGCCAACCAATCCGCACTGTAGTTTCTTTGGCAAAGAACATGAACCAAGTTCAAATCCGAACTAGGTTTCCTCATCATAAACTTGATATCAGCAATGATACCTCCATATCTATGAAACCTGATAATATCAGGAGAATCAAGTAAGACAAGCTGAACTGCCTCTTGGGAATCAATTTCACAAATCAGCTTCTAGTGAATACTGAAGAATACTTGAAATAGGCACATTTTGATGGTTTTTTTCTTGCGCAACAATATCAAAGCGTGTTGAATAGGAAGGGTTGGTACCTACAAAGAAATTCTAATGCTCAAATCAGATTGCGTACAAGTAGAGTTTATGTTAAAGAAAAATAAGTTATTTGTAAAAGGTGATTGAATTTGATATTTATAGAGTGCAATTAAGGTTTAGTCTCTCTTAATTATAGTAGGAAATCTCTATAAGATCAAAACATTAATATTATAATTATGAAGAGTTTGAGGCGATTATAGACGTTATAATTTCGTAAGATTGTGTTTGACATTTACAGATATATTTGAGATTTATCCTCTGCACAAATCTCGTGATCATAAAATATTTGCCTAATGTCGTAGTCCGATATATATGGTACCAAAATCTCAACAATGTTCAATGCTTTGCTGGGGTGCTCATGGCTTCCTGGGAATCAATTTCACAAATCAGCTTCGTTATCCCCCTTAGGGTGTGTTTGGGAGTTGAGATTTTGGAGGGTTTTGGAGGGAAAAAGAAAGGAAGACTTATTTTTTATTTTGAGTAAACATTCTTTATATTTGATTTTTTTTAAATTAAAGAATAAAATAAAATATGATCATATAACTTTTAATAATTTTTTATTTATTTTTATAAATATTTTATAATTCTCTTAATTTAAAAATAAAAAATAAAACATTTCTTTTCTTTACCTTCAAAACCCTTCATCCAAAGAACCCTAAGATCCAGGAGGATAGCACACGAAAACCATGGAGGATAGCAAGCAACTCGACATGAAGAATCTCAAAGAAGCCCATGAAGCCAGAGAACCCTAAGATCCAGGAACCTTGCTCGATCCTTATGAGTCCCCCAAAACCAAGTTCTACCATCCTGACCACAAGTGCTACCATCCACATTCACCTTGAAAAAGTTCGTTGGAGGTGGTTGCCAACCAAGCATAGGAAGATCATTCTACCTAGCAGGAGAAGGAGATCACTCACACGAAAGGATCATATCAACCATAGCTAGAGCAATTCTATAAGTGGTGCAAGGGTCAATACTCTCATTGTTGAAAATCTTTCTATTACGAGCACACCAGATACTACAAAAGCCAACTAAGAAATGCAGTTGCTTTGGACCTTAGGACTCTTTAGACCAATCATAGATATTATTCTAGGAAAAATGGGGATGAAGAATCATTCCAAACGGCTCCCAAACTTTACAGCCTTAACACAGTCACGCAAATAGTGGAAAGAGTCCTCCCAAGCCTGGTTGTAGCGACTACACCACAGATTGTCAACTAAGTTCCTTTGAAAACAAAGATTGTTGGTGAGGAAGGCTTCATGGAAAACTAGCCAAATAAAGAAACAATTTTTTCCGGACCATGTAACTTCCAAATCCAAGACCAGGAAGTCTCCTCATGCGAGAAAGAATCCCTTTGATGAAGCCACCAATAACCAACTCTAGTAGAATACTAACCCGATGTTGAAGGAGCCTAAATGACCAAATCATCCACATTAGCATCTGAAGCCACATACCTATTATGAAGAACCTGTTTAGTCTCAGAGGGGAGGATAGTAGCCAGATTATCAAATTGCCACATACCATGTTGCCATAAATCTTTAACTCCTAAGCAAGAATCCTAGATATTAACACATAGACTTGATCACATAACTGACCCTTACCCATCCAGTTGTTATACCAAAAAGAACATTCCCCATTACTTAGACAAATCTTAAATCCTTCTTTCAGCTTGGCCACAGACTTACAAATGGCACGCCAGGTGTGGGACCCCCCACGCCAATCAACAATAGACAAGATGTGCTGATATTTGAGATACTTATGAGACAATATCTTCACCCAGAACTTCTACTTATTATGCATTAAGTCCTAGAAAAGCTTGCCCAACAAAGAGGCATTATTCAATCTAGCAATTCATATACCCAAACCACCATGTCTTCTATATTGAGAAATAGTATTCCAACTAACTAGATGGAGACCATGTTGATTAGCACTACCATTCTAAATAAAGCGTCTAACAACTGCATCAATCTCATTACAATCAGATTGAGAAAGCCACATACTTTGCATCGTGTAAATAGGAATTGAGGAAAGCACATATTTAGCCAAAGTCACCCTCCCAGCTCTGTTGAGCAATATTCCTTTCCAAGAAGAAAGTCTAGAATGGAGTTTCTCAATGATAAATGGCCTTGGACTTATCCACTCTAACTTTTAACCAAGAAGCCAAGCAAAAATCACTAATAACAGAAGCCATAAGACACACCTGAGAAGCCTTGGCCTTAGCAAAAAGGAGAACATCATCAGCGAAAAAGAAGTAGCTAGGAAATACTAGAACCTCCCTGCGACACTCTAACCAGAGACCACTCTTCAGTCTCAACTTTTATAGCAATGGCAATAGCAAGCTTTTCCATGCATAACAGGAATAAATAAGGAGATAACGGGTCGCCCTGGCATAAACCTCGTAAAGGTTAAAAATCGGGGAGTTTATCTCTATTCCACAACATTGTAAATTTGGGAGAGCAAACACAGTGCATAATAAGAGAAATGCATCTCTGAGGGAAGCCAAAGTCATGAAGGGTCTGTCTAAGAAAACGCCAATCCACCCTATAATAGGCTTTCTCAAGATCACGCTTAAACACAATATCGCTTACCTTCTGCTTCGATTTATGCATATGATGGAACACTTTCTTGGCAATAATAGCATTATCTGAGATACATCTTCCAAGAATGAAATCGCTCTGGAGGGCCCTAACAAACTCCACTATAAAAGGCCTGAGCCTATTAACCAGAACTTTTTGTTATAAGTTTATATATAGACCACATTACAAAGGGAAATTGGTCAGAACTCCTTGAATGTTTTTGGGAAGTCAACCTTAGGAACCAGAAAAATAAGAGTCTCAGCCAGGTTAGCATCAAAATTCCCAGTAGTGAAGGCGTCTCTAACCAGCTGCCACACACCATCTCCGACCACGTGCCAATACTGTTTGAAGAAAAACGGTTGAAAACTATCTGGACTCTGGGATTTGAAAGGCTTCATATATTTTAGAGCTTCAAAAACTTCTTTTTTTTTTGTAACAAGAAGAATGAGTCTCTCTTTGGCCTCTGTGGAAAGAGAAGGTCACTGAAAAGACTCTAAAAGATGTGACTGAACGTTCTCAGTGGAGCAGGAAAGCTTTTTATAAAACTTAACCACATTTTCCTTTAGCATATTAGCATCAGAGCACCATAAACCATCATCAAGAAGAATATTTGTTATATGATTCTGTTTATGCAGGACAATGGTTTGAGTATGGAAGAAAGAAGTATTACGATCTCCATGATTAATCCATTGTTCTCTAGACTTTTGGTAATAGAGTAATTCCTCCTGCTTCAAGACATCATTACACTCCTTCTGCAAGGCACGTTCCAAATTAATAAGGTGCATAGATTCAACAACCTCAAACTTATTATGCATCCCCTTGATCTAGGCTTCCAACTCCCGCTTATGCCTAAAAACATTACCAAACATCACCTTATTAAATTTTATAGCATCCTTTCTGACATTTTTCAACCCGAAAATAACCTTATTTTGACGATTCTAAGCTTCTTGGACAATACCATTAAATTTAGGATGAGTAACCCAAGCTGCTTCAAAGCGAAAAGGTCTATCCCCCGCCCTCTTATACACACCACCACACCGCAACAAGAGGGGATTATGGTCTGAGTGAAGTCTTTGAAGAACTTCAACATGGGCTTTTAGGAACTTGGTTCGCCATCGACAATCACCAAACCCTCTATTTAAGAGCCTATGTATTCTTCTAGTTCCATGACCATCACAATGCCAAGTAAACTGATTGCCCATAACTCCAAGGTCAACAAGCTCACAAGCATCCACCCAGTTAGCAAACATGTTGGCCTGAGGGGCTAAAAATTTCCCCCCTTAACCTTAGAAGGGAGAAGCACTTCGTTAAAGTTCCCTGAAAGCATCCAAGGACCATAAACTGATTGACGAAGATTTCGTAAATGGTTCAACAACGACCCATGCGTAGTAGGAATGGGGGTCGCATAAATCGTTGTACAAAACCAAAACTTCCCATCACAACTAACCCTCAATGTAATGTCCTATTGGACAGAATCTAGAGTGTCACAGTGAACACTGCTACAACTAGAAAGGACCCAGATAGCACCAACAAAGCCTCTAGCTTTTTGCACTGCCACTTTACTGTAACCCAACCTCTCCTAGAAAACCACCGCTTTGGAAAACTAAATGTGAGGCTCCAAAATAAAGATAAGAGATGGAGTGTATCTCCTTATAAGGTCATGGGTATGCTTTCTTCCCAAAGAGCTAGCTGCACCCCTAATATTCCAAGCAAGAATAGAAAACATATTAAACTCCTTCATTAAAAAAAAAAAAAAAAGAAAGAAAGAGAGGGGAAGCAAAGCCTTATCATGCTCACGTGTCCTAGGTTGCCTTTTTTTCTTAGTTAACCAATCACCATGTGTTGGCTCTTCCTCATAATTTGTAACAGAAGCCGAAATCGTGGGATGACTAGCAATCAAATAATTGGGAATTAATGACTTGTCCCCATCGTGTCCCCCTTCACTCGCAGGGTTACTAACCTCTATTCCTCCACTTCCAGCCACCGTATAAGAAGGAGCCTCATTAATAACTATATCCTGCTTAGCCACCTTCATGGCACAATCTCTCATCAAATGCCCTTAACAACCACAACATGCACAAATGATATGAAGACCCTTGTATTCCACTTTATACCAGTGACCTCTTAGCCACACTTTTCCTACAATGGGTTGGTTGAGATCAGTCTCGACACAGATCTGAGCAAAGTGGCCTCTAGACACTTTTAAGGTATTCGAGTCCACCCTTATTGGTCTGCCAACCGCAAAGGACATAGCAAGCAGGAAACTATCATCATAGTAGACTAAATTTAGACCAAGGAAATGGATCCAAACCATGGTACGTTCAACTTTCGCCACTAGAGAAACAAAGTCAGGGGACCAAGTGGAAACTGCTAAATAGTGATCAAACAACATCTAGGGACCCCCTTCCATAACCTTATCCTTATCTTCCTCCAAGTCAAATTTCACCATGAAAAAACCTCTTCCCATATCCATTATCTCAAACGCACCTGCTAGTTTCCAAAAGGACTTAAGCCTATCTCATTCATCAACTTGTAACCAATATCTTTCCCTAGGAGCTTGATTATCAAAGCATCCTGCCATGGCAAACATAACTCTTTAAACACTATCATCCAACTGCACTTTTGGTAACAAGTGGTTCCCTCCTTCGTACTCAACTTTCACCAAACCTTGTTGGATAAGGTCTTGTTTCACATGTTGTGGTGGTGGTGGTTTGTTCCCCGTCACCTTTTCTTTAAAGGATATCTCTTACTGCACTCTACCGCCTCCATCAGGTGGCTTGTCTGATGGAGAAGGGTTTACCCTAACAGAGAACTCAAAAGCACTTATTTTCTTACAATTACAACATATTGTAAAATGACAAGATAATATTTTGAATTATTTAAATTTAATTTTTTTATAGTTATAATAATGTTTAAGGGGTTACTCAGATAAAAATGCATGCGGTGATATTCTCATCAGAGATCATTTTTTTTTTTCATTACTATAAGTTCAATGAATCGATGCTATTAACTTCAACATCACATATAATAACTTTTATAAATACTTTGATTTAATAATGAAAAATTACTAACAAAAATCAAATTCAAAATCTTTTTAGCCATAATACCAATTAAATCAACCTTCATTAACATCTCATTTAAGGATAGTATTCATACGACAATGTTATACAACAATATATTTTCTGTAATGGCTTCGGCCCGTTGCTTATAAAAAGAAAAATATATTTTTTGTAATTTATTTTGAATATTTTATCAATTATTTTTTATATTTTAAATGTGAATTTAATTTTGATTCATTAATACTATAAAGACTTTACATTATCCGCTAGTTATATAGTGCCACATATTTAAAAAATTAAATTATAAATTATCTACTTTGACTTTTGATCTTTAATTTCTGATATTTGTTATTTATAAAACTGGCAGTGCATTATTTGTCCTCTAAAAATACTCTAATTTTTTTTTTCAATCTATTCACAAATTTATTTTATATCTGTGAGAATGTTACAATTACATACAATCTAATTTGATATCTCTCTCATATAAATTTATAATATAAATATAATAAACATTTTTTAAATGTACAAATAACATTATTTTTTATAAAATATAATAAATAGTTTGTGTTTATAATTGTTAAAATGTTTTTTTCATCAAAGGCGGCGATGATGAATTTGGCCGAAAACTCTGTTTTTTCCCGTTAAGGTTTTCTTTTTTTTAAACGAGCTTTTTCCCCCTAAGGTTGACTGTTCATGTAACCTTTCAATTGTCATGAATGTCCTTCGCAGAATCCTTCTTGGCATGTCCAGGTTCTTCGAATCTTGTTCTTCCTAGTTGCCAAAGGTGGCACCCTTACGCGTTGGAAGATATGTAGTGCAAATTTAAATTTGATTAAATTATAATTATATTGTTTGAGAGAAATTTTCGTTTAAACACTTGACAGTATCTTAAAAAATTAATTTATCATTAATTGAGTAGGGAAACTTTAAGAAACAAAAAAATTATAATTTTAATTTATATAATTTTTATTTAAATCAGTTATTATACTTATAAATATTTTTAAAACAATCCCAACCACCAATTTCTGTTATAAGCACCATTAATTTAGTCAAATATTTAACAAGAAAAAAAAATATTTGAAGAAATACTTATACAAAAGAAATGAGTAACTATAAGAATATTTATTAGAATATAAGATCACCTACTAGACCTTTTACAAAAAAAAGAATCATTAGAGCATCTAAAGGAGCACTTAATTGGATAAAGGAATACTTCATAGATTAGTTAATTGACAGTGTTATAATGACGTTATAAAGAAAGCTAAAGACTATTTTAAAAACGTTTATAATTGTGAGAACTAATTTGAAAAGAAAGATTATAGGAACAAAATTAAAAATGAGTGAACCAAAATTTTAATTTAATCTTTAAGTTTTTATATAATAATTGTATAATTTTACAAGATAAATATTTATTTATCAAACTCAATAATTAAATTAAATGTACTTATTATTTATAATAAATTATGCATAAATTTAGTTTTTTTTCACTTTATTAACTTATAAAATTAATGTAATTTTTTTCTATATAAATAAAAATACTAATGCTTGATTACATATCTATAGATAAATAATTTTATAAAACTAGATATATGATTAAAAAGATAATTAAGTATATAAATTAACGTATTTATGCCATCTAACAACTCTTTTGTATAATTTTTTTTCACTTTAATTAGATTATACATACAACGTTCATCAAAAAAAGATTATACATACAACAAAAAGACATTAACGAATCCAACCTCATATGTATTGACCTCTTGCCAATGTTCTTAGAACTGGACTAATAGTTGAATTGGTAAAGAGAAAGAGTTAAGATTTGGATGTTCAACTGGGATTGAATTGAGTTGAATTAGAAATTTATATATACACATATATATTATATAAATATATAATAATGTGTAAGGAAAATATAATGGACATATATTAATTGTATAAATAATATTAAAGAAAAATATTAAAATATATTTTTAACATAGATACATTTATTTATTATGTAAATAAATATTAAATTAAAAGTATCATTATATTAATATTAACATGATTTTTTAACATAATCTAGTTTCACATCGAATAAATAAAATAGTAAGAGATCAAACATCTCATTAAAAATTGAAATTAATTCTTTTTACATTACAAAGCTCTTATGTGTCGTACATTAGATAAAATTATAAGAGATATGTTTATTTCTAAAAAAGAAAATTTGATTTTTTTTAAAAGGACTATATCTACTACATAAACCGTGATCGATTTAATCGAGTTAACTAGTTCGGGATCAATTTTCAATATTTTTATCAATTTTAAAAAAATTAATTTTTGATGATTAATTAGGCCAGTCAAAGAATCGTTCTGATTTTTCCGTCCTGACCCGGTTCTAAAAACAATGTCTCTTACATCATATCACACAATGGCCGTCATTCCTAGTCATCTGGAACTAACATAATCGGCATTGATCCAGCGAACAGTCAATTCATAGTGTCATGATGTCATCCTCCGAACCCCTTGCATTTTATCTGATTGATTAATATAACAAATTTACATGTTAGTATGATTTAAATAATAATGGTAACTGATAAATTAGTGACAATTTATTCATCCTTTGAAAATTTTATTGAGAGGAACAAGAAAAAATAAAAACCTTGCTTCAGCATTATGTTGTTTTTCTTTTTGGAATTTCTGCGTGTACATGAACTTTATGAACGCATCTTCCGTTGTTGAAACAATTGTCCAATTCCTTTCAGGCTTTCACAAATCCCCTTTTACAATAATCCATTATGACCTTTGCTTCGCCACTGAATGCCGAAAAATGACTCAAAGCGAATGAACACTGAATGTGCTCCTTTTAGCCAAAGAATAATGCTTTGGCGCACAGCATCTTAGTGTACATCATCTCAAAGTTAGAGTGAGGTGTTAGAGTAGAAGTGTAGGTGTGTATAAAGTAGAGTAGAATTAGTTATAATTAGATGATAAAAAATTATACAAGATATAAAGTAATGTGTGTGTAATTGATGTATGTAGGATTATTCTTAGCCACATAACATAAGCGGGTGCAGCATCTCACACTTGTTTATTAACATTAAATTTATGTGTGGATGTTGTGATGTTGAGGCGTAGTTGTTGCCCACGCCGTATGAGATGGCATCTCCTCAGTTGTATTCATGTGGTTTCTACAGCCACCACTAAGCAAGCAAGCTGCACGCAACACCACATGTTTGTAGTCGCCAGAAGTTCTCAGTATGCGCAAGTCTCTGTCTTTTCATTTGGCAATGCCATGCTATGTTTGCAATTTTCTCTCTTTTTACCTTTTCTATACATTCTGTCATTTTCATATCCACACGCAAATAAAAATCCATCATATTCCTTAGCCAACCAAAAAACAAATCCATCATATTCCTTACCCAACAAAAAAACAAATCCATCATATTCATTTTAGATAGGAGTTAGGATATATAGTATAGAAACAATATAACACTCGGTGGGTGTTGTTTTGACATTGGTCACCGGCGCAACGTTCAGCTTGTTGCCCTATGGATTGGTAATTATTCTTATAAATTATTAGACCTGTTTACAATGTTCCTATTGAAATTTAGAACATCAATGCTCAAACTAAAATTATCTATAATAATATGTAATCAACATTTTTTTAAAAAAAAAACATAGTTATTTATTATTTAAACCTTATATTTCTCTTATTTTGACCACAAGTCTTTACTATTCTTCTTCCCAGCTGAATATTTTTTTTCAGCAAGCCCCTCCACTACAAGGGATGTTCCTTCCATCAATAGATTCCTAACTTTATGTGCCAAGGCGGTGAATTCACTATCGAAAAAGGCACCGACGGTGAGTCCATTTACGGCTCCAAGTTTGCTAACGAGAACTTCATCAAGAAGCACATCGGTGCTAGCAACGAAGAAAAAGAAAAGTCACATATAAAGGCAAGAGAGGAGAAGGAGCTAGCGCGCGGCTCTGGCAACGATGGAGGGAGACGTGACACGCGACGACGGGAGCGGATTGGTGGCGGTTCCTGGTGACGTCCTACCGACATGGTGGTATGCGGGTGGTGACGCGACAGTGGAGGATAGCGACTCTAGGCGGTAAGCAAAGCATAGATCTGGACAACAGTGTGACTTACAATGTTGAACGGTGGCTCTAGGCGATGTTTCAGTACGAGACAATTCTGGCTTAGTTGGTCTCCAGTTTGGGTTCGATTATGGGCTCCGGGGTGGTATGGTGGAGATAAGTGAGTCATAGGGGAGTTCATTCCTGGCGATTTTGATGCAGCGGGTGCCGAGGTTGTTGCGGAGGGAGAGGTGGAGGTTGGTGATGACAGGGATGAGGTTGGCGACGGATTCCGGATAGGAGTCGAGGAAGGCATTGCCGATATAGATGGTGGTGATCTTGGCGCGTGGGTAGAAGGGGACCACGTAGATGTAGAGCCAGGTGAGGGCGAGGGTGCAGTTGGTAGCCATGGGGGTCACCATGTAGTTGGGGATGGTGATGAAGAGAGTTATGTTGGTGTATAGGAAGGTGCAGATGATGGAGGGGTCTGGGTCCTCTAACTTGAGGGAGCTGAGTCTCCAGTGGAGGGAGCTTGCAGTAAATCACAAGGCTTCGTTTTGTAAATTTGAAATATTTCAGGGACAAAACTTGTAATTACCCACTGTATTAGAGATTACATGTTATTAAGGTTACAAGTATAAAATATGAGTCATTGATCAATTTTCAAACAAAATCAACAGTGTAAAAAGTGAAACATCGATGCTCTAAAACTATTTTGGAGCAATGAAAATGTTTCCTAAATTATTCCCTGTAATAATGAAATTTTAATGATAAAACATAAAGATCATAACATCTA
Organism: Ormosia emarginata; assembly: GCA_029884605.1. Taxonomy (NCBI): domain Eukaryota; kingdom Viridiplantae; phylum Streptophyta; class Magnoliopsida; order Fabales; family Fabaceae; genus Ormosia; species Ormosia emarginata. Next base: position 72,211,120 of record JAQQTP010000082.1, read on the forward strand.
AGTCAGTCATAGTTTAATATTTATTATAGAGGCATTTAAAATGCTCTTATTGAAATTTTGAACATCAATATTCTAACCAAAATTACATGTTATAACAGGTAAAAACTTCTAATTCTTTTTTTTTTCTCTTCAATCTCATCACTCTCACTGTTCTCCTCCTTCTCCATCACACCCTTGACCCATGGTACTGTTTCCAATCACCACCGGTATCACCCCAACTCAGTTTTTAGAGAAAGTAAAACTTGTCCACAATGACAATGGTTTAGAATTTCAAATACACGATTTCTACAACCGAAAGGGTATCATTCATCAAAAGTCTTGCATAGAGACCCCACAGCAAGATGGTGTGGTAGAATAACTTGAAGATGTTGAATATGCAGAACCCCCTCCCTACAGGTTTCTGGGTGGGTGATGACCAAAATATTAGAAGCTTCAGGATTTTTGTTTCAAATGTGGGAGGGTGGGCCATGATAAAAAAGGGTGCAAGGAAGAAAGGGTCATGTTTGTGATTTTTCCCTCCAAGCCACGCTATGGTCCAGGTTTAGGAGTCCTTATGGCAAAGTCCCTTGCAGCCATAGCTGCTGAAAATGCTAACAGGCAAAAGAAGTGAAGTGAAGGGTTGCAGTAAGTGAATCTGAAAGTGAATCGGAAGACGAAAATGGGGAAATAAATGGAGAAAGGAAGGAGAGAGAAAGATAAGAGAAAAAAAAAAGAAAATGAAAAAAATGTATAATGAAAGTAACCTGTAATAATTTTTAGCTATAGATCATTTTAACTTATTAATCAAAGGTGATGCATTTTGGAGCATTCATGCTTCATGTCATTTTTGGAGCATTGAAAACGTTTACATATATTATAAATGTAACATTACAAATTCATGAATATATATCAAATATCCAATACGGCAAAAATTAATTATATTCACTATGAAAAGTCATTGAGTCGGCGGTGTTAAACAAATACTAGAGGAAAGATGAACCACACAGCTGGTAAACCATGGGTTCAGGTTATGAGAAAATTGTAAAGTTTATAATTAATATTCTTGAGTGGTTGTTTATTGCCATAGCGATCAAAATTATTTCTAGCTTGCTACTAAAATTCTACCCAAGAGGATTGGATTCATGTAAGCTGTACTATATTCTATATGATCTGATGGTATGTTAAATGGGGTTGGGAAGTAATCAAGAATAGAAATAAAAGTTGTAATTTCCTAAAATGAGGATAACTTCATATAAACACAATCACTCCCTTCCTTCAATGTGTTCTCCAATGGGGTTGGGAAGTAATCAAGAATAGAAATAAAAGTTGTAATTTCCTAAAATGAGGATAACTTCATATAAACACAATCACTCCCTTCCTACAATGTGTTCTCCAGTGGGGTTGGGAAGTAATCAAGAATAGAAATAAAAGTTGTAATTTCCTAAAATGACGATAACTTCAGATAAACACAATCACTCCCTTCCTACATTGTTCCTAAAATGACGATAACTTCAGATAAACACAATCACTCCCTTCCTACATTATGTTCTCCGACGGAATTAAACTACTAACATTGCAAGTAAACTTCGTCTCACTAATGCTAGAACTTGCTTACTATTGAGCCACACCCTTATAGTTATAGGTTTCTTCAGTGAATGTTGAATCTATTTATCACCGACGATATCATGTCAGGATTAGTTACCACTTTAAAAAAGAAAAGAAAAGAAAAAGAAAACAATCATTGCCGAAGTTGCGTAGAGACTGAACAAAACTAACATGCATAAGGATTTGCTAATGATCCTTCCAAGTACACATAATAATACAATAATATGCATTCTCCCATTAAACATACATTCAGTTGGCTAGTTTATAGGATGTTAAAAAGCATAACATTTTTTTTTCCACAAGCAGCACATGAGAAAACAAGGATTACAGAGCTAAGCAGGCCGAATAAGCATAACAAATGACCATGCACAAAGAGCTTATTAAACAACACGTCCAAACTAAAGGCAACAATCTTCAAGTTTGAGCATAGCCACTAGCACGCTGGAAGAGAAGGGCAGGTTACTTAGAACCGCCAGGCTTAAGATTACCAGGAGGAGGCGTAGGTTTTGGGATATATGGCATAAGGGGAGTGCCATGCTCAATAGGTCCAGGTTTTACAGACGCCTTTGAAGGTACTGAATCAATGGGATGATAATCATCCAGAGTCACGCGACCTATATCACCCTTATTTTTCCTTCTAATACTGTTGTCATTTTCCTGAAATTTCATAAAAGAGAACAATTATAACATACAATTCGTTAACAAAACTAAATTGTCATCCCATATTCCCATTATGATTAGGTTTTGATTATTTTAACCAACTTGTTCAGAGGCCAGAGCTAAACTCCATGAATAAGAAGCATCAATACCTTCAGTTTCCTGCCTATTGCAATCAGTGTTGTTCTATCACCACCGTTGGTGGCAAACAAATCTGAGATGGCATTAGAAAACGGGGGTGTAAGTACTAGAAAGCTTCCTACTTTAAGACGCTAAGCAACAGAGCATCTAGTCTCGTTAGTCAAATACATTTGGAATGGTCTACAATAACATGAAAAAAGAAAGAGTACTTTGTAGCCAGGCTAGCTATTTCTTTGATGCATGCAATATTTAGAGTGAATTACGCTATATGAATTATGCAGAAGACTCAAAGAGGAACTCAATCATCAACCACTTTTACCAACTAGTATAACAGATACAACACCACTCAAAGTGAGTTTCTCATCTATTTTTCCTTTTCTATTTTTTTTAATCTTTTTATTTTTGAAATAAACCAACAAATCAAGTGATCATTTTAGCTTTCAACTCAGTGCTGGCCGAAAGAATAATGAACACAATAACATGAACAATTTGTCAAAATATAATGGGGAGAGACAAAAGTTGTGGTCTTTCAAGAAAATGAAAAGAAATCAAACGAGATGGGGAAACTGCCACCACCACCAATGCGTGTACCAATCTCCTCTTACACCCTTGGCAAATGAAATGAAGAGTTGCAATATTGCAATGAAAAGCAACGGAGAGACAAAATATTTCTCTTACCAGGAAACCTGGAGCCAATAATTGGAGTTGAGAAGTTAAAGAACATCAAAGCTGCCCCAACCACCAACACCAAGCATAAAGCCCAAAAGGCAGAAATTTTCATGATGTTAAATTATCACAAAAACTCAACTGGACAATGTCACACTCCTTGAATCCTTCTCAAGCAACTCAAAATAAAGAAAAAAAGAAAGGAAAAAGGTGGAAGTGGAAGTAGTGAGCTGTGCGTCGTCACAGCAGATTCATGGAACCCAACTGTACCTGAAAACCCGTAAAGATAAGAAGTTGAAGAAAAGGAGATGTTGCCCAAAGGCAGAGCCCATGTTGTCTTTGAAATAGAAATAAAGACCACATGTGAATTTTAAATGCAGTAAGTAAATGATGACAAAGGGAGGCATGTGGATTTTATTGTGTTTCGTTGCTGTTCAAGATGCGGAATGAGTTATTGCTATTGCTTTTGTTTTCAGTTGTAGAACAGTGGGCAACCAAGAAGACTTTAATGCTGGCTACAAGGGTTGTGGTGGAATGCGAGCCCCATGGCACGATTCTTTTCTGGGGTAATGTGCTTATTGCTTATTGCTTGCACGTAGCGGTCACGTAGCTTACTGGAAACGGTATACTTCGCTCTGGTTGGCAAACTATGCCATGCCCAACTGAATTGAAAATATACTAAATTAAAATCGACCAAAATGATATTTTTGGTGTATTTGAATGTAGTTGTGTCAAGTGGGTGAGGTTAATTCACGTATTAAAGAATTTAGAATTTTGATCTAATCTAATTTATAACATGTGAGTTGAGTCGGATTGAAAAATACCCTAACTCCCAATAGATCTTAATAGAAAAATTAAATAAATCAAAGTTATCTATCAACCAAATCAAACCACTTTTAAAATAACCTGAACCAGATTCTTTTTTAGAAAATCTTGAACCGGTTATTTTTTACAACATGGTTCGGTTAACTGGTTTATATTCCAATTCACATAACCATTGTTGCGCTATTGACAAGTATACTAAATCGTAAAAGTAATAAAATGATGAGTAAGAGTATCGTCTCACAAATATTATTTTGTCAATTACTAAATTCGTTAGATCAACACTATTTAAGCTATCAAAGAATGATAATTGATAAGAATGTAAATAAAAGAAAACACTAATAAGAAAATATTCAAAATTAACAAGAGTAAAACAAATCAATTAGGCAAAGATTGAAATATAATGATATCAAAGTATTAGGATTCAGATTTGACTTGAACTCTTTTGATGCAAATTCAAAGATTAGTTTTACTAAGTTCTATTTCATGATTTATGATCAAATTCCCAAAATCAATATCCAATCCATTAGTATATTAATCTTCTTCACACTACCTTGAGTTAACTAATCCCTTAATATAATCCTAAATAGAAAATGTTTTATAAAAAATGAGAGAATAAAAAGTAAGATCACACAACCCACAACGTCTATTCTTAGCAATTACAGAAATTGAGGTGTTTATCACAAGTTCTAGGTTCGTGCACAATTTTTTTCAAATCATACATAAACCCTAAAATCATTCTAATAATGGTCAAATCAAGAAAAAACATTAAGAGATGAGATAAACATGTAAATCATGAAATAGAAACTTAGATTAAACACATAAACGAATTTACATCATCCAAGAATAAGATCCATCATCACCCTAACTAGAGAAGTTTAGCTACACATAGAGAAAGAAGAAAACAAAGAAGAAATTCTAACAAACTTCATGGAAGATAAGTGAAAAGGTTGAAGAAAACTCCTAATCTTCAAGCCTGGATGTACCCACGCCAAATTAGGGTTTGTACCTCTGCTTCTCTCTCTGAATTATCACCAAAAAAACATCACATTGTCTATTTATAGATAGGAAAACGTATCATTAAACGTACTGAGCGCTTAGGTGCACTGTGCATTCTTCTCTATGCTTGACCGATTAATCATTCAGAATTTGGGCGCTTAAGCCTGTAGCACTTCCTTCTCTGTGCTTGGGCACTTAATCGGTGGGAAGTTGGGCACTTCAGTGCCCAACACCAGAATTTTCATTTCAACTTTTTCTTCTTTGTTCAAGCATCCAATCTTTTTCCATGTGTAATATGTTAGATTTATTAAATTAAATCTTAAATTTAAATCTAAACTGAAGTGATTCCACATTTTCCTACTCACTTCTCTATCAGTTTTACCAAGTCAGTTTCTACTGGCTAGTTAGTCAAAAGATAAGGACTAATTTTTGACTTACGGTTTGTTAAGGAAATTATGAGATAGTAGGATGATTCACGATCTAGATAGTGGGGTTATCCATTATCAAGATACAGGAGTTAGTTTTTCTGATGGAGAAAAACCAACCTCTATAAGATCACCTAAGAGTCCCTAGTCTAAGCAGTTTTTATGTAAATCAGTACTCATTCCATCTATGGTTAAACTCTTTTAGACTAGAAGCATTTTGGAATTGGTGTGTGTTATGTACGTGTGTTGCTGTTGCTATGCAGTTTCAGAATTTTGTGCAAAAAAGCTATGGCAGGAGGTTAGTAAAAAGGATACTAGCTATTTTGTTTAATAAATTGTTATATGATAATTATATGCATGCAAATACACGATCTAACAGTGTGTTAATATAGAGAAATCTTTTACATTTGATATCAGAGCCTGTTAATCTCTGCCTAGCCTTTAGATTTATGCACAATTGTATATTTTTTTTGTTTCACGTTTTCCTACCATTACATGATTGAAGTTGAAACATGCTATTTTTCAGAGATGTTATATTCTGATCATAAAATGAAAATCTGTATGCCATGTTTTTGTTCATGGCCATGTCTTGGCTATTAAATAAAAAAAAAAATACCAACGTGTTTTTTCTACAAAATGCATGATATGAAATTTCAAGATTTATTTCCAGAATACGAAATCCATAAAGAGTCACGTATCAACAAAATCAATGGAGGAAAAGTCCTCTTCTGGGTTGTTGATTGAGAAAATTTTGGCGACTGGATTTTGCGCTCCACTATGGCAGATTCATAGGGCTTTTATCCTTTCTAGTATGAACCGCTTTTTCGTGGTTGATTTGGTGCTTTTTTACACCATAACGGTTATTGGTGTGGGTGGTTTATGGTGCCAACCAGGTTGATGAAGATGGACATCTCTATCCTTGTGTGACTACTGCTAGCATCTAGAACTTTCCCTTGCCGGATTTCTCACATAAAGTAAAGTTGAGAAGAAAAGAGGAAGAAAAATGATTTGCAGAAACACCTGCGGCGGCTCATGAGTTGCAAGGAAGAAGATGATGTTTTAAGGGTTCAATTTACCCTTATGTTTCAGGCTTTAAGCCTGTAATATCATGTAACTAAATAAAAAAATGTTAGTGCTTTGTTTTTACTAACGTTGCAGGTACAAGTTATAGGATCTGGGTGTTTTTGTTTCATTTGGGCTTGCAGCCCAAAATTCTTTGAACATGTAGGAACAAAAACAAATTATAATAATAACAGGGATACAAACCAAAATTTCACGTTTTGGAGGATACAGGAATTAAACCCAGGTCGATTGGGTAAAATGCCACCAATTTACCACTATGTTGAACACTGTTTTTGAAATTATATGACATTTTTTTATATATTTATCTGTTGCTGTCCATGATTTATTTATTTGTCTAAATGTGTTATATGCAATTTTTATATGATATCTTAATTTATTCCGTTGCATATCATATTTGTGATAAGTTCATTATATATTGAGGAGTAGCCACAACATCCTTAGTTATAATTTTACTTAAAGAAAATCACATATGGTTAAATATGATATATTGTAATTAATTGTGATTAGTATCGTAAATTTGCCCACATGGATTTATTATAATTTTCATAATTAATTAGGATGAAATAATTAAATTATTTTTATCTCTTAAGTAGCCCACAAGTATTAGGAGATCATGGTAATTTATTAGTTTCATCATAAGGAATTTTAAATGAATATATTTTGTGTTAAAATCTTAGCCCACTGGTAGATTTTGATGACATATTGATTCATGTATGTATAACTTACATTAGTGAGTTTAATATTTGCCTTGAATTATTATATGATGTAAGCATGTTGTTTTTATTTATTTGCAGCAATTCATTTCTTAGTTATCTCTGATGACAAAAATGAAGTTTCCATTTTGACTGGTGACAACTATAAGGATTGGAAGGAAATAATTCTTCTTCATTTAGGGTGCATGGACCTTGACTATGCCCTTCGTAGGAATAAGCTTGTTGAACTCACTGATACTAGTACTCCAGAAGAAGTTACGTTATACGAACGATGGAAAAGATCTAACTGTCTTTCAATTATGTTCATTAAGACACATATTTTTACTAGCATTCATGGTTCAATTCCTAACTGTCAAATGTCAAGGATTTCATAAAAGCCATTGATGAGCAGTTTAAGTCATCTAATAAAGCATTGACTAACACTCTAATGGCAAAGTTGTCTTCCATGAAGCTCATTGGAGTCAAAGGTGTGAGAAAACACATCATGGAAATGAGGGACATAGTAGCTCAACTTAAGTTACTTGAAGTTGAGATTTATGATTCCTTTTTGGTGCGCTTGATCCTGAACTCGCTCCTACCACAATATAGTCCTTTCAAAATTTCCTACAACACACATAAGGACAAATGGTCAATTAATGAACTTTTGATCATGTGTGTTCAAGAGGAGGGGAGGCTTGCTCAAGAGATTGGTGAAGGCACACTTACAGTGACTCAAGATTAGAGTTAAGGGAAGAAGAAGAAGGACAAGGGAAAGAAAGGCATACCTATAATTGCCAAGATTAAGAAAGAGTCTAGGTGTTTTTTCTACAAAAAGAAGGGGCACATGAAGAAGGATTGCTACATGTATAAGGCTTGACTCGGAAAGAAAGGTAATGTTTTTTGTTATGTATGTTATGAATCTCATATAGTTGACATTTGTCATAACACATGGTGGATTGACTCTGGTTCTACAATCCATGTTTCTAATACCATGCAGGGCTTCGTGAGCCAGAGGGTGCCGATGGAAAGTGAACAATTCATCTACTCTGGAAACAAGATGCGTTCGCATGTGGCAACTGTTGGCACATGTAGACTTATTTTAGAATCCGATTTTATTTTAGAATTGAATAATGTCTTTTATATTCGTAGGTTTTCTAGAATTTAATTTTAGTTTCAATACTTATACCTTTGGGTTATTCAATAAAATTTAACGCATCCAGATTTGATTTATTGTTTAAGTCTACTATTGTTGCAAATGGTGTGTTGAATGACGGTTTGTTCAAAATTAATTTATCCAACACGATTCTATATAATTTAATGGCTACGCAACAAAACGCCGGTACTAAACGTTGTGTTATGAATGAAAAATCCTCGATGTTATGGCATGAGAGATTTGGACACATCTCTATAGAAAGAATTAAGAGGTTGGTGAATGATGGAGTACTTAAGACTCTTGACTTTACTAATTTTAACACTTGTGTAGATTGCATAAAGGGAAAACAAACTAACACGAAAACAAACTAACACGAGAAAGAAAAATACTAAGAGAAGTTGTTCTGACAAACATTTGTTGTCCTGACATGGACTCACATGATAAAAAATACTTCATCTCTTTCATAGATAATTACTCATGATTCATGTATCTTTACTTACTTCATAATAAAAATGAAGCTTTGGATGTCTTTAAAGTTTTCAAGGCAGAAGTAGAGAAATAATGTGGAAAATAAATTAAGATTGTGAGATCAGACAGAGTTGAAGAATTTTATGGTAAATATATTGAGAGTGGACAAGCACTTGGTCCATTTACAAGGTTTCTCGAGTAGCATGGTATTGTGGCTCAATACACCATGTCTGGCTCACCAGATCAAAATAATGTGGCTGAAAGAAGAAATCGTACTTTGATGGACATGGTGAGGAGTATGCTTAGCAACTCCAAACTTCCTCGTTTGCTATGGAACAAAGCTCTTAAAGCAGTAGTGTATATATTAAATTGGGTTCCAACAAAGGTAGTTCTTAAAACTCCTTTTGAGTTGTGGAAAGGTTGGAAGCTAAGTTTAAAACATGTACGAGTCTAAGGTTGCCCAGTTGAAGTTATGATTTATAATCCAAATGAGAGGAAGTTGGACCCAATGACTATTAGTGCATATTTCATTGGTTATGCTGAAAATTCCAAAGATTATAGATTTTATTGTCCAAGTCATAGCACTAGAATTGTGGGATCAAGAAATGCAAAATTTCTGGAGAATGACATGATTTGTGAGAGTGATCTTCCTCAAAACATAGATTTTGAGAAAAATCATTGTAAAGAAACTACTCCCACATCAAGTTATAAACTGTAGTTTTTGGTGACCCTCACCAAAATCAAGTGAACTTAGAATCACTAGTAACTAAAGTTCCACGTCAAGATGAACCTATTCTAGAAGATCTAGTTGAACAACATCAAAGACAAGATGTTGAACAACTTGTTGAACAGCACCCTCCTCAAGAAGTTGTAGATGCAACATTAAGAAGATCAACTAGAATGAGGAAACCATCGATTTCTAGTGACTATCATGTGTATCTACAAGAGTCCGAATATGACTTAGAAGCTGAGAATGATCCAGAGACGTTTTCACAAGCAATTAACAGTAGTAATTCTAAGTTATGGCATAATGTTATGAAAGATGAATTGGATTCCATGACAAATAATAGGGTTTAAGATATTGTTGAGTTACCTGATTGGGTAAAGACCGTCGGATACAAATGGGTCTTTAAAACCAAGAAGGACTCATTAGGCAACATTGAGTGATACAAGGCCCAGCTAGTTGCCAAGGGATTCACTCAAAGGGAAGGAGTTGATTACAAAGAAACATTTTCTCTTGTATCTAAGAAAGATTCTTTCCGCATCATAATGACATTAGTTGCCCATTTTGACTTGGAATTACATTAAATGGATGTGAAAATGACATTTCTTAATAGTGACTTAGATGAAGAGATTTATATGATGCAACCTGAAGGTTTTTCCTCTAGTGATGGGGCTTATTTGGTTTGTAAGCTCAAGAAATCCATATATGGACTGAAACATGTCTCCCGTCAATGGTATTTGAAATTCCATAATTTTATCTCTTCATTTAGTTTTGTTAAGAGCACTATGGATTAATGCATATACCACAAGGTTAGTGAGAATAAGATAATCTTTTTGGTCTTATATGTGGATGACATCCTTCTTGCAACCAATGACTTGGGATTGCTACATGAGGTGAAACAATTACTCTATAATAATTTTGATATGAAAGATATGGGTGAGGCATCTTTTGTCATTGGCATTGAGATCCATAGAAATAGACCACAAGAAATTCTTGGTTTGTCTCAGAAAGCCTATATTAACAAAATTCTAGAGAGATTTCAGATGAAAGATTGTTTTCCAAGTGTGGCACCTATTATGAAGGGTGATAGGTTCAATTTGAACCAATGCCCGAAAAATGAGCTTGAAAAGGAACAAATGAAGAATATTCCATATACTTCTGCTGTCAGAAGCCTTATGTATGCTCAGGTTTGTACAAGACCTGATATTGCATTTGTTCTTGGAATGCTTGGGAGATATCAAAGTAATCCAAGTTTAGATCATTGGAAGGCTACAAAGAAAGTATTGAGATACCTTTAAGGAACCAAAGACTACATGCTTATGTATCGAAGATCTGACTTTTTGGAAGTTGTTGGTTACACAGACTCAAATTTTGCTGGTTGCACTGACTCTCGTAAGTCAACATCTGGATATATCTTCATGTTGGATGGCGGAACGATATCTTGGAGAAGCCCGAAGTAGTCATTAGTTGCTACTTCTACTATGGAAGCTGATTTCGTTTCTTATTTCGAGGCAACATCACAGGGTATCTGGTTGAAGAATTTCATTGAGGGTCTGCGAATGGTTGATTCCATCTCTAGGCCATTGAGGATATATTATGATAATTCAGCTACTGTCTTTCTGGTTAAAAATAACAAAAGTGGAAGTCGAAGCAAACACATCAACATAAAGTATTTAGCCATGAGGGAACATGTTAAAGCAAATGAGATCTCAGTTGAACACATTAGCACTGAATTGATGATTGCAGATCCTTTGACGAAAGGCATGCCACCAAAGTTGTTCAAGGATCATATAGTGCATATAGGACTTGACATAGTTATGTAGAGTTCCCTTTGATTGTATTGAAACTCTAGTTTATTCGTTTATCTTCTCGTTTTGATGTATACATTTGGTTTGAAAAAGACATGTATTTTGACTCATAATAAGTATTGAACACGTTCATTCAGTTAAATCGTGGCTTTTGCTATGAGGAGATTACATCGTAATATATGGAAGGTAATACTCATCTTTAATAGAGAACCTACCGCCATGATTCATGTAATTAACCTCTTAGATGTGAGCATAAAGATGTCAATGTTGTGGATATCATAAAGTATAAGAAAATGTTGGACCAAGTGGGAGAATGTTAGATTTATTAAGTTAAATCTTAAATTTAAATCTAAACTGAAGTGGTCCCACATTTTCCTACCCACTTCTCTATCAATTTTACCAAGTCAATTTCTACTAGCTAGTTAGTCAAAAGATAAGGACTAATTTTTGACTTACGGTTTGTTAAGGAAATTATGGAATAGTGGGATGATTCACTATCTAGATAGTGGGGTTATCCATTATCAGGATATGGGAGTTAGTTTTTTTGGAGAAAAACTACCTCTATAAAATCACCTAAGAATCTCTAGTCTAAGCGGTTTTTATGTAAATCAGTACACATTCCATCTATGGTTAAACTCCTTTAGACTAGAAGCATTCTGGGATTAGTGTGTGTTGTGTACGTGTGTTGTTGTTGCTGTGCAGTTTCAGAATTTTGTGCAAAAGAGCTATGGCAGAAGGTTAGTAAAAATAATACTAGTTATTTTGTTCAATAAATTGTTATATAATAATTATGTGCATGCAAATACACGATCTAATAGTGTGTTAATATAGAGAAATCTTTTATAGTTATAAAACAAATAAAAAAATGCCTAATAAAAACAAAGTTTAGAATAATAAAAATATGATAAAAATGGATAGTAAAGTTCAGTCAAAAAGGATTGGAAGATGGTGAAAACTAAGATTTTGAAATGAAAAAACATGAGTTTTTACTGTTTTATGAACCACATGTCACCAAACCTATCCATTCTTCACTTCTCACACCAAAAACTTACGAAACCAGATCTAAGATCTCATCTCACATTCAGTTTCCATTTCCACTGAAATTTTAAAAATCAATCTTCAACCTTATGAACCCTAACCCCAAATCTAGCACCACGACTTCCTTAATCGATGACATCCGCTAGCTTCTACATAGTGAGATGAAATCGCTGCATTGTATGTTGCTTCCTGCTTGCGATTGTGAAGAAATTGTTGTGTGGTGACCGGTGAGAAAAGTGCTCGTGCCATTGATTGGCTTATGCTGCAGTGCTACGCCTTCATCTGGTGAGAGCCCTTGTTCTACGTTTTCATCGATTTCATTCTTCAACCTGAACTTTTGATCTTGTTTTTTTTAATATCACATTTTTGCTTTTGATTTTCATGGTCACATTGAGCAGAAGTTGTAATTGTTGCTGAAGCTTGGTCTCTATATCATCAAACATCAGTTCCTAATTCATACAGATTGTATATATATATATAGTTATATATATATATATATATATATATATATATATATATATATATTGGGAACTCGGGGTGATAACCAAATTTGGGATGAGCTTATGACATTTGATGTTTTGTTATATTGAATTTTGATTGTTGTGGATTCTGTATATGATGGAGATTTATGGATTCAACAAGGTACTTTGTTTCTGATTGATTTTATGATCTTTTTTTTTGTGGGTTTGTTTTGTAATGCTCTGGGATTTGTTAATATATATTCTTAGACAACTATATTGAATCTTTATAAATTATGTCATGCCCTCTTTGTCCATTTGGTTATCTGGAATCTAGACAACTTTATTGAATCTTCAAAGTTTTGGGAGGTTGGAGTTAACAAAAGAGTGAAGCATATTATCATGGAAAAAGTATAAAAAATTTATTACTAAGGTCATTATAACTTTGAAACTAGACCATGATAAAAAAAAAAGAAATGATGAACTGAACTTGCTTAAGTAAATAGAAATCCCAGTAGATTCCTCTCACTTGCTTAAATGCTAAACACTCTTATTTTATTTGATTTTATGGATGGCAGTATTTGATTTTATATGTTATCTTATTTATAAACAAGGTCCTATTTTTAGCATGATTATGTTTATGTCAGCCTTTGTCAAGTTCTTGATTGCTAAGTTATTATTTTTTACTTTTAGTATTCTTTGTATGTCCCATGTTGCTTTTATACTTAGCTAATTTGTTGTTTGAGGTAGTATTTGGATTGTTTTTATAAACTGAAGTATCATTCTTGGATATTTTTCTTCTCCTGCTTTTTCTTTTCTATACATTTAATATTTTTAGATCTTTTCCCATTAATATGTTTTTCTCTTTCTCTTAGGTGAAGTACTCCAGAGAACCTGACAATCCCACCAAGTGTAAGTAAGTCTGTTTTGCTTTAATTAACTTGAGAAACTTTTAAGATCCTCTACTTTAGATTTCAATTTCTAATTCTAATGGTTTTGTATAATCCTCTTACTGTAGCCTGCAAGGCTAGAGGCATCGACCTTAGAGTCCATTTCAAGGTACTAATGAAGTTCTATTACTTTTGGTCTTCTATTATAGTACTAGACCATGACATTATATCCCTAATTGTTAGAAGTGATTGAAATTTTCATATGCATTTGCATAATGATGCCATTAATAGGTCAATAGTACTTGACTATAATTTCCAACTTCTAACTTCCACTCACCTTAACAATCAGCTCACCCTTTATTCATTATATCTTAAGATTTCAACAACTTCACTTTCTTTAATCTATTGATGTTGTTTATTCACTTCTTTAATTTGATGTTTGAAGCTGATGAGTTTAATAATAAATGTAGGTTGTTTTCTTTGATGTTTAGGATTTACTTGATTAATAATGAATTGGATCCTTACAGATTCAACATTGTGAACTTCTTTAATCTAATGTTTGAGGGATGTTGCACTATAGGATTATTGTTTTTAGCTTCTTGGTTCTGTTTCCTTTTCTTTTGGGTTATGGGTAACATTGGCTTTGTTTTTAGCCACCATTATTGGTAACTCTTTTGGTATATACCCTATGAACTTGAATTTCAAGTATAAAGGGTAAAATTGCCACATATGGTTAAAGTTTTATTTTCTTATTTGAGTTAAAATTTGAGCAAAGCCTTAGTTTCCCATTTGAGATTCAATATTAATGAGCACACATACTTTTTCAAGGTACTGTTTATTGTATTGAATCTTGAATTGTCCAAATGAGACAGTTTGGTAAGAAATTTCTTCACTTAGTTAATAATTATTATTTAAATCTCACATCTTATACTTGTTGAAATTTCGGTCTGCTACATTTCATTTTGTTCTTTGGGTGCATACTTAATCGCAGTAGATCTCATCGCATTCAAGTCGTCTACTTGGAGACCAATAGGAAATGCTGTCAAAATTTTGTCAAGTATAATATATGAGATTTAAGGAATAACTATTAACCAAGTATTGAAAAAATTTCTTATTGAATGAGATAGGGTCATACCATGTTAAGAAGGAGATGGAGATTTTAGAAATAATTGATGTTGAGGTTAATAATTGACATCTTAGTTTACATATAGATGTCATCAATGAGTGATCAAAATGACTTTTCGGTCTAAGAGACAACATAACATTTAGTTTTTACTCCACCAATTGTCTCTGACACTACTGGTGTGTTACCGCCTCGCACTGATGGGCGTAGAAACAGGTCTAAAGCTTGGAAACATTTTTTCTACAGAGTCCAGTTTAGATAAGAGAGCTAGATGCAACTATTGCAGTTCCTTGATCAAGTATGATAATGGAACAAATGCTATGCGTTCTCATTTGAAGAGATGCAAGGATAATCCAGATAAAAACAGAAACAAAAAGCAGAAATTGGTTCCATCAGCTATGGGGATTGCAGAAGGGCATGAACTTATGAAGATGTTCGTGACCAAGAAGCCTGCCAGAATGAACTTATGAAGATGTTCGTGGAAGCTAAGCTCCTTTTTCGATTTGTGGATAATAAAGCTTTTCGAAAGTTTGTGAATATGTTGCAATCAAGATTTAGTGTCCCCTCATGCACTAGATTAGTGTGTGACATTTTCGCATTATGGGATACAGAAAGAACGAACTTGAAGAAGTTTCTTTCAAAATATTGTTGAAGAGTCTGCCACACCACTGACACATGGACTTTATGTCAGAATATGAGTTACATATGTTTGACTGCCTATTTCATTAATAATAACTAGGGGCTTCACAAGAAGATTATGAATTTCTACTAAGTCACAAGTCATTCTAGAGATGATATGGCCAAGATTACTGAGATGCACTTGAATCGTTAGGAGTTCAATCACGTTTTCAGTTTGATAGTTGATAATGATTTGTCAAATGATGTCAGGATTCAACACCTAAAAAAAAGGCTAGCGTCTTGGAACAACTTAGTTTTGAAGGGAGATTATATATGTGTTGCTGTGCGTATATTCTAAATTTGATTGTGAAGAAAGGGTTGAAAGAGATTGATGATTCTGTTTTGAGAATTCGCAATGCCGTGAAGTACATAAGATATTCTCCTTCTGAATTAATTAAATTCAAGGCATGTGTTGAATAGGAAAATATTAAATATAAGGGTCTAGTTTGCTTAGATGTTGAAACTAGGTGGAATTCGACCTATCTTATGTTGAAAGTAGCTTTGAAGCATCGAAAGGCATTTGAGAAGTTTGAGATACAAGACAAGAAATATGTTAACGAGTTAGAAAAGGGAAAGGATGTGTCTACATATGAAGATTGGGATTATGCTAGCTTAATTTTACCATTTTTGAAGATCTTTTATGAAACTACTTTGCACATTTTTGGTACCTCTTATGTTACCAGCAATATATATGCAAGAGGTATTTGGAATTGGGAAAAAGATATGCCAATCATGTGGGTCTGAAGATATAAGTGTAAGTATAATAGCTGAAAGGATGAAGAATAAATACAACAATTATTGAGAAAATCTCAATGGTCTGAACATGTTATTAATTATTGTTGTATTTGATCCTAGGTTCAAATAAGGATATGTCAATTGGTCGATTAATCAAATCTTTGATTTGGACGAGGCAGTTAAATTGCAAGATAAGTTGGATTCTTGTTTGGAGTCATTTTTTGAGGAATATAATGGTCGGGAGAGGGGTCTCAAAGTGATACACAAGAAGCATGAGTTGATGAAAATGATGATGATGATCCTGATTGTTGGAATCAATTTTTAAAATTAACCGAGCATAAATCGAATGTCAATTCTGAGCTAAATAAGTATTTGAAGGAAGATTTAGAGACCAATCCAGACTTGGATATTCTATGTTGGAAGAAGCTAAATTCAAGTTGATTTTTGATCCTTGTAAGCATTGTTCGGGAGGTGTTGGTCATACCTGTCTCCACTGTAGCCTCTGAGTCTGCATTTAGTACAGGAGCTCTTGATCTTTATCATAGTTTCCTAACACCTAAAATGGTAGAAGCACTTGTCTGCACACAAGATTGGCTGAAAAGAACACCCTTCTCATTACTTTCTAATCAGGATTTTGAGTAGTTTGAGAGATTTGAGCATGATAAGTTAATATTAATGTTCCACATTTATGTTATTACTTATTGATTATTATATTATGTTTTCATAAGTAATTAGATGTTGTTCTTCTTTTTTGCAGAGATGGTTTCTCAATAAGATGTTCCTTGTTCTTCTGTTATTTCTCTTAATGATTGAAGGGGATACATTTTCTTGTATTTGTTCTAATGCTATTTTTTATCTTATGATAATTGTGTATTAGACTGAGTTTGTATTAAGACATGTTATTACTTATCAAGACATGTCCTCTATTCTTGATAGCTCTTTTTCCTTGGTGGGGATACTATACAGTATGTTGTGTCCATATTGCTAATGGATGAAATGAATAATTATTCCTCATATTGTAGAGAATTTTTATTGTTCTTGGTTGTCTAATTTTTATTTTTCTTTTTCTACTTGGATTTTCTTCTCATATACTACAGAGCATTATCTCTATAAGCAGTTAAAATCACACAATTTTACACATTTTAGCACTCTTGAATAATTCATAGGTACCCATAATTGGGATTTCAATGTTGGTTAGATATTGACAAATTAGTCCACGAAAAACTATATGGTATACTGAACAAATGAAACTTGAATGTTTCAATATAATTTTAGGAGGTTAACTTATGGAAAAGCATGGGAGAATTTAATCTCCATGGGATTACTGCACTAGGTAATCTTTTTTTTTTCTTACTTCACTGCCTCCATTTTCTGATATGTCAAAAGATTGCTTTTTTTTAGATTTGTAAAATATTGGTGTTATCAGCTATTGTGATTTCCATTTGCTAGTTTTTCTTTTCCCCTATATATTGTGTGATGATTATGAAGATAATCAATGCTAATAAAGCAATTCATTTTGACGTACGTGACTTTCAATCACAAAAAAGAAAGTCTAATATCCTCCTCCTCCTCCTCAAAAAAAAGGTAGATACTAGTTTATTTCTTAGGTTATAGGTAGAAATTATTCATTTAATATCCTTCTCACTGTTTTTCAACATGTAAAGTCTTACCTTGTTGTTTTGTGTTTCGTAGGGTAATGAATTAACAATACTGAATGTTCGGAAGTTCAAACCAATTCACAGGCACAAGTTCAATTATGAGGTAGTACCTAGTTTATACTTCATTCTTGTTGTATATTCTATTTCTGACAGTGTGTTAAGGCTTATTTTAAGGCTAAGAAAATGAAATTGAACCTTGAAAATTATGAGCAACTTGTCTTTATATCACATTCTTATAATTTTACATAAAATTTGAATGTGCATTTGACTTTACTTGTTTACTTGGTAAGATAACTTGTGTTAGTTTGATTTTTTTTCTCTTTTAAACCACCCAGTTGTGTTTAGGAAATCAAGCTGAAATTTACAGTTCAATAAAGGTTTTGTTAATTGGAGTGTGAATTACATTTTGCTTTATAAGTTGATATCAAATTGCACTTTACAATCATTTGGAAGAACTAAGTGCCCTATTGTCAAACAATCAAAATTAACCATGAACTTACATATTTCTATTTAGTTATATGGTTGATATGTAGTTGAGAACAAACATGAATTTAACTATTTATTTCACACAAATTGCTTATGAACTAGATTGCCTATGTAGATATGTTGAACCGATTTTTAAACCAGTTTTCTGAACTGGTTTCAGGAAAAATCTAATTTTAAATTAGTTTTTGAATAAGTTATGAAACCCAAACTAGTTTAAAATCGGTTCTAAACCAGTTCAAAACTAGTTTTTTGAACCAAAATCGGTTCGACCCCAAAAGAAAACCAGTTCGATTTTTGAACCGAACTACTTTATCGGTTTGATTTTTCATGCCGAACAAAAACATGCCCACCCATAACTCGCAATTTGTGAGTCAGGTAGTAGGTTTGGAAATATCCAATTCATAGGTACCTAACCCACCCACTTTTTTTAATTTAAAAAAAGTCGTTTAATCGCGGTTAAAAAGTTGTATAGTCGTAGGTTAAACAACCATTGAAAAAAAGGCTCATCTATTAGAATAACAACGTTCCACTTTGAAACTTAACAAAAGGCAAAAGTGTGAATGCATGTGTCTCGAAGCATGTCAAATGGTTTTTGATGATAACAAAGTCAAAGATGAAGACCAAAGAGCAAATGAGAAAGCCAAGTATCAAAGGAAGAAATCAAGAGGCTTAGATATAGGCATAAGTACATCAATGTTAAATGCTTCAAAGATATCTCAAATGATTTTTCAAAAATGATTTTAATCAATATGGGTTTCAAAGATAAATTCCTAAAAAGAGAACTTCTTTTATCCTGGATCATGCCAAACAATACTACATTTTGTTTAATCCATGTTTTCTAAAGCTTAGGAATGATATAAAACAGTTTTAAGGCTTGAAAAATGAGTTTAAGGTATAGTGTAATCGATTACGAGTTTAGTAATCGATTACAAGCTAAACAAAAGCCTTGTAATCGATTACATCAATATTGTAATCGACACGAAAAAGTCGAAGAACGTGTAATCGATTACACCAAGTCATGTAATCGATTACCATGTTCCCGAAAGCCAGAACACGACCAAAAGGGCATGTAATCGACACGAAAGTCGAGAACGTGTAATCGATTACACCAAGTCATGTAATCGATTACCATGTTCCCAGAAAGCCAAGAACATGACCAAAGGGCCATGTAATCGATTACATCAATATTGTAATCGATTACCATGAAGTCGAGGGCGTGTAATCGACATTACAGGTCATGTAATCGATTACCACAAGCCCAGAAAGCCAAGAACACGTTGTATTTTCCATGTAATCGATTACAAAGGCTTGTAATCGATTACCAAGGTTCGACATGCCCAACGGCTATATTGAATGCATTTAATGCTTGGCTTTAACCACCCCCAACGGCTCTTTTAATGAATGGGCTTTAAATACAATGGTGGGGCATCATTAAGGGTTGTTCTTGAACCTAAAAACATCATAGCAACACATCATACGAGAATCAAACTCGAAATCTTTTTCTTGCTCGTTTTTGTCCAATCTTTGAGATATCTTTGTGAGCATTTTAGAACTTCAATTTGTATCATCTACTCTAGTGAGAGCTTCTCAAATTCAATCTAAATTGTCTGTATAAGATAGAGGGTGAGGCATCCTCAATTTGTAAAGGGTGAGGCATCCCTTTGTTTGAAGAGACTCAAGCTCAAGGGTGAGGCATCCCAAGGAGTTGAGGGCTCAAGTTTGTAAAGGTATTCAAGCACCTATTGAAGCTTGAAGATATAGTGGAAAATCTCAAGTTGTTGCTTGGGGACTGGACATAGATCACAAGTGGATTGGTGATCGAACCAGGATAAACGATTGAGTTTGTTTTCTCTAAACCCTTCTCTTTATATTTGTGCATTGCTTGTACTCTTACTTGATTACTTCTCTCTTGGTTGGTTATTAAGAAATATACATTGTTCTTATCAATTCATTCATTTCAATTAGTCAATAGCTTCAACGAAAATCAATAGTCAAGTGTTTTGTGAAAGAATTGCGAACTTGTTTTACAAACTCAATTCACCCCCCCTCTTGAGTATTGAAGCCACTTGGCAACAAGTGGTATCAGAGCTAGACTCTTGTATAAAGAGCTTAGCCGCTTCAAGAGTAAAGATGGCTTCAAATGGTTTTTCTAATGAAAGTTCTTCTATAAATAGGCCTCCTTTTTTCAATGGGGACGGTTATGCATATTGGAAAGAAAGAATGAAGATTTTTATTGAAGCTATTGATATTGATGTGTGGGATGCTGTTGAAAATGGTCCTTTTATCCCCACACGCCTAGTTGATGGTGTTAGAACAAATACACCAAGAAATGAATGGACCGATGATGACAAGAAAAAGGTTCAATACAACTTGAGAGCCAAGAATATCATTACTACCTCTTTAGGATATGATGAGTTCTTTAGGGTGTCAAATTGTAAGACCGCTCAAGAAATGTGGGATACATTGCAAGTAACTCATGAAGGTACAAGTGAGGTAAAAAGATCTAGGATTAACACACTCACTCACGAATATGAATTGTTTAGAATGAACCAAGGGGAAAGCATTCAAGAAATGCAAAAACGTTTTACTCATATAATTAATCATCTTACTTCATTGGGAAAAACTTTTGCCAATGAAGATCTTATTAACAAAGTTTTGAGATGTTTGAGCAGAAATTGGCAACCCAAGGTGACGGCAATATCGGAATCAAGGAATCTTGCCGCAATGACTTTGGCCACTCTCTTTGGAAAGCTTCAAGAGCATGAGTTGGAACTAAACTGATTAAGTCAAAATGAAGAGCAAGATAAGAAGAAAAAGGAAATTGCACTCAAAACCACCTCTTCCATACTTGAAGATGATGATGAAGATGGTGAAGAGGATGCTGAAAATATTGAACTAAGTGAAGAGAATCTTAGTCTCCTTGTGAGAAAATTCGGAAGATTCCTAAAGAAAAAAGGACTTCAAAGAAGACCACCCTTTCCTCAAAAGAAAGCATATCACAAAGGAGAAGGATCCTCTACTCCTCCAAAATGCTACGAATGCGGAAAACTGGGGCATATGAAAATGGAGTGTCCTACATATCTCAAGAAGATAGAGAAGTTTGAGAAAAGACCCTCCAAGGAAAAGAAAGGAAGAAGAGCATACATAGCTTGGGAGGACAATGACTTAAGTTCTTCCGACGACTCGGAAAATGAAGAAGCCCATCTTTGCCTCATGGCTCAAGGAGAAGAAGGTGGAGAAAGCGACACCGAGGTAACCTCTTCTAACCTAGAACCTCCACCTACTTATGATGAATTGCAAGATGTCTTTCAAGAATTGCATGATGAATCCTTGAGACTCACTAAAATGATTTTATCTTCAAATAAAACAATCTCCCTATTGACAAACAAAGTTTCTACTTTAACTAAGGAGATAAATGAACTTAAAATTGAAAATGAGACCTTAGGACTCATAGATGCTAATTCATCATGCATGACTTGTTCCTCACATGATAATGCATCCATATCATTACCTTGTTTATCATGTAAAGCTTTTGAAAAAGAAATTGAGGACTTGAAAAACACTCTTGCAAAATTTACTATGGGAAGAGATAATTTGAACATGCTACTAAGCAAACAAAGGTGTGTTTTTCAAAAAGCCGGATTGGGATACAATCCAAATAATCATGAAAAATCCTACAATAATTTCTTTGTTCCATCTAAAACTTCAAGTATCCCCTTTATCAAATGTTTTCATTGTGGTAGGAAAGGGCATAGTGCATCCACTTGCAATGTTAGAAAGAATATAAATACTAAAGTTGGAATAAAAAGGGTTTGGGTTCCTAAAGGCACCATGCCTAACTCTAACACACAAGGACCCAAGACAATTTGGGTACCAAAAGTTAAAACTTGAATGTGTGTTGTAGGTGTGCTTGAAGACCAAGAGCTCAAATTGGTATCTTGATAGTGGTTGCTCCAAGCACATGACCGGTGATGGGTCCAAGTTCTCCTCCCTTACTCTCAAGAAACATGGTCATGTCACATATGGTGACAATAACAAAGGGAAGATTCTTGGAATTGGCAAAGTTGGTAAGACTCCTTCATCATCTATTGATAATGTTTTACTTGTTGAAGGACTTAAACATAATTTGCTTAGTATTAGTCAATTATGTGATAAAGGCAATAGAGTTATATTTGATTCAAATTGTTGCATAATTGAGAGTAAGGATGATAAACATGTTAGGTTTGTTGGTCATAGGGTCAATAACATATATATGATTAGCCTTGATGACATTTCCTCAAATGATGCTAATTGCTTTATGACTAGAGAAAATGATTCATGGTTATGGCATAGAAGAATTGCTCACATTCACATGGATCACTTAAACAAATTAGTTTCTAAAGAACTAGTAATTGGTCTTCCAAAGCTCAAATTTGAAAAAGATAAACTTTGTGATGCATGTCAAAAGGGAAAACAAGTAAAGGTCTCTTTTAAAGCTAAAAATATGGTTTCAACTTCAAGACCTCTACAACTTTTGCACATGGATCTTTTTGGTCCCTCTAGAACTATGAGCTTTGGTGGGAATTACTATGCTTTAGTGATTGGGGACGATTTTTCTAGGTTTACATGGACATTGTTTTTATCTCACAAAAATGATGCTTTTCAATCATTCAAAAAGCTTGCTAAAGTTATCCAAAACGAAAAAGGTTTTTGTATTGCATCCATAAGAAGTGATCATGGTGGTGAATTTGAAAATCATGAATTTGAAACGTTTTGTGATGAACATGGCATTGAGCATAATTTTTCAGTCCCTAGAACACCACAACAAAATGGTGTTGTAGAAAGAAAAAATCGATCTTTAGAAGAAATAGCAAGAACTATACTCAATGAGGCCAACCTTCCTAAGTATTTTTGGGCGGATGCGGTTAACACCGCTTGTTATGTTATGAATAGGGCTCTAATAAGGCCAATTTTAAAGAAAACTCCCTATGAACTATACAAAGGAAGGAAACCAAATGTCTCACATTTTCATGTCTTTGGATGTAAATGTTTTGTTCTAAATAATGGAAAGGATAACTTGGGGAAGTTTGATGCAAAATCTGATGAGGGAATCTTTCTTGGTTATTCTATACATAGTAAGGCCTTTAGGGTTTATAACAAATGAACAATGACCATAGAAGAGTCCATACATGATGCATTTGATGAGACTAACCCAAACGAGCCAAGAAAGGAGCTTGTTGATGATGTTGCAGAAAACCTTGCAAGAATTCACCTTGGAAATCAAGAAGAAGAAGTCAAGAAGCAAGAAGAAAGCCCATATGATTCCCCAAGACAAGAGGACTCTCAAATCATGGATCTTCCCAAGGAATGAAAAACATCAAGATATCATCCTCTTGACAAAGTGATAGGTGATGTATCAAAAGGGGTAATCACTCGTAACTCTCTTAGAGATGCATGTAATCATATGGCTTTTGTTTCTCAAGTTGAACCTAAAAACATAAATGAGGCCATTAATAATGAACATTGGATCTTGGCCATGCAAGATGAATTAAATCAATTTGAAAGGAATCAAGTTTGGGAATTAGTCCCAAGGCCCAATGATCATCCAATAATTGGCACCAAATGGGTTTTTAGGAACAAACTTAATGAAACGGGCTTAATAATAAGAAACAAGGCTAGGCTTGTAGCTAAGGGGTATAATCAAGAAGAAGGTATAGATTATGAAGAAACGTATGCTCCCGTAGCTAGACTAGAAGCCATTAGAATGTTACTTGCATATGCTTGCATCATGGATTTCAAACTCTTTCAAATGGATGTCAAAAGTGCCCTTTTAAATGGTTTCATACAAGAAGAAGTATATGTTGATCAACTTCCCAGTTTTGAAAACTTTGAGTTGCCCAACCACGTTTTTAAACTTAAAAAGGCCTTGTATGGCTTAAAACAAGCTCCTAGAGCTTGGTATGAAAGGTTGAGCAAGTTTCTTTTGGAAAATGGTTTCTCTAGGGGAAAGGTTGACACAACTCTTTTCATCAAACATAAAAAGCATGACATTTTACTTGTTCAAATATATGTTGATGATATTATATTTGGTGCTACTAATGACTCTCTTTGTAAAGAATTTGCCAATATCATGCAAAGTGAGTTTGAGATGTCCATGATGGGTGAGTTCAACTTCTTCCTTGGACTTCAAATCAAGCAAACAAGAAATGGGACTTTCATAAGTCAATCAAAATATTGCAAGGAGTTGCTCAAGAAGTTTGGAATGGAAGGAGCAAAGCAAATGGCTACACCAATGGGAACTTCCTGTTACTTGGACAAGGATGAAGGAGGTAAATCGGTAGAAATCACTAAGTATAGAGGTATAATTGGCTCACTCTTTTATCTTACCGCAAGTAGACCGGATATTATGTTTAGTGTATGCATGTGTGCTAGATTTCAAGCAAATCCTAAAGAATCACACCTAAGTTTGAAACGTATTATGAAATATCTAATAGGCACTTCACAAATGGGATTATGGTACCCTAAGGGTGCTTCATGTTGTTTGGTTGGTTATTCGATTCTGATTTTGTTGGGTGCAAAATGGATAGGAAGAGTACTAGTGGGACATGCCACTTGCTTGAAGCTCACTAGTTTCTTGGCATAGCAAGAAGCAAAATAGTGTGGCATTGTCAACACTGTTTGAATATGTTTGTACTGGGAGTTGTTGTGCTCAAATCCTTTGGATGAAGCAACAACTTCTAGACTATGGTCTTGAGTGGATCACATCCCCATAAGATGTGATAACACTAGTGCAATCAATCTATCTAAGAATCCCATTTTACACTCAAGAACAAAGCACATTGAAATAAGGCATCATTTCATAAGAGATCATGTTCAAAAGGGTGATTGCAGACGCTTGAATTTGTGGAAACCACTAAGCAACTAGCAGACATTTTCACTAAACCTTTAGCAAAAGAAGCCTTCTATTATATAAGAAATGAACTTGGCATATTAGATCAATCATGTATAAGCTAAATTGCTGCATAATCCATCATTTTTGCATAAAGAAACTTTTTCTGCATAATCAAGCCCTTTTTCTCGCATAATCATGGTTATTTGTTGCATAAATATTGTTTTTCAATTCCATACCGACTTGAGCGTCGGAGATTTTCCCTAAGTTGTTTTGCAGGTGCTTCCTCATGTCAAAGATCTCCAAGAAATGCAAAATCGACCAATCCATCCAAAATGGGGTAATTCTTGGTAAAAGTAACAATCTTGTATGATTAAGTGTTTAAATCAAAATCTATGTGAATTGCATGCCTAAATGATGTTTGAAATTGATTTAGCATGCTTATGAATCAACTTGATTGTCTTAAAATTGATCCTCACTGATTGAAACGCAAAAACTGAGTTTTGGTAGTTTGGTAATCGATTACAAGACCCTTGTAATCGATTACAAAGGTTCTCGTTGATCAGTGAATCGATTACACACAACCGGTAATCGATTACATCATTTCAGAACTTCAGTAATCGATTACACATATACGTAATCGATTACAAGAAGACTGTAATCGATTACATGAAATTGTAATCGACACAGGGCAAACAAAAGCATGTAATCGATTACACAACCCATGTAATCGACACAGAGGGTTTAAAAGGCTTCGAGACGCGCGAAAGGCAATCATTCTCGAATTTTTTTAACCTTTTCTTCTCTCTGCTCTCACGAAGCTCTCCACTCTCAAATCTCTCCTTCTCATTCATTTCTCCACCAAATCTCCCAAAATCTCCTCCCTCTTACTCGAAATCACTCCCCCACCATAACCCAACCATCAAATCACCTCCAAATCAACCACATTTCCACCCACACCTTCACCCACACTCTCTCGTTCTTCTCCCTTCGTCCCCCACGAGCCACAACCCTCCAAACACCACTCACACCCTTCCATTCATCCATGGTGAACCAAGCCAACGCACTAAACGTGCAAGGACAGGGACCACTGTTGGTGAGTCCTCCAGGTGCTCCCCACGCAACATTTCGGGGTTGGATCTCACCAGACATTTCTCCACCACCAAGAAGGCGGAGCTCTTCAGGAAGAACTTCCAGCTAAGGAAGCTCATCTCTCCATGCTATCTTCCTCACTCCTTCTGCACGAGTGAGCCTCTACAGTGCTTCCAGCTGCTTGAGAGGCTAGGATTG
The DNA here is from genome assembly GCA_029884605.1 of Ormosia emarginata. Taxonomy (NCBI): domain Eukaryota; kingdom Viridiplantae; phylum Streptophyta; class Magnoliopsida; order Fabales; family Fabaceae; genus Ormosia; species Ormosia emarginata. Next base: position 72,237,566 of record JAQQTP010000082.1, read on the forward strand.
CTTGGATTTTTAAGCATTCAAAAAGCCATCTATCCCAACCTGGTACGTGTGTTCTATGCCAACCTGAGGTATGAAGACCATTGCTTGATCTCTGAAGTGAAGAAAACTCAGATTAAGATCACTCGGGAAGAATGGTGTAGGTTGACCAAGCTAACCTATGCTGGGACCAGCTTCTATGGCAACGAAAATGCCTGGGGTGACGAGTTTGAGTATAAGAGTGCATTGATGTCCCTGATTCGCTCCGGCTACGTGCTTCCCAGGAACAACAAGAGAGTTATGGCGACTGGCCTAACAATGGAGAACAGGGTACTCCATTACTTGGTTGTTTGAGGCCTGATTCCCAGATGAGGGAACTATTCCCAGATACTACGTGATGACGTGGTGGTCTTGTGGGCCATGACCACTGATAGGCCAATCAATCGGGCCAATTACATCATTCAAGACACATGCTGGATGTAAAGAAAAAGAAAAACTCGCCTCCCCTACGCAATGTTGGTCACCGCCATCCCTGGAGCACTTTGTCGCATCTCCCCGGGCCGAGGAGTCCAAGGATACCAGCTCCAAGGGACCTCAATCTATTGGATTGCACACTCTGAAAAAGCTTTAGCTATACAAGGTTGATGGGAGATGGCATTATCTGGCTCATGGGAGCTACGGGCACATCCCTCATGGTCCGGATGATGATGATGATGATGAGGACCCAGAACTGCACCGCCTCCACTCGCTCCGGTCACATTGGAGCTTCTACCGCAAGAGATGCGAAGTTTGGCCACCACAAGGATACCGGCTGGACCGCATTGAGCGAAGGTGGACCACCTCGAGCTTAGGATGGACTACTCCGATCGGAGCTTGCGCCATTCGGCCGCATTTGGAGGGCACCGTACATACCGCACCATCCACCTCCTCTCGCTCCTCCGCCGCTCCACTATCATTTTCGATCCTCTCGCCGCTCCACCGCTTGTTCCTCGCCGAAAATGAGGAACTTCTTGGCTCCGAGGACGACCTTGACACCGGTGACGATGATGTTGACCTTGGAGATGTTCTTCGCCGATGTAGAGAGCGATAGCGAGGCCACTGATAGTGATCATGGACCTCTACCATGATAGTGTTTTTATTTGTTCTGTTATTCTGATGTACATGTTTGAAACATTGTTTATAAAATCAGTTGGTTTATTGCTTATATAATTAATATGCATTTGGATATTGATTTACTTGGTTCCATTTGGATATGCTTGATTGATCTGTTGGTTTGATTGTCTCTGGACTGATTTGGACTGATTGCATTTCTACTATCTAAATTTTTTTGGGAAATCATGACAAACAGAGGAAATGCTGTCCAAATTTCCGCTTAAAAGTGTTTTTGATAATGCCAACGGGGGAGAGATTAGTGAATTGCATAAGTACGGGGGAGTTTAATTTAAAGCTTTCACATGATTACATCACTAACCCTATATTATGCATGCATTACGGGGGAGGATTGCGCTTAAATCTCTGATATACATATATATATGCAATTGTTTCTCTTTATTCCATTGATTCAGATTGTCATCATCAAAAAGGGGGAGAATGTGAATGCATGTGTCTCGAAGCATGTCAAATGGTTTTTGATGATAACAAAGTCAAAGATGAAGACCAAAGAGCAAATGAGAAAGCCAAGTATCAAAGGAAGAAATCAAGAGGCTTAGATATAGGCATAAGTACATCAATGTTAAATGCTTCAAAGATATCTCAAATGATTTTTCAAAAATGATTTTAATCAATATGGGTTTCAAAGATAAATTCCTAAAAAGAGAACTTCTTTTATCCTGGATCATGCCAAACAATACTACATTTTGTTTAATCCATGTTTTCTAAAGCTTAGGAATGATATAAAACAGTTTTAAGGCTTGAAAAATGAGTTTAAGGTATAGTGTAATCGATTACCAGAGTTTAGTAATCGATTACAAGCTAAACAAAAGCCTTGTAATCGATTACATCAATATTGTAATCGATCAGAAAGTCAGAGAACGTGTAATCGATTACACCAAGTCATGTAATCGATTACCATGTTCCCGTAGAAAGCCAAGAACACGACCAAAAGGGCATGTAATCGACACGTAAAGTCGAGAACGTGTAATCGATTACACCAAGTCATGTAATCGATTACCATGTTCCCAGAAAGCCAAGAACATGACCAAAGGGTCATGTAATCGATTACATCAATATTGTAATCGATTACCATGAAGTCGAGTATGTAATCGATTACACAGGTCATGTAATCGATTACCACAAGCCCGTAGAAAGCCAAGAACACGTTGTATTTTTCCATGTAATCGATTACAAAGGCTTGTAATCGATTACAAGGTTCGACATGCCCAACCCGGCTATATTGAATGCATTTAATGTTTGGCTTTAACCACCCCCAACGGCTCTTTTAATGAATGAGCTTTAAATACAATGGTGGGGCATCATTAAGGGTTGTTCTTGAACCTAAAAACATCATAGCAACACATCATACGAGAATCAAACTCGAAATCTTTCTTGCTCTGTTTTTGTCCAATCTTTGAGATATCTTTGTGAGCATTATTAGAACTTCAATTTGTATCATCTACTCTAGTGAGAGCTTCTCAAATTCAATCTAAATTCTTTGTATAAGATAGAGGGTGAGGCATCCCTCAATTTGTAAAAAGTGAGGCATCTCTTTGTTTGAAGAGACTCAAGCTCAAGGGTGAGGCATCCCAAGGAGTTGAGGGCTCAAGTTTGTAAAGGTATTCAAGCACCTATGAAGCTTGAAGATATAGTGAAAAATCTCAAGTTGTTGCTTGGGATTTCGGACGTAGATCACAAGTGGATTGGTGATCGAACCAGATAAACGATTGAGTTTGTTTTCTCTAAACCCTTCTCTTTATATTTGTGCATTGCTTTGTACTCTTACTTGATTACTTTCTCTTGGTTGGTTATTAAGAAATATACATTGTTCTTATCAATTCATTCATTTCAATTAGTCAATAGCTTCAACGAAAATCAATAGTCAAGTGTTTTGCGAAAGAATTGCGAACTTGTTTTACAAACTCAATTCACCCCCCTCTTGAGTATTGAAGCCACTTGGCACCAAAAAGCGCTCACACATAAACAGTACGCTCGTTTTCAGCAATCACAATTTTGGTCATTAACTCCCAAATTCTCAGTCTCTTAAATAAAAAAAATTAAATCCCTAACTTTCTATTTCAAGAACTACAACATCTTGAAAAAATAGTGAGTGAAATCAATAATTATGTCAATCCACATGGTATGTGTGATGACATTGACTTTAGTTGGTTAGAATAATTTATTGTTTATAAATATTGAGACTTATTAACTTATTTTAGTTTATTCCAAATTTAAATTAGTAAGACTCGTTAATTTGTTATGCACTATATGTAATTAATTTATTTAAGATCTATTATTTTTATGTAAGATCGATTATATAAATTAATATGTAACTTATTATGTTTATATAAGACATGTTATGTATAATGAATTTTCAATTTCGTGTTTCAACTTTTTTTTCAAGAATTTTTTTTAAAACATATGTTGGACTCACATATTTAACTTAACTCAACTCACTGTTCTAATGAGCAAGTCTAAGTTAAAAAATACTGCAAAACTTACCCAGGACACCCTTATTTGTTTGTACTCCCGCTGGTCCTAACTAATTGCCGCTTTAGGATTTATACACAGACTAAGGAAGCTAGTAGATAATCTTGATAATAGTAAAAAATAAATTAATTTAAATATCCTCCTCTTCCCAACTTCTTTTTTAAGTAACATTTTATAACGATATTGCATGCTTTTCCCCATGTTCTTAGTTTGTTGTCATCAGATTGTCTACTTTAAATGAATTGATAAACTGATACTGCATGATCAAAACATGCATTAAATAGTATTGTAAAATTCCAACTTAACCAATAAAACTTTATACCTCCACCTTCAGTGGAGCAGCAAATTGTGTTTGGTTTCTACATAGGATACTATGTGTACCCACAGTCTGATTAAGTAGTTCAACTTTTTCGTCGATGTTCTGCCCCTTCGATACTATCCGCCAACAGGGGCTGCTAGAAATTTTGGGAGAGATCATGCCATTGCACCTCAGACTAGGCCACTAGGGTAGCTCGAAGCATCTCTGTCAAGGATGTAATTGCAGTCCTGGAGAGGGAACCCCAGATGTCCAAATCATCACTCATACATCGCTTGTATGAGATAATTCATTCCGATGCCTCAACTGAGTTAGGTAAAATGAAGTACCTAGATGATATTGACCTTTGATTTCATCACTGAGCTTATCATTATCTTATGTTTACCGACTTACATCAATTGGTCACAAGTTGGAGATGAGCTGAATTGACCAAGATTTGTTAGTACACCACACTACATATAACCCGGGCATTTTGACTGTTACATTTGGATTTGCTCCTATATTCAAATCACCTTCTGAGAAGCTTGTCTATTTTTGGGTCCACTCTCTGTATTCTTTTGTATTCAAATTCAAATCACTATAGGGTAATTTGAAAATAGTGAAATTAAACTGTAACTCCTCACTGGGTAAAGTCGAGGGTTTTTAGCTAGGAATTATGCCTCTAACACAACTGCACACCTGGATCCATCTAACTTTAAATTTACTGTTAAACTGGGGATCAAGTATGTAGCTGCATAAAATTGAATTGGGGTTTTGCTAAAGATACAAAAATAAAAATATTTAAACATTTTTTTTTCAATTTTTAATATATTAAATGTCATATTTTCATCTATAACTTCTTTAAGATATTTGTTACAAAACCTAGTTGTAGATAAGGAAGTGTAACTAGCATTGTACAATTTAATCTCCAAATATTTGACTGAAACAATCCGTTAAATAATCCAACCCCTCATAGAGGCGTGGTGCACTGGATTCACTTACACTGTACAACTCAAATTTCTGTTGATAACGTGATGCATCAAGTGGTGTGCAAAAATATTTATGACAAGTTCAGTGGGACGAGACATGAAATTATTATTATTATTATTATTTTCTTTTAACGAACATGAGAATTTCTCCTGGAGAGAGGGACACAACTGGAAAGTGGTCCTTTTTTTATATATAATTGAAGTGAATTGCGATCTATACAACATCGTCACTTCACTCATTGTTGGGGCCCAATTTAGATTTGTTTACTGGGCCTAAGCCCCCACCGAATGGATCATTTCTCATTCATGTATAGAAACCAACATTGCCGTAAGGAAGACCTCTTCCCAAGCTCCTGGTTGCATTTTCGTCAATGGTACTTGGATTGTTTTATCCATTATTAAAGTAATCCCAACTTCAAGCAACTATCAGCCGGAAAAAAGAAAATCCCAACGTCATTCAAGATTCAAGAAGGATAAAGTCATGTCATGGCTCTCAAATAATATATATATATTTTTATATTTTATTTAATATTAGTTATTATACATATTTTTTTATTATTATTTTTTACTTAATCATATTTTTTTAAAAGAATATAAATAATAATATATCTTTAAAAGAATGTAAAACTAATATTTTTTTTATTTACATAGAAAAAATGTAAATTATTTGGACCGCTATTTGTGATTCGAGAATAATTGCAAAGACGGTTTGAAAATCATAATTTTGACGCAAATAAATTAAAATCTTATGTGTATTAATATAATGTTAAAGACGACTTTCGTCATAAACATTTTATTTAAAAAACATGAAATAATTGTATATTGTTTGCAATTTATAATATTACTTTCATATGGTATTGTCCTAACAATTAAGTTAATAAATACATCTAAAAACAAATCAATAAATAAATAAATGCATCTAAAAAATATAAATTAAGTTAATAAAAAAAATTCAATATAAGAAATTTAACGATTAGCAACGAATTTTTTTATAGGAATTCACGTTGCCAGTATTCCCAGTCGAAAAACAAAACGTTGAGAAAAAGTTATTAAATAAAAGAAAATAAATTTCTGATAAATTAATCTTTCAGAAACATAAATTGTCATAGATTTTTTTTTACATTTCCTGCAGATTATTCACCGATAAATGTATTAATTTTGTTTTTCTAGATTTTTCGACGAATATTCTTCTAACTTCTGAAGAGGAGCGTCATTGAAAATATTCATTGGGAAATATTTTTAACTTTTTTTAAGAGTTGAGCGTGGTTCAATTCTCTTCTATTTTTGTGACTCTCTCCTCCTTCTTCTTCTTCTTCTTCGTCCTCTCTCCATATTCCTCTCTCTGTATTATGTCCATTGTTCCCCTTCCTCCCTCTTCTCCATCATCTCTCCCTTTCCATCGCCGAGATCCATCCTTTGGATGCCGACTACAACAAAAATGCCAATCCTTGAAGGCCTCGACGACCTGAGCTCCGACAATGGGTGCCATCGAGGTTGATGGCCCATGCAACGCATACATGGTGCATGAAACGTGGGTGTGGGTGCATGAGATCGGATGTGGCTGGAATACTGCATGTATGTATTCATTGTATTTATATTTATTAATAATATATATACATACGCGCGCACACACACACACACACGTGTACACATGTATGTTTATTGTATTTATATTTTTGAATATGTATTTATGTGTATATTTGAATGTATATTGATATGTATGATATATTATTATTTGTTATTTGTTTGTGTTTATAGTTGTTGTGATAGATAATTCTCTATTATGTTGTTATATGATTTGATTCATAACTTTACATTGTATAAGATTAATACTATAATTTATATTAAATGATAATAACAAAATTGAAAACTCATAATTGTGACCAAACCAGGGAGTCCCTTTATCAGTAGTATAAATTATAACCTAATGTGTTAATTTGAAAATTACAAAAATTGTGATAAAATAATAATAAGAAATATTAAATATTAAAATTTTAAAATGTTAAGTGAAGATATTGATTAGTTATTAATCATTTAATTAATTTAATTAATTAATTTATATATTAAATTAAAATACTTATTAATTATTAATAAAATATTAACAATAATTTTAGTTTTAATAAATTAATAACGTATAATATAATGTAATAAAATATAAAATAAAAGAAAGTAAAAATATGAATTATATATAAAAATAATAATTAATTAAGTTAATAATAATTTATTAATTTTATTATAATGATAAATTTCAAAAAGCTTACTTGACTTTAAATAGGAAATGTCAAATAAATTAGAAATTAAAGCATAAACTCTTATCTTTTAAAATCTACTAAAAATATTCAAATGAAGAGCACTTATTAAAGTTTAGAATAATTTTTAATTAAGTTAGTTTAAAATTGTAACACAAAATATGACTTCAATTCTCTAAAATTACCAAAGAAAAACTTTAATAAAGTCATTTTAAATAATTTTATATTCATAAAGATTTTAACTTAATTGCATATGTAACACCCTCCTTCAGGTGTCATATTTCCAATTAAACAAAAGAAAACTAAAACCAAATCATAAAATATTTAATATTATAAAATACGGGTTTTAAAATTTCTTTTCACTAAAAATATAAACTTACCAAGAATATAGGTGATACAAAAATATATTGAACTGATTAATACACCACATGATCTTCAACAACATTCATAACATAAAACTTACATACTCAAAGAGAAACAATAACAACCCTAAGACAGCTCCTACTCAAAAGTACAATAACAGACTTAACAAAACTCAAAACGTCCGCACCCAGATGGACACGCCATAGGACGATACCTCCACAGCACTACATCCTCTCGAAACCAAGGAAGATCTCCGCTTCACCACACGACGGACTTTACAGAACATAAACATATAAACAGAACAAAATGATAAAGAGGTGAGATTCTCTACATCAATACTAACATGAGAACATAGAAACAGTGAAAACAACAATTTCATTCCATAAAAAATAAATAACACATACAATTATTGTATCAAACACTAGATAATTCAACATATATAATTAACAGATAATTTAACAGATAGATAAATATCACAATGAGATGTCAACTGACTATGCATATGCACAATGGATCAAACCCTACTCCGTGGAGCTAACACAACTTCAGAGTGAAGGATCCAGAAGACATGTCAGCCTCAATTCAAGAGCTATACAAGACAGTCTACGCCGGATCGTGAAAAGAATAGTGTTTATCGGGTATCGTTGGTGTGTTGCAATGGATAAACCGCACCTCGACTCCCTCAAGACTCATTGTACGATCTGCACTACGCAATTCTAGTTCACTTCTAGGCAACAAAAAGCCTTAACAGCCACCGACTGTACAATGTTCAATGTATGATAAATTACTCAATGCACAAACACAAGCCACTACGGACCATAATCCATATACTAACAAAATTGGGTCTAGCCTGATAGCAAACTTGCTATATTCTCAGTCGTGCACAATCACGTAACAATTTTGTTACATTTTCAAGTCGCGTAATCATTTTCCAACGTTTTTTTCAATTGCGTAAACATTTTAAATCATTTTCTCAATCACATAGGTTAAAAATCAATATTTTTTATTCGCGTAAGGTTCTATTACTATTTTTCAATTGCGTAAAGCATTTCTTTACTTTCCAAACGTTATTTTTAAAACTTTCCAATCTCAATATAAAACTTGAGCCTTAAATCCAATTTTTTCTCACTAAAGCCTCTTTAAATAATATTCTCTGACATTCATTTCAAAATCTGTATTGTTTTTTATTTACTAAACATCCTCTTAAAAATACTGTAAGTATCAAAATACTACTCAAAAACTCCTTTTTCATTTCCATGACCAAAAATCACTCTTTGTCCAATAATAAAATTATTCGTTTCCATTTTCATTTTATAAATCTTTAATCCAATGTTTCCTTATCAAATCTCCTCCAAATAATATTTTCTAATGTTTGTTCATAAAAACTTTGTTATCTTTATTAAATCATTCATTTTGAAAATCATTCTCCGTTTACCATCACTTAAACACTTCTAAACAAAATACTTAATGTTCCAAATTATCTTTTAAACTCATTTCCTTTCTCATGATTAAAAATCAATCCTCTTTCCAATAATGAAACTTTATTCACTTCCTTTATCAACTTGTAAAACCTTAATCCATATCATTATTACATAATCAACTAAATACATGATTAACAAAATATTTTCACTTGGTTCAACCCAAAATAACAATGAAGGCCGTGAGCCTCTTAAGGTACTTGGGACCAAAAATTCTTCCTTTTCACGTGATTCACAATCATACCACATATATCAATCATCATATTTCTATTCTAACAAGTTCATGCATATAATTAAAACAATAAAATCAAATAGAGCAATTAATCACAAAACATTAAACTTATACACACAAGTGAACGAATCCACATATAGATTGTTTAAACACAATCAATTTCGTTCCTCACCACCATGGATGGTTGATGAGATTAATCTCCCTCTTATCTTGGATGATAATCAAAGCTCCTTGTTGGCCTTCTTCAAGTAGATTTTCTCCACCAAGTTGAACTTAAAAACAAAGGAAACATACAATATTAACATCCAAGGTTTATCAAATATGACCATGAAAAATATGACCATGAACCAAAGTATGGTATTAGAATCTTGAAAAAGAGAAGAAAAATGAAGAATAGAAAACTTCACCTAAAAACCTTTGATCTTAATTTTGAAGAACAAGGTTGAAGATGGATGATTTAAACTAAGATCTCAACTACAAAATGTCTTAGAATGATGTAAGGATTCAAGAAGTGGGGTTGGCTTAAATTATTGAAGCTTGGATGATGGTTTATGGTGGCCGTGAGCTAAGAAAGAGGTGTGAGTCATGGCCTACTATTAAGCTAGCTTTCCATTGGTTCTAAGGTGTGAGTCTTGGCCTACTATTTTTTGACTAGGCTTGTGTCTAGAATTTTCTACCTAGATCTCTATTAGAAGCTATTACCCAATGGATAGAAGCTACTGCTGACAAAACTAGTAGTTATCGTCCACTAGATAATAAAACACACCCAGATTTTAATTGTCAGATAAAATCTCAGAAAATAAAATTTCAAAAACTATTTTCGCTTTTGGGTTTAGTAAGCTCCCCCGACCTGAATTAACAGTTCAAAATTTTTTAGCCCTGAAAATTTTTTATTTTTCCAGGCCCACCTTGGGCCCACATATAGCCCAAAATAATATTAAAATAATAAAAAATTCAGAAAAATCCATAAAAATTTAGAAAAATCATAACTCAAATATATTCAAAAAAAATGAAATTCGGGATGTTACAAAATACAAGATAGTGTTTATTTATTTTACTTATTTTACTTATCCAACTTTAATCTAATATGTTATTGTGTTTGAATTGTTGAAATAATTAATACTCTACTAAATTAGGAAGCTCTAAACCTTACGTTAGACGATATTAGTTTTGCATGATATGTTAAATGATTTTGAGTAGTCTGGGATTTGATTGCTCATGTAACTTATCTTTTGTCATCTACTAGTAGTGAGAATAATGACTTTAGTGATAAGATTATCATGTGCTAAATATAATAGAAAGTTTGAGTAGTGACACAAGTTCATCTCTTATGATGAAAATGAGATGACTAGGTAGGGTGATATAAGAAAAGGAAGAAGAAAAACATTACGGATTAAAAAAATAACTTTTCATTTTTTTAAGTTGATTTTCTGACGGATAAAAGGTGTATGGTGGAGCAATTAAAAAATAAGATAAAAATCAAAAGCAGATGAAATTGATACAAAGAGTGATTTTAATAATGAAAATGATGTTATACAAGAGTCTTGTAGAGAGGATATGCCGAATAGAATTATGAGTTTAACATCGTTAAGATTGGAAAAACTAAGTGGGTAGTGCCTAGACTATTGTCCTTTCTGGTGACATCGAAAGTGTGTCTCCTTGCACTTGCCTATCGAGTTTTGGAAAGTAGTTAATTAAGAGAAAAATAATTTCAGAGGTATTTGATTAAAGTTGGGATTAGGGTTTTGAAAGTAATTGTGATGACAAGTGGAGTAGAAGCATACAATCTAATACCATTAGAACTCAAGAGAAGACTATAAATGTTTAATGAATGAATTTAAGAACTGGAAGCGTCAGTATCAATAAAAGTAAAATTTCTTTTGAACATTATTAAATTGCTCTCGCTCGTGTTAAAAGATTTTCGTATTGGATCTTGCTTGATGAGTTAGGATAAAAATGCTGGCAATTATACTATAGAGAAGTATGAGTTTTTCTAAGTAATGCTCCTTACAAAATACATCAATCATCATCACTGTCTTCAACAATTAAATACTCAAATTTTCTTAACATTTTTTACATTTTTCCTTACATTTGATGATAGTCACATCGTACAATGGTCAACTCATATGTCTTCTCTAGTCTAGAAACCTCTTTGGATTGGAGAAGTTGTAAGTTCATATTTCTAGATTGGAGAAGGTATGTGAGTTAACTTCTATAAAATTAGGCTATCATTGACTGTATGGAAGAACGTACGTAAAAAATGTTAATAAAATTTGTATATTTAATAATTGAAAATAATGATGATGATTGATATATTTCGCAACGAATATTACTTTTGGAAAAATTATGGATCTCAAATTGTAGTGAGCAAAATTAATATCATAATTCATGAGGAGAGAAACCAATACAAAAAAATTTTAAACACGAGCGCGATCAATTTAAGAGCTTAAAAGAAAAATGACTTTTTTTAACTGACGCTCTTAATATCTAGATTGATTCGTTAAATTTGGACAATCTTTCCTTAAGTTTCATATTATATTATATTGTATAAGAAAAATATATATACTTCCACTTGTTATCATCATCAATCTCAAAATCTTAATTTTACTCTCGTCCAAATTCCTTTGAGATTAATTTGTTTTTGCTACTCTCTAAAATTCGTTACACGACTACAAGCAGGCACATGCTTTCTGTGCCACCAACAAGAGTAATGGTCATGGGGCTACCATCTCAACTACCCTAATTTGAATAACGTTAAGCACATAATATTATTCAGATATTTCTCTCCATGATACTCTGGTACAATGTCATTTTCATTTGTGTCATCATTCTTGATAAAGAAATTTATTTGCTTTTGGTTTCTTTCTTATGTTCGCAAAAAAAAAAAATACTTCATAAAATTATGTAAATTCATTATTATAATCTGCAATGCTTTTCTCCTTCTTCTTTTTTAAATATATTGTTACTTAGTCATATCTTCATCATCATAAGAGGTGTAACCGTTTCAGTACGCAAACTTTTGATCATAACAACCGCTTGAAAATGTTATTATTAGAATCATCATTCTCACTATCAATGGAAGACGAAAGATGAGTAGAGCAGCCAAATCTCAGACTGTTCAGAGTCACTCATATAATGATTTCGCAGGATTTTTTGCAAGAAAATGTGGCAAACTAACAACCTGCCATTTTTTTCCAGTGACCAAATCTGGTAGTAATTTCCGACGAATTTGTGTTTTTAGTAAGCATTTTTTAAGAAATGAAAATTGGCTGGAAATCCGTAGGAAATTTTAATTTTCGACAGATTTGGATGCTGGTAATTCATTAATTTCTTGCAGTATTCCTCGATATATCAGCTAATTTGAGGCCTGGTGTTGGGTTATCATATGTGCAAGTCGAGAGTAGTGAGTAGGTGAGGTTAATTACGATTGTCTCTTTTTTTTGTCAATAATTGAGATTATCTTAAATGTAGACACAAATACATTCGTTAAAGTTAAGGGAAGGAATAGGTCAGACGGCCCATCAGAGGTTTCCAACCTATCTTATTTTTGGCTTATATAGATTTGACCTATTTAACAAAAAAAGCTAGGCTTAAGCTTAGATTTTTTTAAAAGTCTTTTTAACTATGCATATTAAGGCTTGAACTTTTGAAAAAATCTATTTAACTATCTAGACTGACCTATTTATTTAATATTTATATATATAACTATGAATTTGTAATACTTACATAATTTACTAGTTATATATTAGTATAATATATTTATTTTATATAGAATATAATAATTTTATTAAAGGTTATATTTATTTTAAAATTTAAAAGTTTAAGTTTCTTGACTTACATGAAGACTTTTATGTAATACATGCATTTAAATAAGTTTTTAAGTCAGATCAGTCTTTTAAGTTTTCATAAACAGATCAGGTCGAACCCTAAAAAAAGCCAATGAGAAATAACAAATCAAACTCAAGTTGTCATGTTACAAAACTAGGTTAAATCTATTTAGACAAAATTTATCCTAGCTCAACTTAACTGATTTCCACTCACAGTCTTTCTAAATATAAAAAACATGGCCTTTTTTTTCCGCTCAAATTTTCATCCACTTTATCTATCTTCTATTTATATTATATTAATATATTGTTATTATATAAAAAAGGAAGTCTTATCCCAATCATACTTTTTTCCACTCAAAAATGTCTTTTCAACATCCATCTTCTATATTTATCGTGTTCATTGGATTGATTTTTATCTAACAGCTGTGACATAAAATATGACTCAATCATCTCTTTCATTCATCTATAAATTTTTCATTTTCAATGCAGCATATCACTTCCTTCGAAACTATCCTGCTTGAGTTTTTTCAACCTTTTTTTAAAAAAATAAATTTTTAATTCAATTTTTTATGCTCTTTTTGTAATTTTAATGTTATCTACCTATCTATATTTAAAAATATATAAAAAGAGAGTCTTATCCCAATAATACGTTTTTCTACCCAAAGTGTCTTTTCAACATCTGTCTCATCTATTTTTCATGTCTATTGAATTGATTTTCATCTAACGATTATGACATAAAATAGAATTCAATCATCTCTCACCTTCATCTATAATTTTTCATATTCAGGGCAACAAATAGTTCCTCCGAAACTATTCCACCTAAATTTTTTTCAATTTTTTTTAATTTTTGATTTTGTATTCAATTTTTTCTACTCTTTTTGTAATTTTAATGTTATCTATCTATATAACTTTTTTCGTTCAAAAGTATTTTTTCGATAGCGACCTTCTTTATTTATCATGTTCATTAGATTACTTTTTATCTAACAGCTGTGACCTGAAATAGGGCTCAATAATCTATCTCCTTCATCTATAATTTTGCTTTTTTAGTGCAACACAGTATTTCTTCCAAAACTATCCCATATGAATTTTTTCAACTTTATTTTAACTTGTGGGTATTGTTGAGTAGCTCTAATTTATAAACCAGTGAATATATAGTAATTTTTTCCTTTAATGTAATGTAAACTCAGAGTATAATTAATTAGAAAAAATTTAGGTCCATATTTTTATATTTATTACATTTATTTCATTAGTTAAATTATGATATATGTGTATTTAAAAAAAATAAAAAGAAAAAATTAATGAATAAATATAATAATTTGATTGATAGAATAAATATAATAATATAAAAAAATAAATTTAAATTTTATCTTAATTAATTATGTGTGCATTGGTGTATATATGTGTTTTCATGTTACTACCATAATTAACATATTATATACAGTATAAAAATTACTTATAATTGATTAATATTATAATAGCACGGTGGTTGTAAGAATTTGGTGAGGTACATGAAAAAATTAGTAAGATTAGATTTAAATTGAATCATGTTCTATATTTCACATTCTTAATTAATTATTATTTTAATTTTTCGATTCATAATATTTTAATTCATTACAAAATAAGATAATTAATGATTCAATTAACTAATTAATAATAAATTAATAAAATCGTGCACCGGATACTTGACTAGTATAACTGTAGAAGTATAAAATGAGGGTCGCTGTATGACAGTTGCAGTTTGCTGGAACCCTCAACGGATAAGGATAACAATGTTAGCATCGTTGACCGGACATACGCCTTAGCCTTCTGGCCCTTTTCTGTCACACGTCCGTGACCTTTCACGGTTTCTCCATGCCCTTGAAGGAATTCTACCATACACTCGAAGCAAGATTTTTTTAACTCCAACAACATTTTCATTCGTTGCTTTATGTGAGTCTGTCAGTGGAACCCATATGATAAATAAAATCTAACGGTTATAATTGTCCTGGAAGAAGAAATTTTTTTATAAGAATTTATCATGCCGTTGGCAACATTAGACCCCACACCCTCTACTCCTTCTCAATAAAGTAATAAATGAAAAATGGAAAGAATAGAAAAAATAAAAATTGAATCCTATAAATATACAACTAGTTGGTGTTTAAAAAAAAAGTAATTATATAAGTATAAGTAAAAAAAAAATTATGTAAATAATTTCAAAAACTATTTTTTTAAATATTATTTAAATATTAAATATATTAATGTATAATAATTTTAAAATAAAAGGCTATTTAAAAAAATCATGAGAAGTGTTAGAGATAAATAGAGAAAAGGCTTTAGTGTTTTGTTTGTCAATTTATGTTTAAATTTTACATTTAAAGTTTTATTGTTTTACTTTTATTTTTTCATATTAAATTGTTATAAATCTTTTTAAAAAACGTAATGATAGTTAATGAAGTTGTAATTTAATGACACCAAATTGAAATCTTAAAATTAAAATGTGAGAATGAAGTATGTAATAGTATACTAATTTAAATTTAACGATTTATTTTTAAAAAAAACTTAACAGATAACAAAAACTTTAGTTTTATAAAAGAACTAAAAAAAAAAACTGAATTTTATTTTCAAACAAAAATTAATTTCATAGTTAGAGACACATCGTGAGACAAAAATATGTATATATAGAAAGTCCAATTCAGTAGTGTTTTGAATTTAAAATTAAGTTTGTGTTTGAAATAATTGTGAAAGTTTGATTATTTCAATAATTGATTATTTTAATAATTAAGTTGTGAAAGTTTAATTATTTCAATAATCGATTATGTTTGAATATATTAGCTAAAAAGTAATTTTAAGCTAATCTATTTCATTTGGATGATATAAAAAATTTGTTTTTATGTATTAAATTATCAAAATAAATATAAAATAATTAAAAAAATTATTTAGTTGATTAAAAAATTATTTGATTGAGATAAAATAATATTTACATATCACCGTTAAGAATAATCCTAACAATTTTTTTAAAAGATGCCCAACTTTTCGCTTGAACTGCCTAAAAAAAGTTGTTGCTTTTTTCCTTCAAAGAAGCCAAACACGTTGGCTGCAGACACCAATAGCTTAAAGGGCAAAAAAAAGTTGTTGATAGCTTAAATAAGCGTATCCATGCTAAGTGTATGTTTAGGTAAGATTTTTTTTAGCTTAAATTAGCTTTTTTTAAAAAAAAAAAATTATTTCAACAGTGTTTAATCATGTTTGACAAAATCAGCTTCAACTTTTGCATGAAATTCAATGTAAAATAAAAGTTTTTTTAAGTTAATTTTTATAATGTTGAAGATTGAAGCTTATGATTCTAACTTATGGATTATTCCTTACATTTTGATATGTAAATACTATTTTGTCCTCAATCAAATAATTTTTTTAATCATTTTATACTTATTTTAGTAATTTAATGCATAAAAACGATTCTTTTTTATATCAATTAAACGAAATAGATTAATTTAAAATCACTTTTCAGTTAACATATCCAAACATAAAATAAATCGATTATAATCGATTATAATAAAAAACTTTTATACAATAATCGATTATTGAAATAATCAAAGTTTTCACAGCTGAATCAAACACACACTTGTGTGTTTGAGATAACTGTGAAAATTTGATTATTTCAATAATCAAGCTGTAAAAGTTTGATTATTTTAATAATCAATTATGTTTGGATATGTTAATTAAAAAAAAATTTTAAGCTAATCTGTTTCGTTTGGATGGTATAAAAAAAATCACTTTTATGCATTAAATTATAAAATAAGTATAAAATGATTGAAAAAATTATTTGATTGATAAAAAAATTATTTAATTAAAGACAAAATAGTATTTACATCTCAAAATAAAAATAATCTAACAGTTTTTTTTTGCAAAAATGCTCAAATTTAAACTTTTCCACTAACATATGTTGCCGTACAAATGGAATACAATCAACTGCTTTTGAAAAATTACCCAAACACGTTGATTTACTAGACAACAGCTTTTTTGGGTGTCAACATACGTTGGGGACGGATTATAATTCGTCCCAAACACACTCTAAGCCTGTGTTTGTTTCAGATTAAAACAACACTCCAATAGCTTTTTTTCAACCAAAAAGTTGTTGGACATCAAGCCAACATGTTTGGCAAACTCAAAGGAAAAAAGCAACAGCTTTTTTCAAGAGAAAAAAGATGTTAGGCATGAAGCTAAAATTTGGACATTACGTAAAAAAACTGTTGAGATTATTTTTAATAGTGATATGTAAATATTATTTTGTTTTAATAATATAATTTTTTAATTAATTAAATAATTTTTTTATTATTTTATATTATTTTAATAATTTAATACATAAAAATAATTTTTTTATATCATTTAAATAAAATATATTAATTTAAAATTATTTTTTAATTAAATATATATAAACATAATTAATTATTAAAATAATTAAATTTTTATAATTTAATTATTAAAATAATTAATTATTAAAATAATTAAATTTTCATAACTATTTCAAAACACGGACTAAGTGATACAATATAAAAAACTAGATATTAAGCTGAGGAAAGCATAAAGTGGGGAAGCAGCAGAATATGCTTTGCCGTGCTCCGCAGAGTTTTGTTGTTGGAGTTGGGACTCTCCCATCCCTTCCTTCCACTTCCAACATCCATGTTCCAATCCTTTCCCTGGTGTTACTGTTAATTCCTATTCCAATCCTTTACTTCACACTAATATAATAATAGTAATAATAATAATCGGTGTTTGGGTGAATTGAAATTAAGGGTGATGGAATCAGTAACTGTAACTGATATTTTGTTCACTGCGTCTGTGGCGCTTCTTCTCTGATTCCTAGTTGCCAAGTTCGTTTCCTTCGCTCTGTGCCATCCTCAACGTGACCCTCACACCGCAACCAACAATGCTCATGAACATGATGATCAAATTCCAACCATTACACTTCAAAGCGACACCACGGTTGACTTCCTTAATCCAATTCAAGTTTCAAGAAATGTCGGCTCCCAGAATATTTCGGTTGAATTGTGGCCTGTGAACTCAGACATTGCTACTTCCAACGTTGATGTACTGACGGAGGAATCCCAATCCCTGGGAGAAAAAACCACAGAGGTTGGTTCTTCTGCCAAAGCCAAACACAGGAGGAATACAGAGTGTGTTGAAGAAATCAGCATAGAGTCTTCTGCTCAACCGGTTGTAAAGGAAGAAATTGATTTGGAAGATGATGATTGGGAAGGGATTGAGAGGAGTGAGTTGCAATAACCAGATTCGTGTATATTTGTATGATCAATATTTGTGAATTAAGTCATGAAATAACCTTAGGTTGTGATGTTTTTTTAGCAAAAGTAAACCAATGGTTTATTCTCTTGCATTTGATTGGTATGCCATACTTCCCAAGATGTAATGTAACGTACACAAAATTTGGACAGATGAATTAATGAACCGATCAATCAAATAAAAGACAATAGGAAGTAAAGTATGGAAGAGAAAAAATGTGTCAAACCTTCGGATCCTGTGGGTTCCTGTTCACTCTTTCCCTGTAAAAAGGTTTGCTTCAAATTCCCCATTCCTCAAGTCACTTTAAAGATATAAAAAGACAATATCAATATGCCTTAACAGCACAAACGCACAGCAGAACTATCTTTCAACCATCCAGGGACTTCATCCGAAAGAAGGGTAATATACTGCTCCAAAGCAACCTCTGCACTCATGTTCCCCAACTTTTGCCAAGCATTCCTTGCACAACGTAATTAGTACCGTCGATCACTCATAGAACGCAGCTCTCAACCCTGTTGTGTTGTTATAATAACTAGCAATGAAGCTATAGCAAGTAACTTGTACAGCACAGCCGTATCACGTGTGTTGTTTAAAATTGCTTATCAAGTTTGAGTAGCAAAAAGCAACACGCTAGTTGAGTAGTGGCTATGCAAAAGGGGTCGTTTTAACATAGTCCTTGTGAAATAAGGACCATGAATGATCCTTGTAGTTTAAGCCATTGGATATGAGCTAAAAGAGATCAATGACACATAATTGTCAATGGTTACTTATTGAATAGGTAAGTAGCTTAAATTTTACAATTGCAAATGGTCCTGGAATAAAAATGAAATTATGCGGGAAGGTATTTGCAAAAAAGTTCATATAGACAGCAAATTGGAAACTCCCATCAACCTCCTCCTCTGTCCAAATCGCCATCATACCAGAAACCATGTCTTTTGAGGGAAATGACGGCGACAATGATGTTGCAACATTAGAGAGCGATTGTGGTGAGTTAGAGCGGATTTTCGACCAAAATATGTCGCCGCTAGAGTCGAAGGCTGATTCCAACAAGGAGATGGCGGTGGCGACGTTGGCTATCCTCTTCGTGTGCTTGTCCTTCTTCCTACATCTTTCCACCCATAAACATCCATGGACAGAGGAACTTAATCACGTCTATGGTCGGCGGGTACTCCACCACACCCTCTACCACCATGGGGTTTTTAATGAAAAGCCCAATTCTTTTTTTTTTTTTGAAGATCATGAGTTCTCCAAAAAGTTGTGTGTTCATGGTCTAAACTTACTTTTTGTGGAAAACACATTACTCACATTTTTGTGTCTGTATGAATTGGGTGCTCATGGGCTCTCTGTCCTCAATCACAAATGATTCGTTGGTGTTTCAGTTGACCTTCTTTTTGTGAAAAACTCACTTCCTTTTTTCATCTCCATTTCTTGTGTGCATTCATGTTTATTTGCGAATAAAAAAATTTCTTGTGTTCATTGTCTCTTGCCTTCAGTATTATACTAAGTTCAAGGGCTGCGGTGGGCGAAGGGTGGTTAAACTTGGCGACACAGCGAGGTCAGGTGGAGTTCTGGTTGGCCGCTTGGAGGTTTTGGGTCGCCTGGGTCATGGAGGAGGCTGGTCATGGTAGAACTCTGGTTCTGGTCATTAAGGTTTTGGTTCTGGTGGGTAGAGCTCGAGCCGGTGGCTTGGAGGTTTTGGATAGATTCATAAGTGGTGATGGTTGGTCATGGTAGCTTAACGACATAGATAATAGTGCTATGTAGTGGTGGTTGGCGGTTCTCCAAGATGAAAAAATTATATAAAATTGGTGTAAAATTATCAACAGTTGAAGGACTTTAAAATAATAAAAACTAAATTTTTATTACAAAATTTAAAACTTAGTATAATAAGTGAAGTCAAAAAGTGCATGAAATTTTTAATCCAAGGTTCATATTAAAACCACCCATGCAAAAGGTCAAAATGAGTTAGCTTAATCCCCGTTCAGCTAATTTAACTTGATGGTCAACTTTTAGATAAATTTCTATATATATATATATATATATATATATATATATTTTGAGTACTCTAGTTGAGTATATTTTTCTTTAGAGAAAAATATTCTTTAAGATAGACTTCTGATCGAGCCTTTATTCACTTTTCTGGAATATATACATGTCATGATAAAATTAGAATAGAATAACCAATATTTTTATCATCAGTTTCTTAAAAAAATAACATGGGAGGCAAAGGGAAAAGGGGTGTCTGATCAATGGTTACTAAGGCCCAACCATAGCCTATTAGTGGATTGGATATGTACTCCGATACATATCCAAGGCTGTTGTGCCTAGGATGATCATATTCATAAACTCTATCGTCTTCACCTCCAACAATGCCACAATGTCTATGAGGCCATTTACCTCTATTGGACCCATAATCCGAACCAGCCT
Source organism: Ormosia emarginata (assembly GCA_029884605.1). Classification (NCBI taxonomy): domain Eukaryota; kingdom Viridiplantae; phylum Streptophyta; class Magnoliopsida; order Fabales; family Fabaceae; genus Ormosia; species Ormosia emarginata. Next base: position 72,258,321 of record JAQQTP010000082.1, read on the forward strand.
CCTCGCTTCCTTCCCGGCTTATCCATTTCAACCACCTCCACTTGGTCCATACTTGTGGCCTTGGCCCATGAGAATGCCATAGCCCGAAACCACCTGAGATAAAGCCACCTGCTCCTGCATTCACCATAGCAGCATCTTTAGCATGATGCGTGCGTGGCTATTAATAGAGCTTTTGTCTCTGGAACGCTTTTCCTGTCTCACTGCTCCGACAAATAAGCAACAAGGACATAGCTACAAAACCAAGAAATAAATAGATTACCCACGACCATCATCAACATCCTTATAGTCTCCAGTGTTATAATAATTCATATATGAGAAACCACTGTCAGTACTCTTTTTATTTTTTGGTCTGACACTGTCCAGTACTCCAGTGTCCATCCCCCCTTGCAACCAGCGTACCGATTCATTTCTTACTTTCCTTTTCTAATCTGAAACTATTAAATTAAAACATAAAAGGACCTGACCTAGTAAGAGCCTGGCAAGGGCCATTAAGTTAGAAGACCAGAGCCCAAACACAGAGAAGATATGACGGTTAAGTTAGAAGAACAGAGATCACAAATATAAGGTTAAACTTACTTATTACCAGAAAGATTTTCAAGACAAACCCAGTTCATTTAAAAGTTTTACTTTGCAAAGTCTTTAAAAAATTGTGTCTTAAAAACAGACTTGACTTTAAACGCCTAATGCAGCTTTTATATAACTAATGCGTTGTTGAAATAGCCAAATGAGTCCAAGCCTTTATTTTTATTAAAATTTAATTAAAAAAATATTAATATATTATAATAAATTAATAATTATAATTATCATAATAATATATAATTAAATGTTGTCACGTGTGTCCAAGTAATTATTCGACTTATTTAACTAAACAGATTTTTAAAAAATATTTCTGTCTCATGAAAATTAAAGCAGGACTAGGCTCTAACGGGCTGCCTCTTTGTTTAATGACGATCGCCCATTCTAACAAGTATATTATTTTAAATTTAATTTGATTTCTGTCTCATGAAAATTAAAGCATATAAATTCTGCTTCTTTGTTTCTATCAAATAATTACTAGGATGAATTGATACCCCGAAAAGAAGAGGCAGGGATGACTTGTGGAAAACAAAACTTCAAACCTATAGTGGGCGGCTGAAAAGAAAATGATGCATGCTTTTCTATTTTCTATTGATTGTGGGTACAACATAATGAATAATTTTATCCATATGTACGCAATGACGGATTGGAATCACATGCAGTTACTTAAAAAACTGCACCAAATTCTATCCCTTCAAATATTTTATTATATGGTAAATTTATTTTTTAAAATCGTAGTTTAATATACTGAAGAGTGAGATAATGAACTGCACATCTTGTAGTTTTTTTCCAAAACTATAGAGGATCCAAATCCAGCTAAAAATCGAGCATATATTTTTTCAATTATAGCTTAATTCTATTATCAAATTCTAGCTATCAAATTTTTTTTTTATACACAACCGGACAAAAGTCCAAAAAAAGAAACAAAAATATACAGTTACACGTCGAACAAAGAAAATATTACTAGCATCAGCAAGTAAGGCAAGATATAAAAAAGAAGGAGCAGAAGCAAAACTATGCAAATCAGGGAGAAGCAAATACCCATATTTAGACATGAGATCAGTACAATAATTTCCTTCTCGATAAGTATGGAGAATAACAACCTGTCAATTTTTCAACAAGAGTTTTTTGATCCGAGCAACAATGTGTGCACACGGGTGCCAAGAATCCAAATCAGAATGAATAATATTAAGAGCACTTCTAGAATCCGTCTCAATCATCAATCTCGTAATCCCCATAGCACGAGCTAAAAACAAACCATTCAAAAATCAATGCAACTCTGCTATAGTAATAGACATGGTTCCAAGATTAGCAGCAAAACCATACAGGAACCCACCAAACTTGTTTTTAGCAACACCCCCACAAGTTGCAGTGTTGGTATTTCTAATGAAAGAGTCATCTACATTCCATTTCACCCAACCAGAAGGAGGCGGCCCCTAAGTAACAGAGAAATTCACAGAAATAGGAACTCTATTATGACATAGGTCTCTAGAATTCAAAGTCATTTGATACTCCATAGCAATATTACAAATTCTATGAAGCCAAGATGAGATACCCTCTCTAGGGCCATTAAAAATAAATTTATTCCTCTGCTGCCAAAAAAATCTACATGCGGTAGAAAATAACAAATCCTAATGAAGATTGGAAGATCTATCAAAATCTCCCTTCAAATTGGCATTCATCCAATCACACAAGTCCAAATAAAAAAAGACACTATGGAATTCAAACTTCACTAAACGAGACCAAGTCCTTCTAACATCCTCACAATCCTAAGAGCATGCAAAATGGTTTCATCTTTCAAATCACAAATGGAGCAAACCGCCGATTCAGCAATATGTTTACGCTTCCTAAGGTCATTAGTATGTAAGGCATTATTACTAGTAAGCCACAAAAAAGATTTCAACCTTTAGGGAGCATCTAATCTCCATATATTTTTGAAGAGAGGACCAACACCACAATCCAATCGATTAGAGCAAACATCATATGTGAATTTTATAGAGAGCCTACCATTATGGGTCAGGAGTCAATCAATAGAATCAGCAAGAGCATCTGAAGAATGTGCCATATGAGAAAGAATCAACCCACAAAAGTCTTGTGGAAGAAGAAAATGTAACTTGGCAATGTTCCAATGGCCATTAGTGGTAAAATCAACCACTCTATCATTAGCAAGAAGATCCTTAGTATTGCAAATAGAAATATCAGCGAGTTTGTTAACTCCAGGGAGCCAATGATCAAACCAAAAACTCGCTCGAGACCCGTGATCTGTCGATTATCTTTATATCTTGAGTGTCTTATATTTGATCTAATTGGACTTCATATGTGTTTAATTGTTAACTTTTAGCTAAGTTTCTGGATATGAAGTTTAATCGGATTTTTATTGTGAAACTATGCTTAAGTGTGTTTATAAGCACTCATAATTGCATTGTGTTTTTCAAGAAATCAGTATCAACCCCTAAAAGCAAAAGAAGAAGGGCATTCATGAAGAATCAAGGTTGGATTTGAAGAAAGTGATCAACACGGCCTGTGTCAAATGACACGGGGTAGGCCGTGTACGTCTCTGACTTCACGAGGAAAAATCATTTTTCAGCCATGACCGAGAACACGGCCCGTGTCAAATGACACGGGGTGAGCTGTGTTTTTCTCTGACTTTGGACTTAGCTGGAGTTCTGTCACCAGAATCAGACACGGGTTAGGCCGTGTCATATGACACGGCCCGTGTCATCGGCTTAGAAGTTTAATTTTGTGTTTTAATACTAAATTAGGTATCAAAACCTATAAATAGGGTTGCTTAGAGTTCCTAAAAGGAGTCTGGACTGGGAAACTGCCAAGAGGCTAAGGAGAAGACCAAGAACAAGGGAGAAGGAGATTGGATCGAAGATTGGAGTCTCGGGTTCGAGCAATTGGAGATCAATCATCCCCAACCTTTGAAAACTAGTTTGATCTTTAGTTTTCTTCTGCACTTCTATTATTGACAATGTTTTTCTTCTTCTATTCTTTTGGTTTTGAATTTGCTATGTGTGGCTAGTTTTCTTATATGGTTAAAGGAAGATGAAACCCTAGTTTTGATTATGTGATTCTTGCATATTTCCTTATATCAATACAATTGTGTTTTTATTCATATGTTTCTGTTCTTAATTTAGTATAAAGGTTTTTATACTTTTTGCCAATTTCAAAAGTGGTAAAACTAGGATTGCTATGCTTGCTGGTTCGGTGGTAGGACTAGTGAGGCATATGATCTAAGTAATTTAATCTCGGTGTGAGATTGGATCTTAGTGTGATTAGTTTTCTAAATCTTAATGCAATCAATAAGTAGGTGTAAGAGCGGTTGCTTTACAAATAATTATTGATTAGGGATTGATTTGAGCGGTTGCTGAATTAACCAAAACTTAAGGAAAACAGAGAATTAATCTCACAATCACATAAAAACATAATTGACCATGTTGGTATAAAGGATATGTGGGTTAGCATAATCATATAAATCTAGTGGTGGATTCCATTTCTTAACCATTATCTTTTAATTGATTTTTCAAATTATATTTACTATTTTTGTTTTGGATTCAATTTCTGTTTTTAATTTTAACAAACAAAACTCCCGTTTTATTGTTTACTGTTTTTGAGTGTTTAAATTAGGATTCAACTTATAGTGTTAATTGAATTAGTTCTCTGTGGATCGACCCTTACCAACTACAACTGGTTGCAAAGTTTTTATTTTTGGTAGAACTTGGCAACTGATTTTCATTCTAAATTTTAATCATAATCCACACCACACCAACCCGTTATCAATCCTCCACACAAGATTCCGATTAAATAACTCCCAAGTTAAAACCAAACCTTTCCAAAGCCGGGAGGAATTAGTTTTCCGCTGGTCAACTGGGATAAGGTCATTACCACCACCATACTTGGCACGAATAACCCTAACCCAGAGAACATCCTGTTTATGAATCATGTCTTAATTCAACCTCATCATATAAGCTTGATTCAAACTACGAGCTTGACGAAACCTTAAACCACCATCATGCTTTGATCTGCAGAGGTCCTTCCAACTGAGGAAATGAAGTTTACGATCATTCTCTAAGGATCCCCAAATAAAATTCCTAACAGTCTTATTGACTTGATTACATACACCCACAAGAAACAAAACAGTTTGCATGGAATAAGAGGGAATGGGAGCAACAACACTTTGAGCAAGAGTGGTTCTCCTCGCTAAAGAAAGAGTGTTAGCCCGCCAGCCATTAATTCTAGAAGAGACCCTATCAATAATGTATTTATAGGTATGCCTAGAGGACTTTCCATGCAATAAAGGAACTCCAAGATATTTACCAAGGTCACTCGTAAGTCGGACACTAAAAGCTTGACTTATTTCCTGTTTCCTAGAAAAATGGACATTTCTAGAGAAAAAGATGCAGGATTTCTCAAAGTTAACCTTTTGGCTAGAGCTAGTACAGAAAATATCAAGAATATCCCAAATAACCTGAATCTGATCCTCATTCGTCTTAGCAAAAAGCACAATGTCATCAGCAAAGCAAAGATGAGAAAGTTTGGGACCACTTCTGGACAAAGAAATCGGCTCTTATAAATTATCCTTCACAGCCCTGTTAATAAGATGAGACAATCTTTCAACATAAAGAACAAAAAGATAGGGGGAAAAGGGGTCACCCTGCCTCACACCTCTAGTCGAAAAGAAAGAGGAAGTTTTACTACCATTCCAGATAAGCTGCATAGAGGGAGAGGAAATACAAGCCAAAGAATAGACACCAAGTTATTTGGAATACCGATATCAATGAGAGCATCTTTAACAAAATCCCATTTCAAACGATCATAAGCCTTCTCAATGTCAATCTTTATAGCCATAACGCCAGAATTACCTCTTTTCATACGCATAGAGTGAACCACCTCCTAAGCAATCAATATGTTGTCCCGGCTTTGCCTGCCCGGAACAAAACTACACTGCGTGAGCTCAACAAGCTTCCCCATAATGCTCTTTAACCTAGAGGCAATAAGTTTTGTAACCAACTTATAACACACATTGCAAAGACTAATAGGCTGAAAAGATTTCATATGATCAGGAACTTCAACTTTTGGAATAAGGGAGATAAACGTCTGATTGGCATCTCTAATCAAATTAGCCTCCTTAAAGACATCTCTAACCCACTTAAGCAAAGAAAACTTTACCACTTCCCATTGAGTCTGGAAAAAATAGCATGTAATCCATCCGGGCTAGGAGCTTTAAGGCCTTCCATAGAAAATAAAGATTGCTTCACCTCAGCCATAAAGACTTCACCCTGCAACATTTGAAGCTCTAAATGAGCGAGGTTAGGAAAACATCCTTTCAAAGGAAGAATCACAATATCACTATCATCCAAATACAAACTTTTATAAAATTACTTTAACATTTGTGCAAAGCCCACCCTCTCATTACTTCAAATGAAAATTAATCTCATATTTAAAGAGTATGAAAAAATTTCGCAAGACAAAAAAAAAAAAAAGAAACTACCAGACAAGTTTCTTTGCAACTAAAAATATTTATGATTGTCTTGTAAAATATATGCTTATTGGGGGATTTAATACTTTTAAGTCATGAGTACATTATATTTTCTCCTCCCTAAATCTTTTAATGGGTTCCCTTAAGCCCTACACTAGTAGCAATGGGCTTCCCTTAAGCTACTATGAGACCTAGTGCACAATATATATATGATATTATATTCAATTTTTTGTGGTAGTTATTTATTAATTGAGCGGCACCATTATAAGTCTTCGTTAATGATTATAAACTTACAACATTTATTAATTTTGAAATAGGCAGCCTCTCGTTTCTTGAACCTTTCCTCACCACTGTGGGTTGAATTAGCACCCTACTGCAAAATTAATACCATAGTCAATTTCTTTGCTAATAAATTAATAAGGATTACTTATTAGATTTTTGTTTTTCACTTTAATGATTTAAAAACCCTGCGCACGTGTAAAATTTTTAAATGAAAGTACTACTAAAAAAATCCAGTTACCATAATAATGGCGTAGTTTAGTTTTCTCTATTCTATTGCGACGTCTTTCTTTTGTTTTGTTGTTGTTTTTTATTTTTAAGTAGATACTTTTATAACACTCCTAATTAGTTGTAGAAAAATGATGTTTCTATATCATTTTTTTTCAAATATTACTTTTTTATATTATTTTTGAATAGTTATAATTAAGTAAAAAAAATAATAAAAAAAAAAGTGATATGATTAATAGTATAAAAATTAGTATAAAAATAATATAAAAATGAGATAAAAAAATCATACTTGTTAATTGTATGCTTTTAAAGTTGAGAAGACTTTTATAATACTCCTAACAAAGAATTGAGTATGGATACTCCACACAATTTACCCATGATAATAGGTAAAATCTAGTTTCTTCAAGTTTTTTTTTTTTTCAATTTAGTATGACTCTCATTTCTTGTCTCATCTCTTTAAAGTTTCATTTTCTCTCTCCAACCTTACATTTTCCTAAGTATAACGATTTAGATCCTTATCTTTTCCCGTGGACCATGTTTGCAACGTCATCTTCTTCATTGTTCTTCATGAACCTGTTGTTGTTGCTACACCGTCATCGGAGCTGCTGTTGTCGCCATTATGGGCGATAACAAAGGCACCGTATTCGACAGTGGCAGCTCAATATGAGTTGACTCGATTACCCGATTGGAGACTTCAAAAGAATCAACACCAAGAAGGGAGATGGATAACGAAGTTGGAGGGTCATTGGAGGACGACGTCGTTTCTACGGGTGGTAGAACCCCATCGGTCTTGGGCACAAGTCGGTATACGTGGGATGAGGATGCAATCAGTACGATGGACTCGCTCACATCGAATCGGAAGGGGCTACCTTGTGTAGGCGAGTTCATGGAGAGCTCCGTGGACATGGACACAGCTGCACCGACATGAGCATGAGGTTCATCGATCATCATGGAAGCTCACTTACGCTTCAAGGTGGAGTTCCAATGGTTCTTGATGGCGTTGTCAGTTCGGCCCGAGAGGAGGAGGACGATGATGGTCCATTTGTTCCTGAATCAGGCACGGGCCTTGATTATGGCGTCGTCTTCTTCGAGAGTGAAAGCCCGGTGCTCCATCTCAGGGGAGAGCAGGTTGCACTATCAGAGCTTGCAGGACTTGCAGGATCGACCTAGAATAGACTTGCTGATCAGTGACCAATTCATGGGCCCGAGTTTCTCTATAAGTTTATGCAAAACCTCGTCCTCTTCGGGGCTCGATGTGCCCTTATAGCACCCCAGAATAAACCCAGTACCACCATTCCTCCATCTTCTCTGAGAACCCCCATCCACGACCAAGACTTGCTCTCTACGCTGGCCAAAACCTGTCACCCTGTGCCACCAAACCAACACCTATTGACCCTACACCAGTCACTACCACCATGAAAATGTAACCACCTCAAACCAACCACCTGCCGCGTAAACGGAGCTTTCACACGAACCCAACCATTCCTCTGAGTTCCCCTGCAATGCCACCCTCAACTCAGAGACTCACCACCCGCTATAGCCACTAACTTCGGTGAACTCAACGCAGCAAATCACCGCACAAACCGTCGTTGTCGTTGTCGCCACTGTCCACGCAGCCACGCACTGCAGGCCAACGACTTCACCACCGTGCCACTCCGCCACACGCCACCAGCCCCGCGGTCCCTGCCATCTTCCCTCCTCCAACCCTTCTGTGTAGGTACGCCTCCCTACTTCTTAGTTTCTGCTATTTTCACTCTTTTTTAAATTTTATTATATTATTATGTTATGTTTAAGTAGTCTTTAAAAAAAATAAAAATAGATGAAAAAAAATGTTGGGTTTAATTTAATGAAAATTTGAGTTAAGTGTTACTCTTCTTAACCGATCCATGTCTTTTCTAGAATTGATGAGCATGGTTGCCATGAAAGTGGAATGATGTCTTGTGTAACAGCCTAATACCGGCATCCTAGTATATCCAACATATATATGAATAAACAGTATTAGTCATGCTACTTCTAATTTAATTATCAATTAATCCATAACATTTAAATAAATAATTATGGAGAGGCATAACTAAAAGTTATACATATATACAACTTTTACATACTCAAAACAAATATAATTAATTACAAAAGCTTTGAATTGAAAACATAAACTAAACTCTTATAGTTCTTCTATTATCTTCATATTCTTACCCTGTTGTTGGGCCTTTACCTGGATTTACATGGAAACACAACGGGGTGAGAAATATAATTCTCAATATGAGTAACTAATACCAGCATTTAAACATTTATACTAAATAAATGAAATCTAAAATTGAACATACTATCGATATTAAACAAATGTCTACACAAAAGTAAAATATCAAAAGTCTCCTTATGCCTCAACTTTACTCATTAAAGTAGACATATTATACTAACTTCTCTGGTCTAGTTATTCATCAATATAATATAAGTACTGAGCAAATATCAATTCACAATGAATAACGCTACTAGCATTAGAACATTCACATTGAGGCTCTATGTGAATATTTATCTAGCCACTTCATAATCCAATATTAAACTCATACTTATAACTTAACTATTTTTAGGAACTACATTCCCTTGTACATATATGCGTAGAATAGGCTAAATAGCCTTTAGACTATCTGGTACTAAGTGGATTGTTCCACCACACAATACTTAGTGTACTACTTCCACAACTTGTCTCAACTAGTTTATTTCTTAACTTATTCATAACTCGACTTAAGATATAATTCATCATTAGCCTAACTTAGGATATCTCTCATGGATCAATCTTATTGCATAAGGGTTCCATCTCTTACGGATTAACCCTATTCCATAAGGGTTTTAATTACTATGTTTAACTCATACGGGAGCCACTTACTAGGATCAACCCATAAGGAATCGCTAAGTTCAACCCTAAGGGAATCACTAGGTTCAACCCTAAGGGAATCGCTAGGTTCAACCCTAAGGGAATCGCTAGGTTCAACCCTAAGGGAATCACTAGGTTCAACCCTAAGGGAACCATCTCGTACTAACTAGGTCCTATGACACTCAAATCTTATCAACTAGGCCCTATGACGCTCAACTCTTGCCAACTAGATCCCATGACACTCAACTCTTACCAACTAGCCCTATGGTGCTCAACTCTTGCCAACTAGGCCCTATGACGCTCAACTATTGCTAACTAGGTCCTATGACGCTCAACTTTTGCCAACTAGGCCCTATGGTACTCAACTCTTGCCAACTAGGTATTATAACACTCAACTCTTACCAACTAGGCTCTATGGCGCTTAACTTTAACTATTAAAATAGTTATTAGTATTCATAGGGATCAAACCATACCCAAAACATCTCAAATTTTGCCTAAAAGACTGATTTTCAAGATTGCACCAAATATGCATCATAATTTTAGAAATTCTAAAATTTTATGAGCATATAGCTTTCTCTCATATCTTACCAATGCCACAAACCTTGCTTCATTTGGCTAAGTGTAGCCAAAGTTATGTGACATTTTTGCATATGCCAAAACAGGGCATTTTCTGATTTATCCAATTCTGACCTAACTTTAAATTGAAACTGAGAATAAACTACAAGTGAAAAAATTCTAAAATTTTACAGGCAAGAAGCCTTATATGTTATCTTTAAAATGGCACTGGCTTAATGTCCATACAACATCAGAGTAAGAAATTATGCAATCTGGTTTATTGGATGCCAGAATGCATTTTCTGCAGAATCTGTATTGGATTCAAACAGAAACTGATACTTATTGGCTTGCTAGAAAATTCTAAATTTTTTACCACATGAAGTATTATGTCTTAGCTTTCAGATGTCATTGGAATCAGATGTCTTAACTTTCAGATGTCATTGGAATCAGGTCCATACGATGTCTGTAGCTCAAGTTATGCAACAAACATCACTGACTACTTACTAGATTCTGCAGAATTTTGCAGCATCTGAGAATGGTTCCTTTGGAACAATTCTCACTTCCAATCATTCAAGATCAGTTTCTATATGATTTTTAACACCAATCTAGACCTCTAAACTTGTTGTAACTATTTTACAACATATTGATTCACTTAGGCATAGATTTAGGTTCAAAAATCACCTTAACTCCAATCCATTTCTCAAGTTCCTCATGAACCAAAAATTGTTTGGCTTAAGCCATAAATTGCCATTTAGTAGTTACTAAGCTAAAAACATCCTAACTTAGTCTTTGGAATCAAGAACCAAGTTAAGAACTTGAATTTGTCTCTCTAAATCTCTTTTTCTACTCATAAAACCCTATGTTCATGAAAGATAAACCAAAATGAGAAAAATGAATAGAAACTCCACTACTAGCTAGAAAACACTCAAACTCAATTCTTGAAACCAATAATAAAACTAATTTGCCTCTCATATTTATTTCTCTCTTCTCATACAACCTAGTTCCATACAAGATGAAATAAAAGAAAAAGATGAGAAAGAAGCTCTCATACCTCTTGTAGACAACCTAATTCTTGAAGCCTTTCTCTTGATCTTTCATCTTCTTTCTTATCTTCCTCTCCTTTCTTTCGGTGCTCTTCTTCCTCTGTTTTCTGTGTTTTCAGCCGAGAGAATGAGGGAAAAGAGAGAAATAAGAGACAAGGGCAAACTTATTATTTTGACATTTTGTTGTAACTTCTTGATCTCTTAAGAACACTTAGATCTCACCAAATCAAATTTTCTAACTACTAACAAATTTGAAATAAATCCTAAGATTCATTAAAAATTATGTTTCACCATTTCTCTATTTTTTCATATTTGCTGGGGGTCAATCCGGCATTAACAACACAACTAGTATACTTAAAAATGTCAAATGAACTCTGATTGTTCTCAAAATTTTATTGCACCTTATTTAACTCATTTGTGACTTAAAAATAAATTATACATACTTGTTTCCCTCATCTTAGTAATTTATATTATTATTTGAGTTATTTTAAGCTACTTTTTAGCTTTTGTATTGTAATAAAGTGTCCAAACTGACTCAGTTTATCACAAAATTGAACTGACATGTTAAACAAGTATAATAGTACTTCTAAAACTATATACAAGCTTAACATATTTCTTGAGATGTTATATCTTGTCATGTTAAACAACAATGCGTGAACAAAGGAGAGAAAGTGAGGTCAGAGACATAAAAAAATGAAATTATGAGAGAAATAAAGCAAAAGTGAAACTAGTTAAAATGTTATCAGTACTCTAAGTTTAAACTATTAATCAAGTTTTACACAATATCAATAATGTAAATATTTGAAGCATTCATGCGCCAAAAAATTTTAGGAACATTTTAAATTTTTCCTAAAGTTAAAGCATTGACTTCTATGGAGAAGTTAGTACGCACCGAATTGTCTTTAGGTGCATCCATGTACTACCTTTATGACCTATAATGTTAAGTCATAGTTAGACTTTTGAGATATTAAACATATTTGTCATTTTATACTTTTGGCATGCTTAAAATTAATCTTTTGCAGCTTGCTCCTTCTCCCCATATAACACATGCACCTTACACCCTATCCAGCATTCTGCACAACTACTTTGCCCCCTTGTTATTTATCCATACATGACCAAGGCCGTTTCTTTCTTCAATAATCCTTATCTATAACAAATTTTGCATATTGTTTGAATTTTGTAGAACTGAGCATTGAAATCAATTTTTTTTTATTATTCTTTTCTAAACCCTTGAGGACAATCAAACTTTTTGCAGCAAGCAACCCACATCATTTTCCACGGTATAACATAAATGTTGATTCACAAAAGAATTGGTAAAATCAGTTTCCAATAAAACTTATGTTGGAATTATCTTCTTTGCATTCTCAAAAATTATATACTTTCGTGAAAAATTGATAGAAGATAAAAAAGCCCCAATTGCCACAGAAGTTTCCCATAACAGGTGGTTTCGTAACGGAACAAAAATGGTACTGGCTTGGGGTGGTTGCAGGGGAGCATATACTAAAAAAAAAGAGCCGGAGACTTGTGATTTAAAGCGTTTGGAAGCTGGTGGTTTGTGTCAGACGGTTGGGTGGCGGAGTGCATCCGCATTGGTTGGTGGTGGGCCTGTGGCTGGGCTCACGGTTGATACATGACCAAGGCCGTTTCTTTCTTCAATAATCCTTATCTATAACAAATTTTGCATATTGTTTGAATTTTGCAGAACTGAGCATTGAAGCCAAATTTTTTTTATTCTTTTCTAAACCCTTGCAGCCAATCAAATGCCATGGACTTGCAGCAAGCAACCCACATCATTTTCCACGGTATAACATAAATGTTGATTCACAAAAGAATTGGTATCAGTTTCCAATAAAACTTATGTTGGAAGGGTTGTATCTTCTTTGCATCTAAAAAATGGTGTCAAATTGATAGAAGATTGAAAGCCCCAATTGCCACAGTTGGTTCCCATAACAGGGGTCGTGGAATGGTACTGGCTTGGGGTGGTTGCAGGGGAGCACGGCGGAGACTTCAAGCGGTGGAAGCTGGTGGTTTGTGTCAGACAGGTGTGCGGCGGCGTGGTTGATGTGAGGCGCGGAGGTAGCTGATGGCGGCGTGGGTGGCGGAGTGCATCCGCATTGGTTGGTGGTGGGCCTGGTGGCTGGGCTCACGGTTGCTGGAGGAGTGGGTTTCAGGGCTAGTGCGGCTTGCCCTCGGTGGCACAATGGGTGGTTCTTGACGGGGGTTCCTTTGGTGGTGGTTGGTCGTCGGTTGCTGATGGCAATGCAGCGGTGGAGGCAGTTCGACTGGGATTGGTCCGCTGATGATGGTGTAGGTCGACGGGTCCTCCCTTTGTAATTTTAACAACTTCAACATGACCTCTTCAGCAGGTTGCAAGTTTTTCATCCTTGCCATTGCTTTTTTAAATTAATTATCAACGGACAAAATAACTTAGTGCATTCATGCACCACAGAATTTTAGGTACATATATTAGAACAAACCAACTTCTATATCATCTATCCGAAAAAAAAAATATTGCATGGACTTTACACAATTCATGTAGACTAAATTAACTAAAAAAAATTCACATTATTACAAAATAATCCCATGTTAAGTAAACTAAATTTAAAATAGAGAAAAGATAAGTTTAAGTGATGCTAATAGTGTTTTAAAAATCGATTTAATCAATAAAAAAATTATGAATTTTATAATAATTTAATTCACTTAAAAAAATCAAATGAGTAATTGAATTGTCAAAAATTAATAAAAAAATTGATGAAAGTCAGTGAACTAATCAGTTGAACAAATCAATTTTTAATTTTTTTTATAAAATAAAAATACAAAAGAAAAACTTATACAACTATAATATTAACAATTTAATTACCTATTAAACCAATTGAAGTGATTGAATAATAAACCACTCACTTCATTGGTTCAACAATTCAACTGATTTTAAAAACATTAGATGCCAATTTATACTTAAATACTTATAAATTATATATTCGTTTTGAGTTTATGTTTGTATTAATTAATATTAAGTATTATGTGTGTGTGTGTATATATATATATATATTTGATTTGAATGTATTATTAGTGTAAAAAATTTTATATTATCATTTAATAAGACATTGTTACATCATAAAAAATATTTGAATTTTATAATAATTATATTAAAAATCACATATGTAATGTATATAATTGATTAATTATAAAAAAAAAATTATATTGATAATGAATTAAAATTAAACTATATATATATATATATATATATATATATATATATATATATATATATAAAACTGATACAATTATTGAAGGATATATTCCACTGCTCATTTTACTATTTATTTACACATGTTACTATCTGTTGGGGGTAAAAAACACAAGTTTTAATTCGACAAAAATACTTCCGACGGACAAGTGATATTCGACGAAGATAATTTTGGCAGTCGGATGATACTATTAAGACATTCAACGAATAAGAGTTTCGACAGCCGGATGATAGCATTGATATATTTGACGAAGAGATTTTCGACAATTGGGTGATGACATTGAAGAAATTTTCTAAGTGTTGGATCAACAAAAACGGTTTTTGTCGGAAAAATTTCATGACTGCTATCAGTATTTGTCAAAAGTAAAAGTTACCAATTCTGAATTTGACAGCTAAATGATGATATTGAAAAAACTCTAGTGGCTAGTACAAAAATTAAATGGTCAAAAGTTGGTTATTGTCAAAAATTAAGTAAGATATTAGTGAGAACGTGACATAACTGCCGTGTACGTGGCCAGTTTTTAGGAGTCAGTTATTTTTTATAATTTTGCCTATAAATACTAGTATTCATGATGCACAAATAGTGGTTTTACTGGATATACAATCTTAACATCTCACTCAAGTAGATTAACGGATTTGACTCCAAGTATGACTTCTATTTTCATTTTCAGTCATTTACATTAATGCAATGTCTTTTTAAATTCTTTATTTTCAAGTCTTGTTCTTTAAATTTCTTTACCTTTTCTTCACTTTTAAATTCATGCACTTTACATTTTCTGCACTTTTAAGTTCCTGCATTTACTTTCTCTGCACTTTATTTTCTGCACTTTACATTTTTGCAAGTTATTTTTCAGTTTTCTTTACTTTTTTGCAATCAGTTTGACAAGTTTTCTGCTATTTGCTTTATGTTTGTTTTCAAAAAAAATTTTCAAACGAGATTACCACATAACTTTGAACCCACATTCAACTAATAAAATATATTTGTTTGTTGGAATTTGTCTTAATCAAATTCACCCGTAAACACTATCTCATCCAACTTGTGTATATTTTATTTAGTGCTCTTGTTATGTGTCCACTTGCAAGAGTCACGTGACAGAGAGGTTTTTCATAAATTGATTTAGTTATACGTTATCCAGCACACTATTTTGAGGCCGAGGTTCCTATAGGAAAATAAGGAAATTAGGTTAGCTTAGGGTAATCGAGTGTTTGAAAGAGTCCTGACACATACTTTGATATTATCTTTATCTGTATACTTAGAGGGTAGTGGGCTAAGTGGAGGGAAGTACGATGGTCAAAGCAGGAGGGTTTGGTATATAAAAAGGTTCAATATAATGGAGTATAGACCCCGGTGTGTGTAGCTTAGGGGGTTTGGTATACAGACCGTCTCGGGCCTAAGATATAATAAGTCTACCGTAAATTTATACAAGTCGACCATATAAACTCATTTGTTAGGTAGGTCCATTTTGGAACAATAGGCTTAGGAGAATTTGGGTCAACCCGACTGAGGTCCTGCTTATAGGATCTGACCGGTCTATGCCCGAACGGGAAACAACTCGCTAAACACGTGCATAATATGATCCTTAAACGGTCACTGACAGACCAGCACCATCATGACTAACGGTTGTGAACGACTTCACGCCTTAATGACCAGACATATAACAATTCCTAAGGCTCGGAGCCCTATATGACTTGAACGATAGGTATCTGAGGAGTCAGTGCTCAGATTATTTATATAAATTAGCCTGGCAGCCTAGACTAGGCATTTTTCATCTTTACCCGAACACTCATACCGACCATACTTTGCGATCATTCTGCTGATCTGCATAGGTATCCTTGACCTTGCTGTTGCCTCACCTGTAGATCTCCAGTGAGTCCTTTTTTTACCTACCGACTTAGGTCCTGGTCAGTATCCGAAACATCTAGCACCCACTGTGGGACTCAGGTAAAACTTTACTACCCCACAACTAACCAACTACACCTTCACCACATTTATCTTTCCAACTTCACCTTCACCGAAACATCTTTCCAACGAATCATGGCCACTAATGAAAACAACGTCGATAATGGAATCCACCAAGAAAGTCTTCAGCCCAACCCCGTTGAAATGCTGATGCAGGTCATCAAAGATATTCACAGTTGAATCGATCGTATAACTATCAGAACCAACAGCGTGCGGATTCTGAAAGGGAGACTAAAATGAGGTTTGAAGAAAACACTCCAAATAGAGAAGCTCGCTGATAAGCAAGTTATCCTCCAATTGCTGACCATCCTTTCTCCGATTTTATAATGTCGATTCCCCTGCCTGAAGGTTTCTGACTCCCAACAATAGAGCTTTATGATGGGACGACCGACCCTCAAGAACATCTTATAATGTTTAATTCGATGATGCTCTTGAATGGGGGAACCGACCAGATCAAATGTCGAGCTTTCCTGACAACTCTGAAGAAATCAGCGTTACTTTGGTTTTCGAGCCCTGAAGCAGGTTCGATTTATGATTTCGCAGAATTGTTAGCTGAATTTCTTAACCATTTTTCTACTAGCAGGACTCACCAGAAGACTTCGACTAGTCTTATCAACTTGAAGGAAGGTCGGGATGAATCACTCAAGAAGTTTATGAGGAGATTTGGTGAGGAAGCAATTCAGATCAGGGATCTCAACCATGTTGTGTCTCTACATGCTATCATGGTCGGATTACGACTAGGACCATTTGCAGATTCTTTGGCCAGAAAACAACCTGTGGATTTGGATGATTTGAGATCTAGGTCTACAGGATACATAAACATGGAGGAGATTGCAACCGCAAGAAGACAAATGAAGCAGCAACATTCGAGATCGGAAGTCAGAGGAAATACAAGTAATCCTCAAATTTCTATCCGATCGAGCTTTCAAGATCGACCATATGGAGGACGAGGAGCAAATCAGAGGGACAGACCAATGAGAGTGGTGGAAAAACCCGACCGACCATATCGAGGATGAGGAACAAATCAGAGGGACAGACCGATGAGAGTTGAGGAAAAAATTGACCGATTTGATCGCGCTCCTTGGGTAGCTTTAAGTCATCCACAACCTCGGTACGATGTGTATACGCTGCTGACCACTTGACGGGAGCAAATATTTTGGGAGGTCTATAACACTAGTATTATCCAACATCCAAAGAATGCCGAACAACCAAGGGAGCAGGTCAATGTTGATAAAAGCAAAAGGTACAATTACCACAAAAGGTATGAGCACATGACTGAGGAATATATTACCTTGAAGGATAAAATCGAACAACTCATCCGAGAGGGTCAGCTTGGAAAATATGTCTACCGACGTAGAAGCCGAAGCAGAGAAGCGAAGAAGCGAAGAAAGGAAACCAGTCCAGGTAGAGGAGTTTAAGCCCGGGAGAAAAGGGCAAAACAGTCGCGACAACTTTTGATTCTAGAGATCAGATGATTAGGGGAGTCATAAATTGAATAACCGGTGAGTTCGCGGGATGTGGAAGCTCAAATTCGTCTCGAAAGCGCCATCTCCGAGTTGTAATGTCAGATTTTTCCCACTAGGTTTTGCCTGGAAAGTTATAACGAAGCATATCTTAATTCCATCATATTGTTAATAAAGTTATTTTCCATTGTTGTCTTAGTTAGAATAAAGTATTTAAGGCCCAGTCTGATAAATTCGACCGAGGTCATGAAGACGACTCATCCAAATAAAATCGGCCGAGGTCATGAAGACGACCTAGTCCGATAAAATCGGCCGAGGTCATGAAAACGACCTAGCCCGATAAAATCGACCAAGGTCATGAAGACAACCAAGCCCGATAAAATCGATCGATGAAACGACCCGGCCCATAAAATGAAGAAGACGACCAAGCCCGATAAAATCGGTCGAGGTCATAAAGACGACTCGCTCGAATAGAAATCATAAAGACGAGGTCGATAAAATTAAGGTCATTAAGACGACCCAACCATGTAAAACTGGCCGAGGTCATGAAGATGACCCAACCTGATAAAATCGGCCAAGGTCATTAAGGCGACCGAGTTCGGTAAATTCGATCGAGGTCATGAAGACTTGCTTGAAGAAACTGAAGACATGTGAAGTAATTTCGAAGTAAGTAGATATCTCAAATCGACAAATCAAACTAAATACAAAGTATACAACTTCAAACGAAAAAGCAAGGGGGAAAAATGAACCAAATGTACATTTATCCGTCAAATACAAATCTGAATTTAAAAGACTATAAATTCATCAAGATTAGGAATGTGTTACAAAGAAATTGAATTATACTTCATCATTAATGCTCGATCCTCTTACATAACTTGGTTCGGACCGTCCTGGCCAATTTTTCATCTGATCACTCTTAAGCTCGGCCTATCTTTACAAATGATCAAGCTGAGGGACTGTGGACCATCCCAGACCTAAGATATAATAGTTTTACCATAAACCTATACAAGTCGATCATACAAACCCATCTGTTAGGTAGGCCCATTTTGGAACAATAGGCCTAGGAGAATTTGGGTCAACTCGACTGAGGTCTTACTTATAGGATTCGACCGGTCTATGCCTGAATGAGAGACAACTCGCTAAACACATGCTTAATATGATCCTCAAACAGTCACTGGCCAACCGACACCATCATGACTAACGGTTATGAATGGCTTCACACCTTAATGACTAGACATATAACAAATCTTAACGCTCAGAGTCCTAAATGACCTGAACGACAAATATTCGAGAAGTCAGTGCTCAGATTATCGATATAAATTGGTCTGTCAGCCTAGACTAGACATATGTTTCATCTTTACCTGAACACTTATACCGAGCATATTTTGCGATCATTCTGCTGACCTACTTAAGTATCTTTGACTTTATTGTTACCTTACCCAGAGATCTCCAGTGAATCTCTTTCTTACCTACCAACTTAGATCTCGATCAATATCTGAAACAGTATATAAGAGGTTTAAGGACGTGTGATCATTGTTGTTGCATGCACATTTCTTCTGCCTCTCTACAACCTATGACTTGGAGAGGCTGAATTTCCCAATCGGCGTATGGCCGACCCTGTACTTCTCCTATTGCATCACGTGGAGCTTTGGTTTTTTATTCATTTCGTGGTACTGTTATTTAGTACAGTGGCGAGATATGTGGGCGCCTATGCCTTCTACTGTTAGTGCCAGCTTGCCGGTCACGTGCCAGTGGAGGAGATCCGTGGGTAGTGTTATGGGGGCAAAAACGAGAGGGAAAATAGGTGTGAGACTCTTGGTCAATTGGGTTAAGTGGGATTTGTATTATGAATTCTGACAGAGACTTTGTGCTTTTTCTCTAAGGAAAACAAGAGTGCTTCAATGGACTTGCGTATTTAGCATGTCAACAGAGCAGGCAATTGGATCAGGCATGTGTTATCGAAATATAAAAAAATAGGAATAATTTGATTTTTAAAATTGTATGAATTTTATTTTTTTTTATTTTATAAATTTTATTTTAATAAAATTTGTTAAAATTTTATTTAATTTAAAATAAATAAATTATTTTATCATTAATAACTATTTTTAATAACTTTTCATAAGAATTAAAATATAAATTAATAAAATAAAATCAAATCAAATCTCATTTTAATAAATTAAACATAAAATTTAATTTTTAAATCAATTTAAATTTTATTTTTTTTAAAAATTTTAAATACAATTTAATTTTTAAATCAAATCAATTCAAATTAAATCATTTCTCATTTTTATTCATTTCAAATACAACTTATGCGTTGCGGTCTGAGTTGGGTTTTTCAATTGAGGGCTTTTTTGGGTTGTTCTCTTCTCCTTCTTTCTTTTGCTATTTTGACCAACATGTATCCAGGTCGGAAAATGCATATCGGAGGGGTATGGGCATTGATGTGCTATTATTTAGTGAGGAAGGATGTGAATCCCAGGAAGTGGGTGATGAAGTTGAAGGTATTATAACAAACTATGACTATGCTCCTTTTCGGTTCCATATGATTTCTGGGTTTTTATTGGTGTTCTTAATTTTATTTTTTGAAATTTTGATTTTTTTATTGATAGTTATAGGGACTGCTTGATGATAGACTAAATTTTATTCAAGTCGACAAGGATAACCCATTCAAGTTCATGCTTGGACAAGGTGAGTGGTGTGTGATTGCCCTTTTGTTTTTTGTTTTCTGTTTTGGAAATTTTGGGGGTTTTGATTCAATGAATTAGATTTGGTAATATGACATTATGAATTGGACTAAATTTATAACTACCATTTATTTATTTATTTTGTTTCTCTCTGTGTAATTTACTTTATCTCTCCTAATTGATTCATCTTAAATATGAACATAGGCATTATAATCGGCAGGCTGAAATTCATTGTTCATCATGAACAGATATTATGTTTAACAGCTATTTGAGGAAGCTTTCAAAGTTACCCTTATTATCAACTCAATGAGGTAAATAATGTTAAATCTCATACTGTTTGATTTCTTCTCCTTTTATCGCTTTATCTTTGTAATTTAATCACTTTAGACATATCATTAGAAGCAATAATAAATTGGATTCAAGTCTTAACACAACTAGTGTTCTTTGAAGTTGGATTTGAAAACTCACTAGGCGAACAATTTATTTTGAAACTTCCATACCAAGTATCAACAATATTTGAAGGTACTTGCTCCAAAATATCTCCATTTTATATTATGTTGTCCAAGAGAGTAGAAGATTTAGCTTTTTACCTGGCAAAATGAAAGAGACAGATGCTAAATCTTACAGGATGGTAAATTAGAAGAATGTGTTGTGATTACTACTTTCCATTTTATCTATTTATTGGCCATATAAATACCAATTTTTTTTCTTCAGTTACCTGGTTTCAGATCTTTCATTTATATCCCTTAAGGAATGCGTTTGAAGCAAGTAGTCTAGGTTACTAAATCTGTTGCTACTGAGAACACCCTAAAAAGGCAAAGATTCGTTTCCAGATATATGACGTTGAAGATGGATTGGTTCCTCTTATTCTCTTCTATTTTCTTTGCCCTATTTCCCTGTCAGTATTTCTTAGTTTTACTCTGTTGTTCCTTGATCACGCCCATTCTAGCCATGCAGCGAAGAGAATTCAACCTAACATTGAAGTTAATGGTGTGGCGAGCAAGGCTATTGCAAAGGCAACAAAGAAGGTTAGCAAGTGTTGTACTTCTATTGAAGTTTTACTATTTGAATTTGAAGTTTGCATCAGATGCTTTTTATTGATGACATTATTATGACTCATTTAGATAGAGGGAAAATAACAAAAGAAGAGATAAGAGAATTGTTCCTTAAGGAGAAGGCTTAAGCATGAGATAGAAAAAAGCTCTTGGAGATATGATAGTCACTAATTCTGTTTTTGTATATTGCAGATTGCCTTCAATGATGTTAGTGTGCTCCTTTCTAATGTTTGCAGATTTTTTTTTTTTTTGGTAAAAATGTTTCCTGATTTGCTACTATATAATTGATGCGACATGAATTAAATCCTACCATTCTGAATTTTTAAACTGCTCTATGCTTTTGCAATATCTTGCAGCAAAATAACCCTTCCTACTGATTTATCTTTTCTTTTTTTATTTAACTTTTGCATTAGATGGCTTTTTTTGTGATTTATCTCTTTTGATAGAATTTGTTTTAAATTTGCAATGAGAGAAAGAGAGTTAGAGATTGGTAAACTGAGTTGTTGAAAATTTTAGCTGCTGCCATTGTTGCCAGTAAACTAATCATAACAGGTTTATAATGAAGTTCAACCATTTTCATATCACTACCAAAGCTAGAACATGAATAGAAGGAAATGAATGATTGATAGTCATGGCAATATTTAAATTTCAAATTTTCAACAGATCACAAACTAAGTGGAGTTCTCAAGGTTTCAAAAGAGTCTTTCTACTATTTGTTGGATTTCTTTTATATGTTTATGTATTCATTTGTTTCGTTTGAGTTTGGTTAGCAAAACTCGAAAATTTTTATTCATTAACAACCCATTGTTTCATTACTTGAGTTGAATTGGTCTTTGATAGGACTCATACTTCAAGAGTTTAAATTGCTAAGGGTGACTGGAACTTTATATTTTAGTATCGAAGATTTTGTAATTATTAATTTGCTATGTGGCTAATTTCATTGTTGTGAGTATGATTGCAAGGTTGATATCTTTGTGTACATGGAATATATATCGAAGACAACATCAGCATAGTGGCTTTGAAGTGATATAAGTTTTAGGATACGCTGGTTGGAGACTCATATTCATATTAAAAGATTGCTCTTTTATGTCATTTATGATAATAAGTGTGTAGTTTGTTTTTATTTTAAAAAGTTCATTTTGTATTTGTATTTTTTTACAATGGTGAATTTGGTAAGTTGAATTATGTTATTTTTATATGTCTATTATTTTAAAGATATTTTATAATTTCTAAATTCAAGTAAATTCAATCTCTAATAAATATTCAAGTATTTTAATATCTACTTTATGGAAGTGAATTTTTTATGAAATTATTTAAAATTAATTTAATTATTAATAAATTAATATCTCTATTACAAAATTATTGCATGTAGGTTGTAGTTTTAGCTGATGATTAGAGACATTGACACTTATTCTGAAATAATAAGTGTGTAGTTTGTTCTTTTATATTAAAAGATTGCTCTTTTATGTCATTTATGATAATAAGTGTGTGGTTTGTTTTTATTTTAAAAGGTTCATTTTGTATTTGTATTTTTTTACAATGGTGAATTTGTTAAGTTGAATTATCTTATTTTTATATGTCTATTATTTTAAAGATATTTTATAATTGCTAAATTCAAGTAAATTCAATCTCTAATAAATATTCAAGTATTTTAATATCTACTTTATGGAAGTGAATTTTTTATAAAATTATTTAAAATTAATTTAATTATTAATAAATTAATATCTCTATTACAAAATTATCGCCTGTAGGTTGTATTTTAGCTGAGGATTAGAGACATTGACAGTTATTCTTAAAAAGAAGTAAGCTAATGGCAATAAGTTCCTCACCTAATTAAAAATGATGTTTATGTTTATAATATATAAATATTTTTATATTTACATAACATGAGGTTGAGAACTTTATATGAGAACATATTGATTTCTTTGTCTACAAGGGTAGTGGTAGCTAAGGTTCTCTCATAATCAAGATGTAGATGATATTAAAGAAATGAGTGAAAAGTAGATGATATTAAAGAAATGAGTGAAAAGTAGATGATATTAAGGAAACTTCACTCATATATTTCATAAGCAACTTTAATTTGTAACTCAATATGTAGTTGATTTTGGATATCATGTGGCTTCGACAAGATAAATAAATATGATAAAATAAAGACTGTGTCCTTAAATATCATTGTATAATCTTTAAAGTTTATTTTTTTGGGTTAGAGGGTCTAAGCCCAAGAAGAAAATAACTAAATTAAGGAACAGGACAATGAGACTTTTGAAGTATTTGCAAACAACTGGTATTTCAAACCAGTGGGAGGATTCTCCCAAATCTTCCAACTGAAGTCATGAGTAAGGCTTCAGTTGGTTAACCAACCTGCACATTGATTCCTTCTCGCATGGTGGTGTAACTAAAATCAATAGTCCAGTCCCTACCACACCAGTTTTAGATTTGTTGGATCAGTTTTGAATGAATGCAGAACGAGGTTTATGTATTTAATTTTTAGAAAGTTGCAAATGATGAATTTAGTTTCTTTAGTTATGGTTATTCTTTAAGCTATATAATATTATGTTACTTTGTATGAGAAACTTTGATATTTTCTATACATTAAAACATTATAATAATTGATCAAATATTTTTATTTTGACTTTATTAATCACTAAAATTTTTACAGTTATCGCCCATGCATTGCACTGGTTAATATACTAGTTCTTATCAAATTTAAATTTAGTCTATTTAATGTAATAATTTATGATTAGTCGTGTATATAATTCACTCAAAAAAACAGTCAAGTGCATACAACTGAACCACTATTTAGAAGCATCATAAAATCCCCTTCTTTTTTTTTTTTTTGGGTTTGTCTAGAACCTGATTGCATATCCGTTTGGAGTCTAGTCCTTTTAATTTTAATGATTTTTAGATATGCTGACACTTTTTCTTATGGGAAACCTACTCTTCTTTTTTTTTTTTTCATGTACCGTTTATAGATTTTTTTGGTTGTTATTTGACCTCTTCATCTGATAATAACAAGGTATTCACGAACCAAAAAAAAAAAAAGGTATTATAACTGCATAAATAGTGCATGCTACGTGCATTGTCATTTTCATTCCATCCATCTTCGTTATGCACTGCGTGTCTATGCATATGCAAATGCTTTTCTAATTGCATGTGTTCAGTTGATATGTTATAATACATGAACCTAAGCTCTGTTCGTTGTCATTCTAAAATCAGGAGGTCCCTGAAGAACATAATCATGCAACAAGAAACGAATTCTACAACTGGTTCCCAATGATTTTGTCCATTTTCTGGTATGGGAATGCGACTTATTAGCTACCATATAATTTGAGGATCTTAAGATTAATTATGTATTATATGGATTCTGATATCTTAATTAGTTGCAGTGAATAGGTGAGAGTGTATTTACCTTCTAAAAATCTATATTTGCGTTAGTCAGTGATTTATTACTTATTAGTATGTATATATATTCTCTACCGGCGAAATTAAGCTAATCCATTAAAATTTTTTTGATCCCATTTGGATCCCATCCATGGTCAGTCTTCATAGTCTAACAGTTTGGAGTAAAGCTAATATTATGCTGTGTGCAAATAAGATCTTTAACTCCTTTTTCCGGCCTCTGTTAATACCCTTCAAAGAAAATGCACATGAAAGTTAATTATCCCTGTACGTTCTAACAGTTGACTAAATTGTATACCAAAGGCCACCATTTGTTTTACATTTCTGATAAAAATCTTATTTTTCAGGTCATGAGCGTAAAAGTGATTGGCATTGCTATAAAACTTATATTAGAAGGTGCAAACCAGTTTTTCTGCTTTCAGACATGGATTTTTACAATGGTCGCTATCACCTGCATTATTGTCCAATTGAATTACCTTAATATGGTGAGTGTCACTCATTTTTATGTAAGCATAATTTTTGCATTATAAAGTTGAAGTGTTAAAAATATGCTTGCTTCTTTCAGATTCTTTCATATCATTAATCATTCTATTGCTTTGTTCTCTGTGCTTTAGATATATAATATGTCCCATTAAGGAAAAAAATTAGTTGAAACATTTTAGGCTGTTTGTGTTTCTGAGGACATAATACAGGTTAATGCTTGACCTCTTTCTTATTATTATTCTGGCTGTGGTGAAACTCTTGGGATTTCTGAAAAGTATGTGAACCTCATATTATTGGTTAATATTCTTTTAATTGGCTTCATTAAGGGGAGATATACACATTCATCTATGCAGACTGCTTATAAAATCTTGGTCTTAAAAATTGTTTTAAATCAATTATTGCAACTATGTTAATTGTAATCCAGGCAATCTTCAACTGGGAGCTGTTTTGTTTTTCAAGTAGCAGAGGTCGTGATTAACTTTAAGAATCAATACTGTGCTTAAAGACTCTGCATAACCTCAAAGAAGTATTTATTTTTCAACTTGGCTGTTGAATATGAATAAAATCTTTATATTTGTTGTTCAGGAGCATTTGAAATAAGACGTTAGAGCCTTAATTTATCTTTCCTTTAGAAGAAATTATCTAGCTTTTGTGTTGGCTTTCTATTTTGTGTGTCATCTGATTATAGAGTATGGGGAGTCATTTTAGTCTGTACGCTGTAATCATACTTGTCTAGGTTTCATGTCCACTTTCTTTTTCTTTGGTCACTAACTATTATCGTGCTTGTATTCTGTTTTCCTTGCAATTCTTTTCACTCCATGCGTCCATTGAAGTTTTGTTTCTAAATTAAATTGCATATCAAATTATCAATTGAAGAAACTTTTGGAGGCTATGAACTAATCTAGATGTTCAAGATGTAAACAAACCTATAGTCCAAATAACATCCATGTAATGCTTGAGCTGAAGTCCACCAGAAACTGATAATCTGGAAATCCTGATTCCTGAATTTTGATTTACAAGGGGGTGGGTGGGGGTTAAACATTCTTCTAGCATCCTTATAATAAATATCCTTTTGTCACAGAATGCAAATAATGGCCATATTGGTAGACCAACTTGTATTAAAGAATTTCTCACAAATTTTGCTGTAAGCTCATCAGGGTCTGGGGTGATTCGGGTTCAGCTAGATATTTATTTATATTAGGAGTATACTTAATGCTTTGGGAAGAAATATTTTCTTTCATTGGTCAATTGCATCTCATTTTTTGCTCTTAAGTAAATAGGACTTGTGTAGTGAATGAATTAAATGTTAAAGAGCATTGTCTTTTTTTTTTTGGTGTAATACAGAACAGTTTTTTGGTTTGAATGTCACTTCTATTTTCAATGTCAACAATTAAGTAGAGTTCTTGACATCTGTGTCTTTTTGTTTAATACTCCATAAACCCTTGCAGCAGTTACTTAATATATTTATTCCATTTCTTGGTTCAGGGGGCCTTACTGCTACAGATGTGTTTGCTGTTGAATGGATTCAGACTAATAAAATTCACTTTGGATTAACCGTCTCATATTATGGTTTTGTTAGCGATGATAAGTCAATACTATGTATAAAATTCTTAAATTTGGACTTTGTATTCTTGTTGATTGACAACCCATCTCCTATTACTGAATAAAAAAGAGAAACTGCTTGGTTTTTACCTTGTGGGATCCTTTACTTCATTTCTCAGTGGTTTAAAATCGTTGAAAATATTCTTTCAGTGGATGTGTAGGCTTGATTTCTATTTTATTTTATCATTGCAGGCCATACATTATGATTTTGAGAAATTTCGCATATAAAAGACTTTATTATGATGAAGAGTTAAAAATTTATTTATGAACTACCTATTATCTTGTACTATGTCTATTTGATAACACTAGTTATTAGACTCAACGACATTAGTTATTAGATGGTGTATTTTTTATGTTTTGTTGTTGGCACTATAAAGTGAACAATGATGGTCCTACACTTTTTTTAGAAGTGTAGATATTGTACACACTCTTTTTAAGGGTGTATAATTAAGAGGGAGAAAGTGATAGAAAAAAATAAGTATAATGAATGATATTAAATTAGATATAAAAAGAGATGTATGCACTGCTTGCGGTAAGAATATCAGAGTTGCTATAAAGTTAGGGATGCTCTTTTTTATTGTAGATTTAATGAAATATATTTTACTTTTTAGAATTTATTCTAGTATGTTGTATTTAAGAACGTTTGTATGTTATGATTTAAGTTCTTTAGGGACAAATATTATTATCACTAAAATTTTTGTTAATGACATTGAAATCTCACATTGAATGGCAAATAGGTATAATATTTTTGTACAAAAAAATGGATATCTAATGACAATAACAAAGGTTGCTAAAGACCTTAAAAAAATTCAAATCTATGGATGTTTTAGCTAATATTACAATTGTCGGTAAAATGCATTATTTTTATTGGCAATAAAATGAATTTTTACCGATAATAACAAAGATTGTTAAAGACATAAAAAGGCAAATATATGGATGTTTTAGTCGTTATTATAATTGTTAGTAAATGACATAATTTTTACCGGTAATAAAATAGATTTTTATTCATAATAATAAAGGTCACTAAAAACATAAAAGATGACAAATATATAGAAGTTTTAGCGGCTATAACAATTGTCGATAAAAGACATTTTTTACCGGTAATAAAAATGAGTCTTTACCGATAATAACAAAAGTTGCTAAAGACATGAAATGAAAATCTTTGGCACTATTTTAGTGGTCATTTTAATTGTCAACAAATAATTGCCGTTAAAAAACATTATTTTTAGCGATCATAAAATAGATTTTTATCGACACTTTATATAATGGTCGATAAAATCTTTACTGACATTAGATACAACTGTAACACCCCAATTTTTAGAAAATGTCCCGAATGTTCTGTTTGTTGTTTTTCAAGCTTTTGTGTAAATGATTGTATGTCCCTGCTTTTCTTGTTTCTTATTTTTTAGTATGAAATACAAATATATTTTGCTAAAATTTTATTTGATCGCTTTACGTATTTTGCTTGAGACGGTAAAATAAAAATTTTTCTAGCCACTTTTTTAATTTTTCTGGGTGATATATAAACAATTAATATTGTCTGTAATTTTATTTGAACGTTTTGGATGATTTGCTTTCATCGTGGGAAAAATAAAAAATGACCGTTATGTCCAGATTATCTTGTTTTTAATTTTTCTATATGTTATGCTTAATATTACTTGTCTGTGATTTTATTTGGACTTTTTGTGCGATTTTCAGGGATAGGAAAATAATATTTTTTAGAGTAGGAAATCTTGTTTTAATTATTCAGATGGGGGATCTTACTAAACCCAAGGTCTGAATGAGACAATAATTAATCTTTTAATTTTTAAGATTTAATCATGTCAATAAAATAATTTTGTATATTATTTTATTAGTAAGTATAATTAGATGACAAATGAACCCGAAATGTTTTGCGGGATGACCCATTAGCTAATACGATTAACTTAAGAAATTAATTAAGCATCATTAGTGAAGGAATTCTCTAGAACAAGTGACTAAGCTAGATGACTAGGTTAATTAGTGACTAAGCATGGTGACTAAGGCTAATGACAAGGTAAGGATGAACCAATCTAACTGTCATAATAACCAAGTTTTGATCTTGGCCTTTGATGCATTCTAAGGCAAGGATGAAGCCAAGCAAGGCTACACCTTGCATGGCATGAAGTCCACGGCCATTTGGCCTTTGGGAGACCAAATTCACTTTGTCTTCATGCAACTTTCTCTCTTCTCTCTTCCAAAAACCCTAAACACCATTGATGTTCTCTTGGAGCTAGTTTCGCCAAACACATTTCCATACTATCCAACCACCCAAAATTCTATCCAACCAAGTTTTCTAAACCTAAACACAATCCTAAAAACATCTCTATTTGAGAGTTCTTGCAAAATCCTTCATTTGAAGCTTGAAAACCTACTTGGAAGATTCAATCAAGAAGGTGAAATTCTAGTTTTTCTTTTCTAAACTCTTTTTCAAAGTTTAAGCCATGATTTCTCCATGGTTTAAAGCTCTCTCTTTCTATGGTTAGTAATCTTGTAGTTTTGTTTAAGCTTGTTAGGTGATTTTGAAGGAGAAAACCGAAACATAAAGAAAGGTGTGAAAGAGTTATAGTCTTCATTTAAGGTAAGAGGAAACTAATTATCATCTTATGGATGGTGGTAAGAAGATGGAGTGTGATTTTTGTGATTGTAGAATCCATAAGGATTCATTTGTGTGATTGTTAGTAGCTTGTTTATGTGTTTGTGTATTTGTTAAGAGCTTTCCTATTTGGTGTTTGTAATAATTTGCATGTCTACATGCTTTGATTGCATGTCTACAAGCTTTGATTTAGGTTATATGTGTTAGAAATATATTGTATGTGTTAGAATGCGTGATAATGTATAGGATGTGAATAATATGCTAAGGTATGCATGAGTGTTCCAAAAGAACACAAACTTAAGGCTCACGGCCATGGACACAAAAAGGAGAACCAAAATGTTCTCATATTTTCCCTAAAGTGTAATTTAATTAACCTAGGAAAATTAACAAGAGAAAAAGATTGTTTAGATCAAGGAAAATGAATTTAGAAATCAAATGATCCAAACATATATTTCGGCCAACATGCCAAACCAAGAATTCATGATTTCTAAAATCAATTCCAAACTATTTTCAAGTATAAAGATGCAATATATGTTAAAAAGAATTTTTCTCCAATGAGTTTTAAAGAAACAAAATGATTTGAATTAAGTTTAAAGATTAAAATTAATGATTTTATTATTAGAAAGAAAATACAGTAACTTTTGAGAATTTCTAACATATGGCTCCATGTTGTATTTTGAAGCATGTTAGTAGTTTTCAAAAGGATTTAATTATATGGTTTAAAAATTTAATAAATGTAATTTTTACGGTAAAATTAGAAAACCATTAATATAATTTTCTAAGCGAAAATCTTGTCAATTTTTAGTAAAAATGACAAATAAGATAGGAAAAATGTCCAAAAGATAAGATATACGGTATTGAAAATATTTTACGTAGTTTAAACGTATTATTTATTATTTTCGTTTATTTAAACAAGTAATTTTTAAGGAGTTTGACGAAAATGATTTAAAAACCTTACGCGATTGGAAAATGTATTAAAACTCTACGCGATTTTAAAAATAGAAAAATAAATTTACGTGATTTAAAAACGTTTGTAAAAACGACGAGATTGTGAAAACGCGATAAAATTTCTACGCGATTCAACCAAACGATATTTTCTATATTTTTCTGGATTTTTTGTATTTTTCTCATTGCCGAAATGTATGAGGTGAACCGTCTGCAGCTGCTTTGGAAAAGATTTGTCGGTATCAGTATCTTTTTATCTTGAGAATATCCTGGTAACTTGAGGATATGCCAATTTTGGTGGATTGGTTGACGAGGTGAATCACATCGTGTTGTCGATGCGATAAAGCGTAGTGTGGTTCATTGTTCTTATGAACTTGGAGACGTTAGTGACGGATCCCATATATGGATGATCAATTTCCATTTGGCGCCACATTAACCGATAAAGACAATAATGACTCGTACACACACTATTTTTAATCGAGATTTAAGTAAAAGTCTAATAAATCTGTAGTCACAACGTGAGGCAGTGAACTACACCATCTTTGGATGATGGATTATATGACATGTATTTATAGACTATGCAAAGTAGACACATAATAATAGTTTGGTTGCAGGCGTAAGATGCTTAATAGATTTTTGATAGTCATTCTCTCTCGATATCTGTTTGTGTTTTTAATAAAGTAAGATCGTGTCATGTTACATTTAATTATATCTTGAACATTATTTATTTTATTTATTTATTTATTTATTTGGTTATCATTCTGAAAAATTGTTTGTTTACGAAATTATTTTATTTGTGATGTTATATTGTATGTGTTATTGATTTATCGTGACTAAAATTATGTGTTGTTATGACAATTAGATTTTTTTACTATAATTGTTATTAAATTATTGGCTTTTCATATTGCATTTAAGCTTGTATATCTGTTGTTTGTCGCTTTTTCTTATTTGCTTGTTTGTGATGATTTTAGATTTCTTACCTCTTTCTTTTTGATATGTTTTACGTATTTTATTTTATGCGGTAAAGAGATTGAGGAAGATGAACAACCTCTTGAGATTCGTATCCGAGGAGGAGGAAGATCAATAAGCCAAAGATCGATTCGACGATCAAGAACCATCGATCATCCATATCCATTGGTGATTAGTTTGGGTATGGCGGTGCCAGATTTTTGGGGTTCGTGACACTCGAGTTTCACGCGGTGGATCGTTAATGGATATTTCCCTACGTCATAGGTTTGATAATAAGTGATGACGACGGCTTGTGTTTTTTACACCTAGAGTTACCTTTATCCATTTATCATTAAGCGTCAAAAGGGTGGTGTATCATTGGCTAGTGAGATGACATCGATCATTATGATCACGTTCGCCGAAGTGTCGGCATCCTGGATATTTATTTTTTGATGAGTTTCTTGAAAGTGATCATCGAGAGAATTAAATATGTATAATGTATTTTTGGACGTCTGCGTATGTATATATTGATTTCTTTCTTGCTTTTTCTTTACTATTTCGTTTAAATATTTATAGTTGTAGTTGTAAATTATTTGTATAACTTATAACTTGGGATTTATGTATATTATGAGTGATGTTGTTCAATTGTTTATTTTATGTTTTAGCATTATTTTATTTAATAATATTCGTTTAAAATTAATTATATTACAACCTATATTAATATTTAATAAATATTTTACAACTTGGGTAGATTTTATTTATTTCTCTTTATATATGTGACATCCTCACAAGGGTGTTACAACAACGATCATAAATTAATTGTCGATACAAAATTGTCGCTAAAAGGCATATTTATTGCCATTAAAAACCTTTTTTATTGTAGTGAAAGCTAATCCATTAAGTTATAAATTTGTGGTTTTAAATTGAAGTACATGTAATTTGGCTGGGACTGAAAAGTCATTTTCTTGATGGATCTGTGCCGTAGCTTAGAGACCACAAAGCAAAGGTCAGATTTCATTAGCCCGAAACAATACGCAGCATTCTTACTATTATTATTGGTTCTTTTCTTTTATAGTTTTTTTACCCCTCTATGGTTGCTGTTTCTTTCATTTTGTCTGCCAACTTTACTTGGTCACGATTGAAACTGATCCAATACCTATTGGCGAACGTGAAAATAGCTAATGAGGTAATTAGGATGGTCCAACGTTCACACTGTTTTTGGCACTCACCACTGATTTTTTTTGGCATGATGCTGACCTGCATCAAATTCAGCATGTAAGAATTGATTGAATTTGTTGTGTTACCCGGATGATACTGCCTAGGTCCCTGAAACTTGATTGTGTCGGCTGTTGGCAGTTGACGGATCATCTCACTTTCTAGAGTTTCTTGCAGCAAGGTGGATCCCATTGCAAACTCAGTTATTATAGTTATCAAAACGGATTAGATCGGCCCAAATCGATTTAAGTTAATATTTTATTAATTCAATTTGTTCTTATGGAATGTAAATGAATCAGGTTAATCCAATTTGATGTGGATTAATTTATTTAATTATTTTTAATTTTAAATTAATATTTTATTAATTTAATTTACATATTTTATTAAACTATTTAAATTAATTTATTAAATTTGATGTATTTTAACGATTCTATCAACAATGTTCAATTGCAATATTAAGGATTTAATTAAAAAAAAAATGTTTCTTGCGCATTTATTTTGGATGTCTAAACAAAATATCTACGTTTGATAAGTGGGTATAAGATGAGGGTAGGTGTCGCATTATGACATAAGGAATTAAAATAGAAATTATTAAATAAAAAGTAAAAATAATTAATAATAATTAATATATTAAAAGTAAAAAAATATTTAATATTTTTTAAATCATTATTTTTACATATTAAGAAGTATTTATTATCATTTTTTACTTAAAAATTAATGATTTTTAGTAAAAGATAATAAATACTTCTTAATATGTGTGAAGTAAACCATTTTAAATGCTGACTATTCAAATAAGATACTAAGACCATTATTTGTATGTATTTGATGCCTTTTAAATTAAAAAAGTCTTAGATATTTAGACACGAGACTTAACAATTTTTATGAATGATCAATTTTACCAATTTTATCAAATAAATTATACAAAATAAAACTTATTTTTATATGTTAACAAAAAAATTTAAACGGTTACAATTTTTTTTAATTAAAACTTATTTTATGACTCACAATTATCAAATAACTATATAATATAGTTATTAAAATTTTATAAAATCAATTATATAATATACTAATTATATTAGTTATACAGACAATTAAGAAATGGTGTGTTTAGAATTTTAAAGTTTGATATCATAAATTCTTGTGTATAGTTAAATAATGACATTAATTATGTTTAGACACATGATGACATATTAAAAATGAGAATTTTATCAATTTAGATAATTAATTCCTAGATATCTTATATTTAGACATCTTAAATATTTGGAGGAGTAAAAATGTATATGTATTAAATTAAATTTATAAGCAGGGTGGTTAACCTATGTGGCTAGCATTAATGAGTGGTGGTCCATTCCAACCAAATGCCGCAATAAAACACAACAAACAAGTTTTACAAGTTGACCAAGCTAAGAGTTTTTGATATTTTTGAATACTCAAAATATCACATTTAAGTAACATTTCATATATATGGGTTATGATTCTTTTAATTTTTTTTTATTTTAAGTAGTCAATTTTTTTAAAAAAAAAGACACAAAAAAATTATTAATAAGATCCAATTAAAACTTATAATTTTTTTTTTATAATCTTGTATCTTTCTCTCTCTTACAATTAATTACTTAAGAGAAAAAAATTAAAAAAAAATTGATCCCATATATATTAATATATCATACATTCATCTTATCTCAAGATATAATATATGTCAACATTTACTCATACTCATATTAATAATCGATATTTATATAAAATATCTATCATATGACGTGTGTTCAAAATGCATTTTCTCATAACAATAACTATTATCAGCAAGGTCTTAGCAATTCTCAATTTCTCATTTAATTCCTGCCTTGACTTATGAATGCACAGAGTTTCTTTTCATTTTACAATCCTGCACCATTCTCGGCCGTTGGTAGACAATATTTGAAATCTGAACTCTTACTAACAGTCCTCTAAGGAGGATGCTACTACATCTTTACATCAGAGGGCCTGCGAAACTGAGTGGTTCTTCCACTAAAAATTTGTGTGGACCATAATCAGCAATATCTCAGTGGGTTTATTGGTAGAAATGACATAATTAATTAGCATTATCTTAACTTTTGAGATATTAAATTAACACCCACATTTTTGTCATTTTATACTTTTGGCATGCTTAAAATTAATCTTTTGCAGCTTTCTCCTTCTCCCCACATAACACATGCGACCTTACACCCTATCCAGCATTCTGCACAGCTACTCTGCCCCCTTGTTATTTATCCATACATGACCAAGGCCGTTTCTTTCTTCAATAATCCTTATCTATAACAAATTTTGCATATTGTTTAAATTTTGCAGAACTGAGCATTGAAGGCAATTTTTTTTTTTATTTTATTTTCTAAACCCTTGAAGCCAATCAAATGCCATGGACTTGCTGCAAGCAACCCACATCATTTTCCACGGTATAACATAAATGTTGATTCACAAAAGAATTGG
The DNA here is from genome assembly GCA_029884605.1 of Ormosia emarginata. NCBI lineage: Eukaryota > Viridiplantae > Streptophyta > Magnoliopsida > Fabales > Fabaceae > Ormosia > Ormosia emarginata. Next base: position 72,293,434 of record JAQQTP010000082.1, read on the forward strand.
TATCAGTTTCCAACAAAACTTATGTTGGAAGGGTTGTATCTTCTTTGTATCTAAAAAATGGTGTCAAATTGATAGAAGATTGAAAGCCCCAATTACCACAGTTGGTTCCCATAACAGGGGTCGTGGAATGGTACTGGCTTGGGGTGGTTGCAGGGGAGCACGGCGGAGCCCTCAAGCGGTGGAAGCTGGTGGTTTGTGTCAGACGGGTGTGCGGCGGCGTGGTTGATGTGAGGCGCGGAGGTAGCTGATGGCGGCGTGGGTGGCGGAGTGCATCCGCATTGGTTGGTGGTGGGCCTGGTGGCTGGGCTCACGGTTGCTGGAGGAGTGGGTTTCAGGGCTAGTGCGGCTTGCCCTCGGTGGCACAATGGGTGGTCCTTGACGGGGGTTCCTTTGGTGGTGGTTGGTCGTCGGTTGCTGATGGCAATGCAGCGGTGGAGGCAGTTCGACTGAGATTGGTCCGCGGATGATGGTGTAGGTCGACGGGTCCTCCCTTTGTAATTTTAACAACTTCAACATAACCTCTTCAGCAGGTTGCAAGTTTTTCATCCTTGCCATTGCTTTTTTAAATTAATTATCAACGGACAAAATAACTTAGTGCATTGATACACCACAGAATTTTGGGTGCATATATTAGAACAAACCAACTTCTATATCATCTATCTAAAATAAAATAAAAATTAAGAAAAAGATCGTCTTACACTTTTTAAAAAAGTGTAAATACTATTGATATTTTTTTTAATAATGTCAAATTTAATAAAAAAATATATATGATAAATAATATTAAATAGAGTATAAAAAAATACGATGTATTATTTAATATAAGATTATTGGAGTTGTAAAAACTATTGCTTGGACTTTACACAATTCATGTCTACTAAATTAATTAAAAAAATTTCACATTATTACCAAAAAATTTCATGTTAAGTAAACTAAATTTAAAATATAGAAAACATAAGTTTATCTGTTACTAATAATGTTTTAAAAATCGGTTTAATTGAGCCAATTGAATTGTGAATCGGTTGCTCCACCAATTCTAATTCACTTAAAAAAATCGAATGAGTGTTTAATTGCTAAAAACTAGTAAAATATAAAAAAAAATTGTTGAAAATCAATGAACCAACTAGTTGAACAAATTTATTTTTAATTACTTTTTTTATAAAATAAAAAGAAAAAAACTTATATAATTATAATATTAACAATTTAACTACTTATTAAACTAGTTGAACCAATTGAATAATGAATCACTTACGTTCAACAATTCAATCGATTTTAAAAACATTGGATGCCAGTTATATCTAAATACTTATAAATTATATATTCATTTTGAGTTTATGTTTGTATGTAATCTAAACGTAATTAACAATAAGTATTATATATATCGATTTGAATTAAATGTATTGTTAGTATAAAAAATTTTACACTATCATTTAATTATATATTATTACATCATAAAAAATAGTTAACTTTCATAATAATTATATTAAAAATCACAGATGTGATAGTGTGCAATTGATTGTGTAAAAAATTTTACATTAATAGTGAATCAAAATTAAATTTTATATACAATTCCTATCAAATTTAAATTTAGCCTATTTAATGTAATAATTTATGAATAGTTGTGTATATAATTCACTCAAAAAAACAGTCAAGTGCATACAACTGAACCACTATTTAGAAGCATCATAAAATCCCCTTCTTTATTTATTTATTTTTTTGGTTTGTCTAGAACCTGATTGCATATCCGTTTGGAGTCTAGTCCTTTTAATTTTAAATTTTTTTAGATATGCTGAGACTTTTTCTTATGGGAAGCCTACTCTTTTTTTTTTTTCGGGTTTAGGAGATAAAGGCTATTCATGTAACGTGTATAGATTTTTTTGGTTGTTATATGACCTCTTCATCTGATAATAACAAGGTATTCACGCAGCCAAAAAAAAAAAGGGTATTATAACTGCATAAATAGTGCATCAAAAGTATTTTCTTTCTTTGCTACGTGCATTGTCATTTTCATTCCATCCATCTTTGTTATGCACTGCGCGTCTATGCATATGTTGATTGAATTTGATTGAATTGATTGAATTTGTCTTTTACCCAGATGATACTGCTTAGGTCCCTGAAACTTGATTGTGTTTTGTGTTGACTGTTGATGGATCATCTTATTTTCTAGAGTTTCTTGCAGCAAGGCGGGACCCCATTGCAAACTCAGCAACGTTCAATTGTAATGTTAAGGATTTGATTGCAAACAAAAAAAAAGTGTTTGTTGTGCATTTATTTTGGATGTCTAAACAAAATGTCTTCGTTTGATTTGTGGGTATAAGATGAGGGTAGGTGTCACATTATAACACAAGGAATTAAAATAAAAATAATTGATAATTAATATATTAAAAGTTTATAAAATATTTAATATTTTATAAACCATTTTTTTTACATATTAAGAAGTATTTATTATCTTTTACTAAAAATCATTTAATATGTGTGAAGTAAGCCATTTTAAATGCTGACTATTCAAATAAGATACCAAGACCATTATTTGTACGTATATGATGTCTTTTAAATTAAAAAAGTCTTAGATATTTAGACATGAGATTAACAATTTTTATGAATGATCAATTTTACCAATTTTATCAAATAAATGTTACAAAATAAAACTTGTTTTTATATGTTAACAAAAACATTATTTAAACGGTTACATTTTTTTTTAAATTAACACTTATTTTATCACTCACAATCATCAAATAACTATATAATATAGTTATTAAATTTTTATAAAATCAGTGATATAATATACTAATTATATTAGTTATACAGAAAATTAAGAAAAGGTATGTTTAGAATTTTAAAGTTAGATATCAGAAATTCTTATGTATAATTAAATAATGACATTAATTATGTTTACACACATGATGACATATTAAACATGAGAATTTTATCAATTTAGACAATTAATTCCTAGATATGTTATATTTAGACATCTTAAATATTTGGAGGATTAAAAATGTATATGTATTAAATTAAATTTATAACCAGGGTGCTTAACCTATGTGGCTAGCATTAATGAGTGGTGGTCCATTCCAACCAATTGCCGCAACAAAACACAACAAACAAGTTTTACAAGATGGAGGAGCTATCACTCAAAGTATTTATAAGAGTTTTGGTATTTTAACACTCAGAATATAATATTTAAATAATATTTTATTTATATTAATATATGATACATACATTTTATCTTGAGATATAATATATGTTGACATTTATTAATATTCATTTACCTATAATCATATTAATATACGGTATTTATACAAAATATCTATCATATGGCGTGTGTTCAAAATGCATTTTCTCATAACAATAACTACTATCAGCAAGGTCTTAGCAATTCTCAATTTCTCATTTAATTCCTGCCCTGCCTTATGAATGCACAGAGTGTCTTTTCATTTTACAATCCTGCACAATTCTCGGCCGTTGGTAGACAATATCTGAAATCTGAACTCTTCCTAACAGTCCTCTAAGGAGGATGCTAATACATCTTTACATCAGAGGGCCTGCGAAACAGAGTGGTTCTTCCACTAAAAAATTGTGTGGACCATAACCAGCAGTATCTCAGTGGGTTTGTTGGTAGAAATGACATAATTAATTAGCATAATCTTAACTTATACTTGTTATTACTCTTTTTCCAAGTAAAATAGAAAAAGGGAGAGTCCCCATTTACAAATCTTATCAAGTTATTTTTTTTATAAGTAATTAAGTGGAAGAGACATATAGATACAAAAATTATAAAATAAAATTCATAAATTTTAATTAAATTCTATTAATAAAATATTTTTATATTTATCTCTTCCATTCTCTTAATTATTTAAAAATAATAATTTAAAATAATTCAAATTCTTCGCGAACAGATCCCTGATCGTCAAAAAAGCAAGGGAATCGCTGCCATTTATTTTCTCTTTGATTGGACAGTACCGTTTAAATTTCTTTGTTCAAAGTTAAAAGCAAGAATCCTATGGACGAGATGTTTGGGTATTCGTACTACTTAAATAATTTATATATGTTATGTCGACCAGGCCACCAAGTAAAGTTTTCCATTATATCCCTTCGGATTTTCTCTTTTGTTTTTTTTAATCATTTTTAGATTAAGTCACTTAAAATGATTTTTTTTCCCAACAAAGAGCTAGCGTTTGTTAGATAAAAGGGAGGAGAATTTTAACTTAGTTTCTCACCTTTGTTGGAAAGCCAATTAGCCAAAGTTACCACTTGAACTATTGCTCAGGTGGCTAAAATATTTTTTTTTTGTTTTTTTAAAAAATTTTAAGTGCTCTTGAAAGAGAAGAAATTTCTTATTCTATATTTTTAAATATATATCATATCAGTTATACAAACTATTATTATCTCTATTTTAATTACAGTTATAATTAAAGTAATACACATTCAACAATATAACTTTCTCCCACTTTCTCTTTATAGTGTTTCTAAGTATACACGAAACTTTTCCAAAGAACGTGAAATATGACAAGTAAAGTTTAACAAATCTACATATAGTATTTTTAAGATAGATAAATGATCTGGGATTGTGTGGTCTCCAACTCAATGGCACGAACGAACTAAATTTGCAGAAGATATGGATTATGGCAAGTGAATTATCTATAATCCAATATTCCATAACACACTCATCTATTTTGAAACTTGGAAAACTTATAAGCAGTTGGAGTAGAGTGGGAGTAGAGTGGCCATAAACGACACAAATTAAGAAATAAAAGCCTCCTTTTTCTCTTAACAAAACAGAGGTTGCAAAATAACTTTTCTTGATATCCTAAACACTCACAAAAACAAATATCTTTCTTTATTTTTTTTATAAAAAAAATTATATTTATTTAATGTTTTGTGGACTACACTATTCTGCGTCCTATTGTCATCACTGTAATCACCTTCTAGAAAAAATTCTCAAATAAAAAATATTAAGTGTTAGATTGACTAAATACACTCAAAGTTTAGATAAGAATTTCTAATACGTGTACTGTAAAAGAATATCTTTACCTATCTATGCAGACTCAGCAGTTCCAAATCAACAATAAATAGCAGTTATCCCTGCATTTCTAAAGCAAATTCAAAAGAAGCCAAAGACTAAATATTGGCTAAAACTCTAATACGGGAGAGAGAGCAGGGTGACAAGATGAATATGCTGATTTTCAAGTGTCTTCAGATTGTTTTGCTGCTAGTTTTCTCTAGCAGATACACCATAGCAGAAAAGAAAACACCGCACCCCAAAAGGACATACATAATTCACATGGACAAGTTCAACATGCCAGCAAGTTTCAACGATCATCTCCACTGGTATGATTCATCACTAAAATCAGTATCAGACTCTGCAGAGATGCTTTATACCTACAAACATGTAGCTCACGGCTTCTCCACAAGGCTAACTACCGAAGAAGCAGACTTACTTGCAAAGCAACCGGGAATTCTCTCGGTTATCCCCGAAGTTAGATACGAGCTTCATACAACTCGAACACCAGAGTTCCTCGGATTGGACAAAACCAGCTCTCCTTTACTTGCCTCTCCACAACAGAGCAAGGTGATTATTGGAGTGATGGACACTGGTGTATGGCCTGAACTAAAGAGCTTTGATGACACGGGACTTGGACCAGTACCCAGTAGCTGGAAAGGTGAGTGTGAGACAGGTAGCAACTTCAACTCATCAAACTGTAACAGGAAACTTGTTGGTGCAAGGTTTTTTGCCAAAGGTTATGAAGCAGCTTTTGGACCCGTCGACGAAAAGAGAGAATCAAAATCACCAAGGGATGATGACGGCCACGGAAGTCACACCTCAACTACAGCAGCAGGCTCTGCAGTTCCAAGAGCTAGCCTCTATGGTTTTGCTTCTGGGACAGCAAGAGGCATGGCCACACAAGCCCGAGTGGCCACTTACAAAGTGTGTTGGCAAGGCGGGTGCTTTACATCAGACATTGCTGCTGGAATTGACAAGGCCATCCAAGACGGTGTTAACATCCTTTCCATGTCTATTGGGGGAGGTTCAATCGACTACTACAAAGACATTGTTGCAATTGGAACTTTTGCAGCCACAACACATGGAATACTAGTATGCAATTCAGCAGGAAATGGTGGGCCTAGTCAAGCAACTTTGTCTAATGTGGCACCATGGATAACCACTGTGGGTGCCGGAACTTTAGACCGTGATTTTCCTGCCTATATCACCCTTGGAAATGGGAAAAGATACATTGGCGCATCTCTTTACAATGGCAAACTGCTATCTGATTCTGCACTGCCACTGGTTTATGCCGGCAATGCAAGCAGGGATTCCAGCGGAAATCTATGCACCGAAGGTAGTTTGAATACTAAAAAAGTTTCGGGAAAAATCGTGATATGTGATCGAGGAGGAAATGCTAGGGTGGAAAAGGATTTGGTGGTCAAGAAGGCTGGAGGCGTTGGGATGATTTTAGCAAACAAGGAAGACTTCGGGGAAGAGCTAGTTGCTGACTCCTATCTCCTCCCTGGAGCAGCTTTGGGCGTGAAATCCAGCAATGAAGTAAAGAAGTATGTTTTCTCAGTTCCCAATCCCACCACTAAATTTGCATTTGGTGACACCCGCTTAGGGGTTCAACCTTCCCCAGTGGTGGCAGCTTTCAGCTCCAGAGGACCAAATGTGCTTACGCCAAAAATACTCAAGCCAGACCTGATAGCTCCGGGACTCAACATCCTAGCTGGGTGGACAGGTGAAGTTGGACCAACTGGTTTGTCCATTGATATCAGGCATGTGAGCTTCAACATCATCTCTGGCACATCCATGTCATGCCCCCATGTCAGTGGGTTAGCTGCCCTCCTTAAGGGAGCTCACCCAGAATGGAGCCCTGCAGCTATAAGGTCTGCCCTCATGACCACAGCCTACAGAACCTACAAAAATGGGCAAACCATAGAAGATATTGCCACTGGGCTACCAGCTACACCGTTTGATTATGGTGCTGGCCACGTGAATCCAGTAGCTGCAATTGATCCTGGTCTTGTGTATGATGTTACCGTGGATGACTACCGGAGCTTTTTCTGTGCCTTGAACTACACTTCATTTCAAATAAAGCTTGCCACAAGAAGTGTGTTTACCTGCGACAAAAGGAAGAAGTACAGAGTGGAAGATCTCAATTACCCATCTTTTGCTGTTCCTTTTGAGAGAGCTTCAGGCGTAGGGGGTGGTTCTAACGCACCAAGCATTGTCCAGTATAACAGAGTTTTAACTAACGTGGGCACCCCAGCAACATATAAAGTTTCAGTGTCATCGCAGTCTCCCTCGGTGAAGATTGTGGTTGAACCTGAGACACTTTGTTTCAAGAAACTGTATGAGAAGCAGAGCTACAAGGTTACATTCACGTCTCCTTCAAAGCCTTCTGGCACAACCAGCTTTGCTTATCTGGAATGGTCGGATGGGAAACATGAGATTACTAGTCCCATTGCTTTCAGCTGGACTTGACTATGATTTTCAAAGGTCCTAACTTTAAATAAACTGGTCGAGTACAAGGGCACACGTAATGTCCTGTTTGTCCAGCAAAGAAGCCTAAAAGAGCTGGTTATGTGTGTATTTGCTGTTCCTCTTTAAACATTAGTAAGGAATAATAGTATAGAAAAGACAGTGTTACGGCACACATCTGTATAATGACTTTGAAAGGTAATTCATATTTGCCCAGCTTTGCGCTTTCACTTATCTTCCTTGGCTCACGTGACAGAAGTCATCAAATAATTGACCCATTGCAGACATCCGAATGGCATTTTACTATTTAAGTGACACATCTGACATTTTCTTGTTAATTACTTAGTAGTAACTAGTAATAAGGAAGAAAACTCTGAAGCATTGACCAGAAACCGAAGTGCACAGTAAGATCTTTGTTTACCCACAGTGCAGTACATGTAGTCGCTTGGGTTATATACATCTGCTCCCCCAAAGCGCAACAAAACAACCAACACTCGCGGCATTTTGATAGACATTGACAAAATAAGTTCTAATGGTCTGCGAAAAATTCTTGTATGCTCTTGGAGTAAGAATCCTTTCCTCCAAAAGGATAGCCACCGTTGGATGTTTGCTTGAAACCCACACAACCAGTAAAAACACAGATCTAATGGTTGGTATGCTTTTGGATGACGAACCAGGAACGTACAAGTATTTCTCATGGTTTGCTAGAAAGTTTAATTTCAGTATCAATATGATCGACATTAAAGGTTAAAAAATCATCAGGTAAATGAAATAGCATAATGTTGAGACTAACAACTACTCTGAAAAGAAATTTCAGCAAAAAAACAATCTTCAAACAATCCATATCAGTACCACCTATCTTAATCAGAAAAAGGACTGACCGGATTGATTGTTTCTGGCTCAAATAGGCTTTATTACAACCGCAACTCATACAGAAAAGCTTAACAAAGGGAAAAAGAGGCACTTGATTTGACTCTTTTGAAAGAGATACTAGCTTTAACTTTAAATGCGAAAATCATAGTTTTTTTCTTACGTATATTTTAAAATGAAATCCTTCAATATTAATTACAATGCATTTTCTTCTCCCATGTTGGCTATAAGCCCATAACTTCTAAATTCAGAGGACACCCAATGTAATGAAATTTCCAAATAAAGCTCAAGATTTCAATATGACACTAACTGTATCCTTACAATACCGTTTGGTACGTTACACAAGCAGCAACACATCATTTGTTAGAATATTTATGAAGATGTGATTAAAATCAAACCGCAAATGCAAATCTAAACATCACTCAGAGTCCTCTACAGACTGACAGACAGGGAGGTAGTATGTATCAAGGTGCCAATATCTGTGTTTCACACCTTCCCAAATTTGTTCTCCCAAACAATCCTTAACAGTCAATGGAATCAATTGTGTGGAATAACCCAAATTCTCAAGCTCAAGAGATACCAAATGGCAGTAAACAACATGGAAAAATGCATTACCGCCACAAAGGCCATTGAAGAATGAGTAGATTCCACCCGGCTTCAACAGTGCTGGAAGATGTTGGTGGAACTCTCTCAGGTCTTCATAGTACTCTCCGTAGGTGTCAAAGAAAATTCCTAAACAAAATTTAGGCAAATGCACCATATGAAAGAGTTAAGAAGGCATAACCCAGATACGATTCACCAGGCATTAGAAATAAATAAATGAAACAAAATAACTTCCCTATGTTTTTCACAGAAGTAAAACTTATACCCTTAGAAAGCATTTTGGAGACCATTTACAATTTTCACAAATTTCCAAACGTCTTCACAAAATAATTGCACTGAGTGACTAAGAGTTACCACTATTTTGAACATCGCACAGAAAGACAATCCAATAAATTGTAATGTCGCAATTAAGTATTGAAGTTTATGCACATAAGAATCAACAATTACCATCATATGTTTCAAGCTGAGACAGAACATCTTGCCAGCGGCCAAAAATTATCTTTACATTTTCCTTGTGGCCCCAACCTGTGTTCAGCATGCGTTCATAAACCTCTGGATGAGCCTCAACAATGGTGTGTGTGACAGGTGCATACTGCTGAATGGCTGTATCTACAAGACCCATTCCAAATCCAATATTGAGTATGTGACCACCTCCGGAACAAACAGCTTTAGCATGAGCCTCCATCAATGGCTTCTCCCATGCCATCATGACAGCTTTGCTATCAGAGTCCATAAGTTTATCTTCACTAAAACTTACCCTATCTTCCAAATAATGATGACCCGAATTGGCATTTTTATTTTCTTTCCTAGCAATCGTACCCAGGACCAATTCAGCTTGAATCCCTAAATATGTAGTGAATATATAGAAATCAGATTCCAATACTCATGATGTAGTTAGTAGAACCAAAATTAAATTTATTTTGGTAATTTATTTTATTTCTTGAGTCAAGTGTAATCAAATATGCAAATATAAAAGAAAAGGAGGTGGAGTAGAGGAAGAAGAAAAGGCGTGTACCGGCATTGAGGAGGAGCTGGAAGGCGTCGTGGTGACCTGCTTCCATAGCAAAGTCACCGGCGGAGAGGTTGGAAGGAGAAAGAGCATTCCAGGGAGCGCCAGCAGAGAGAAGAATGTTGAGAACAGGTGCATGGCCTAGCTTTGCGGCGTGCATCAGAGGAGTAAGGCCATTGGCGTCGAAATGGGTAACGTCGCCTCCGGAGTCTATCAGAGCCCTCACCTTCTCTGTGTCACCGTTCTTCGCCGCTTCGCACAGTTGCTCCCCTATGTTCATGTCTGCGCTGCTCTCTGCACTCTGCATTCAAACCCTGCCCTGACTCGCCACTCACCTTGCGCTCCAAAATGTCAACATTTCCTCCTTTCCTTCTCTCTCTTTCTTTCTTCTTCTTCTTTTTTTTTTTTTAAGAAAAAATAAAAATAAAAATTACAAATTACTGCTTCATCTTTAAGAAGACTCTAACAAATTATCTTATGAAACTTTAATTTTAGTAAATAAATCATCCATTTAAACTTTAAGAATTTAAGCTACATTATTTTCATTAGTCTTCATTTACAATGTTAACGCCAAACATAACATAATTATAATCTAAGTTTTTGGAAAAATAATGATTCTGCTAAATATTTAAAGTTAAAACGGATTTTTTTAAAATTTAGATAAAATTTTAAAGAAATATATTAAAAGATAAAAATATTTAAAATTATGAAAAAAGTTATACATAATTAATTTATTTAGATAAAATAAAAAAGTATAAATCAAAAGAGACAAATATTCTAAAATTATTAGAGAGATATCTATAATTGATTTAAAATATAATTTGAATTTAAAATTTAAAAAAAAGTTAAAAATGATAGTGTCACTCTGTAAGGAATATATAGTAAGATAATTAATCACTCTCAAAAGAGTGTATTCTAATTTATTATATAGGAGTTGATTAAAATTTTAAAAAAATTTGTCAAAGGAAGTAATTTGTGATTTAATATATTTTTTTAGTAGAACTTTTTTCGTCCCTGATATCTCATATTAATTTTGTCAATGAAAATCTTATTTTATCGATTTAACTCTATATTTTATCGAAAAACAAATTTTACTCTATACTCATTTTCATAATAATCAGTTTTTTTCCTTCCCATAGTTAGGATATGCCACAAGTTTAATCAACCTTTTATATATGCCACAAACAAAGCTATTAGTTGCCATAATAAGAACTCTAAGCTAGAGTTCAGTTTGAGCAGATTTAATCAGCCTTTTCAATGAATTTTAATTGAATTTACACAAGTAACATAACAGCGCTGTTTTTCAGGTGGTAGGATATTTCCTCCTTTAAGAGGAGCACTTCTTGTAGTGGCAAAAAGATGTCTGCATGCCCTAATAAGAATGGAAATCCAAAGAAAGAAAGTTTACTTTTCCTTTCTTCATACTTCATACTTGCTAATATTATGTTCTCACCAATTGCCTGATTTGTTGTCTTTCTGTCCCCTTCGTAGGACTCTCCTTACCTTGAGGTCCACACAAATACTGGTGTCAAAATTGTTGAAGAAAGTGGAGAATGTAAAAACAGGAATTACGATGAGCATCAAGAAATGACAATGGTTAAGTATTGTTATTCCAAAATGTCAACTACAATTGTTGTGGAATTTTAATTTAAAATCAATTGAGTGTAATGAATTAACAAATATATAAATTATATTTAAAAAATTGAAATTGATGATGTAAGACTCTTAACAACTTCTTTTATATATCTGAACGGAACAGATAAGAGAAAATCTAGCAAAGTAAACAGGAGAAATTTAGCAAAAATCAATCTTGACTCTAATATTATGTAAAATTTTAACTTAAAATTAATTGATATTAAGACTATGGGAAAAAACTGCAAAAACAAATATAAAATGGGGCATTTAAAATATTAATGTAAATTTACGGGCTTGAGATTATGATATGTGATTATTTAATCACCACACTAGATATATAAAGTTAATTACATTAAAGGCCATATAGATTCTCTGCCACAAGAACCAATTTTAGTTCCTTACCTAACAGTATAAACTTTTAGATTCATTAACATGGTATTAGAGTATGGTTGACCAAGTGGTTTAGATTTTCTGGATTCTTGATGTGCCTAACATTTTAATTAAATCCTAGTAATATAGCAGGGAGTTATCAGTACAAGGTAGTGTGGTAATCCTTCTTTTGTCTACATTACAAACACAACGGGTGTTAATGTGAGTTGGCATTTTATTGTTACAAAAAACATTTAGCCATGCTTAACAGTTTAAACTTTTAGTCAGGGTGTTCTTGTTGGATAGGAGCCGAACCAGAAGATGAGTTACCTCCCCGGTCTCCTAAGAACGCCACCTCCATATTCACTTTTAACATTGGCCTGCCGTGAACTTTCGCCTCCTTAACCTATAACATCGGTCTGCCCCAAAGCAAAGAAGAATGAATTACACTGAAGGCTAGACTTTTATTTCTGTGTGTCTCTCTATCATCTATGGTTGTGTATGCTAATGTTATATTTAGATTGTTAACGTGAATTTTCATCTGCATGCCCAGATTGTTCGTAAAGAATACAAGAATATTGATTTCTAATCTTTTATAATTATAAGATGTTGTACATTTCATTAATTTCGTAGAAAGATGTAAAAGTAACTATTATGTCAGTTTAACAGAAACGATTTTAATGCTCTTAAATGGTTTTGGAACATCAATGCTCTATGCTTAATAGTCATTGATTTTGCTTAAAAAAATGATTAAAAATGATAAATGAGTGAGAATCATCATTTATAACCTGTTCAACAGGTTAAAGTGTCAAAATTACTTTTTCCTCCAAATCCACCACCACCATCACCACCACCACTGACACTGCCAACAGAACCACCAAAATCGTTCCAATACAATTTGTTTAAGCTCCTCGTGTTAGATCCAAACTCTTGATTTGATATAAGTGGAGTAGTTTAAGGAACATAAATCACGCATTTAAAAAAAGATTTGAAAACCTTAGGCCCCGCTTTGCATACGAAAACTAGATCGAGAACAGGAATTTTTATATGTGAGGTCGATAATTTAATCACCACGGGACTAGATCGAGGTCGCCAGTTAATTACATTAAAAGCCATATAGATTCTCCTTTTCTCCACTCGAACCCTTCCTTGGTGTCGCCTTACGTGGAGGAAGTATAAACTTTTAAAGTCATCAAAGCATCGTCATTATTTGTTGTGGGTGTTTAATGGTCGTGGTAGAGTACGAGGTTTTGGAGCATCGAACCGTCGTCGTATTTTTATAAAGGATTTAAAATGCTTTATGATAAACGCACGTTGTTTGAACAAGATCTTCCAAAATCAATCTGCTATGTCCAATCACTAGACCAATTTTTCGACGATGACATCACCACTTTTCGATCGACGTGGTGGAGAAGGAGAAAGTTGAAGAAGAGAAAAAAATTCCCACCGTGGTTAGGTGGATTTGGAATGATCGACTCGCGCATAAACCTCCGGACTCTCTCGTCAACGCCCCATCGACGTTCTTGTGACCTCGAACCCTCGTCGTCGAGACCGCGTAGCTCCATTTTCCCATTCTTAGTAATGGGGACCACGTTCTCTCTCGCTCAGACGGATTGGCTCTCGTCCCGACCAGACGAGACTAGCCTACCGATCCAGGCCGCACTCCACCAAATCGAGACGGACCTCAACGATCGAGACTCCTTGCACATGTTCAAATGTGCGATAAGTGCCAACGACACCGACCACTACCACGCCCCACGGAGGAATTGTCCACAAGACATCCATCCCCCCCTTCTATTTTTTGGGGCATGGATATCTTGGGACCTTTTCCTTAAGCACCAACGAGACAAGTTTTTGGTTATCCGTAGATTATTTTACCAAGTGGATAGAAGCGAGCCCCCGGCCAACATCACATCGGCTCGGATTGAGAAATTCATTGTGATGCGCCACCTCATTTTACCGTAGATTTGGAGCTTTATAATTCGATTCGGAGAACGGGACTCATATTCAAAGACAAGGGTTTTTTATTTTTTGGTGCTAAAATTAAACATTTTCATTTTTTGAAACCGTGGAAAACCCTCGAACAAATGGGCAGCTAAGCGGCTATACCGGGTTACATTCGTTAGGGGGTTAAAGAAAAGGCCGGACGAAGCCAAGGGAACTTGTGTTCAATTAGACCACGTCCTTTGGGCCTGAACCACTATTCTTTCTTTGAATTGAGTATTCAAATTCCTTGGATGCGAAGCAATGATGTAAGTGTGGCGTCTCTAACATTTTCACCGACACCAACCCCGGGTTAATAAGAGAAGACTTGGATTAATGGAAGAAAGAAGGTGCATCGCGCACAACGATGGACAAATTGTGGTTACAATTTGAAAGGTCATTGCAAGAAGGTTAGTTGAATCTTTATGTGCAATGTTCGACATCGGAGGAATAGTAAGGAAGGGAAATTGCCTTTAATCGGGAGGAAAAGACCTTTTCGTAGTTTATCGGAATGGGGCTTATACCTTGGAAACGTTAACGTGCAAGCCGGTGAAGAATTTTTGGAATGCGGACAAACTTAGAAAGTACTACGGAACTAAGCGCCTTTCAAGGCCTAGTCTCCTAGTCTACTTCATGTTTGATCCGCCCCAAATGTTGTACACTTTTTCAATCTTTAAATTTAAGCAAACATCTCAATGATCAAGGACTCGGTTATCCATGGTAAAATGTAGTGTCTTGTGCTAGGTATACTTCAGTAAAGAGAAATTTGCAACCATGGGGGGAAAACTCTCGCAAGTCCACCCGCATCTTTATCTTTATTATCTAATATGATTGCACATCCGAAACCACAAGTTTACCTTCCTAAAATACCTAAAACCATTATTTGGATCGGACAAGGTTTCTCTCATTTGGACGGACTCCAAAGTATAGCTATGCCTTCGAATTCCAAGCCAAGGTTAAGGTTGTTACCTTTGTACGAATTCCTAAGGTTACTTTGGATATTGGATCCTATACCAAGATTTTAGAACATTCTCATCACGCAAAATCCTAAGGAAAATCTTAAAGCGCTTTGGCAAAAATGGGCGTTGGATGCGACTCATGGTCTCGTCAAAATTTGGATCCTAAAAATAGATATCGAAAAATAACAAAGTCATTACAAAATTTTGGAAAGACGGAACAACATTTGCCCAAACACGAGAAAAGAACCCTTCGTTAGGGGGCAAAACTAAAAAATTGAATCACTTTAAGTTCTTTGGTTTGAACCACCAACCTCCAGAAGAATCCCCCGTCTCGGATCCGCCGTAGCAAGGCGGGGGCACTCCACTTTTGGATTACCATGACCTGAGTCTTGGAGAATAATTATGAATCAACCTCGGGATTGAATTTTGAACTTGCTTGATTGCTTGAACTTGTCTTCATCATTTGATTCGGACAAATGTTGTGAGTCCTTATCTTATCGCCGATATATCTAATAATAATCCTTCCCTTCAATTTTGAAACACGAAAGCCCTCATTTCGAAAGCCTCTTAGCTAGGCCATGCCCCTTCTCGGCATCCGGGTGGCCTCCTGCAGGATTGTTAGGTGTTGGATGGCTATTTTGGTTGTACTCTATTGGGCCTCAACATCCTCCTTGGACTTATGCGGCCTCCTCTTTGGCCCGCAATGACCTCCTCCTTCTCCAAAAGAGCCACGGGTTTTAGCTTTAGCTTCCACAAAAAAAACCCTCCGCTCGTATCCTCAACCGCATACTCCAAAATCGAGCCTCCATGGCAACGAAGCCCAAGAACTCTTAAAGAGCATGCCAGGGGCATTTTACGCCGGGTCTTAAATTCGTTCTTCTCATCTAGGAGGAAGCCATCAACGAATCTCATAACTAATTTCTATAATTGTTGATTGCCCCCACCATTGGTTTCTCTTTCTCTTCGACCAAGGACCTTTTGATTTGGTCACTCGGCGCTCCAACCGACTTCCTCTTTTACCCCGAGAGGGGGAATCCTCCACGGATGACTCCTCCTCCTGGTGTAGGCACTCTCGCCCTCATGGGCGATGGAATTTGAAATCGCCTCCGCGTAAGATCCGAAGGCCCCGATTCATTCCCGGCCCTAGGAATGAAGCTCGATGTTTTCCTGGACATCTATCAAGCTCTTCGAAAAGCAAACAAAACAATGCATTTGGGGGGAAAAAGAAAAGAAAATAAAGCATGAACAAATGCCTTTGCTACTAGTTAATCCAAAGTTCCACATCATCACGGCATACAATACATCTTGCCGGATCTTGTCGACCTTTTACATGAGCACACCCATTTATAAGAAATTGACACATTCAAGCTCATCGTCATCCATTTGACAAACCTCCCTCTCAAAATGATGGGGATGCTCCTTGTCCGCCGGATTTTAATTTAAATGAATGTTGGCTCCCGCCACTCCCCCAATAAGTCCTTGAGTGGACGGCCGCCAATTAATGCATTAAAGAACTTTTCCTTGAAGTCCTTATAGCTCTCTAGGTAGGGAGAAACACTATCCTAATCATTATTCGGGGAAATGATGGACAACCTCGTTGACGAGCATGAACACTTATGGATGGAATATAGTGTGGAAATAAAAAATGCAGTTGTCGGAGCATCGCAACCCCATGGAATCGGCATATCCTTTCAAAAGGGATGTTCACCCACCATTGGGGTGAATCGATCGGGTGCGCGTAAGAGTCCCGAGTACGGCTCGATGGGAAATTTTCGAAACTTGGTTTCTCAACCGCGTGAAGAAGTCATCGAAGAGGAATATGAAGTGCTCCTCGCCTACGGTCGAACACATGTAATTACTTATTTGGGGATAGGATGTGAACTCACCATCCTTCCTTTCTCGTAAGCTCCAAGTAATCTTTCAATTTGAGCTTCGGACCGATCTCGTAGCATGAAATTGTCAAAGCAAAATCCGCAACTTATATAATATATAAAATCCCGGCCCCGGCGAACACGAATAACTCCTCGGCTTCCATTTTATGGCTCGTGAGTCGGGATCAGTGCATTGGGCTCGGTTTTATAACTATTACCCTTCTCCTAGCCATTTAAAGGAATTCCTAGAAGGAAAACGAGGCTCGGGGTCGAAAACAGCCCATGGTTCAAGAAAGAGATCCAAACGTTCGGCCTCCGAAATTTGAGAAGGCAAAAGCCTCGAAAGATTGACCTCCGCCGCAGAGATCGAAAGGAGGTGCTCCAAGAAGGGCGAATGCCATTGACGGACAGTGGGGATAAAACACACTTCCCCCTCTCTTTCTCGAAACAACAAAACCAAATTGTTGGAGAGAAGCAAAAGAAAAGATCCATATTAAGCTTTGAAGAACAGCAAGAATTTATTAGTGTGAAGTTTAAATAGATCGTCTCGCACCGTTATACGAATGAAATTACCAAAATTCAAAGTTTCGATAAAAGTCGAACGAAATTAAAGCCAAAAATTCGACACCCTATTTATAGAGGTTCGTTAGAGGGTAATTTTGTCTAAACACCTCACATTTGAAAAAGCACCCATTATAGCGCGCGGAGCATACGCACGTATTATTTTTTTTTTTGCCGAGTCTAATTTACGTATTAGATGGTGTTATATCACGTTAGTTCGGTTATCCATCTCAGTTAAAGGACACCGCAGGGTCAAAGAGCTCGGGAAACCCACTCGGTGAATTTGTTAATTTATAAAACTTAACATAGATTCCCCATGAATCAAGTATCTAAACTTAAATGGTTGCCAGGAAGTTTATCTTAATGATAATTTATAAAAATGATATATTAATCTTTTCATTTTATGCGTTTTTAATTTTTATAATATTTATTTTATTTTATTTATTTTTATTTTTAGGACATGAATTCAAAGAAAAAATATTTTATTAAATTTTATTTTTATCTTGAAAATAGGGAAAAGAAAGTATAGATTTTACATGGAAATATAAGGAAAGAGGAGGTCAAATGAACCGCCATTAACATTTTTTGGCATCCCGGCCATGTCGCATCCAATTCCCTGAAACTAGAGAATTTAATTATTTTCCCGAAGCAAAATATCTTAAAAAGTGGATTAAATTGACCCAAAGCAATTGAAATTTTCCGAATTTTACCCATCGCTTTTCTTCAAAATCCTTCCTCCAAACATAGTTAAGTATGGCCGGGCGCACCCTGGTTTAGATTTTCTGGATTCTTGATGTGCCTAACATTTTAATTAAATCCTAGTAATATAGCAGGGAGTTATCAGTACAAGGTAGTGTGGTAATCCTTCTTTTGTCTACATTACAAACACAACGGGTGTTAATGTGAGTTGGCATTTTATTGTTACAAAAAACATTTAGCCATGCTTAACAGTTTAAACTTATCTCAAGTGTTCTTGTTGGATACGAGAAAACCAGAAGATGAGTTACCTCCCCGGTCTGGAAAAGTGAGACACCTCCATATTCACTTTTAACATTGGCATCTGCTCAAGAACTTTCGCCTCCTTAAAATACCAAGTCTTAGAAATCGGTCTGCCCCAAAGCAAAGAAGAATGAATTACACTGAAGGCTAGACTTTTATTTCTGTGTGTCTCTCTATCATCTATGGTTGTGTATGCTAATGTTATATTTAGATTGTTAACGTGAATTTTCATCTGCATGCCCAGATTGTTCGTAAAGAATACAAGAATATTGATTTCTAATCTTTTATAATTATAAGATGTTTTACATTTCATTAATTTCATAGAAATATGTAAAAGTAACTATTATGTCAGTTTAACAGAAACGTTTTTAATGCTACTAAATGATTTTGGAACATCAATGCTCTATGCTTAATAATCATTGATTTTGTTTAAAAAATAATTAAAAATGATCAATGACTGAGAATCATCACTTATAATCTAGTCAACAGGAGAAACGTGTCTCACCACTAAGAAAGTCACGAGATCGAGGGTGGCGATGTAGGTAAGGACCACCTCGGCCACCACCACTGGCACTGCCAACAAAACCACCAAAACCATTCCTATCCAATTTGTTCAAGCTCCTCGTATTAGATCCATGGTCGTTCTTGATTTCCTCATATGCAGATCTGAGAAGGAATATAGACAAATTTGAAAACCAGATCTGAAAACCTTAACCCCTGCCTTGCATTTGAAAACCAGATCTGAGAACGAGGAACAAAGGGGCACGAAGCTGTAGTGAGGTCGATAAGACAGTAGACTGGCCTGGCTGAGACTCCGGCGGTTGAGGTCCCCGTCGCCTGAGCTGCCGAGACTCCGACGAAAACGACAGCGTTTATCAACTCGCCTTTTCTCTAGCTCAATGCACCCTTCCTTGGTGTCGCTCGTGGAGGAGGAGCGAGGAAGAAGAAGCCATCAAAGCATCGTCGTTGCCGTTGTGGGCGTCCCAATAGCAGTCGTGGTAGAGTACGAGGTTGTCGGTGGAGCACCGAACCGTCGCCGTTTCGTTCTTGCAGTTGTCGCAAATCTGGTAACGCACGTGCTTGAGCAAGATCTTCCAAAATCAGTCTGCTATGTCCGATCACCAGACCAATTTTCCAACGATGATATCACCACTTTCCGATCGACATGGTGGAGAAGGAAAAAATTGAAGAAGAGGAAAAAAAAAAGGTCTACATTTTAACCTGTTTATTTGTTATAACAGGTAATTTTGCTAGGACCATCAATACTCAATATTTTAACAGGAGTATTGTAAAAGCCTCCTAGTTTAACAGAGCAGATGCGGATAAAAATGTTTAAGAACTATTATTTTGATTTGTTACGGAAGATTGTCTCCCGAGAGGTTTTAGACATACAATTTAAGCACAAATTTGTCTGCAGATACTATGATAAGAAATTTAGAAGAAACGTTAAAAGCTAGTAGATTGGACACAGATAGTTTGAATTCAAAATTGGAAGAAGTTCACCTTCAGTAAAGAGTCAAAGAAGGTGAAATTACAAAGAACTTTACCACTCGGGAGATATTGGAGAAGGAAAAGAGTTGTCTTCAGTGGTGTAATGCTGAGATCATTAAAAAACTTGACACGTTACTTCAGGAAATCAAACACTTTGAAGGATTACTTCATGCCTTGGACATTTGGTAAATTCAGACAAATAAAGCTTGAACTTTTTGGGCAACTTTGATGAGCTGAACTCTCTGTATGCTTGTTGCTTCAAGTTGGTCCAGCAGAAGAGGGGGATGCTTTCTCTAGGCATGCTCAAAACCAGAACGATGAGCTTCATAATAAATTCTTGATAGTGACATCAGAAAAGGATACAATTCAAATGATAAAATCATGAATTAAACTATAATGTAATTGAGTAAGAGTAACGCTGTACTGCAGGAAGTCCTAAAGTCCACTGTAGCCCGGAATACAGAGGGGCGTCAGTTTGCTGTTGAGAGAATTCAGAGTTTGGAGTCAGAAAAAAGGGCAGAATCAGAGGTCTTAACTTCCAGTTACATTTTATGAACCACTTATTTAACCGTGCATTATTTTAGTGTATGTTACATTACTAAACACATTCAAATTTTATTTTGAGAATAACTTTTTTGCCCAAGAGAGAAATTTTAATTAAGCTATCAAGAAATCCATTTTCAGATTCAAAATTTACAATATACTTGTTCATTTATTCAAACTCCTAGATATCACTTTTGGGGATGGAGTAATCTATATTACATATAATAATTTAGTAAGAATAAAGATTTTAGGAGTGTATGTATTATACACATATTTTTTAAGAATATGTGATTTAGTGAGAGAAATTAATAGAAAAAAATATGTATAATAAATAATATTAAAAAAAATATAAAAATAGATGTGAGAAAAAATAAATAAAAAAATACAATTAATTTAGTAATGTTACTCATACATTACATTTTTATTGTTATCTCTTTACAACTTTTTCTTTTAGGGGAAAAGAAAGAATTAAAAAAAATAGAGAGAAAGTCAATTTCACTATTTACGTTTTTCACAAAAGGGTAAAGTGTACAGAACTGTGATGTACGAATAAAATTGTTGTATTACATAATACATATTTAGAAATATTACATTTTGTATTTTTGGTTTGAACTTTGAACTTTGAACTTTGAACGTCCTCTCGTCCCGTCCTTGGTCAAACACAGAAGCTTCTAAATAATGTAGTGAGGGGAAAGCGAAGCAGGGTGAGTGCAGTACTTTATTGACCACTAAGCTAGTATTGCAGAAAACGGCGCCTTGCCGCCTGACACGGATATTATCACGCGTGCGTTATATCCATATTCCATAGTTTCCCAACGAGAAATTTTCGTTGAATGCAATCGCCAAAAATAATTTGGGGGAAAACAGAGAAAAAGAGATAATAATAACCACCTCCTTCTAGTGCAACTAATCGGATCCACCATTTTTCTGGTTTTTAATCGACGACCTTCCTGTGCAAGCCAAGTTCGATTGGTGACTTCAAGAGAGATTAGATATTTCCTCAGCTAGGGTTTTTATTATCGGACTCATCATTTGTTGTCAATTCTTTCATTTTATATTCTAATCATTATTCATGGCTTCGAGTTTTGACCGGTGGGAGAAAGATCCTTTCTTTAACGCCGCCGAAGAAGTTCAGGAATCTGCAGACAGGTGCCTATTACTATTACCTATTATTGTAACTATCCTTCCATTGTTCCCATTAGGTTTTCTTCTGCTTTTTGTTTTTTGCCTTTTGCTTTTATTTAATTTGTAATTTGCTTTTTCGAGTGGTAAATGTAGGGATAGAACCTTTGTAATTATTTTAATTCCATCGCTGAGGAAACAGATGCACCTGCCAAATGCTACCCTTATTTTTTTTTTTTTTCAATTGAATTCAAAGATTGGAAAGTTTTTAAGTTCATTTGTGTGCACAACCTTATAATCTGCTGTACTGCTCCAATTTCTTGCTATTGATTTGCTTTCGTCGTCTTTTCAAGGATGGAATCTGCGTATAGGACATGGATTCACGCAGACAAAGATGCTTCCAGCCCGTGGAACTCTGGTGAGCTCCGCCGAGATGTACATACTGCCCTTGGCACTGCTAAATGGCAGGTAATCTCCCTTGGTAGAATTGCTTACCACAATTACAACAGATGCACGCATGAATTATGCTCCCTTCTAGTGAATATGATTTGACTTATTGTATCATCGTAATGAGCATGTTGTTACATTTCGGTGGGCAATGCAGTTAGACGAATTTGAGCGGGCAGTCAGATCAAGTTATAGCTCAAGCTCAAGTGAGGATGCAAGAAATAGGCACCGAGATTTTATTGCTGCCATTAAGGACAAGATTACGAAAGTTGAGCATTCATTACATGAATCCGTTCATTCAGGTGGTAAGGCATCTCTGCCTTGGGTGCGTCTGGATGAAGGAGAACGAAATGAGCTTGCGTTGTTTCTTTCGGGAATGCCAGCTGCTGAAGGCAAAAATCCCATTAAATGTATCAGCAGAGAAAGTGAGAATCCACAATCAAGTGATAAAGATTCATTCAATAATTGTTCAGACAATTTACGTTTTTCGTCTGGGTGGGGTTCCTCAGAAGCAATGGAGGACAAATCACATGGGCATCGTAGGACAGCTAGTGCTGATGCTGATATTGGTTCTTGGAAAATTGCTGTTTCCGATGATGTGCAACAACGGAGTTCCTCCAATGGTTCTTCTGGTCCTATGCATAAGGTAGCCAGTCTCTCTGGATTTCTTAGTTCCATGGAATCCGTCTCTAAGTTGAAATGGCCTAACAATGGTTATAGAAAGCTGAAAGCAGTGAATCATCATCAAGAAACTGATAATGCACTACTACCTTCAACTCAATTGAACTGGGTGTGTTCTTAATCTGCTTTTGTTTTTTTCTCTATTAATGGAAACTTGCGTGAATATTTTTAATGCATTTGCCGAATTACTGATACATTTTTTTCTATAAAAAAGGGCATCAATGCACACTATGAAAGAAGTAAGGATTACCTTGATAGTTGTGATGAATGTTATGATAAGCAACTCTATGGGTGGAATGGGGCTATTCAAAGACAGCTTCAAAGATCTCAATACCAAATGCAATACAGTCGGCCTGTTCAAATAACTGTCTGGATTGTTATTCTCCTTTGCTTGATTGGTAAGCTCTGGATCTTTGTTTGTGTGGGTGTGTGAAACTGTATTCCCACAAAAATGTATGCACTTCCATGCTCTGCAATTTCTTAGCCTTAGAAACTGCTTGTACAACTTTGAAATTGGTGGAATTTCACCTTCTTCCTCTATTTTTGTTTTTCTTTCAATGATTCGTATGGCCTTGTTGGTAATGCTTTCCATTTTCTTTCCCCCTTCATAAAGCTCTTATTTATTTTTACTGTTCTTTTTTTATTTTTTTCCGGTTCCTTTGTTGGTAAAGGCTACTCCCTGGTGATCTCCATGCTTTTCCATGATTTTCTTGTTCATGCTTTTTATTTTTCCATGTTTTTTCTGTTCATGATTTTGTTGCTGTTGTATTTTTCACACGTAGACATGAGGCTATTTTGAATTTGTAGAACTTTATTATGCAATATGCATTCTGTTGTGGGGAACTTGCAAATATCATGTAAGAATGATCAGGAATGTGAATGTGAATGTGAATGTGAAGTGGGGAGGTCCCCTTTTAAAGTTTTACTTTTATAAGTTGGCTGTTTTTACCAAGGGGTGTTCTGTGAGCATCCTATTGCTTATATCTTCGTCCTCTATACTCGGTAACTGTTTGGAAGTTTTATCCACACACCTCACAAGCCAAAGGAAGACAGAGAAGCTATGTCAATTCTAAATGCTCTGTGCAAGTGTTGCTTATATTTGTGTATATAATATATGTATGTTGGCTTACAATTTTGATTTCTCTGCAGTTTTAATTGCTTTTTGCGCAATGTAGAAAGGAAGATTTAGATACATTATCTATTTGTGGTTGACGGCAGCATGGGGGACGGACAAACAATCTTTTAATACAAGTGCGTATAATCTGCGTTGTAGCTTAAGCTTTTTTTTTTTTTTCTGGTTCTCGCTGGCATACATGGTGTCAATATAACATTTCAAGTGCTTTGAGATTACTATTTAGAGTAGGCCATAATCCATAGCAGTAGCACTTTCTTGCTTTTTTCTGTTTTTGGTATGTATTTTTCGTTTTTGTCCCTCCCATTTCAAAATGGTCTCATGAAGAGAGTGTTCTCTGTTGTACTATATCGTAAGATGTAGATGACAAATTGTATCAACCTACTAAATGTTGATAGAATATGTTGCCCTCTTGATGCGAGAACTGTGTGATGTACCAAAGCTTTTAGCGTTGCATGTACAAATTCAGGATAATATACTATCTTCATCCTTGTCAGTTAACAAGCACCCGTGGAATGGGGCTAGACACGTATCCTGTGATAGCCCCCGTTTTTTAGGGATAAAATCATAAAATAATAGATTTTTAGTATTTCCTTAAACATGAAAACACATATTAATCTTGCCTTCTCCAAAATCTTTGGAGGGTTCAAAGCTTATATTTGTTAATAAGATTATTATTTAATAATTTTATTCGAGTAAAATGTTATATTTATATTTAGTTATTTATAAATGTGATCATTTCTACATTTTTTTTAGTTTATCCGATTTTTTATTTATTTTGATCAATTACAGATGTCCTGGCTTTATTTTGATTTTTTTTTATAATAATGAATTTTTACTTTATTTTAGGCTTTCCTTTGAATATTTCATATTATATTTAAATCAAGTTTGTCTTTGGCTTTGTTTTGAACAATCGATTACATCAAAATTGATTTATATGACATTATTCTAATTATATAGAAAAAGAATAAGTATTTTTTGGTACCATAGTAAAAAATAAGTTGGGCAAGTGTTATTAAGTTTTAACAAATATTCTCAATATCAATTTTATCAATTAAGTCCCAATATTTTATATACTAAAGTTTTAAAATTAACTATTTACATATTTAGAGTATGTTTGGATGAGATTATTTTTCAACTAAATAACTTATTTTTTTAGAAAAAGTTATAAAAATATTCTCACATGTTTAGTAAAATTAGTTTTAATTTTTATATGAGATTCAATACATTATAATTTTTTTATAATGTTGAAATTTTAGTTTATAATTTTAATTTTTAGAATTTTTTTACACTTTAATATGTAAATATTGTTTTGTTCTCAATCAAATAATTTTTTTAATCATTTTATACTTATTTTAATAATTTAATGTATAAAAATAATTTTTTTTACTATCTAAATAAAACAGATTAGTTTAAAATAATTTTTTAACTAACATATTCAAATATAAAAATAATTTTATTATAATTGATTATAACAAAAAAAAATTATATAATAATTAATTATTAAAATAATTAAATTTTCACAATTATTTTAAACACTCACTAACTAACTTAGACAGCGATTAAATTTAAAAAGAAAAAGCTATTATTCCGTTATAGAGACCAAAAAAGAAGTCAGTGCAATAATTGATCAGAATTTTATTCGATTAAATCATCTATCGCGCCTTAGATGTGATGTATCACACTATCGCTTATAGTTCTGTTAATAATTTCCTCCATCCTCATTAATAATAATAATAATAATAATAATTTCAATAATTTCTTACAAATTTTCAAAGAATGCAGGATAAATTTTACTTCCTTTTTAGAATTAATTTTAATATCACTTGTCATACTCATTGAATGCAATGCACTGAGATCATATTAATGATATTATAATTTCATTATAAAAAAAAAGTACTACAGTGACAAAAAATCACAGTACACATTAAAAAAAAACTACCCTGTAATTATTGATTTTAGGGAAGTTTTATGTTCTTTGATGCATCTGGAATCTGGATTATTGGTTTACTTAAATTGTGTTTGGAATAAATAAAAATAAAAAATAATTTGATTTGAATTGATTTGATTTGATTTAAAAATCAAATTTTGTATTTAGAATTTTTTTAAAAAATAAGATTTGAATTGATTTAAAAATTAAATTTTATGTTTGGAATTCATTCAAATGAGAATTGATTTGATTTGATTTTATTATTTTACATTTTAACCCTTATGAAAGGTTGTTAGAAGTAGTTACTAAGAGTAAAATAGTCTATTTATTTCAAATCAAATCAAATCTTAACAAATCCTATCAAAATTGATAGAATTTCTAAAACAAAATGAATAAAATCTATGAGATTTTAAAAATCAAATCATTTCTTATTTTTAAATATTTCAAACATAAATTTAATTAAATTTAATTTATAAATCAAATCATTTCTATTTTTTTATATTTCAAACATACTCTTGCGAATTATTCCAGCAATTCGCATACACACGAGGACCAAGACAAGTGATAAATAAGGTACTAGTTTAATAATTCGCATACACACAAGAGGACCAAGACAAGTAATAAATTGGGCACTGGTTTGTGTTGAATAAGACAAAATAATGTGAAATAATTTGATTAGCAGCTAATGTAATGAGAAATTCTAAAATATTCCTCTGACAAATTTTGTAGCCGTTTATTTAATAATATCATTTTTTTCATCCAACAACATATGATTATAACTGTCAAGTATCACAATTTGAATAGTAGTCTCCAAAGCATGGAACAACCCCTCCAAAGCAACACATCAATCAACCAGAATGTAGATAGTGCTGTCTTTTCAAATCAAACGAATTCTGGAAAATATCAAATCCTACGTATCTGGACGGCTGGACTGAATTTGAAAGCAAAACGATTATTTTTAAATTTTTTTATAGAATATATCTCAATAATAGATATACTTGATAACATCCAAACAACTCAAACACGTGACAGAAATAAACTTAATTAAATTCCTTTATTTTCAAAGAGTTCCAACACATTCGCATTCAAAAAGGGGGAGTTGAGATAAGATGGCCTAGTAGGTAATAGGGTCTGCTCGGGTGAAGCATCGGTAAGCAAAATAGAGAGTGGCAAGAAGAATTGGAACAAAGAACTGGTAAAATACCAGAGACTTGGGCATGGCTTCCTCTTTGATCACGAAAGCACTCATCTCTTTGCTCTTGGATTCCTTGTCCGTAACATCCTTGGAGTCTACCTCTTGAACTGTGGCACCTTGAAGGACACCTACCTGGTACTTGAGTAGCAAGTTTTGAGCTCCCCTGCTGTGCCCAACAGCATCAAACTCCTTCGTTGCATTCTTCCCTGCCAACTCTAGCAGCACCTCTTCTCCTCCTGGGTGTTCCTCCAAGAATTTTGTGACATCCAACACCTACAAAATTCAAATAATCATCATGACCCTCTTAAAATCAATATTTGGGAGTGTGTGTAAAATTAGAGAGACACGTATATAAAGAATGATGGATTTACTCTGCCATTGATCACAAGCCAACAATCTTTGTTGGATTTGTGTTGGGCAACCTGTGAGAGGGTGAAAACCCTTCGTTCTGCCATGCTTCCAATTTCCAAATGAGAGTTTTGAGCGTAGTTCCTGTAACCACAAACGTTCTAGTTTTAAACAATTAGCTTAGGTACCCAAATTTATACAATGATGGTAGTCCGGTAGATTAGTTGCACTCACCAATTACTACTTTCACGTTTTGTTATTCGTCCGAGGGATATCAACTGCCAGTCAAACACGTGCATAGGAAGAAGTGGCTGTATGTAGCTACCTAAATATTTTAAAGATATCATCATATCATCAAGATTATTTCAATAAGGCACCAGGATCTTCTCTTATTCTTCTTACATCAAGATGAGATCTTATCCTTTAAAATATCAAAATGAAAATAATAGTCAATTTCAAAATATGCACTTCAATAAAATGGATGGTGAGATTTAGGACAGGATCTCATCCTATTTCAAGAGGAATAGGAGAGAATCTTGGTCTTTTCAAAGACATAGAGAACTCCATTTATTCTTTAATTATTATAATTACCATATTTTGATACACTATAAATTTTTTACACTATCCGTTTATTATTTAATTAAACATTGTTAGATCATTAAAAAATTAAAATAATTAATGTAAAAGTTAATTTTTTTAATAACGTGATAATATATAATTAAATGATAATATAATTTTTTTAACAATACATCAAGATTAAATTTATAATAATAATATATAAAAACAAAGTATATGCTTTCATATTCTGATATGTGTTACTCTGATATGGCACTACATATTTAAAACTAAGGGTGTCCAGCGAGTCGAGTCAACTCACGAACTCATGGGTTTCAACCTAACCCAACTTATAAAATGTGAGTTGGGTTGGATTCGCGAGTTAGGTCGGGTTGAAAGGTGTTTCAACCCACAGTATATGGGTCGGGTAGCGGGTTAGAAAACTTCCAACCTAACCCAACCCAACTGACTCACCTTTTTTTTTAAAAAAAAAAAAGTAGCTTAGACAGAGTGTGCATTTTGCTTGAAAAATATCTTTAAGGTTCGTAAATATCATCTCTGATATAATTAGGAACAACGTTAGACCATGTAAATACACTAACAAATAGAGGCCAAAGTAGGAAGAGAAAAATGCATCAAAATCCTATCTATCTACTCCTATTCCACTGGCCTCAACACAACTAGTAGTTCTTTCTTCTCTGAAACTAGATATCTCATTCCCAATGATTGCGCTATCACTTTGAGTCTGTGACCATTGCTTCTTCTCCCACCCAATCTCTCAGTCGTTCTCTGCAACTAGTCACGCCACCACACAGTCACGTGTCCTTCTTCCCTCTTGCGATTTTTTCAGTTTTCTGCACTACACAGCCCCAACAGGTAAGCCTTCTTCTTTTGCTCTTTTCATATAAATCTGGAACATAAGAGGGAGTGTAGCTGGGTACAGTACAGTTGCACCATACGAGCAAGGAAGCTACAGGGGGCAGAGCGGGTAGCAAAGCTATGAGCACGAGCAGAGTGAGCATGTAATGAATGTAGTATCGCTAGAGAAGGAGAAGAGCAAGCTTGGAGTGTAGGATTGCACTTGCTAAAATGATTACATTTATGAGCTTCCATTTAAATTTGTTGAAAATGAAAGCTTTAAAAGTTTTGCTCAAGTTATGCAATCTCAATTCTAAGTTCCGCTAGACAAAGTGTTGGTAGAGATGTTATGCAATTGTATATATTTGGGACTAATTTATTATTTGAATTATGACTAACTTTGTTTAATTTATTCTAGACTTAGTAAGACTTGTTAGTTGTTAATTTATTATGCACTTATTGACTTATGATGTTTAGTTTATTTGAGATTAAGACTTACAATATTAATTTGTTAGATTTTGTATTCTGACTTTTATTTAGGAATTCTTTTAAAAAAAAAACACATCGGACCCACAGGTTTGACCAAACCCAACTAACTCTTGAGCAGGTCGAGTCAAGTTAAGTTGAGTGAAAAAATCTCTTCGACCCAACCCAACCCAACCCAACCACTACTCTGGTGAGCGGGTCAGGTCTAAAAATACTGTTGAACCAACCTAATCCAACCCACGGATACCCCTATTTAAAACGTTGTCGTGTGGCAAATATATGATTTAAAAAACTGTTAAGTGACATCTCATGTTGCAATTTAAGAGGAATGTATACATGTGTCGTTACGTCTAAAAAATCTTACCACGTAGGAAACAAATTTGAAAGACTAGCAAATAAAAAAAATTGGTATTTCAATTATTATGTATTAAAATTATAAATTATAATTTTTTTTTAAAAAAGAGCTAAAAATAGAAAAAGAAAATAGAAACATGAAACAACAACAAAATGAAAAAGATTCATTAAAGGGGAAGATATAAAAACATGAAACAACAACAAAATTATTCACAGTGTTTCACTTTCCTTCAATGACTGAAGTGTGTTTTTTCACCAAAAATAGAATTGTTCTCCGTCAGAATTACTAGGCAACACCGTTGGCTTTGACTCTATGTTTGTCCTAGATTGCCACTCTGCTTCACCATATACTCATGTTTTTCCTTCACCTTCACCTTCATTCTTTAGAAAAATTGTTTCTAACGAGTTCGCCAGAACATTATATATGGGCAACTCCACTGTGCTTCCCTGAAATCTTTCCCAACGGTCATGTTGCTCGAAAAAATGGTTGTTCAACCTTCCTTGATGTGATTCCCTCAATCTTCCATTTGATTGTTGTGATTTTCATGTATATCGATTTCTCTCTGACGCAACCCTCTCAGCTAGGGTTTCCATCAAAACCTGCAACATGTTCATAGCAAATCCCTGACAAACGAATGGAGAAGAGATAATTAGTTTGTTTTTTAAAAATGCCTATAAATTAGTTAATTAATGGATTGCATTTGAGGTTCAATTTTTTTATCCAAAATTCAATTTTTATTTGATAAGTTCCATTTTTACTCTGATCAACCATTTAATTTTTAATATGAAAAATAATGGTCACTTATTTTTTTTTCAATCACAATGGATAATGCTAATTAAATTTGAAAATTTTACTGATTAGTTGAAAATTCTTTCTTAATATGATTTCTTTGAGTCAACTTTTATTTGCATATGATTGATAATTCTTTCCGCTATCATCATAATTTTTAATTGACAATCTTAGACAAAAAAAATTGATATTTTACAATTGTGTCCACTTTTTAACAAGTTTTTACACTTACGAAAATAATATGCTTTTACAATTGTATTCATTTTTTAATATTTAATTTAAAAATATTTTTATTTTATTACTTTATTTCCCTAAAAAACATATTTTAAAGGCTATTATAACTGAAATTAGTTTTAATGTTTTGTTTTTAGAAAGCTTTCAATTTGTGATTAATGGCTATTATAGCTTTTAATAGCTATTTCCCTGGCTATTATGACTATTATAACTGGAATCCGTTTTGATTTTATATGTATTATCATGTTTCTTTATTAAATAGTGATTATAAATTAATGTTTGATGTGTTAGAATATATCATGATAAAATCTTAGAATACTTCAATTTTGTGTATAAAATCACACTACACGATTTACAAGAAATTGTGAGTGTTAACCTATTTCTCATAAAAGACCTTTAATAATTTGGTATTTTCATAATCATCTATTCAATTTAGATGTAATAATTTTAACTTTTAAATTTCTTTAAATATATTTGATATTATTGAATATGTTACAAGCTCCAATTTTCAAAATACAGTTCTCATCTGTCATTTTTGGAGCAATTTGAATCATTTGTAAGTGAGATATCACAATAATTAGATAGATAACAATATTTTATTATGTTTACAATAATTAAAATAGACTTATTAACATTAATGTCTCTATTTTAGTTTAAGATTTGTGCTTTATCTTTATATTACATTAATTTATTTGTACTTTTATCTTTATATTATATTAATTTATAGGTTATATTTATATTGTGTCGTATTCATATCCTATATCGGTATTCATACTTCCTAGTAAAATAAATTATAATGCAAAGTCATTTCATTTTTTATACATTAATTTCATATTATATTTGAATTTGAATACTCAATATAATCATTTTAAATACAATCATCTTTTCATATATGTCCATTTCAATTAAGATATATAATCTTTTTAAATTCTTGCTATTTTTTATGTTTGTTAATTTTTTAGTTGTAATTAAATTTAAAACTAATATTTTATTTATAATAAGCTTATCTTCAATTCAAATTTTAATATGGAATTATAAAATAAAACAATAAAAAAATTTATTTTATTTTACTTTTTTACATTATTTTAATTTTAATACTATTCTGTACATTGCACCGGTAAAAGACTAATTATTTAATTATAACACAATTATTGTTATGATTTTCTTTTCTACGAATTATATTTTACTAATAGCCAACCTTTAGCATGATTTTTTCCCCTCTTGTCATGTCATACATTACTAAAGATCCATTTACACGAGTGTAAAGCGCTCAAGTTCAACATAACCCACATTTCTTATCCCTTTAAAGAAAGGAAGAAATAGACGTGAGAAAAACCAAAATATTATCTTAGATTTAACAGATGTCTAATCAATTTCTCCGGCACGGCACGACACCAAATAGTCAAATATAAAAGCGTTCAGTAATTGAAGCTTACTAGAAAATAAAATAAAGAGAATTGCAGTAGCGGACATTGACATAAAATCGATCGGATAATAATGTCCAAACTCCAAAGACAATTAATTACATAGTGAACCTTTTACTTTTGGGTTGGGTTTAGAGAACTCCTTGCTGTTGTTGCCTTTCTCCTTACTGTCAAATTCCACACCTTGAAATGTGACCCGTGATGACCGATACTTACTACCAAAAGCAGTACCAAACCCCCAACCAAGTCCTACTCCAACGCCACAGCCTCCACCTTCAAAATCAAATCCAATATACCTAACTCAATATGAAAAGTCAAATTCATACTTTTTTTTTTTTAAAAAAAAAGGACAATCCAAAGACAGATACCACAGGCGGAACTAAAATCATGAAATTGGAAGTGGCAATGCCAAAATTACTCAAGAGACTTAAAAAGTAAAATTTAGGACTTTTAGGGGGTCAATTTTTTATATTTGAAAAAACTACTGTGATTTTTTCTTTTGGGAACCCTGTGCAGGAATTATTGCAACCCTATGCCATAACTTGGTCCTGCCAGTGGATTTCATATATGAATAACCAAAACCAGTGGGATAAATGTTAGCAACGGTGTTACTACAAGATGAAGAGGTTTCGGGTTTAACATGTAGGATAAGGGTTTTGGAGGAAAAAGGCTAATCACATAGTATAGCATGTTATTGCCATTAAATACTGAAAATTGAAACTAAGAAACAGATAATGAAGCAAGATCCATGAATATTATACCTACACCAAGACCCAAGAAGTTCAATGGCATACCTGTGCAACAGACAAAGATAACAGATTATAGATAAGTTGACTGTAGTGCAATAAGAAAAGTAAAGAGGAAAAAGCTGATTGGGCCTTGAGCAGTTGCTGAGATTAAATTGACAAAAATTCAGATTAAACCTAAATTTGGAGGAGAATGCAGTAACAAAACTGAAAGATGTCACTACTCACTACACTTTTAGTTTCTTCATCCAGATAACCGAACTTTGCATCATTTTTCACAGGAAAAACACAAGAAGAACATAGAATTTGGCCATCAATTTGGCACACTTGTAAAAGGAAGAACAAAAAATGCAATAGTAAGATGCTGTATTTTTCTCTTGGTTTTTGATACACAGAAAGAACATAATGCAGGGAAGACCAACACTATAGCAATTATTCTCACAAATGCAGGGAAGAGAAAAATAACAAGTAAACATAGTAGGTACAATAAATATAAGGAGTCTGCCAAGTATCAATTCACGGTAAGACATATCAACAGCAAGTGTCCCTATTGATCCACCTCATGAATGCTCTTGCTGATAACCTAGAGAAAGGCAATATACTTTCTTCTATCCGATTCACAATTCAAAACCCATGAAAGAAATCAATCTTTAAAAATTATTAAGCTGTAATACCCATAAATGATAATTTGCAAACAAAAATTAGACCATTTTTTAACCAAAGAAATTAACCAAGTTTCTTCTCATCTATAGATTATGTTGGAAATTTGACTTTAACCTGGTTTCTCAAGAGAAGCCATACAAACCTGATGCACCTAGAAAGTAGAAGTAGGGTCTCTATCACTAAATCATGCATTCCAGTTCTCATACATTGGCTCCAAATTAAAATTTCAGACATGAATTTCCTATCCATCAATATAATATGGGAGAGAAAATGAGTTCCAGTGTACCAAGTGAGTCAAGTGACCTTGAGAAGAGAATCTAGCTAGTTTATAACTTAAATGGTTAATATGGCCAGAGGCTAAAGTCTATTCACCACACACCGGTAAATAAAAAAAGAAGAGAGGTGGGGCGGGAGATGAAACTGAGACTGATACTTTATGGAAGGCTTGACCAATGAAAGTAACTATAGATAGACAGAACTTGAGTAAGAGAAAGAGAATAAGAGTGTGTTTGGTTGAGCTGAAAATAGGCAGGTGAAAAAATTGGAATGAAAATTATTTGACACTTACATGAAGCCACAAAAGTTTGGGATGGTAGAAAGTGGAGTGCAATACATTTTTCACTCCATGTCACAATATTTAGCCTATAATCCTATAGTACGAAAGTGAGCTAAACTAAAAGTGCTTGTCCACCTATTTTCCATCCTCTACCAAGAAACTATGGGTGAAGATTAAAACCTCTCCATCTCACTCCATTTTGACTCTCCTCTCTATTTTCCACATTCAATAGTTGCCAAATAACAACATACAGTCATGTTGGTTTGTGTTAGAAGATATTAGGGTTATTAGTCTTAGTGTTAGTGGGCTTGGACTTGTACACTTAAGTATTAGTATAAATATGAGTACTAGGTTATGGAATAGTATCACATCTCATTCCTATCAATAATATTCTTAGTTTACTATTGTTTAACCGTCTTTTCCTCTTTTTCCTTTCCCTAATCCTAAACCTGTAATGATTCAACATGATATCAGAGCGACTCCATCCACCATGAAGAGAGTTTCTCCCTTCCGCTATTTCTAGTTCATGGAACTCGATTGTATATTCTGTCCTCTAGTTTTTGTCTTATGTTTGTTCTCTTGATAGCTTAGTTTGAAAACAGTGTTTTGAGAAAAAAAAAAAAAAAAGAGGACAGAGCACTATCGTGACCTTATGGCTTGTGAAGCCCACTGCCGCTGCTTGAAGTTTCAGGTGACTGGCGCGTGATCGTCGGTGAGTGGCCGGTCGCAGTCAACTGGTGCCGAGAAGAGAGCTGGTGGTAGGAGTGGCGGTCGGCGACGAGCTGGGTCGATCGTTTTGTTGGTTGTGCTGGTTGATTGCTAGAGATAGCTACTGTTTTGGTTTTCAGGCGACCTTTGGGCGGTCGCCGATGACAAACGGACGGTGGTGGTCGACTAGCGCCAGTAGGAGGTCCTGCGAATGGAGCAGTCACCAGCAATGGTGCTGGGTTCGCATATTGGTGGTGCTGGTTCATGTTTCAGTTTGCACACACCTGTTCTAGCCTTCTAGGACCTGTTTGTGGCAGGGCATGTACTTTTCTAGTACAGACAAGGCCGGCCGGCATCTAGAAGTGGTCGTCGGTGACCGAACCTTCGGAGACATCTCCGGTGTGTTGGTTAGGTGTGGTTTCAGCGATATTTGGGTGATTTTAGCACTGTTTGAAGTTGTTTCCTTTGAACCCGAGGTCGTCTTTGCACTCTGTAAGTTGGGTTGAAGCCAATAAGGTGTTATTCGTGGTTTTCCAACAGTGGGTTGGTGTTTTCTCGCCTCTTTGATTGTTGTGGTGCTCGGTTGATGGTGACTCTAGCGAGTGAGGCTGCCTCTCCGGTGAGACTTCCAGTGATGTTTTCAGGTCTGATTTCTGGGTTGAAGTTTCATAATGATGATTGATTGGGTGTTTGTTCATGGCTGGGTGCTTTACTTTCCGGCATAGATCAAGTTATCGGTGGTCTAAGTTCCAATGAGATATTCGGCAAGGTGTGTTTCAGGCATGACGGTGTGGTTTTGGATGGTTTCATTCTCTCTTTCGTCGATTGGTTTGACGACCTCTCCAGCTAAGGAGGGATTTGGATTTTGATTTTGTGATTTATCTTGTGATTTGTGAGTTTGGACTTCAGTTTGTTGCTATGATGGAGGCTTGGTGGCCAAGTTATGATTGCGTCTATTTGATATCTTTGAAGGAGGCAAGCTGATGTTGTTGTTCTATCTTGTGTTTCTTTGTTCTTCTTGTGGATTTTCTTGGTGCACCTTGAGCTTGAAGGAAATGGCTGCTCGATTAGAGGCAAAGAGCAACCAACGAGGTGGAGCCGCCCCAGAGATGTTAGAGGAAAGGGTTGCCCGCTAGATGGAGCCATCAGGAAGAAAGGGCTATTAACGAGGTGGAGCCACCCTAGATTCTCACTAGCAATGGTGTTGCAGGTTTGGGAGCAAGAGTTTCTCAGTTTCTCTTCTTCTTCCTTTTTGGACACTTGGATGGTTCAGTATCTTCTTTTTTTTCCTTATGCCATATTTGAATGGTTAAACGTTCCTGTGTCGAGTTTCTCTTCTCGCTTTTGGATAAAGAGAGAGTTGTGTTATTTGTTTTATGTTTATGGGTTTGCTACTTGTAACAAGCTAAAGCTTAGTAAGTTTTAGCTCGAGGGGGAGTGTTAGAAGATATTAGGATTATTAATCTTAATGTTAGTGGGCTTGAGCTTGTACACCTAAGTATTAGTATAAATATGAGTACTAAGTTATGGAATAGTATCACATCTTATTCCTATCAATAATATTCTTAGTTTACTATTGTTTAGCCGTCTTTTCCTCTTTTTCCTTTCCCCAATCCTAAACTCGTAATTCTTCAACAGTTTGGAATGGAATGGGAGTGGGAATGGAATGGAATGGAATGTTCATTCCCTGGCTTGGCTCGGCCCGATTTAGGCCAACAAAAATCTTTGGGCCAGCCAAGGCCCGAGTTGGTCCGGGTTGTTCTTTTTGGGCCTAAAAAACACAACTTGGCCCAAAAAAATTGGGCTAAATAGATGGGCAGGATGGGCTTGGCATTTTTTACATCTACATTTTGTTGAAATGGAATGAGGTGTGGGAATAACATTGTTGTTTTGTGAGTGAATGCCTATTTTACATTTACATTTTGGTGAAATGGAATGAGGTGTGGGAATAACATTGTTGTTTTGTGAGTGAATGCCTATTCCCACAATTGTAGGAATGCTCATTCCCATTCCAATTACCAAACCAAAAATGGGAACCACTCCCACTCCATCCAACCAAACATGCAAGCACGTCTAACAAATTCGTCTAGAGTGACAACCTTAACATTAGAAAAAATAAAAATAAAAAAGGAACTTGGAAAACTACTTCTAAGTTAAATGCATGGTCTTAAGAACTTGGCCCAATAAATGATTTCAACAGCTTAGCTTAAAAAGATTGCTTAGCAAAGAAGGGGGAGGGAGGCTCATAATTCCGATATCAACGAGCCAAGTCTCCAAGTTGCGTGCGGCCTTAGGGCAATTAATAACATTTCATCAGAGCATGTGAAACTAAATAATGTAAATGTAAAGGGAATTGCAAAGAGAAAAGAGTGTATGTGACGGGCTCGCAGGTGTCAAAACGTGTAGAAGATTCAATCAAAAGAAGTTAGATATGAAAGTGAAGCATTGAAAATAAAAGCAGCAGGCAGCAACAGACCTCCGAAACCCCATCCTACGCCGAAACCGCAACCAACACCGAAACCTGAAAAACAAATATCAGCATCAATGAGGTAGGGATTTCAGATTGGGAATATGCATAGAAATCATGAGACCCAAATCACCATACCAAATCCGACGCCAGCTCCGCTGAAGTTTGTGATGACCATTTCTTTCTTTCTTTCCGGCTAAAGCAGAGTTAT
Source organism: Ormosia emarginata (assembly GCA_029884605.1). Lineage (NCBI taxonomy): Eukaryota > Viridiplantae > Streptophyta > Magnoliopsida > Fabales > Fabaceae > Ormosia > Ormosia emarginata. The sequence continues at coordinate 72,330,702 of JAQQTP010000082.1, forward strand.
GCCGATGGGGCAAATGAAATCGTAGCGTAAATAGTATAGTCTGGTGTAGAAACTGAAAGGTCATATGGACTCGAATACTCACACTGGACCTGGATCCCAGACCCAAGTCCACTCTTTAGAATTCCTTTGGAGTTTGGACAACTAGGTGTTAAAAGCATGACTAAGAAAATTATATTATGAATAATTTTAAATTTTTTTACTTAATCTTTTTATTAATTTTTTTAATTATTAAATGAAAAAAAATATTGTATGATTTTTATGTTTTTAAAATATTAGATATATTTAATTTTTTATTTAACACTTTCTTTATTTAGTATTATAAAGATTATTAAAAAAAATTTATAGAAAGATATAGCAAAACTCTTATATTATAATTCAAATTAAAAATGAGTTACTTTTTAACTCATTTTTATATCTTTGTTATAACTAAAATGAAATAAGTGAAAAGTTATTTTTATTTCAATATTTTTATCTTATCACTTTTTAGTTATTCAACTTTTTTTTAAACAATGATGACAATAAATTTGAACTAAAGATGTTAAAAATAGTTATTAAAATGACTAATATTATTTAACCAAATGCGTAAGATAAAGTAATATGATATTATTAATGAACTCTATTTTTTTCTTATACATTCATCTATGTCTTTTATCTTACGTTTATATCTTTTACTTTAAATTTTCACTAGCCTCCATTAGTAACTTAAATAATTTTGAAAAATTATATATATATAGAAAGCAGGGATCAACTTCACATCAGTGTAAGTTTTTTTTAATTACACTTATTTTAATTTATTAGATTCACTTTCATCTAATGGTTACTTTTAACAAAATAATCTCAATCATTAGATGAAAGTGGATCTAATGGTTGAAAATAAGTGTAAGTCAAAAAAAATTTATACTAATATAAATCGATCCCCCTTCGTGTATATATATATATATATATATATATATATATATATATATATATATATATATATATATATATATATATATATTTGACGTGTTTGTTAAACTATTATTGAATAGCATTAGAAAAGTTTTTCTTTTTAATCTGAATTGCATTAGAAAAGTTAGGTATTATTTAGTTAATTGGTATAGTTTGTTCATTCTCGAATGTAGTGTAAGTTTTATGTTCCTCTCTGACATTTTATCAAGTAGATCGAATGCAATATTTTCTCGGACAGTCTCGGAATACACAATGAATCACATAAACTCCTGAATTCAAAACCTTAACTATGAAGCATCAAACTTGACAGGATTCTAATTTGCCTTGTCCAAATGTTTCAAATGGCTGATCAAATGGGAACCTATCGAACATAAATTATGAGACAAACAAGTATACAACGCAAATCCTCCAAATAAAACAATTGACTCATGCCACCTCTCTTGTCTCGATAGCACATTAAATCTTCTTCAATCATCGGAGCATTCTCAAATCTCAATGAGCCACTACAGATTAGCTTGAGATCATGGTTTTCAGGCCGTGGAGTGTGAAACTGATTGTTTAGAGGCGACAAGATTGATCCATGCAGATGCAGGTTCCAACATCTTTCATCAGTATAGTGCTGTTATAGCTGACATTTTGAGCATGATTTCGGGGGACTGGAGATGCAAGATTAATCATGTCCTCCGAGAATGCAACGCTGGTGCAGATTACCTTGCTAAATTTGGAGCTACTCAGCTGGATTCTATGGTGGTTTGGAGAGAAGCCCTCTCTAGGATGAGTGCTATTTTGCCTGCTGATAGTATGGGGACCCTGCTCCCTCGTGGTTAGCTGTGTCTGGTTTTTGTTTCTTCCTTTGTTTCTCCTTTTAGCAAATGCACCCAAAATAAAAAATAAAAAAATTGAGTCACTGCAGAAAAGTTTTGAGGTTTTCATTTCGCGATTCTCACAGAATTTGCAAGAGATAAGAGATTGCGCCGGAATTTTTTTTTTTAATTTAAAGTTAGTTGTGTCTTGAAAAGGCAGTAGTCCAATTCACTTGTTTTAGATTAATAGTCGCTCAACTTGTCTCATGACCTTTATGTTTCAAGTTGCAATCCCTGTCATAATCAGATAGATGGAAGTTCCCACATCAGAAATTGTGGCCTTATCCTTTCATTCCTATGAAGTTCTGTTTCCCCTTTTGTAGATTCTACTAGACTGGATAGCTGCGGTGAGTGGTGACAAATTCATCTACAAACAGATAAATTCATTACAAACAGAACACACAACATAAATCTGGATACACAATCTCTTCCGTTAAACCAAATTTTCCCTCGAATTTTATTTAATCAACAGAAAATAGGAAACATAAAAAAAAAAAAAAACACTCTGAAAGTAGAAGCAGACCCACATGAACATGACAATTTATCGAGGACTATCAAAGATTCAAGGTACGATCTTGTAAGCTTTGGTCTTATCTATCCAACTGATGAAGGAATTCTTGGAGTTCCTGAATCCCAAAAAGCCATGCTCTTTGGCCTTGTTCATGCTATCCAACATGCCACCCCCTCCGAGGATAAGATCTGCAAACCACCAATCACCAACCTCCTCCAGCTTCGTGGGCTGCAGCTGATTCTCCCTCACAATCTCCTCCCACACAGGGCCCTTGTCCTTCATCAGCTCCGACAACCTCAAATTCGAACCCTCTTCAAACCCGTAATCCTCAATTCCAAACTGTTCAGCCAACACCTTCCACAGATGCTTCCACTTGTAAACATCCCCGTTGGTGCAGTTAAAGGCCTCGTTTCTCGCATAAGGATCCACCGCAGCCCAAATGTGCTGCTCAGCAATCAAATCTGCATCCGAAGCCATAGAATAAGATTCCCAGGCTGCTTTGGTGCCGGGAAATCTCAAGGGAACCCCCTCTTGCTTGCAAATGGCGGCGTAAACACAAAGGGTACCGATTAGGTTCATCAAGCTGTAAGGGGAGAACCCAAAAATCACTTGTGGTCTGTGAACGGACCATGTCAAACCCTCCTTTTTCTCGGTCTCTTCGAACAAGATGTCCTCCTGGGTATAGTAGAAATTGGGTGCGTCAAGGCGCGGCAAATCCTCCGTGAAGGGTGGCTCGTGGGACTTGATCTTACCGATGAGCTCGAAAGGTCCAAGGTAGTGCTTGCCACCTGTCTGGAGGGACACGTGGCGGAGATTGGGAGCGTTTGGGATGACGGCGTGTAGGACGTTCCTGAGCATAGCACCGTTAATCTCGCAGTTCTCAGCCTCGGTAGGTCGTTGGGTCCAAGACACGTAGAAGATGTGGGTGACATCGGTCAAGACGGAGAGCTTGGCTTGGGTTTCGTCGGAATCGGAGATGTCGCACTGGATGTAGTCGATGGGGTGATCGGCGTTCCAGGCAGGTCGGGGACGGCGAGCCACGCCGTACACCTTCCATGGTCCACCCGGTGTGTCTGCGAGTGGTAGAATCTCTGCTAGGCTGTTTCCAACGATGCCAGTGACGCCGATCACCAGCCCCACGCTCTGGAAGCTTCGCGGCCCTTCGTCTTCATCGAATTTCTTCTGCACAATAAGGAAAAGAGAAAGAGATTTAAAAATAAATAAAAAAGAAAAAGGCATAAGAGTAAAGGGAAATTTAGAGATTGTAATTTGTAGGTATGCTTTGCCTTGGCAGCGCCAATAGCTCCAGCCCACCACCAGCTCATTTTTCAATTCGAGTGGTTAATTGGATCAAGAGGTTTTATGCGGCCACACAGAGAGGAAGAAGGGCAAGTAAATAAAGGTGAGACTCAGACTGAGAGCGGGTTGAACAAGTTACAACCGATAGTCTATATCTGAATGGTTTGATTTAGCAGATGCTTACTTGGCTATTTGCTTCTTCGACTTGCAGATTCAAGTGGAGAATATGATACCGACTGAGGGTGCATTTTTATTTAGCACTCACGACAAGAGCCGTCTGCCTTGACATCCTGGCCTGCCTGCCACGGACTTATCTGGATCAATCATTTATGGGTGTTCCTTTTTTTTTTCTTTCTTTCTTTCTTTCTTTTTTATTTTAATGATAACGATAATAATATAGGGTGATTTCTCCATGTTTTCATTTTCAACTTACAAGGAAGATTTTGATGGAAAAGAAATAAATTTATCAAATGTATTTGGACAGGTGTTTATCAAGATACATTTATATTTTTTATTATTATTATTTCTACTCAAATTTACATTACCAAACATATCGACTAGTCTTTACTCTTTACCAAAATATATTTATATTTTTTTTTCTTCTCAAACTTACATTTCCAAACATATGGAGAAGTCCACAACTGATTATTCTAGTAGCGGAGAGAATAGCTTAATATAAATCTTATGCAAATGCAAAAACACACATTTTTTTATTCATAATTTATTAATTTGTATTCAATTTTAATTATTATGAATAAACAAGTAAAACACAGTTTAGTTTCTCACTAAAAATATAATGTAAAAGTAAAGAGAAAATTTATTTTTAAAAAAAATTATTATTATAATTTTTATATCTTTATATTTATTAGATCAAATGCTTATTATTAAATAAAAAAATTATATAACTATTAATGACATTTGATGAAGGCTTGTTTGTATATACGAGTCTTAAAATAATTGTTAAACTCTTATAAATCTAATAATTTCTCCCAAACAACACTCGAGGGACTCAAACTTATAATCTCGCTTTGATATTATTTGTTGGATCAAACTCTTATCATTAGTCTAAAAATTATAACTATTAATTAGAGCATAATTTTATTTTTTTTTATAATAATAATGCATAACTCCATGTGTTCTGGATCGAGATCTGGGATCCCGACCCATGGGATCAACCCGATACGCATTCTGACACGGAGGTCGTCGTGGAGGAAGACTCACGACATCGGACCACGGGCCAAGACACATGAAGCAGTGACCACGGCCGACTAATCTACGCTAAGGATAAATCCCTAAATATGCGTAATCGCTTATCGTCAACTCACGATATTATAGGATTTATAGATATCTCGGATGGTAGATACCTTCCTTATATTAATCCCAGATTTATAGGGATATATTCTACAATAAAGGAAAGATAATCATCATTGATATCAATCCGGATTTATCCGCATCCAAGATGAATCCCTTTAGGATTCTGCGTATGCTCCTATAAATACTGGCCAAGCATCAAAGGTAATCTCCTCCGATATACAAACTATTCCTACGTGCGGCACCGGCCTAACTCGAGCGTCGAAGTGCGCTTTGCAGTGCGCACTCCACCCGCCGCAATCGCCAGGCTTGCAACGGAGGAATATAACCGTATGTGCTCTACCTCAGTGCCCTCTCGAACTTACTTGAAACATTGGCGCCGTCATGGGAAATCCATAAAATTTAATCCCACCCAACCATGGTGAATACGAGGCAAAACTTTAAGAGACGTTGCTCAAGTCTCGGTCAACCAAAGACAAGATCCCGACATGCAACGTCCACCACCACCATTACCTCCGCTTGTGGCTCAAACCTCCGTGTGAGAAACCAAAAAAGCCGACGTGATGGGCACTCCACCTCCTTTTCCGAGGAGTCTCCTAACCCATCGCGCAGATTCTGTCGAGGATAGACTTGAATTCCCGGCCCCGGAAAGGCGCCGAGCCTTCAAGGACGAGGTCGTACACCAACGACTAGGAAGCCGAATCGACGATCGTGCATCACACTCCGAACACACGCACCAATCTCGGGCTTCTCAACGCCAACTCCAAGATATGTTGCAACAAAGATATGGATCTACTCAATGACCGATTCGAAGATTGGAAGACTTGCGGCCGCGCCATGCATGAAGGTCAACCAGAGCCACACCGACGCGACGAGACGAACCGACGCGAAAAATAATAGGACGAGGGCCCATGACGAAGAGGAAATTCCTCATAATAGGGACAACAACAGGAACCAAGGAACCGTGGAACAACCCTTCTCCGACCGGCTCATGGAATTCGGTTCCGAGAAACTTCAAGTTTCCCCCAAACCTCGAAATTTACGACGGACCACGGACCCTCGGAACACATCAATGCCTATGAGCAATCCCCATGCTTCTACGGCGGATCCATGGAACTGTTGCCGAGCCTTCCCTCTCTCCCTCAAAAAGGGGCCCTCAAATGGTTCACCGGTCGGCCACGGGGACCATCGTGGATTGGTCCACCTCAACGGCGTTTTAAATACACCACGAGCAAGGAATGCCAAAATCCATCGAATCCTTGGCCAAGATCCGCCAAGGAAAGGATGAAAGCCTCCGGGACTATGTCGACGTTTTATGTAATGCTTGCGCTAACGTAGAAAACTTTGAAGACAGAATAGCCTTGCATTATAAGCGGTCTCCGGATAGGCTCCGACTTCTTCAAGTCCCTAGACAACGACCGACTTCCAAAACGTTCCGAGAATACGTTTATTTGGAAGAGGCAACGAGAAGACCACGGGAGGTGGGACAACAAAAGTGAACTTTCTTACTAAAATCCCTCAAGGTCACGACCCCCAAAGGGTAGCCCACCCTGGATAAACTATGCGAGACTATACTCCTTTAAACACCGGGAAACGATCTTAAGGGAAGTAATGAACACGGAGTTCCGGAACATCCGAGACCACCCCCATCGGAAGGCGAGAGGCGAAGGATCACTCCAAGCACCGCACATGGCACAAAGCCTATGGCCACGATACGGAGGATTGCCATCACCGCGTGATGCCATTGAATGTCTAATCAAACGTAGTAGTATATCCTCCGTGCCCAAAACAACGAAGGTAGTGACGAGACGCAGACAAGAAAAAACGGAGCCTGTCCCCTCCGAGCGAAGAAAGACGAGAAGCCCGAGGAGAAGATCCGGACTCCGCCTCAACGTAATAACGGCAAGAACCGGCAAGGGAGGGACAGAAACAATCCCCCGCCGTAATGATGATCACCGCGCCGAGCCCAACAGGGACGATCCATACCATTGCGGTGGTTTCGTGGGAGGAGGATCCTCCAACGGAGCAGAAAGAAAGCCCTCGAATGGCAGTCTTTAGCGTAGCCCACTCAGGATCAAGAACACAGGCCGAAAAGAGGAAAACGTCTCCCATCACCTTCTCAGACGAAGACTACGGCGGAATAATCCCGGATCACGACGACCCACTCGTCATCTCCGGAGTAATCTCTAACGCCGAAGTCCGCCGGATTTTCGTCGATCAAGGGAGCTCAGCCGATATTATGTTCCTAGACCTTTACCAAAAATTAGAACTTCCACAATCCGATTGGTGAATTGACGGGCTTCAGGGTGAGAAGATCACTCCGTAGGATATTACGAAACCCATCTAACTCGGGATCATCTACACTCTTCACGTGAAGGTAAAATTCAAACCCCCCTCGGCCTATAACATTATCTGGGCCGTCCGTCTCTCAATGCTCTCGGGCGGTAATATCCACCACTCACCTCGTGATGAAGTTCCTCAATAAGAACAATGACGTCGTCACTATTAAAAGCGACGGTTTCGGCCGAGAAAATGTTATAACGAGAGTTTGAAAAAAGTACCCGGACATCAAAGCGCCCTATATCTACCCCGACTATTGACCAAGTCAATATTCGATGACGAGTTGGACGTCGAGAAGAAATGCGGGATACCCGACCGCAACCCGAAGGCGAACCGGAATCTCTTCAACTCGGGAAGGATCCCTGGACAGGTAACTAAATCGGAGCTCGTACGGGCGAAGGAGAAAAGCAACGGCTCTCGAGAACTCTTGTTGAAAAACAAAGACCTTTTCGCTTGGACTTCTTCCGACATGCCGGATTCGATCGATAGCTTTATTTGCCACCTATTTTGTCGATTAAAGAAGGCGCCAAGCCGATCGCACGAGAAAAAGAGAAAGGTCGGACCCGAGAGACAACAAGTCGTCGAAGACCAGGTTAAAGAACTACTAAATGGCAACTTTATCGAGAAATTTCCTATACCACTTGGCTTTCCAACGTGGTCTGGTAAGAAGTCCAACGGAAAATGGAGGATGTGCGTAGACTATACCGACTGAATAAAGCTTGTCCCAAGGACCCATATCCACTCCCCAATGTGGACAAATTAGTGGACGGATCCTCCGAGGTTCAGATGGTTATCATTTATGGATGCATATTCCGGATACAACCAGATTCCCATGCACGCTGGAGATGAAGATAAAAGCCGCTTTTATGCGATGGGGCGATATGCTACAAGGTCATGCCTTTCGGCCTGAAGAACGCAGGAGCCACCTACCAGAGGATGATGAACAAGGTTTTCGAAAACCAAGAGGGAAAAATGCTAGAAGTCTACATAGATGACATGATAGTCAAGACCCCACACGCCGGATCTCACACGGCGGATCTTGAAGAAGTAAACCGGAAATAATATGAGGTTAAACCCGGAGAAATGTGCTTTCGGGGTCAGGCCGGTAAGTTTTGGGTTTTATGCTAACGCATAGATGAGGCCAATCCAGGATAAATGTCGGCCGTCCTCAACATGAGGAGTCCCCGCAACGTCAAAAAGTACAAATAGCTTACGGGGCGCATAGCGGCCCTCACAAGGTTCTTAGCCAAAGCCGCTCACAAGTCTCTCCCCTCTTCAAATTGCTCAAGAAGGGAAGAAGTTTTGAATTGACTCAAAGTGCGAGGACGCCTTCACATCTCCGAAAAACCTTTTGTAATCTTGACAAGGCCCGACGGCGGGGAGACACTTTACTTGTATCTATCCGTCCACGACGAAGCTATAAGCTCGGTTTTGATTGGAAACCGACGAGGGACGAAGCATGTCTATTTCGTGAGCAAGGTCCTCCGGGGCACGAGCTCCGATACCAAAAGGTTGAGAAAGTCGCCTTCGCGCTCCTCATTCTTGCAAGAAGACTTCGGCAATACTTTCGGTGCCACCCGTGGTAGTAAGAACCGACTCACCTATCCGACAAGTACTACACAAACCGGATCCGGCCGGGCGAATGATTGCGTGGTCGATTGAACTCTCGAATTTGGGATTACATACGAACCACGACTTGCAATCAAAGCCCGGGCGTTGTCCGACTTCTGGCAGAGCTCACAACAGGTAACGCGACCCAAAGAAAGCCTCTTGGACCATTTTTGTTGACGGATCGTCGAACCTCAAAGAAGTGGGGCCGGGGTGATAATCGAAAATTCGGAGGGTTTGACTTTAGAGCACTCCCGAAGTTTGAATTTAACTTCAAACAATCAGGCCGAGTATGAGGCCTGTATCGCCGGACTGCTAATGGCAAAGGATTTGGAGGCAACACGGATCAAACTCTGCAGTGACTCCCAGCTAGTAACCTCTCAAATCCGAGGTGACTATCAAGCTAAAGAGCCCCTCCTACAGAGATACTTGAGCAAGGTCAGAGAACTTTTAAAATGTTTTGAAGAAGTCGGGATAAGCACATCCCAAGGGAACAGAACTCCGAGCCGATCTCTTATCTAAACTGGCCAGCACAAAAAGCCTTAGCAACAACCGGTCTGTCATTCAAGAAACCCTTTCCCAACCCTCAATCACGGATCATAGCATATCCCAAGTGGAGGATCATCAGCCATCTTGGATCACTCCTATATCTTGGGCTATCTGCAAAGCATGGAAAAGCGCCGATGGACCCGAAAGCAGGCTTCCAAGTTAGTAAAGACGTCGGCCGATACACCATTTACAACGGTCGACTATACCGGCGTGGCTTCTCTTCTCCTCTTCTAAAGTGCTTATAGAAGAAGCGAGTACGCCCAGCCGAAATACATGAAGGAAGCTGCGGTCACCACTTAGGAGCCAAAGCCCTAGCCCAAAAGGTATTAAGGGCAGGATTCTATTGGCCGACGATGGAAGCTGACTCTCATGCACATGTACGAACTTGCGACAAGTGTCAACGTCATGCAGATCATTTTCAAGCCCCTTCTGAAGAACTGTCCATGACGTCGGTTCCATGACCCTTTTACCGGTGGGGTATGGACATCCTAGGTCCGTTCCCCTGTGCCCCGAGGCGTTTAAATACTTGGTGGTAGCGAAGAGACTATTTTACTAAATGGATCGAGGCCGAACCCCCGATCACCATCACCTCGGCCCGGGTCGAAGTTTACTTGGCGCCACATCATCACCGGGTTCGGATACCGAATTTGTAGTCACAGACAACGGAACCCAGTTCAAAGACAAAGCTTTTGAGGAGCTACTAGCCGGTCTGAAAATAAAACACCACTGCAGCTCCGTCGAGAACCCTAGGACGAACGGGCAGGCAGAGGTTGCCAATAGAATCATCATGCGAGGCTTGAAAAAGAGGTTAGACGAAGCCAAAGGGAACTGGGTCGAGCAACTTGACCATGTTCTCTGGGCATATCGAACCACCCTCCATTCCACGACGGGAGAAACTCCTTTCAAGCTGACTTATGGCTGCGAAGCCATGATCCCGGTGGAAATAGGGGAACCTAGCCGGCGATACCAACGGTTCTCATCCGAAAAGAACCCCGGTCTAATCGAGAGGACCTGGACTTGCTCGAAGAAAGAAGAAATGTAGCCCACATACGGACGTCGCCCTCAGCGAAGATACCGGTGCCAGTACAACAAGAAAGTGGTCCCGAGAAAATTCCGGCCCGGCGACCTAGTCCTCGAAAGAGCCGACATAGGAGGGAAAAACGCCTCCCGTGGAAAAGCGGCCCCCAAGCCCAGGAAGGCCCCTATCGTGTCGTCACCAAGACGGGTAAAGGAGCCCACACATTGGAAACGTTATCCATTTGGTCAAGAACTCGGAATACGGACAAGCTAAGGAAATACTATAGCTAAAAACGGCTCAGCCCTTCAGAGAAATTATCTTTGATCCGTTCTTGTTTTAAATAAGCACGTTATGTATAGACTCCTGTTCTTCCAAGTCCAGTAATAAAGTTACTATTCCGGAAACCAGTTTCGATCTAACGCGTTGCTCTAAAAAGTCGACAGGAGACAGTACGGATCCTATGTACACACTCCTTCCTTATACCTAAGCCAAGAAGGGTCCTAAAAAGTACGATTATTAGGATACTTACCCCGGGCGAGGTCGAAAGCAATGCTAGCGCCCTGGACAAAAGGGCCTTCGCGTAAAATGCCCTAACCAGGCGCCACTCTCACCTATGTTCAAATTCCAAACGCTTCCCGTAGCAAGCACTGGAATACGGATTAAGGTTTCATCTCGCCTAAGTCTTAAAACTCTTTACGTCAGATTAAAGACCAAGGCCTCTTTCTTACCTAAGTCCCAGGGAATACCACTCAATTAATGACATGAGTGAAGGATCCCGAACCATGGTTTTCACGGCGCAGTTTTCAAAGTCCGGCATAACAACTACGAAAATGGGCGTTGGACCTAGGTCGGACCATGAAAAACGAAAATGAATGATCAAACAAAGCAATCAATTATAAAACCCCGAACACGGGGTAATTGTCCTTTACAACAAGTAAAACCCCACGCAGGGGGCCAAAAAATAAAAATAAAAATAATAATGATAAAGGGGCGGTTCAAACGCCGCTTCTTCCTCCTCCAGGGATCCGAATAACCTGCGGGTTGCCACCGGGAGCCTTCGCGGCTAAAGCCTCGAACTACAAGTAAGCCCTCATGAAACATCTTCTCTCGAGGACACACCCTCCAAGATAAGGTCGACCCGGGATTAAAGTCTTTGGATTTGCTTCACAAAGCATTTTGGAAGCTGCTCCTCCCCAACGTTTTCAGCCACTCCGTCCAGTTCCTCCACCTCCTTCTCAAGCTCCGCCACCTCGGCCCTAAGAGCGCCAATGCTTCGGTCGGCTTCAAGCTTCTCGACCTTCCTAGCAGCTTCAGAGTCCGCCAGCGCCTTTTCCAGCTCAGTGACTTTATCCTCCAGTTCGACGGCTCTCACTCTATTATCCTCACAATCTTTTAGGGACGCGGCCAACTTCTGCTCGGCCTCCTCCTTTTCTTTTCTCAAGGTCCTCAGCTCTGCCGATGCCTGGCGATCAGCATTCTCGATGGTAACCTCAATGACACGGATCTCGACTGGCCGCCCTTGGAGAGCTTGTCTGCGGAGCGCGGCTAAGGTTTGGCCTGAGACCCCTGCTCGGCAATATGTTGCCTCACCTCGCCACTCAAAAGTCGCCCATCTATGAAGGGCCCAGGCTCAGAGTTCCCCGTGATGATCGGCAAGAAGTCTGTCATTTCCCTCTCGCCGCCCTCCGACGACCGGCCATCATGCTTAGAAGGCTCATCGACAGCCTGCCTTTTTCGGGACCTGAGAAGGGGGGTGGGGGATCCCGGCTCATCCTGCTCCCCAATGGCAACGCCCCGGTCGGATGAGTCCGGAATGGCTGTGGAGGAAGAAGCCGCGGTTTTTTTCCCTTTCCTCCGGTTTCTTGAAGACCGCAGTGTAACCATGGAAGATCCGAACGTCATGTTGCTAACTGAAAAGAAGCAGAAACGAATTCAGTCAGTACATCTCGAAACATTGATATATGAAGAAAAAGCAAACTCCTAGGGACACACTAGAGGTATAAACGCCCTAATTCCTACCTAACAAAGAGTAAAGAAGATCATCACTAGGAACACAAAGGACATCTCTAATGTTGATGTTCTCATGCTTCTCAGCATATCGGGTTATGAATTTCGCGGTCCTAAGTTCTTTGGGGTCGAGATCTCCCTCTTCTTTTTCAATTATTCCGAGAGGCACGTCCCAGCACCTCGGCGTCCAATAAAGAGGAAACTCTGGTTCCCCATCCGACTTAAGGAAAAAGGGATGACACCCCTCTTTGGCTTTTATCTTGAAAAACGCAGTCTTAAACCCCTTGAAGCTTTCTTCGAAAACGTCAAAGGACTTGCGACCGAGCCGGGATCGGATGACAAGCCAACTCGTTTACCTTACCGTCCCCTGGGTGTTTATTCTTGTATAAAAATAAAAAAAGGTATTCGCCGAGCATTTGAGGCCCATCAACCGACAAAACCTCTCGAATGATATCATGTAGCCCCAACCGTTAGGATGGATCTGTGAAGGGGTCACTTGGAGAGTACGGAGTATGTCCATTTGAAAGTCAGAGAACGGCATCCTCAGTCCTAACTTAAGGAAGAGCGGCTCGTACAGGAACATGAAATGCGAACCCTCTTCCCGGCAGGAACATACCCTCTCGTTCCAGTTCGGACAGACAACCTCGAACTCGTCATCTTGAGCCTTGTTCACGGTTAACTCCAAGGCAAAGAGGGACTCTCGAAGTACGGCTTCTCTCGAAAACCACGGATTGACGCTCCCATACGTCGTCCACCACCCAAGTACATACCAACCCGGGACCCGTCGCACTCGAACCGGCTCGTCCTCACCGGGTCACGGGCATCGTGAAGTGGGGGCTGAAACTTTTTTCCCTTTGGCCATGGAAACCCCGAGAACATCCAAAAAGACGGTGAAAAAGCGTCGAGAATCAATAGTTTCATAGATTCGAGACACGGGGAAGCGGGGTAACCCTAACCTCCCTACCGACCTTTCGTCCCACGGAAATAAAACATTAAGGGAATTCCTCCACCGCGCGGGCGCGCGCGAAGATGGTGCCTCGGGAGGTGACCGCATCCACCTAAATTATTAATCCCTATTTGAAAACAAGCAAGAAATATCTAGCTACTCTACTTCTTGAAAAGCGCAAATGACAAGAAAATAGGAGAAAGCAACTTATCGTGTGAAATCGAAAGCGAGAGAAAGCTGCGCTAGAACAACGGAGAAGCTACGGGGAACCAAAGCCATAAGCTGCAGTGGTGCTTGAAAATAATAGGGTAAATAAGACAAATCTCTGACCCTTATTTATAAAGGGTCTATCAAGGGATGAACGGTTAGGGGGCATTCCCGTCCCCTCCAATACAAATTCAAAAGGTGCTCATCATGGCTCGCGGAGCTCTAGGCACGTCCCTCCAACAAAGTCGCGACACGTGGCCCACGCAGCAGAAATAGCAGTTGAAAGGACGGTCACGCAGTAATTTAAAGCGTCGTACGAATGTTGGATGAAAACCGGGGTTGGTACCACGGATCCCAGGACCAATTAGTAGTTCTTACACTACACACGAGATGCTAATTCCGAGGTGCGGAATCGGAACAACCCCGGCAATGTCTTTATCTGGTTTTTACTGGGATAAGCGTTGGACTCATCCCGGCAGAATCACTTCGGCGGAAAAATCAAGCAGAAATATAGAACAAGTTCAGAAAAAGAAAAACGTATATTGAATCATTCTCATTCCATACATCGTCATACAACTGAATAAGAGGAAAAGCAAAATCTTGAGACAAGGAAGGCATAAGGAAATTAGGAAAAGGGGCAAGTGTCTTCGGCCACCTAGCTCGTACCCCGTCCACATCTCCAAACCGCGGTCTCTTGAAAAAGTGGATAGGCATTGCAGAACATTGACTAACCGGGATCGTGACCACGGAAAGAAGGCCAATGCTCTTTGCACGACCTATCCACGACCCAATCAAAGACCGAGATTTTCTCGCGCTCGTAGGAAGGGTCCCGGCCTCTCTAGCTAAAGAATCCTCCGCCGGTGTCAGCCATTCCGAGTTGTCTCAAGTGAGGGAGCAGTCACAGCGGGTTTTCTACCCCGGAACAGACTGAAGCCACTCCAGAATAGAAACCCTCTGCTCACTCGTCCTTCTCCCACCTTCTCAACGGACAGCGGCGGAAGCGGATACCCGCTACTTCCTTGAAAGCAAGTCAAAGAAAGCAGACCACCCCAAGTTGCTCCAAGGGGGTTCTCACTCCTTTGGCTAGGCGTCCTTGCATTTCCAGCCGTTACTACGAAAAAGACCTGCCCAATGCTTTCAAGTAACCCGCCGAAAAGATGGAGAGAGGAACAGTGTACTCCATCGGGTCCCCATGCAACGGAGGACGGAAGCATGATTCCATCCTAACAACACGTAGGGTCAGACACCCCCGTGTACGCCGGGATAGAAAGGCTTCCGCCTCCCCAAATGCATAGCAACCCAGTTTTACGCCAAGATAGAAAGGCCTCTGTCGGAAAGAAGAAATGCTCGGAGAAGATCAAATCTCTTCAAAGACTTTGGGAAAAATAAGAGTATGGTTTCTGTAGACGATGAAACTCTCTTCACAACAAAGGAGAAAGAAGAAAGAACTACATTCAACCCCTGGGAAAAAATCATCTCTACGCGATGGTGAAGAAGAGCATGCAAGCTCATGAAGAAGTGTCCAGTACTTATAGCATGAATGAAGGACTCTGATTGGTCGCGTGAAGGGTGACCTGGTCCCATGAAGTCAGCCAAAATAAATGTCCAGATCCCTGATTGGCCATAAAGATAGAGAGCAGTTAAGGAAATCCCCACGAAACTAACGTTTTCTTTAAAAAAGAATCGTTATTTCCCAGGAATCGTTATATCCCAATAAAGTCCACGTATCAGTTTCCCAGAGAATCGCAAGCTGAAGTCAGCAGAGATCACATTCGGGATTCGCGTTGAATATATCTTCAGCACTCGTACTGGAAAACAGTAGTTTTTGCTCATAATTAAGTAAAACAAGGACGTCGGTAACAACTTGAGGTCTAACACCCATCCGTCACATCAGCCATGTAGTGGTTGATCCATCTTAAACTTGACTTGGTGTCCAATCCAAGAAAGAGCGGTGGCAAGCGTTTGCCGGGCCGAGATCGGGATCCCGACCCATGGGATCAACCCGGCATGCGCATCACGGATTCCCCCGGCCGTCGTGGAGGAAGACTCACAATAAGACACATGAAGCGGTGACCACGGCCGACTAATCTACATCAACTCACGATATTATAGGATTTATAGATATCGGATGGTAGATACCTTCCTTATATTAATCCCAGATTTATAGGGATAACAATAAAGGAAAGATAATCATCATTAAGATATCAATCCAGGATTTATCGCATCAAGATGAATCCTTTAGGATTAGTATCTCTATAAATACTGAGGCCAAGCATCGCATCTCCTCCGATATACAAACTATTCCTCATTGGCCTAACTTGAAGCGTCATCATGCATCTACCCGCCGCACCATTGTCGTCTGCGGAGAATCCACCGTATTGTCTTTTCAGTCCTCGAACTTACTTCAGAACACCATGTTTATAACATTATACAGGCAAATATAAGAGGCTTTGTCGTACAAATGTGACTCACTAACAATTTAGGTTATCAAATATCTTTTATGTATATCTATATGCACGTATAAGTCTTAGGGTGATTATTAAACTCTTATAAATTAAATAATAGTCTTATAATTTTACTAATTTATTTAAAATGAATAAATTAATATTTTTTAATTTTTTGAATAAAAATAATATTTCTAATAAATAAAAAAGGAATACAAAATAAGATAATATTATTTGTACACTTAAAAATACACACATTATATTTATATTATAAATTTATATAAAAAAATATTAAATAAAATTATATATAATTATAACATTCTCATAAAATATAAAATAAATTTATAAATAAATTAAATTAAAATTAAAATATATTTTGTGGACGAATACGGCTGCGTAAAAAATAACTTCCTGTTTTCTTTACTAATAGGTGTAAGTTGTGAAGTTAGGCAAATGTGGGGTGGGGGACACAAAGCAGCATGATTACGTATTGCATAAGATAAGTTCTTGAAAATTTAGTGGAGAGATTTAAAAAAAAATCGTTAACATTAGATTTGGAAGTTGAACGCCATCGACACAAGAAAAAATTAGGACTTATTTTTATTATTTCTTTCAGAAAAATATGAAAACAGAAAAATTAAATAAAAATAATGTAATATTTTTATAATTATTAAAAAAGCATATTAATTAAAATTAAAAATATAAAATAAACTAAACAAACCCTTAACCTCCATGCTTGAAATATTACAGTGCTATATATTTGTAATCAGAAATTTGAAGTCCAACATACGACTAACGAAGGAAAACCAACATAATAGAAGGCTTTTATTTTCTCTAATCT
This sequence comes from Ormosia emarginata, assembly GCA_029884605.1. Lineage (NCBI taxonomy): Eukaryota > Viridiplantae > Streptophyta > Magnoliopsida > Fabales > Fabaceae > Ormosia > Ormosia emarginata. The sequence continues at coordinate 72,347,594 of JAQQTP010000082.1, forward strand.
AGATACATGTTAAATGTCTGAATTTAAAGTATGTTCGAATAGCGGAATTAAATTAAAATATAAAATTTTAATTTTAATTTTAATTTTTAAATTAAAATTAATTTATAATTTTAAATTTTATATTTGAGATTGTCAAATAATTAAAATAAAAAAATTATAATTTTTAATTTATATAATTTTATTATTTAAAGGTATAATCTAAAATATTAAAAATTTATTTACAAAATTATAATTAATAAAAATATTCAAATAATAATATTTTTATAATATAATAGTCATATTTTTTATAAAAAATTTTTTCATTATTTTTTAAAATAAATAATTATTATAATAATTTTTATATAAATATAAAAAAAAATATATAAATATAAATTTCAATAAATATAATTATTTATAAATAAATATAAAGAGAGAGTTTAATTTTTAAACTATAAAATTAATAATTCTTAATGAATAAATTAAAAATTAAGAAATATTTAATTTAATTATTTTTTAATTTTATAAAATTAATTTTTAAAATTATAATTCTAATTATAAATAACATTCTAAACATAAAAATTAAAATTAAAAAATTTAATTTTAATTTTAAACTCAAGTTACTATTTTTCAAAATACAAACAGACACTAAATATTATTTTTAAAGTCTAGTCCACCGTAACCATATATCTTCTAATCCTTTTTTTCATGAGTGAAGGCCCGCTTCTTTAGTCTCTATTCTACCTTTAAAATCATAAAAAAAAAAAAAAAACCTTTAAAATCATAATTATACACTATTTATTCGCCCCGTCTGACCCACACCACATTCGAAGCAATATGGCATACGCAAATGAAAGTGCCTGTTTGGAAATCTACAAAAATTATATATTTAAATATAATGGAATTAATTTTTAAATATAAGATATTTGATAATTATTTAAATTTTAAAAATTTTATTTTCATTTAAAATGAACAAATTAATATTTTTTGAATAAAAATAATCTTTCCAGTAAAAAAAAAAAGAAATAAAAAATAACTTCCTGTTTTCTTTACTAATATGTATAAGTTGTGAAGTTAGGCAAATGTGGGGTGGGGGCTACAAAGCAGCATGATTACGTATTGCATGAGATAAGTTCTTGAAAATTTAGTGGAGAGATTTCAAAAAAAAAATCGTCAACATGAGATTTGGAAGTTGAACGCCATCGACACAAAAAAAAATGACCTTTCCCTCGACAAAAAAAAAACTTACCTTGATCAATCACAAACTAATAGGCAAGTTTAGGAAATAGACTAGAAAGCTTCGCCTATGGCACATGCAAGGACCAAAACACCCTTGCACTATACTTAGTCTCAAGATTATAGTTGTATAACTCAAATTGAATTGGGTCAACAGTTTGAATATGAATCAAATAATCGAATCAGAAATTCCAAAAAAAAAAAATATTATATAAAAAATATTTAATAAAAAATAAGATATTAAAATAAATTATATGAAACATATTTTATATGATGTAACTAAACTAATAATAATAATAATCTAGTATTTTGTTTAAAAATTAGATTAATTAGATAATAATATAAATTTAAAAAACAAGAAACATAACTCAATAAAAACACATAGTTTAATGGCATAATATATTTAATCACAAAAGTTTTTCATGTACTTAATTCAAATCTCACAAGTAACCATTTTAAAATTTTATATATTTAAAAACCTAAATCACTCAAATTTGATTGATTTGTTGTGCTAATCTATAATATACAAGAATCAGATCAGTCCAAATATCGACCGGCCAGGCCAAGTCAAACAATTATACTCAAGACACTCACATCAATAAATAATTATAATAACTATAAGAGTAAAAATATTTTCTTATTCATTGCACTCATTTCATACTCTCACTAATTTAATATTAAAATATCTTATAGTTACTCAATCTCAATCTCTAACGCCTCTAAACTAAAAAAAAATTGTTACTATAAGCTGATTCTAGCCTAAAGAGTCCAACTATCTCAGGCAGAACACCTACATTTAGAGGCTTGTGTCAAACTGTTATCCAAAACGATTAAAATACTAGGATTTAAATATTTTAAAATATATTATCTATTACTTTTATTACTATTAATAAAGGCCATTGGTTGAGTTGGTGTCCAATTTTTTTATTCAAAAAATATCACTGTTATCATTTAAACACAAATATAAAAAAATGGTCATACACATATTAAAACATGGGCAAATGAGTAAATTAAAACTTCTATAAGTTAACCCACGTTTCGGTTTCCATTTCCATCAATCATAAAACTGCTGCTTTCAGTTTCTTTCCTCCTCGCCTCAACCAAATAATTACGTGTATTTTTGGAATAGTTGTAAAAATTTGATTATTTTAATAATTAATTATTTTAATAATTAAATTATAAAAAATTAATTATTTTAATAATTAATTATGTTTAAATATATTAATTAAAAGTTATTTTAAATTAATTTATTTTATTTAAATAATATAAAAAAATATTTTTATGTATTAAATTATTAAAATAAATATAAAATAATTTAAAAAGTGATTTAATTGATTAAAAAATTATTTAATTGAAGATAAAATAATATTTACATCTCAAAATATAAAAAATAATTTATAATCTAAAATTATAAACTGAAATTTTAAGCATTATAAAAAAATAAATTTCATGTAAAAATTAAAATTAATTTTATCATATATGATTAAATACTGTTATAACAACATTCTTTTAAAACAAGTCGTTGGTTCAACTTACCAAACACGCTATAAATAGATCCTTAAAATTAAATTCAAACTTCACGCTTCACTCACTAACTACCCTCAAACCCTCTCTTTAAAATTCGTTGTTTAACATTCATTTATATAAAATAAAAAAATTTACATAAATATATTTCAAAATAAAAAAATGCAAATTGACAAGCACTGCTAGTGAAAAAAATGGTGCATGATAAATATCCATTGACATGTGTATATGCTTTTTGAAAATATTTATAAAACTGTAATTTTAGGTGGGATTTGATTTATAAATAAATTTTTGTTATTGCAGAAAATTTATTTTACTAAAAGCACTATTAAAAATGTCGTAACCGAAATCGCAACTGAACGATCAAAAAGATTAAGATTTAAAAATTAATGAAATCATCATCAATGTTTATTTTAATTAGGAAAACATTAGAAAAACTTTTTAAATAGGTAAAACTGGTTTTTTTTAAAAATGAGTTTGGATTCGTGATCGATTTACAAGGTAGGGAAGGTGTTAATCTTACTCGTTGTCATTCTAAAACAAGATCTTAAATTAGTTGTGTAAATTTTAATAATCTCAAATGTATTTATTTTACCTCTTTTAAAAAGAAAAAGAAACGACTAAATTATGAAAATTTATTTTTTGGCTTGACAAAATAGAATTAATTCTTACGTCTTGGTCTGATGAAAACTCAAATCGCGTTTGTAGAAAATAAGTGTAAGCTTTTTATTTTAATTAAAGAAAAGATTTTTGAAAAAAAACTTTGTTTGAAAACAAATTTATTCTTGCACAGGATTTAAGGTAGTACTAAGTTACTCAATTAACCTTTATGATGTAAACGACATTGAAGATAACATCTACTATTTAATCATCATTATTGGTCATTGCATTTATTAAAAGATTTTTTTTATTTTATTTGTTTTTTATTCTTTAAAAACAAGTACAAGGACAAATATAAATTTTTCATGAGCCAAGTAAATAAAAATAAACAACATTAAATATAAGCATCACAAAACCACTTGAAACAAATTTTATTTTTGTTTTTAACAATTTTCAGATCTTTCTCCATTTTTATTTTTCTATTTTCTTCATATTTTTTATTTTCATTTTTTTCATCTGTTTTATATTTTGATTTTTCTTTTTCTTTTTATATTTTCATTTCCTTAACTAAATTAAATATGCACAATTTTTTAAAAAAATTAAAAAAAAAACAACTCAAAAAATTAAACTTAATCATAACTCTTAACCCAAAACCAATAATACAAAAAAAAAAACAATTAGCCCACTTGGCCACAAAATAACCCAAACTCAGAAAAAGCCAAACCCATAAGCAAAACAACATCAGTATATTTTCATTTCTTCCCCTTTTTCCTATCAGATTAACACATTAATATCACAATACTAACATATCATTTTCTTGCCCCATAAAAAGAAACTGAAAACTCAAAGGTGCTGGTTCTAGAAAAAAAAACAAAATGGAGAAAGGAGAAATTTACTCCCACCAGCAGAGATCGACGGCAGGACGAGGCACAGGTGGCGGTCTAGGTCGCAGAGACAGCGGCGACGACGTAGAGCTCGATCTGGTGCAAACGATGGTGCAGTTCGAACGGGTCTGGACGAGTCTAGTGTGGCGCGTCAAATCTGGACCGGTCGAGGTTCGCCGACGACGGATCTGTGTTTTGGGGAGAATAGCGCGGTCCGATCGGGGCCGGATCTGAGCGTGTGTGGCGACGTCGCTGGTCAGCAGGTGTGGCGCTGTTCAGAGCTGGTACGGGCCAAGCTGGCAGGTGCGGCACGTCGACGCGCGGAGATGAAGGAGCTAGTGGTGGTTCATGAGTCACGGACCGCTCAGATCTGGTGAAGCACGAGGCGGTCCGCGGGTTGTGGTGGCGTCAACGGCAGTTCGCGGCTAGAGGATGGCAGAGAAACGACGGATCTGGCTCAGAGCAGAGAGGACGACGCTGCGAGACATCGATGACGGCGATGGTTCGCGGCTGAGCTCGGGTTGCTGTGTTTCCTTTTTTATTATTTTTTGGTAGATTAAGGTTGAGGATGAAATGGGTGGTAATGGATTGTTAATGGAGGTTGATGGTGGTTTATGGTGGGTTGTTAATGTGAATGGGGTTATTTTGTGGTGGTTATGGGTTGGTTAAGTATGAAGGTTGTTTGGTGATTTGTGGTGGTTGTGGGTGGTGGGTTGGATGGTTGCAAGGTGGTTGTTTGGTGGTGGGATGGATGGTTGGAAAGTGGTGGATTTTTGAAGATGATAAAGTCTCTGTTGGTGAACTCCTCTATGTGAGAACATGCTCCTCCTCCCCAAAATCTTGTCCCTCCTCTGTTTTCTGCTTTGTTCCCCCTTTTCTCTCTTGTAAGCAGAAAACCAAATATGCCAACCCAATGAGATCAGTTGTGGCAGATAGAGTGGCTCCTTGCAGGTGTAGCCCTTTTCATTCTCATGTATTTTTTGTTATTGTCACATTCTTCAATTTTGCACATTTACCATTTTTGTGCTTTTGCTTCTTCATTAAGTCTTGGGTTGGAGATACTTCGGCAGATCATTGCATTATAACCAATAGTTAGAAATTGTAATTGTTTTTTCATTTCTGCTAACTATACGTAACCAAAAGGATTCTTCCCTCCCCTCTTTGTGATTTTTCTTTAACCGAGATCAACTCTTCTTCCTTGTTTTATTTTTTTTTTTGTACTTTTTATTTATTATTAATATTTTTGCACAAATAAGAAAAGGTAAGATGAAAGTAAATAAAATCTAAAAAAGAAAATGATGTGCTCACAATATTGTAATTAAGTATCTTTAACCAAATTATTAATCATTGGTCAAGTAATAAAAATTTTATGGACAAAATTGGGTATCAACAGCTGCCCCCATTTGCTTTACATTTAAAATAAATGGGAAGCAAAGGAATTAATCTAATTTTGTCCATGAAAATTTTTTCATTTCCTTTTCTCTTTCTTCTTTTCTTTCTTCCTTCTTTTTCTGTTCTTCTTTTTCTTTCTTTCTTTTTTTTTAAGAAAGTTGATTGACATAAAAAGTAATGGACATTAAAACGAGGTAAAAAGCTTGCGGAGTCGGGTATCTGTCGAAACTGGACAAAAAGCTAAAGAGCTTGCGGGGTAGGGTGCCCGTCGAAACTGGACAGAAAGGTAAAAAGCTTGCGGGGTAGGATGCCCGTCAAAGCTAGACAGAAAGGTAAAAAACTTGAAAGGTAAAAAGCTTGCAGAGTCGGGTATCCGCCGAATCTTGACAGAAAACATAAAGCATGAAAGGAAAAAAGCTTGCCGAGTCGGGTATTCATCGAAACTTGGCAAAAAACTAAAGCAGAAAGGAAAAAAAAAAGCTTGCGGAGTCAGGTATCCGCCGAAGCTTGACAGAAAGATAAAGAGCTTGCGAGGTAGGATGTCCGTCGAAACTTGACAGAAAGGTAAAAAGCTTGCAGGGTATGGTGCTCGTCGAAGATGGACAGAAAGGTAAAAAGTTTGCGAAGTCGGGTATCTGTCGAAGCTTGACAGAAAACTTAAAGCAGGAAAGGGAAAAAGCTTGCAGAGTCGGGTATCTGCCGAAACTTGGCAAAAAACTTAAAGAATGAAAGGGAAAAAGCTTGCGGAGTCGGGTATCCGATGAAACTTGACAAAAATTTAAAGCGATGGGCGTGGGGACCCGAAAACTAAAAGCAGATGGGTGCGAAGACCCGAAAACTAAAGGACGATGGGTGCGGGGACCTGAAAAACTAAAGGTAGGTGGGTACAAGGCCTTGGGACCTAAAAAGAAAAGTTGTTGACTTTGTAAATGCATGTGATACCTGAGATAATATATAATGCAATTGATGCATGATGATGCAATGAATGTGATGCTTGGGGACAATGCATGTGATGCTTGAGATGATGCATGATACAATGATGATGCATGAAGATGCAATTGATGTGATGCCTGAAGACAGTGCATGTGATGCTTGAGATGATACATGATGCAATAGATGTCTTACTGTAGAGATTCTTATGAACAAATTGGGTAAACAAAAATTGACACATCAGAGCTTTAGCTAGATCGCACTTGGTTCCACAATACCCACGGTACAAAAATTTACTGTAAAATATTATGAACATTATTAGGAAGAACTTCTAGGAAGATATAATAAAACTCTTATATCATAATTCAAATTAAAAATGAGTTACTTTTTAACTCTTTTTTATATCTTTGTTGTAACTTAAATGAAATAACTGAAAAGCTATTTTTATTTCAATATTTTTATCTTATCGCTTTTTAGTTATTCAACATTTTTCTAACAATGTTCACAATAAAACTTAAACTAAACATGTTAAAAATAGTTATTAAAATGACTAATATTATTTAACCAATTGCGTAAGATCAAGTAATATGATATTATTAATGAACTCTTATTTTTTTCCTATACATTCATCCCTGTCTTTTATCCTACATCTATCTCTTTTACTTTAAATCTTCACTTGCCTCCATCAGTAACTTAAATATTTTTGAAAAACTATATATATATTTTTTGACGTGTTTGTTAAACTATTATTGAATAGCATTAGAAAAGTTTTTCTTTTTAATCTGAATTGCATTAGAAAAGTTAGGTATTATTTAGTTAATTGGTATAGTTTGTTCATTCTTGAATATAGTGTAAGGTTTATGTTCCTTTCTAACATTTTATCTAGTAGATTGAATGCAATATTTTCTCGGACAGTCTCGGAATACACAAGAATCACATAAACTCCTGAATTCAAAACCTTAACTATGAAGCATCAAACTTGACAGGATTCTAATTTGCCTTGTCCAAATGTTTCAAATGGCTGATCAAATGGGAACCTATCGAACATAAATTATGAGACAAACAAGTATACAACGCAAATCTTCCAAATAAAACAATTGACTCATGCCACCTCTCTTGTCTCGATAGCACATTAAATCTTCTTCAATCATCGGAGCATTCTCAAATCTCAATGAGCCACTACAGATTAACTTGAGATCATGGTTTTCAGGCCGTGGAGTGTGAAACTGATTGTTTAGAGGCGACAAGATTGATCCATGCAGATGCAGGTTCCAACATCTTTCATCGGTATAGTGCTGTTATTGCTGACATTTTGAGCGTGATTTCGGGGGACTGGAGATGCAAGATTAATCATGTCCTCCGAGAAGGCAACGCTGGTGCAGATTACCTTGCTAAATTTGGAGCTACTCAGCTGGATTCTATGGTGGTTTGGAGAGAAGCCCTCTCTGGGATGAGTGCTATTTTGCTTGCTGATAGTATGGGGACCCTGCTCCCTTGTGGTTAGCTTTGTCTGGTTTTTGTTTCTTCCTTTGTTTCTCCTTTTAGCAAATGCACCCAAAATAAAAAAATAAAAAAATTGAGTCACTACAGAAAAGTTGAGGTTTTCATTTCGCGATTCTCACAGAAATTGCAAGAGACAAGAGATTGCGCCGGAATTTTTTTTTAAATTTAAAGTTAGTTGTGTCTTGAAAAGGCAGTAGTCCAATTCACTTGTTTTAGACTAATAGTCGCTCAACTTGTCTCATGACCTTTATGTTTCAAGTTGCAATCCCTTTCATAATCAGATAGATGGAAGTTCCCACATCAGAAATTGTGGCCTTATCCTTTCATTCCTATGAAGTTCTGTTTCTCCTTTTGTAGATTCTACTAGACTGGATAGCTGCGGTGAGTGGTGACAAATTCATCTACAAACAGATAAATTCATTACAAACAGAACACACAACATAAATCTGGATACACAATCTCTTCCGTTAAACCACTTTTTCCCTTGAATTTTATTTAATCAACAGAAAATAGGAAACATAAAAAAAAAAAAAAAAACTCTGAAAGTAGAAGCAGACCCACATGAACATGACAATTTATCCAGGACTATCAAAGATTCAAGGCACGATCTTGTAAGCTTTGGTCTTATCTATCCAACTGATGAAGGAATTCTTGGAGTTCCTGAATCCCAAAAAGCCATGCTCTTTGGCCTTGTTCATGCTATCTAATATGTCAACCCCTCCGAGGATAAGATCTGCAAACCACCAATCACCAACCTCCTCCAGCTTCGTGGGCTGCAGCTGATTCTCCCTCACAATCTCCTCCCACACAGGGCCCTTGTCCTTCATCAGCTCCGACAACTTCAAATTCGAACCCTCTTCAAACCCGTAATCCTCAAATCCAAACTGTTCAGCCAACACCTTCCACAGATGCTTCCACTTATAAACATCCCCGTTGGTGCAGTTAAAGGCCTCGTTTCTCGCATAAGGATCTACCGCAGCCCAAATGTGCTGCTCAGCAATCAAATCTGCATCCGAAGACATAGTATAAGATTCCCAGGCTGCTTTGGTGCCGGGAAATCTCAAGGGAACCCCCTCTTGCTTCCAAATGGCGGCGTAAACACAAAGGGTACCGATTAGGTTCATCAAGCTGTAAGGGGAGAACCCAAAAATCACTTGTGGTCTGTGAACGGACCATGTCAAACCCTCCTTTTTCTCGATCTCTTCGAACAAGATGTCCTCCTGGGTATAGTAGAAATTGGGTGCGTCGAGGCGCGACAAATCCTCCGTGAAGGGTGGCTCGTGGGACTTGATCTTACCGATGAGCTCGAAAGGTCCAAGGTAGTGCTTGCCACCTGTCTGGAGGGACACGTGGCGGAAACTGGGAGCGTTTGGGATCACGGCGTGTAGGACGTTCCTGAGCATAGCCGTTAATCTCGCAGTTCTCAGCCTCGGTAGGTCGTTGGGTCCAAGACACGTAGAAGATGTGGGTGACATCGGTCAAGACGGAGAGCTTGGCTTGGGTTTCGTCGGAATCGGAGATGTCGCACTGGATGTAGTCGATGGGGTGATCGGCGTTCCAGGCAGGTCGGGGACGGCGAGCCACGCCGTACACCTTCCATGGTCCACCCGGTGTGTCTGCGAGTGGTAGAATCTCTGCTAGGCTGTTTCCAACAATGCCAGTGACGCCGATCACCAGGCCCACGCTCTGGAAGCTTCGCGGCCCTTCGTCTTCATCGAATTTCTTCTGCACAATAAGGACAAGAGAAAGAGATTTAAAAATAAATAAAAAAGAAAAAGGAAAAGGCATAAGAGTAAAGGGAAATTGAGATTGTAATTAGTAGGTATGCTTTGCCTTGGCAGCGCCAATAGCTCCAGCCCACCACCAGCTCATTTTTCAATTCGAGTGGCTAATTGGATCAAGAGGTTTTATGCGGCCACACAGAGAGGAGGAAGGGCAAGTAAATAAAGGTGAGACTCAGACTCAGACTGAAAGCGGGTTGAACAAGTTACAACCGAAAGTCCATATCTGAATGGTTTGATTTAGCAGATGCTTATTTGGATCCGGAGGCCTCGAGCAGCTGCACCTCCAATAACTATTGGAGCACATCTTTATTATTTATTTTTTATTTAATAATTAATATTAATTTAATATTAAAAAATATTTTTAATATTAAAAAATAAAAATAAAAATAAAAATTCTAATCGTTAAATAAAAAATAAATGGTTGAGATATTTTAACCACACCTCTATCGATCGGAGAGAATCCAGACTCCCCTTGACAGCCCGGCCTTCCTGCCATGGACTTATCTGGATCAATGATTTGTGGTTGTTCCTTTTTTTTCTTTTTAAAATGATAACGATAATATAGGGTGATTTCTCCGTGGTTTCATTTTCAACTTACAGCCATTGTTACTATGCATCCTCTTAAGTTAGGGTGTATTACACCATCTAAGATGGCTTACAATAATTTGTCATTTGGTTATTTTTTTTATTATTATTTTTTTTCAAGTCACCACAATTGGTCATTATTGCCGGCAGCCGCTGGCCACCACCGCTCAAAGCTCACAATCACCACCCACCTTCCCCTTCACCACCACTAAGCTCTGTTCACTGCATTCCGGTGAAATCACTAACAAACTGCTGTAACTCTGGTCAATAAGAAACACCAACCGCTACACCCTTATCTTCCTTCATCCCTTCAACATGTGTGTTTTTATCCCCTTCTCTCCTTCTTTTTCTCTCTCTTCGAGTTACAGTGAATTTTGCATATTGTTCGAGTTGCAGTGGATTAACCGAACAAGCTTAAGTGAATATTTTAAAATTAATTACTAGTTATAAGAATGTCAAATTGTCAATTAATTATATGGTTAAATTGACTTCACCAAATATTCCCAGGGTTAAAATCATAGTGACAATTTTTTCCGATCACCTTATACCGACAAAGTTGCTGGCGAACCATTGTCATTCCGGCCAGATAACAACCTCGCAACCGCCAGCTGCCACCCCCTCATCCTCCTTGGTCCGTTCAACATGTGTCGCACTTTATCCCTTTGCAGTTCGCTTCCTTCGCCAGCGGATGCAAAACTGCCGTCTCCGCTGCCGCCGATCCCGAGGGACCTCGAGGACGTGCGGCTGTTGGACTCCATCGAAGCCAACCATGTTTCCAGCAACGAAATGAAGCGGACAGGGCCTAAAGGCATCTTTGTCGCACAACCATGGAAGAATAAACTCCATGAATTTTTGCTATGGTGATTGAAATAAATCCAGGGTTTGATGAGCCACCCAACACGTTTTCAATAGCTTTTCTAACGATAGGAAGATTAAGGGACAGGGAAGATGGAGACAGAAAGTCAAGTGGAGAGAGAAAGATTGTTTAGCAAGTCTCCAGTAATATATCATAGCCACTGATTTTTTTAACACTAATTCAACGGTTCAGATACAAGGTGCATCATCCCCCTGACTTAAAGGGTGCATTGTAAAATTAGCCTTCAAGTTACAAGGAAAATTTTGATGGAAAAGAAAAAAAATTATCGAATGTATTTGGACAGGAGTTTATCAAGATACATTTATATTTTTTTATTATTTCTACTCAAATTTACATTACCAAATAGTTATTTTTTTTAATTCAACCTGAATGATTAAACATCTCTTCATAATATATTGACAAAATTCACTTGTGTAAAATAGCAGTGTTGTTACCTATATATATATATATATATATATATATATATATATATATATATATATATATATATATATATATTCTTCTCAAACTTACATTTCCAAACATATGGATAAGTCCACAAATGATTATTATCGCTTAATTGAAATCTTATGCAAATGCAAAAAACACACAATTTTTTATTCATAATTTATTATTTTGTATTCAATTTTAATTATTATGAATAAACAACTAAAACATAGTTTAGTTTCTGGCATAAAAATATAATGTAAAAGTAAAGAGAAAATTTTATTTTTTAAAAATGATATTTATTATTATAATTTTTATATCTTTATGTTTATTAGATCAAGTGTTTATTATTAGACAAAAAATTATATAGCTGTTAATGACATTTGATGAAGGTCCATACACATATACGAGTCTTAAGATGATTGCTAAACTCTCTTAAATCTAATAATCTCCTTCAAACAACACCCAATGGACATGAACTTATAACATTGCTTTGATACTACTTGTTAGATCAAATGTTTATCATTAATCTAAAAATTATAACTATTAGTCAGAGTGTAACTTTATTTTCTTATAATAGCATCACATAGCCTCATGTTTATAATATTATGCGGGTAGATATGAGAGGCTTTGCAGTGCAAATGTGGCAGACTGACAAGTTTGGCTATCAAATACTTTTGATGTACATTCATATGCACGTACAAATTTTAGGATAATTGCTAAATTCTTATAAATTCAATAATGGTCTTATAATTTCACTAATTTATTTAAAATGAATAAATTATGTTTATTTTTATTTTTTGAATAAAAATAATCTTTCCAGTAAAAAAAAAGGAATAAAAAATAACTTTCTTGTTTTCTTTGGGAATGAATAAAGATTAACCTATACCTTTAAAAGGGATGTAGGTACTATTTACACTATGTTTAAGAGATGTGATTGAGTGAAAAAATAATAAAAAAATATGTATAATAAATAATATTAGATGAAATATAAAAAATATATATATATTATTTAATGAAAGAATATAAGAGTTATTTACGAATAGGTATAAGTTGTGAAGTTAGGCAAATGTGGGGTGGGGATACAAAGCAGCATGATTACGTATTGCATGAGATAAGTTCTTGAAAATTTAGTGGAGAAATTTCAAAAAAAATCTTCAACATGAGATTTGGAAGTTGAACGCCATCGACACAAGAAAAAATTAGGACTTATTTTTATTATTTCTTTCAGAATAAAAATATGAAAACAGAAAAATAAAATAAAAATAATGTAATATTTTTATAATTATTAAAAAAAACATATTACTTAAAAATAAAAATAGAAAATAAACTAAACAAACCCTTAACCTCCATGCTTGAAATATTAGAGTCCTATGACTAACGAAGGAAAACCAACAGAATAGAAGGCTTTTATTTAATCTAAACTAGATACATGCGCAATGTCTTAATCTAAGGGGTATTTTTGAAGTCTAGCCCATTGTAACCATATCTCTTCTAATCCTCTCTTCCATGGGTCAAGGCCCCCTTCTTTAGTCTCTATTATACCTTTAAAATCATTAAAAAAAAATCTTTAAAATCATAATTATACATTATTTAGTGCATATTTGGGCAAATGTTTTTTAGCTTAAATTAATTTTTTTTTAGAAAAAATTTATTTCAACAGTATTTAATCATGTATAGTAAAATTAACTTCAGCTTTTGTACAAAATTCAATGTAAAATAAAAGTTTTTTTAAGTTAATTTTTATAATGCTAAAGATTGAAACTTATGATTCTAACTTATAAATTATTCTTTATATTTTGATATATAAATATTATTTTGTTCTCAATCAAATAACTTTTTTAATCATTCTATACCTATTTTGGTAATTTAATGCATAAAAATGATTCTTTTTTATATCAATCAAATGAAATAAATTAATTTAAAATCACTTTTCAGCTAACATATTCAAACATAAAAATAAATCGATTATAATCGATTATAACAAAAATAAATCCTTTCGGATTTGATAACAATCTCTCCATTTCTTGAAGAGTATTAAGGATTTGATACTACGTTTTTCTATCAATATCCCAGACATAGACATTGTTGGCACTAAAGGATTTAAACGTTGGATCATATTCTTCAAACAACAGATCAGGAAGAGTTGCTCTCTGATAATATAGTTTAGAAGGATTTTTCCAATTAAGGACTTTGCTAATAATTGGGTTGACTTTGATGAACGTGGAACTTCGCGCCTTGTCATAAACTATAAACCGCTTAATCAAGCTCTTCAATGGATTAGGTATCTTATTCCCAATAAAAAAGATCTTCTCAAACGACTCCATTCTACTAAAATCTTTTCTAAGTTCGACATGAAGTCAGGATTTTGGCAAATTCAACTCAAGGAAAGTGATCGTTACAAGACGACTTTCACTGTACCTTTCGGGCAGTACGAATGGAATGTAATGCCCTTTGGTCTGAAGAATGCTCCTTCAGAGTTTCAGAGGATCATGAATGAAATATTCAATTCATATTCAAACTTTACGATCGTATACATTGATGATGTTCTTGTATACTCCCAATCTATTGATCAACACTTTAAACACATTAATATTTTCGTTAATGTAATCAAGAAAAACGGTTTAGCTGTATCTAAATCAAAGATTAACTTGTTCCAAACTCAAATCCGATTTCTTGACCATAATATCTATCAAGGAACCATTGATCTTATGAATCGAGTTATTGAATTTGCTGATAAATTCCCCAATCAAATTATTGACAAAAATCAACTTTAGAGATTTCTTGGTTGTTTAAACTATGTCGCTGATTTCTTCCCTCAGCTTAGTAATCTCATTAAACCTCTGCATGATCGTCTGAAAACTAACCCACCTCCGTGGTCAGACATCCATATAAGTATTGTCAAACAGATTAAGTCTCAGGTGAAGTCTCTTCCATGTCTTTACCTTCCCAATCTTGAAGCTTTCAAAATTGTCGAGACTGATGCCTCAGACATTGGTTATGGTGGCATTCTTAAGCAGCGTGTCGCAGACAAAGAGCATGTCATTGCATATGCATCAAAATATTAGAATTCTGCTCAACATAATTACTCAACTGTGAAAAAAGAAATTTTGGCTATTGTTTTATGCATTACAAAATTTTAGTCTGATCTTTTAAACCAAAAGTTTTTAATCCGTGTGGATTGTAAATCTGCTAAAGACATTTTGTTAAAAGATGTTAAAAATTTAGCTTCAAAACAAATTTTTGCAAGATGGCAAGTCATCCTTTTTGTCTTTGATTTTGATATTGAATATATCAAGGGAACCTCAAATACTTTACCTGACTACCTTACTCGTGAATATCTTCAGGGAAAGTAGTAGAATGCCTCGAGGAGGCTCATCATCCTCATCATTCCCTTCTGGTGGAAGGGGTAAAGGTAAGTTAGTTCTTTCATAATTAACTCAAAAACAATCATCTGAATCTTCTACTTTTTCAGAGTCATCTACTCAGGTTCAAGCCTCTCAATCTGGATCACATAAACAAACATTTGATGATTACTCCATCCAAACATTGCAAGCCTTCCAACAACAAGGCCTTACCAAACTTCCCAGAGAATCATGGGCTGATATAGCCTCTCAAGAGGACCTTGAAACCCTCATCCAGAAACAGAAAAACAAGGAAACCATCATCAATTCCCCTAGCAAACAGGTTGTCTTATCCCAACCTAGTGCACTCCAATCCCAAACATCCTATATTCTCAAAACAGAATGTGTCATTCCTATCATTCAAATGGAAAGAGACTTTTGGGATGTCAATCCTAAAGTCGCTGTCGAAAGGATCTTCCCGCCAAGATTCTTGTTCAAACCTAAAACACTCACTAAAACCTAATCGTTTTATGAATATGTCTTAATTGCTTCTGGTTCAATATCGCTGAAGCACTTTAAAGGAAATGGAATCATCCAATATTCAACTTGTCAAATTTTGAAATTTATTTCTCCTACTGACTGGGGTCAAGCCTTTTATTTGACCAAAAAATTTCCAAAAATTTATAACCCCATTGGTTATGACTATTTTGACTATCTCCAGGCTTGGTATAATATGTTCTGGATTAAAACTGATGTTGAACGTCATTCTTGGCTCATTTATTTCAAAAGAAATGTCAAGTATGATTTCCCAAACTGGTTTGCTGGTTGGTGGGCTTTCTTTGGTCCTCTCCTTGACATCCTTCCTAATGACATTCTTGAAGGATTTAAATATTTTGAGAAAAGGTTTGACTCGTCCACTAATCCATGGCTGGTTGAGCTGCACTTTTTCTCCAAGTTTTCAATCTCCTGGGTTCTTTCATGGCAATTTGTCTACCACAAGGGATTTCTTGGATTCCTTCCTTATCTTGACAGACAGGCATCTGTAAAATGGTGGCGTAAATTTGATGGTTCTCATGCCACTATTGACGGTGTAAAACATTGGTTTAGCCAAAACCAGAAAACTCTGAAGCCTGCTGATCCCGAGACCAGCATCTTCTTAAATCAGAGGGCTCATGCTACTGCGGCTCTCAATGCATCAACTTCAAAGGAAGAATTTGAAGAAAATCTTAGAATCATTCTCCAGAATATTGAAGAGGAGAAATTTGAGTCTAAATCTCAAGGTAAATCAGAATCTGGCTCCTAAAACAAATCAGATTCCGGTTCATACAATCAAAATGAAGATGACTGTTTCGGCAAAGATCTTGACAGTCAGAGTGTCAACCTCAGTGATGATGAATAATCATCCTTGCGGCTGGTTAATGTAGCACTGTTACTGTACAATGTTCACTGTAGCAGAAGTGACAGAAAACTATTTGATACTGTTCACTGTAGCGGGATTTTCATTTTATTGTTTGTAATAGTAAAATTTTGTCTATTTAACATTCTGTCTTCAAACTTGTAAGGCATTCAAAATTTTAGTCTTTCCTAAGTTTCTCTAGTCTTACAGAGCGATCTGAGAGAGTGAGTTCTCCTCCCTCTTCCCATCTCCCAAACTTGTAATCTTTCTTTTGTTTAATAAAGTATCAATTTTTTCTCTATATGTAACTTACTCTTCTCTTCTCATCCCTTCGCCGAATCTCGCCGTCTTTGACGCACTTACGGTTTTCACTTTAATGTTTTAAATTTATTTAACTTTATTTTCTGCATTTCATTTACATGTAAGCAGTCCATCTGCATCCTACTTCTCTCTATCCTGCTCTCTTCTCCCCCTCCGTTTTCCCGTAATCTTCACCCTATAACTCTGGTATCAGAGCCTGATGGGGAAGTAAGAAAGTAAATGAACGGAGTTTAAGTTGCCTTTATCTTATTGAACTGGATATTAACGTTGTTATATTATAATGCTTTGATATTTATCTGATCTGCTTATTTCTTTGTTGAATCATATTATAACCTGTTAAAATTAGAAATTATAACTGGATCTGGAAAGTACGCAGTTTATGTTACCCTATCTTGGACTGGATGATACATAATACCCATGTTGGATCTTTGCTGTGGGGCTGTAACAGTAAGTCCCAGTGGTGAAGGGCAGTAAGTCTAATTCGATGATGCTTCCACAGGAAGTGATAGTTTGGGTACGGTGGTGACCTTGGACCAAGATCTGATAAACGCTTGCGGTGGCTGTAGATCTGGACATAATTAAGGACTTAAAAGGTTAAAATATGATTTAATAATTAATAATCATCTCAGATCTAAATCAAAGTATAGAATAATCAGGTAATCTTAAGATCTGGTTCAGAAGATAAATTTAACTTAAAATTTTTTCATTTCTGCTTCTATGGATCTAAATGATGGCTATGATATCGGGGGTCTATACATCTTATCTGTTTCTGATCTTTATTTTTGCGTTTATATTTCTGATCTTATATTTATTCTTATATCTGCTTTGCTTTTCTCTTTTCTGTTCTCCTGTAACTATGTTACGTTCCTTGTCTTATGCCTTTTCCAAACTTTCAATCAAATCTTCGCAATCATCATCTTTTTCTCTTTCTGAAGAACAAACAAAACAAACTAAAACTGACATCTTTAATGAAGAAATTCATTTTGAAGATATAAACCAAGATTTTGACAACTGGAAAATTCCTAAAATTTCCACAAGCAACCTCTACAAACCTGAAGGTAGTTTCTTTAGGAGTTTTGATTATATTATTAGGATTGTAGAGAAAACAATCATAATTGAATTTGACGATGAGGAATTCTACTTATTGTCTGAAGAATCAATTAAAAAACATAAATCAAAATACAACTGTCTGCATGTTGCTCGTGTGCAGGTAGCTGTCAAGCCTTTAATCCGCAATGGGTTAAACGCATCTATCCTTATCTGTCTCAGAGATGTTCGTCATAACGAATTCCACGACTCACTGCTTGGAACCATAGAAACAAGCTTAGGTCATGATCCAATCTACTTCAATTGCTACCCGGATAAAACGGTTAGCCTTCAAGACAAAAACATCTTAGATTGTCTCTTCTTAAATCTGAAAGTCTGTGGCTTAAACATGAAGCCCGGATCTGTCCCTTTGTCTTTAATTTATAGAATTCAGTATAAAGTAATGAATTCTTCTATCTCCAAAGCATTAAAATCTAAAGAAAAGGGTGTCACAACCTTATTTTTGACTGATACATCTAAGGACAACGTTGATGTCCCAAAAATGATCCGATGGGAGGATGTGGTTCTCCCTCAAAAATGGACTATGGATGAAGCTGCACCAGCTTTGCCCAGAGAATCTCTTGAGATTGAAGAAATTGTCCAACATCAATCTGGAAAAGTCGAACTAACGTTTGACCGAAGAAACTCTTTTAGTTCATCTAGATCTTTTAGGTCTAATTCAACTAGATCTGATAATTTTAGGTCTGCTGTGTCTAGAAAATCTTTCTCAACTGTAGGATCTTCTTCTACTATCAATCTGCAGGGTTTAGACACATCGTTGACCTTTCCAAAACTGATCTACCGTCAGGAAGATAACCAAGACCAAAGATCTATTCTCTCTCTAACTTTCTCTGATATGAATGATGTCCATGATTAGTACACCATTCGTAATTGATAATCAATTATAATCAATTATAACAAAAAACTTTTATACAATAATCGATTATAATCGATTATTAAAATAATTAAAATTTTCATAATTGAACCAAACACACACTTATTCGCACAGTCTATCCCACACCACATTCGAAGCAATATGCAAATGAAAGTGAGTGTTTGGAAATTTACAAAAATTATATATTTAAATATACTGGAATTAATTTTTAAATATAAGATATTTGATAATTATTTAAATTTTTAAAATTTGATTTTATTTTAAATTAATTTTGAGATAAAATTAGTTTTTAAAAAATTATTTTAAAATTGATTTTTTTAATCTAACTTTTGTATACTCGCTTTTATCTTTTTTTATTTTTGTGTAACATGTATCTCATTCTTTTTATTCTCTTTTTCTTTTAAAAGTGAGAAGAATTGTTTATCTTAAATGCACAAAATTGATGTGACATACACCTTTAAAATTGTGGAAGAAATTTTTTTAAAGATTCAATCGAAAAATCAATGAGTAATGCTATTTGATTTAATATTCCGCTTAGATATTTTTTCAATAATGAATGCAACTCAACAAATAAGGACAAATTAAAAAGGGAAAGGAAGGAATTGACATCTGATTTTTTTTTTAATTTTTCAAATAAAGCCAACTTATTATTCTTTTTTTCGTTCTTTTATATTAAATTTTGTATTCGTGCAATAAATGGAATGAACAATAAATTAAATAAAATAATAAATATAATTATAAATAAAAGTAATAAAAATAATGATATTAAATAAAATATATCCATTATAATTATATAAACCTATAAATATAAATTTAACTACAGTAAAAACACAATAAATAATAACTATACTTAATATTGCATAATTCTATAAATAACAGACCGTATAAAAATTAATAAATAATAACTATACTTAATATTGCCTTTGCAGCGCCAATAGCTCCAGTCCACCACCAGCTCATTTTTTCAGTGCTTAGGCCAATTGGATGGCGACAGCCGAAAACACAACAAGAGAAGATAATAACGCTTGTACATTTGACGCTTTTCAATTAAAAATGTCAAATACGTTGACATTATCAATGTGTCCCACTATAGGTACATATTTCTTCTCCTTTTCATGTACAAACTCCTCATTATATGTTACATTTGTTTCTTATATTGATATTGTACAGAATCAATATGTTTGAGTTACGAAATCTAATTCGGGATTTAATATGATTGGTTTTTGAGAATTTGCCAAACAAATATTATCTTTATTGATAGAGCATAATCGCATTACAATGATGTAGCTTCATCTAGCTCACCCAGCAAATGACATTCTAAGGCTATCCAAGCAGCTGACAAATAGATGACACGTCGTAGAAGAAGGACAGAGTTAGTGAGTATTCAGACACGAATTCAACATTCAGATGACTCAGATTCTTCAAGTACGTCTAAGACTCAGTCCTCAATTACTACTATTACTACTTACTTACCATTTTAATCACCACCTACATTTTATCCACCATTTATAGGTTATCCACCGCCTATTTATACTTACTCACCATATTCAGGTTACCCACCATCTACAGGATACCCACCATCAACTAACACTTACAAGTTTTTATGTTGTGAAAAATACAATTTCTAACAAAACAGAGAAGTGTTGAATTTGGTAAAACAATAAAAGAATAACTCTATTTGTATTTACAAAAAAAAATAAGAATGTCATACTTTTGAAACTATATACCAAAAGTGTGACAAATTAGCAAATAATTTTGCTATTAAAGACATTTTGGTCAAAAAGTATTAGTTATTTTGATAGGAAAAACGATCAGAATGGGAGCGTCAAACCATTAGACGTTTTCATGAATGATACACCTTTAAGTTTGACATTTCCAAGTAGGTAACATCTTTCTATTTGGTGTTTTCACGTAGGTAACATTATTTAGGATGAAGTTTTCACGTGGATAACGCCAACCGCATTGGCGTTATCTATGTGAAACTCGAAAAAAAATTAAAAAAAAATCAGCATATCTAAAAATATGATAAATTGGTATATAATTTCAAAATATGACAATTTAATAAATAATTTTAACACTAAGAATATTTTGGACAAAAATCCTTTCTATTGGCTTCTCCGACTTGTAGATTTTCTTGTATTTATACAAGAAAAGTATTAGTAACACACTCTTTTTTTATACTCTTTTTAATACTTATTTTATTATTAGTCTAAAAATAAATATTACTAATATTTCTCTCTTAATAATTTTTTAAGTATATAAAATAAATCAATAATAAAATAAATATTAAAAAAATCCAAAAAATTGTGTTATTAACATTCATCTTTATACAAACCTTTATTATCATACAATATTGTTTTCTTCCTTCTCAAATTTACACTACCAAACATATGCACCAGTCCGCATAGCAATGATTCTTAATTATAGTGACAGTGTTATTTGTCTATTAAAAATATTTTATTTTTTTAAATTTATTTATAAATATATTTTGTATTTTGTGAGAATATTATAATTATATATAGTATGATTTAATATTTTTTACATAAATTTATAATATAAATATAATATATATATTTTAAATATACAAATAATATTATGTTAATTATAGGGGTGGAGAATCCATTCAAATCTCATTCGAATGCAGAAGCAGACAATCTTTAGTTTAATATAGAGTTTATTAATTTGTATTATGCGGCACTCTTCCAACGTGGTTTCATTAAAAAAAGTTTAATTTTTTATATATTGTGTATATAATATTATTTTATTATCTCGTACATTGTATGGTTATTATTCTGAATAATAAAAATATTATATTTCTAGTGTTAATTTTTTTATAATACCGTGCATTATATGGGTTTTATTCTAGTTTAGAATTAAATTGTATGTTGATAACTCATTAATAAGTTTGATTATCTTAATAATTACATGAAATATTAAATAATTTTTTTTAATGTAAACTATTTGGTATGTGAAATTGAGCTCCGACATATTTAAAATTGACTCAAATCATACTACAAAAGTGTAAAGTTCTTACGACATTAATTTATTTTTATTTACAAAACTCGAACTTAAAATATTTCTTAAAATAAACAAATCCTAAACCACTTAAATCAACCACTTAAAGTAATCAAACATTCGTAATTCATTAAATTATTGTATAAAACTTTTTACACTTAAATCAACCACTTAAATTAATTCATTCGTAAAACACATTCCTGAATACATGTATAAAAATTTTTTACACTTGTTGCACATCAAAATTAAATTATGAGAAATTCTTAAATAATATCACCAAACGTGAAACACGACATTAGTGTTCGTTTAATATTTTATGATTTTTATTGTAATATTTGATGTCATAACTGCTATTGATATATTATAATATTTATAATATTATATTTTTACAAATTTATTTTAAAATGAATAATCTCATACTTTTTGAATAAAAAATATATTTTTATATTCCCTTTACTAACAGGTATATGTTGTGAATTTTATGAAAAAGGTGAGATTGAAAAATACATACCTACATGATTATGTACATGACATAAGTTTTTCCTAATTTAGGGAAAATTTCAAATAAAGATGATCAAGAAGATGAGATTTGGAAGTTGAACATCAGTCACACATGAAAATTTAACCTCCACTCGTGGAATATTATAGTGTTGTATGTTTAAAAGCCGAAATTTAAACTTTAAAGTCCAAAATATGACTAACGATGGAAAATCAACAGAAGAAAAGGTCTTTTTTTTGGTGGTTTCTCTGGTACCCTTGTATTTGGAAGGGTTCAGAACCCTTTCCTAGTTGTACCAATTAGATGCAAGCATGTGTCTTATAATTTCCACATCATTAACGAAACTTTTTATAGCTTATAAGAACTTATGAATTCTATAATTTATCAAATTGACCCCAAGGACCATTTCATAAAATTAAAAATCTTTTACCTCAGTTAACATTAACCATACTCAATTTTAATCCCTAAATCAAACTGAACAAACTTAATCCCAAATTTATCTCCCAACTCGTATGAACCGTAACCCCAACTTGTATGAACCCTAACTCCTGCCCCATTTCCATTGTCTTCTTACCTGAGGCTTCCGAACTTAACATACTCACAATTTTCGGACCATAACTCCACCCCGTGCTGAAATTGATTGGAGTTCGTTGCTGCACCTCCTTCGTCGTCTTCGAATCAAGAGTAATCCCTTGTTACTTGTTGTCGCCATTCACACACGCAGTCTCTCTCTCTCTCTCGCTATGGCGGCAGTCGAAGCTCCCCTTCATACCAGTGATCTCACTGAGCCAGTCAATGACGTCAAGCCCTTCGATGATGTCCAGGTTTTCCTTTTATCCTTTAAATTTTTTTTTAAAATATAATATGCAATTTGCAATCCTTAACTGGTATGAAGGTTCTGTATTTGTTGGTTTATATCAGGTATTTGTTCTATATCTATTATATTCTTCACTGTGATGCAATTATTATTATTATTATTTTGTTTCTGCAATTGGAAGCTTCATAATTGATTCAAGAATTTCGATTGACAAAAAAAAAAATTCTATGTGAATAGCTGAGATGTGTCATGGGGAACTTGAATAGCAGATTGAGACAAAATTAGGAAATTACAAATACAGTCATAAAACAGAGTCTGGGTGCGTTGGAATCTTACATCGGCACGTTTCCGACGAGAAGGAACTTCTACCGCCGAATCTACTTCCTCGTCCCTTTCTCTCAATCTCATCACCCCTTATCCCTCTCTCTCCTCTGTGATCTCACTGTCGAAGCAAGTTCTGCACTTGCCAACATTAACAACAGTAACAACAATAGAGCCTATGTTCAACGCCGTTGAGTTTCACTCTTCCTTCTGTTTTTTTTACCCTTCATTTGTATAATGATCGTCCATGAGCATGAAATTGATGTAAGTCAATTTTAAGTTTTTTACGTTGATCAAATTTTGTTTCGTTTTCCCTTTTACTTTTTTCTATAATGCTACATTTATCATTTTTCTGATTGGGACCTTGGAAGAAAATCATATAGGCAATCAAGCAGTATTAAGATTGGAAATATATCTGCGGCAGTAGCAAGCAAGCAGATTGAAAATATCAAAATTTAGATTGGTCCGTGGAGCATGGTGAGGATATCAAAATTTAGAACACTTTCATTTGAGAAGACTAAAATGAAATTTTGAAAATAATATATTATACATTAAAAAAATGTGACTGGCTATCAATGGTCATCTTTAGTGAGCATCAATGCTCACAATGTTAAAGGGTGCATTGTAGAATTCTCCCAATCTTTCCCTTTTAAATACATGGGGGAAAATAATGGGAATTTACATTGATTATTTTTACATGTACATAATATTTATTTGGGTTTTCCATGAACAACGCTACTTGACAAGTTTTTCTAGCCTCGGTTCTCTTCCTCTCTTGTTCATCATCATGTGTGCTTGTCAGGTAAAAGCAAGTTCACGTAGCAGAGAAAAAAAAAAGTAAAACCTTTTTTTCCGCCTTCCCTTTAATCAGTGTAGAGTAACCCTCACAAATCAGCCTTTCCAGCAATTACCCATTTGCCATTTTCTTCCATCTTGTCCCCTTCTTTTACCTTTCCTTTCTTCCCCCTCTTCTTTCCTTGACCTCTCTTGTTTTGTTTAGACTGTCACCATCTCATTTTATCTCTTCTCATTCGTAAAATATATAGATAATGGTTTTAAATTGTAATCTATAAATATAATTGTAGTTGTAATATTACAGTTTTTATAATTTTTACCATTATGACTATAATTTCGGCTACATTAACTACATTTTTTTACAATTTTATATAATTATGATAAATACAATATATCTGCAATTACAACCACAACTTAAATTTAAAATGTTATAGATATATAGACACTACTGGTTTTTTTTTCAACTTTTGTTTTTTTTCCTGATAATTTTGAATTGGTCAGATAAAAAGAAAAACTTCAGTTGTTGGAGATTCGTTAGCAGTGCATAGAGAGGCACTGACAGTGAAACAGGTCTGCTTTTTGTCTGCTTCTCTTTGACCCTGTTTTACTCCCTACATTCCTCCAAATTTATCTTCCAACTTGCACTTGCACGCGCCTCTTCTACTCTTCTCTGAACATAGATAGATGCATAGATAGATTCATGGGTTCTACTTCTAGCACCCCATCCCCATAACAAATAAAAAATTAGAACCATCTCTTCAACCGTGTCTGAGATGGCTTGTACTGTATCTGTATCTCTGATCCATTTAGTAAGAGTCTGTCTTAACTTGGCTTCTCACGTCTCTGCAAGTTCTGCCTTATCCTCTGAGAGTACTTTTGTTCTCTACTGTTCGTTTTGCCTGCAAATCTAGGCACCCACTATCTGTTTTTTTCCAAAAGCTTGGAAATTTAATTGAATTGAAGTTGCTGTTTGGGAAAATGAAGGATTTCCATTACTGTTTTGGTGAAAATGCTGTTCAAGTTGCAGATTCTTCATCTTTAAACGCCACCAAAACTGCACAGAATCTGGTTATATGCGTTTATCAATGCCGTATACGAGGCGAGTCCTGCTTGATTACCATCACGTGGAGTAAGAGTTTGATGGGGCAAGGCTCTAGCGTTGGGTTCGATGACTCTTCAAATCAGTGTCTATGTAAGGTGGAGATTAAACCATGGGTGTTCTCCAAGAGGAGGGGTTGTAAGAGTCTAGAGGCTTATTCTTGTAAAGTGATGTATATTGGGATCTTTCTTTGGCTAAGTTTGGTGTTGGTCCTGAACCATTGGAGGGGTTTTATGTAGGAGTAGTTGTAGATCGACAAATGCTTCTACTTCTAGGAGATTTGAGGAAAGAAGCTTTCAAGAAGACCAATGCCATCGCCTTACCCTCTAATGCAGTGTTTGTTGCCAAGAAAGAACATGTTTTTGGCAAGAAGTTATTTGGTAACAAGGCTGTGTTTTGTTTTCCAGCCATGTTTTATCGGCCAAGTTTTTCATGTCTTACTTGTTTACTAACTTGATGACAGAATGATGGTGATGTGAAAATAATTGTTGGGGATAACTTTGATGAAATTGTCTTGGTGAGTCAAAGGATGTTCTCCTTGAGGTACAATTTGTAACCCACTAGTTTCTGAGTCATATTTTCTTGTGCTATTTGTTCATGTTAATTTAATGGTTGTTGTAATATTAGATTTATGCTCCCTGGTGTGGCCACTGGCAAGCACTAGAACCAACATACAACAAACTTGCAAAACATCTTCGTGGCATTGAGTCTGTTGTAATAGCTTAAGATGGATGGGACAACAAATGAGCATCCCAGGGCAAAGGTAAACCCAAATTGAGTCTATGGTATGTGCTATTGCTATTATCAATTAAAATGGCATTTGGTCCAACTCATGGTGGAGCAAAGGAGCAAGCATTGGATGGCATAGTGATGTTAACAGGCCTTATCTCAAACAACATCACTTTGCAGTGAGTATTCTGTATACAACCCTTTTTAGATATTGTATTCCAGTGAGTATTCATAATTTGATTGAAGAATTTCAGTTGACAAAAAAAATTTGGAAGTAATCGCGTTGCTAATCTGCTTTTTCATATTGAATCTGATTGCCTCTAACCTGGTTTTGTAAACTTAGTTAATTGGGATATTGAATTCATGGGAGTTCTCTCCGAGATTGTGTTTCTGTAGCTTGGGACTTTGTTTTTAATTTTTTCTAATTTATTGAACTACAAAAGTTAATTCACGTCATGTTATGGTGATTTTAATGTTTTAGGGACTGGCTTAGTTCATTAGAGTATAGAAAAACCTCTGTCTAGTGTTTGGGAAATTTTTGGTAAGAAGCAGCTAGTAATGGCTCTTAAGTGATTAGTAATTTGGAAAAAAATGTTGTGTAGGGAGGTAAATGTGGCTTTTTCTTTTTTGGTGTTGTTATGGGTCATTTGATTGTTCAAAGTTAGGAGTTTAGGATAAAGATTTTTTTTTTTTGGGTTTTCAAATGAAAGGGGACTTGCTGACACTGGGTACTGAGATTTTAATGGCTTTGTATTCTTCTGTAGATTTCCATCTCTTAGAATAGAAGGCCATTGAATAGGTTCTTGAAGGATCTTGTTACTTATGAGAACAAAGATCATGCATAAAAAGTAAAAAAAAAAAAAAAAGAGCTTTTAAATGCTATTTGCACTAATTGAAATTTAGCTGTTCTGTATGTTTGTTTTTTCCTGGAGAGTAGAAACGTAGTTAATAAGTTTGTGAGGTTTCTTGTGAGAATACGAACATAGGAGTGGAATTTAAAGTTTAGTAGTGCTTTTCTCTTTACATTGCTTTTAGAAATTGAACTTCGATGGCGTCAGAGTGCAATTTAAAACAGGTTGTTCTGCTGCTGATAAACGTTTTTTGGAGAAATAAATGTCATAATCTAAAATTTTCCAATCACAGTCTTTTATTGAGATACTTTTTTTCAGCAGAGGTGCATAAGTTTTATTTTGCTTAGGATAATAAATAGGTTCTGAATGGTATCCCAACATTGCATTTTTGGGTTAAATTTCATGGCCCCTGCCTTGCGTGGAATCACTTAGTGAGGAAATGCAGTTGCTTAAAGTATAAATAGTGAGAGTTTTATCATAATATGGTGTTATCGGATGCAAATAGGGAGGCATCATTGCTATTTGCATGCACTTTTAACTTATTCAATATTATAGTTAAGGAAAATTTGTTCCACCCATAGGGTAAAAGGTACTTTACACATATAGTAACTCATATGGCCTGCTTACTTAGTTTTTCTTCTCTTTGCCTTATAATATCTTCAAAGGATACCCTACTAGATTTCTGAAACTCTGCACTTTCAACCTTCGGCAAAGTCGTTCATAATTCTTCATCTGCACATAATTAGAAGACATGTTCAATATCTTCTTCACTGTTCTTGTTTTTCTTTTTGGTTATTAGTTGTCATCTCTATTGTTATATAATGTGAATGTTAATTACCTGTAATAAGACTAGAGAACTCTAGGTCTCAGTATTTAAGATAAATTATTCTTTGCTGGTGCCATCTGATTGTTCTTGGTGAATTTAAGTTTGCAGAATCAAATATGCACTTCGAATATTGAATCATAGTCTCAGCTTGATGCTTATGTTCTGTTTTTGTTTCATTTCATAGCCTTTTGGCATCTCAATGATGACACGAGAATCATCAGAGGAGTTGGAAAAACATGCAAACTCAGGGCATCATGTGAGGAGGAATAGTGAATATGTTAGACTGGTTATATCTGATGAACCGAGGGCTGTTGAAAATGAAACGCTGCAGCCTCAAGCAGAATCAAGACTTAACTCTTTCTAGTGGTGGATGAAAGCCTTTTCATAGTGCTTTGTCATCGTTGTAATTGGTCTTGTTCTTCTGCAATGGGGAGTGCCAATTGTTTTTGAAAAGGTAATTCCTTTTTCATGGTGCTTTTTCATGTTTACAATTGTTTTTGCCTTAAGCTTTGCAAGTTTTGGTAAGAAGCAGATAGTAATGGCTCTTAAGTGAAATCCCAATGTCCCGAACCAAACTCCAGCCACCAATGTCCATGCTTTGGATCCTACATAGATAGAATTTCAACATAGTAAGTAGTTAAGGATCAATGAAAGCAAAAGGGTATGCACGTTATAACTCGTGTTTAAACTTCATTATTGAGTTGTCATAATTGCAAATTAAACACGATTTGTTAATTTTTTCTTGGTTAATTGTATTACGTTAAACTGCTTGTATACCATTATTGATATTATTAGATAAAAGTAGAAATGAGAAAAAGAAGCAACAGGGTCAAAAAATATAAACTGCTTGCATACCATTCTTGAAGGTTCTCGTTACTTGTGAGAACAAGGATCATGCATAAAAAGTATAAAAAAAAAAGAGCTTTTAAATGCTATTTGCACTAATTGAAATTTAAATGTGCTGTATGTATGTTTTTTCCTGGAGAGTAGAAACCTAGTGATTAAGTTTGAGGTTTCTTGCGAGAATACGAACCTAGGAGTGGCTTAAGAGTTAGAACAGCTATTACTAACTTTAATTGTTGTATCTCAAATACCGCAAACAAAAAAAAATTATGAACATTTGGAGTTGATATGTGATTGTGAATGTTGATTCTCCCCTTAATATCTTTGTGCCTTGCAATGTCTGGAGAATTTAATTAGCACTGCAGATGTCCTGCCTTGCATTGTTGTAGATACCACACTTGTAATACAAATGTCTATAAATTTGAAAGGTATACTTGGTCTGTTGAAGATTATAATTGTATGTCTTGTCCTACATGCCACACATGTCCTTATTTTCTTCCTCGCCCCTGTTTGTTACAGTGTTATATCCTACCCGCTCAAACTAGCACAATTGTTTTTTGCTATAACTCTGTTGTTTAGCTGAACTACCATTCAAATAGATAAATTATATTAGACAATTGGTTCATATTGAATAAGCAGGCATATGCTTGTCTACTGTCATGTTCATGTCTGGCAACTGCTACTATTGTACATGTTAAATTTATCAGTGTTTATAGGCAAGTATCATGTTGTGTGCTTGACCATATGACTTTAAATCTAATTTGTGTCATGGCCCTTTTTTGTCATCTGCAGTGTACTTTTAGTAGCATGCTACACAACTGCTTGGGAACCCACATCTTTAATGTTATGTTCTTAACATCCATCTATTGGAAGTGACATGTCTGGAGGTGTATCATAACTCAAAAGTTCATGCAGAAGATATTCACAATTTTTTTTTCACATAGCACTATTAGAATAAAGACTTATCCTAGCAGGGGTGTTTATGAAGGGGCTTCCTGCAACTCCAAATTTGCTAGAATGTTGTCGAGCTTTGTTTGCAATGATAATGACCTTCTCAAGTACTGGTGACAGTGTACCTTTAGTCATTTGATAACGTTTCTTTTGAGGCTATTCCTTTCTTGGCCTGTGTGAAAGAATTATTGTGTTCAGCAGGCATTGTGGGCAAAGTTTTGTATATATTTAGATGGTATCTGCAAGAAGTATTTGCAATTAATTAACTTTAATGCAGGTTTTTTATTAATAAATCTTGTCGCTCTATCCCTTTCTGTTTTAATTTCTTGAGCATAGTACCTTCATTTACTCACAAGTTGTTAATAAGGACTTAAACATGGCATAACGCGGTTTCCTTCAACGTCTGTGAGCTCTATTAACCATTCTACTGCTTGTCACTTGTCTATGCTAATACATCACTCAATTTGTTTTAGATGTAACGATTGAAGTTGAGTAATAGTTGATGGTCTCGCGGAAAGACCATAACCGCTTCTAAGCCATCATCCAAATGTCTGTTACAACCTATACCAGTTTTTATGTGTTAATAGATAGAAAAAAAAAGTTAGATACATGTTACTTTTAAGTGATATATATCTCGTTTTTGTTTATATGATAAAATCAGAATAAAAATATACAAAAAAAAAAATGAAGTGAAACTAAATATGATTAAATGATAAAATTTATACATATATTAAATAATATAAATAAAAGTGTGTATATCTAGGATTATTCTAATAAATAATGTCTTAATGAAAACGATGATCATAAATACAATACTAACACCAATTTTAAATTATCAAATTTGTCGATCACTAAAGGTAGGCAAGATCCAAGGCAGACAAATATAAAATATGTCGATCACCCAAGGTAAACAAGATTTAGTTAATTGGGACTGAACTAAATTTTCACTAAACGCTTCTGTTTTTTATGAAACATCTGCAAGCTTTCCAATGCCTTTTTGGTTACAATGTCCTTGTCTTTGTTGTATGGTTTTAAAACCAAATCCAAAGCTACTCTCATTCTTGTTCCATCATCCACCTAACAATAAATAAATGATAAAGGTTACAATAACTCAATATACATTTAATAAGTTACGTTTTATGAATTTTAAATGACTAACTTGTATGTTGTACGAGTCTGAAAAACTACATTGCATCATCCAATAAGCAACCCAGACTCCGCAGTCATTCCTATAGGAATTTGGCATAACAAATAAATAAATAAAAAGATATGTTATTTAAATATATATTTGAAGCAAATAAATAAACAAACAAACATACGAGTCATCTCTTTGTTGATCAATTCCTTTTGGCTCAACAAGTTTAAAATCTGAAATTATAGGCCTCTCTGTTATATGGTAATCATAAAAAGATTCGTCCTGTAGCATTTCCTCCAAGAATAAACCCTATACAAATGATTAATACAAGGTGAAGTTCGTATGTTAACCTCAATGGATAGGATATTAGGTTTGTGATGTAATTACCAGTTTTTTAATATTTCTCTTCCTTGAATCATGTTTGTCTAGGAATGGCATTGAGTCCAGCAAAATGAGCTGACCCTTGACAATGTCAACAACTAAGAGAAACCAATGTATGTTGTCCTCATTGACAGGCACAAAAATCTGTAAAAATATGATTGAAGTAAGGAGTAATGTGAAATGTAAAAAAAAACTTATATAAACCAATAAAAAGTGACTTATATGCTGAAAATCATTTACCTTTGTCAGATAGTCAACTTTACCCATGAAAGATTGTTGGTAGTATCCCATCATAGTTTTTGGTTCTACGTGGTCCAATGCAAGGCAAGTTGCTATAAGAAGTTTTACTGTTAATAGTGTTAGTTATTAAATGATTATCTTATATATATATATATATATATAAAAAAATACAGATGTATTACCGAGAATGTGGTTGGTAAGAACCAAACACTATTATATTTTGACCTTGATCGTTGCTCATAAGTAAGCATACAAGCCACCAAGCTCAGAACCTGTATGACATCCCTGTAAGTGTTGAGAATTGGTAATAATTTTATAATAAAGATCAATATTTTCAAATCTTACATCCTGGTCGACCAGTCCCTTCGGCAACAAAGTTTTCAATGTGGATCTGTATCCGAGACATAATGATATAAGTGGTGTAATTAAAGTCTCCTTCCTACAAATTCAAATAATAATTAGCTATTTGAATAAGCTGTAAACAATTAAAACATTTTTTAACACAAAATTTATGAACTTACCCATCAAAACTATCATTGTTGGTTGTTCCAAAAATATAAGTTGCAATTGCCACCTCTATCTCATTTAAATGCATTGCTTGTGTTGGCCTAAACATTAAAGGCATCCACTACAGTCCCATATATATATGTGTTACTTTATGAAATTGTGAAATATGTGAAATGTAGGAATCATATAAAGTAAGCACTTACACTTGGAAGATCAATTCCAACCAGTGAGGGTGGACTGTTCAGATTTATTGGAGAGTGATAATTGATGTAAAATCCGGTTGGAGAGGATCTAGTTTGGAGAACTTTTCCTGCTGTGTTAAGCTGCGTATTGGGTGTGAAAAGCTTCTTGCCTACTCCTGTACCTTTCTTCATATTGGCCAATTCATCTTTCTTAGTTCCTTTAATAGTTTTCCTAGAATTATGCCCCTTATGTTGATGTGGATGAGCCTGTGTATCCTTTGGATTTCCTGTCAAGTCGACAACTGGAATTTCTTGCTTGCCTGCTCCATCTTTAGGAAACCGAAGTTTCTCAATAATAAAATCGATTGCACTATGATTCGTTAAACTTGAATGTTTTGGGGTTGTATAAGGATTCATCATTAATGGGACATCTGTTGGAGTTTTGAACCCACTTGCAACAGCACAAAGGTAATGTGGTGAAATTGGGCTAAATACTGGCATGATGTTTGGACTTTGCGTCATAATTATGTTGGTCAAGGCATGCACAACTTGCCTCATGTCTTCCACATTTGATCCTAATTGATCAATCTTGTCCAACACATTCTGTTTAATAAAATATGTTCACAAAATAAATAAAAAAACTATCAGTCAATGAAGTTCATATTTCATCTTTGCATCAAACAAAAGTCTCATGTACCATTACCTGATCTTTGTTGTTGGCTACTTCTGATTTTGTTCTTTCAGACCATTTGTCTTCATTGTTATGTGACTTTTTTATGCTGTCATGGCTGTGATATACACAAACTCATTAAATATTTTACACGAAAATAATCATATGAATTATGACATAATATTATCTTCTCAGGCTACAATCACTATAAAACATACAACACATAAATCCTGTACAGGCACCAGTTCAGAATGCAGGTACTGTTTTATACAATAAAAGCAATGTTGATAGACATACTTTATTCAACCTGCACAAGTGCTATAGAAAGGAGTTAAATAGATAAAAGGACATCATTAACATTTTTTCTCAGTTAACCTTTAGACTCAGTTCCCATAGCAATGTTGAAATTTTTTCAACGATTTTTGCAACAATTCAATTGTGGCAGCTGAGCTTCCTTCAAGTAGTAGGTATTGGGTGTGAATACAAGAGTATTTTTTATTTATTTTTGTTCTGTTATAATTAATAATTTTTATTTATTATTTTTTAAAAATTATTAAAACTATATATATATATATATATATATATATATATATATATATATATTGTTTGGTGCTGAGACTTTTTTATTGTGGCAGGGTACTAAGTGTGACTTTAAGTAAGTTACAAGCATATACTTGTCTATTGGGTCAGGGTATTGAGTGTGAATGAGTAAGCCACGACATTTACTTGGAAAGCAAACACATACTAAGCACTCTTTATAACCTTGAAAAGTTTAAGGTATGCTTATTTACAGTACAACTATTCCTGATCCAAGTTTTGAAGAAGTCGTAAATGTGTATTCATCAATCCATTCCTTATAAACATAACCAAATCCCACTTCTCCAAGAAGACTGTCAAGATGAAAAATGCTAGTGGCATTCTTTATATCATTGGATGTGAATTCTATGAGATTCAGAGAAGAAAAGATTTGACCCTCAGACCTTGGTGTAGGAACACGTAAGCTATTGCGTTTTTCACTGTATGATGGAATAGATAAGTTGGAAGGTGTATAAAAATTGATGGAGGA
Organism: Ormosia emarginata; assembly: GCA_029884605.1. Taxonomy (NCBI): domain Eukaryota; kingdom Viridiplantae; phylum Streptophyta; class Magnoliopsida; order Fabales; family Fabaceae; genus Ormosia; species Ormosia emarginata. The sequence continues at coordinate 72,381,280 of JAQQTP010000082.1, forward strand.
CTAGTTTTTGAGATTTCTGGTGCGTATGGAAGAAAAGTAGTAGTCAATTTCAAATTTTAATTGTCAGTCTACAGAATAATTACAAAAAACAAACAAATCTAAATCTTTAATTAATTAATTTAATAATTGTGTGAACTCTCCCATTTCATGAGTTTATAATTGCTTATCATTTAATTAAAATTTTACTTAGCCATTTGATCTAATAATAAGTAGTCATTGAACACAATCTGCCACACAACTTGTCAAGGCCTACAGGGAAAGAAGAAAGCACTCAACTAAACAAAATAAAAAATAAAAAAAAAGCTAGCGATTATAGTATAGAGGTTCTGCAATTCAAATAGGAGTTCTGCAAGTTATATGGCATGACTTTAGAGCCTTTGCTTAATATCTAACTTCAAGCTAGCCTTTCTGCTTAAGACTCCGTATCTATTAACAACTTGTAATATATATTTAGTTAATTGAGTGAACATCTATGGATTGTGTCTAATTAATTGCTTGCTAGTTTCTCTCTGTCAGATGCTTGTCTAATCTATTTCTTTATCTTTTTTTATGGTGATTTTTCTTCATGGATTATAGGACTTCCATTGCCGATAGTACATGTCTTGAAAGCACATGGTTTAATTGTTTGTTCATGTTTGGTTGAGTAAAATTTTTTTGGTAATATTCTTATGATGTTTACAAATATTGCCTTCATATTTTGTTGACTCTTATTTGCAAAATCTTTTCATAGTATCATGCTGAAAGAGTTGTCTTTCCACACTCAATTGGTTGATCGAGAAAGAATGTTTTCAATTACATTCTTTCAATTCTTATCCTACACATTTTTTCTAGCTTTCTGTTCTAGCTTCACCTCAAATTACTCCTCATCATCCTCAATACTAAGCTTCTAAAAAAAAAAAAAAAAGAACAATAAACAAAGAAAATTTTCCAATTGAAACAACTGCAATAATGTAGTAGTTTCTGGCACATAAAGCTCATTATAAACCTAAGTTCACTACTTCCAGAAATTTCATTTCTTGTCTGTTTACCACCCGAATCTCAAGAAGTCTCTTATTCTTCTTTCCTAAGCACCATATTCTCATATAATTATGTCCTACCACCATCCATAGATATATTAATATCAAAGTGACATCTATCAACCGTGATACTGAATTAAAACAGGCAAACTTGGTTAGCTAATTAAATCTGACCTTGACGAGATTTCAATAGGGACGTTTGTCATCTTCTTTGATGAGTCTGAACTTTGCTCCGTCGGTGATCTTAAAACAGGGGATGTGGCTTCGTCATTGCTGTCACAGTGTCCTTCTTTGCTTGGGTGTTCCATCTCCGTCCGTTGCCTCTTTGTCCCAGCTCTGCATTTTGAGTTTTTTCCTCTGCCACCCATGAGTGCAGGTCAGCTTGGTTGATGAAAATTAGAGGTTTGTGAAGTATGAAACAACCAACAAGAGAATTTCCAATTGCTATATGGCTGAGAAAATGCTGAAAAAACAAGCACGAGAGGGTCTCAGAATTTTCTACCAACAGCCACGAGAATAAAAGAGAAACAGAGAGAGAGAAGTTGCAGTGAGTCCTTTAGTGAAAGAAGAAGATAAAAAGCAGAGAGACCCGAAGCCAAACCAAAGGTATTTGAGGCCTTCAATACTCGTTTATTGTTGAGCTCAAAGTACACCATTATTTGGTGATAGTGGGGTGGTGGAGGAATTGGGGGAGTAACCGTTTGAGTTCATGGGAGAAATTTTCCCGCAACGGGAAAGCATGGCGCGAACAAAATGTATTTTTTTCTTTAATGTAAAAATAGATTTCACATGTTTGCAATGTTTGTATGCATTATAAATTGTTAACCATATTTTTAAAATGAAATTAAAAAATATATAATTAAATAAAAACGAAATTATTTCATGGCTATGGTTTTGTTTTTTTGTTTAGGAAATAATTTTGTTTTTTATTTAATTTATTAAAAGTAAAATATAATTAAAATATAATTTCGTTTGGGCTAGAAAAAGAGGATAACTTAGTCTTTTTTTTCTACAAAATAAAAATTATTTTGTAAGGGTCTTATTTCTTAAAAAAGCATGTTAACAAAGTTATTTCTTTTAAATAAAATAAATTAAAATTTGTAATGCAATAATGAGTCACCACCCCTTTAAACCTTAATTTTATCTATTATTTTGGGTCTTGCTTCGACTTTTAGTCATTTGGTTTTGTTTGGGCTTGAAACATGTATGTGACCCTTAAACCTTACTTGACTTGAATTCCAGTCACTATTTACTTTAAATAGAGAACTCACTTTTTCATATTGATTACTTGAGTGAATTGTCAAAAAATTAATTATTGATTTTTAAATTAAATAGTTGAAGTCTATTAAATATATAATTAATAATTAATTAATTAATGTTTAATAATTGTCAAAGTATAAATTTCAAGCCAAGTTAGGGTTTAAGGATCACATATAAATTAGTCTTCTCATATATGACTATGGTTTAGTTTTTATGCCCTACAGAATATTTTCAGGCCAACTTAGGGTCATTGGATCACATATAAATTGTTCATGTTATATTCTTAGTTGGGGCAAGACTAGCTTTCATACCCTACAGAATATTTTCAGACATAGTGAGGGTTTAAGGTTCACATATATGTTGATCATGTTATGGTATCAATTGAGATTAGGGTTTAATTCTCATGCGCTACTATTCAAGACACAATGTATTGTAAGGGTCTTATTTATTAAGAAGTCAGGTTAAATTTTTTTAAATAAAATAAATAAACTTTGTAGCGCAATAGCGAGCCACCACTGCTTGCCTTGCTTGGAGTTTTAGTCCCTTGGTTTCGTTTGGGCTAGAAAAAGAGGATAACTTAGTCTTTTTTTTCTACAAAATAAAAATTATTTTGTAAGGGTCTTATTTCTTAAAAAAGCATGTTAACAAAGTTATTTCTTTTAAATAAAATAAATTAAAATTTGTAATGCAATAATGAGTCACCACCCCTTTAAACCTTAATTTTATCTATTATTTTGGGTCTTGCTTCGACTTTTAGTCATTTGGTTTTGTTTGGGCTTGAAACATGTATGTGACCCTTAAACCTTACTTGACTTGAATTCCAGTCACTATTTACTTTAAATAGAGAACTCACTTTTTCATATTGATTACTTGAGTGAATTGTCAAAAAATTAATTATTGATTTTTAAATTAAATAGTTGAAGTCTATTAAATATATAATTAATAATTAATTAATTAATGTTTAATAATTGTCAAAGTATAAATTTCAAGCCAAGTTAGGGTTTAAGGATCACATATAAATTAGTCTTCTCATATATGACTATGGTTTAGTTTTTATGCCCTACAGAATATTTTCAAGCCAACTTAGGGTCATTGGATCACATATAAATTGTTCATGTTATATTCTTAGTTGGGACAAGACTAACTTTCATACCCTACAGAATATTTTCAGACATAGTGAGGGTTTAAGGTTCACATATATGTTGATCATGTTATGGTATCAATTGAGATTAGGGTTTAATTCTCATGCGCTACTATTCAAGACACAATGTATTGTAAGGGTCTTATTTATTAAGAAGTCAGGTTAAATTTTTTTAAATAAAATAAATAAACTTTGTAGCGCAATAGCGAGCCACCACTGCTTGCCTTGCTTGGAGTTTTAGTCCCTTGGTTTTGTTTGGGCTAGAAAAAGAGGATAACTTAGTCTTTTTTTTTCTACAAAATAAAAATTATTTTGTAAGAGTCTTATTTCTTAAGAAAGCATGTTAACAAAGTTAATTTTTTTTAAATAAAATAAATTAAAATTTGTAACGCAATAATGAGTCACCACCCCTTTAAACCTAATTTTATCTATTATTTTGGGTCTTGCTTCGACTTTTAGTCTTTTGGTTTTGTTTGGGCTTGAAACATGTATGTGACCCTTAAACCTTACTTGACTTGAATTCCAGTCACTATTTACTTTAAATAGAGAAATCACTTTTCATATTGATTACTTGAGTGAATTGTCAAAAAATTAATTATTGATTTTTAAATTAAATAGTTGAAGTCTATTAAATATATAATTAATAATTAATTAATTAATGTTTAATAATTGTCAAAGTATAAATTTCAAGCCAAGTTAGGGTTTAAGGATCACATATAAATTAGTCTTCTCATATAGGACTATGGTTTAGTTTTTATGCCCTACAGAATATTTTCAGGCCAACTTAGGGTCATTGGATCACATATAAATTGTTCATGTTATATTCTTAGTTGGGGCAAGACTAGCTTTCATACCCTAAAGAATATTTTTTGACATAGTGAGGGTTTAAGGTTCACATATATGTTGATCATGTTATGGTATCAATTGAGGCTAGAGTTTAATTCTCATGTGCTACTATTCAAGACATAGTGTATTGTAAGAGTCTTATTTATTAAGAAATCAAGTTGACAAAGTTAATTTTTTTAAAATAAAATAAATAAACTTTGTAGCGCAATAGCGAGCCACCACTGCTTGTCTTGCTTGGAGTTTTAGTCCCTTAGTTTCATTTGGGTTAGAAAAAGAGAATAACTTAGTCTTTTTTTTTCTACAAAATAAAAATTATTTTGTAAGGGTCTTATTTCTTAAAAAAGCATGTTAACAAAGTTATTTTTTTTAAATAAAATAAATTAAAATTTGTAACGCAATAACGAGTCACCACCCCTTTAAGCCTCAATTTTCACTGTTTACTGTAAACAGAGAAATCACCTTTTCATATTGATTACTTGGAGTTTTAGCCCTTGGTTTCGTTTCGATTGAAAAAAGAGGATAACTTAACCTTTTTTCTCTACAAAAAAAAATTATGTTGTAAGGATCTTGTTTCTTAAAAAAAACAGGTTGATAAAGTAATTTAAAAATAAAAAATAAAAAATACTTTGTTACGCAATAATAACCCACTACCATTTTAAACACCATTTAGATTTGCATTTTGAATTTTGCTTGTACTTTTAATCCCTTGGTTACATTTGGATTAAAAAAGAGAGGATAATGTAACCTTCTTTCTCTAAAAACAAATATTTTGTAAAAGTCTTATTTATTAAGAAAATAGGTTGATAAAAATAATTATTTAAAAAAAAAATACTATGTAACGCAATAGCTGGCTACCATCGTTTTAAGCTCCATTCATATTTGTGTTTTGGGTCATGCTTGGACTTTTAATACTTTGATTTCGTTTGGACAGAAAAAAAAGGATAAGTAATTTATTTTAACGTTTATCCTTTGAGTTCTGAAAGAAATGGGGCGTGTAGTACAGCAGAGACATCAAGGGTAGTAGTGATTTTCTGAATTGCACATTTCATTGTTAATCTACCCATAAAGCCAATAGCAAAGAGAATATTCCACTGCACACTAACTTCTCTGCACCACTAATTTGAGAGGTTTGGATGAACCCAATCCATCAAACTGAGGTCAAAGATGGACTCTGCTCACTTTATTTGTGCATGTTTAATCATCATATTGTAATTTCCTACTTTGCCTCCAAGAACTATGCAGTAACTATTACAATAAGGAAATATGCCGGCATAATTCTAAATTTATTTGTTTTGAAATTGCAAAATCTGAACTTTCCAACTCCTAATAATCAACTCATACTAAAGGATAGTATAAGTGTATAAGACCCATGTTATGTAAGACTTGTAGGAGCCTACAAGAACCTGCCAGAACTAGTGAAAGCTTCTAATTATTCATAACTCGAAGTCACAGGTACTAATAAAACTTGACAAAACATGAATAACTTCATCAAAACCGACAACTTCTATCAGAATTTACTCATGCTCTACTCATGAACCACCTTGCAAAGATAAATTGCAAAGCTCGTCAATCATTGCTAAATGAGGCTCAAAAATAAAATGAATGCCTTCTCGAACATACTTTGATCATCCGGTATTCCTTCCTTCATAAACCACCAAATCTGAAAACTAAAAACTAAAAATAGTTAAACGAACATTCAATATTTTCTAGTAACATCATTGGGTTTCTCAACTGACAAATAAATTATCACTTTGTTTCATTTATATCTTGTCAGTTTATCATATTCTATACATCCAGACAACAATGCCACAACATAGACTTTGCAGTTCAATGAAAAATTAGCAGACTTTAAGTTTCTCCAGACAATCTCCAAGAAAAATGCAAAACCAGCACATAAGAAAACAACAAAACAGTTATCCCAACAATACATAATGAAACTAAGAAAGCAACCTGTCCCATAAACATTGTGTGCATAAAAGTCTTTTTCTGAAAATATATAGTAACATTATTTTTTATTCCAAATACACCATACTCCAGCAAACAACATACTTGCACAAAGAATTAATAATTGCTGTTGTCAATTAAGTAATAAAGAAATTGCAGCCGACAAGATTGGTATACATAAAATATTATACTAACACAACACCTGATATCAATTCTTCTTGGTTATTTGGTCTTCTTGCTGCAATCTAGGCCGTAGGTTCCCAACATTTACATTTTGAAAGGCACCCAAATACTACAACAGGCCACTTCATTGTAAGCATCAACACAAAAAATAAGTTGATTTACATAATGTAATAGAATACACACGCATACACACACAAACCTCAGGAAATAATCCAAGGCTAGGATCGTGAGGATATATTGGAACTTGGGGAGCTTGGGGATAAACAGGAACTCCATAATATTGAGGAAAAATTGCCAACCCTTGCGTAAAGGGACTGTAACACGGGGTTAGAGTAGGAGGTGCTGGAGGTGCTGCAAGTGAACTTGTTGACATAATTACTTCTTGACCACCTCTATTCAAACAACCATAGGACATCAAATTCTGCAACAATCAAAATACCATGTAACTATTTTTTTTAAAAAAAATTAAGAACATACAAGCATTAAAGGATTCAATTTTAATTACATTGTCCATTTCGTTATGATGCTTGACAATTGTATGCAAAGGATCCGTTTGTGAGACATCTTTTTGGAACTTACTCTGTCAAAAAATGATAGATTAGTACATAATTGATGTATGGTTGAATAACACAAAATAACAACTGAAGTTGTGCTTTTGCCAGGTCGTTGTTCTTACATATTCCATTGCTGAATTTTAAGCTGGACAAGCCACTTTCTCATGCTTTCTCTTCGGAGTAGCTACACCTTTAACTTCAACAACCTGCGACAAAAGACAAATATGAAAATTTAATGAACTTAACAAAAAATTTTAAATGAATGTAATCAAAGCTATTATTCTTATTTACTGATACATTCTCATTGTGATTTGACGTTTGAATTGAATTGTTCTTCATCGTAGGATTGTCATCCAATGACACATCATCCTGCATATTATACAAATAAACAAGTCAATAAACCATTTATTGTAGAAAACTAAGTCATTATATTTTGAATGGAAGTAAAATTACATTTTCAAGATCTCTTGTGTTTTCATCAGATTCTGAACATGAAATCGACTGAAGAGTATCAGTTTCACCCTCCGACCTAAGTAGCTTCGGACATTTCCTAATTATATGTCCAGTCCTCCTGCAATGCGAACACCGTCTCCTCTTCCTACCATACTTTTTCTTAGATGGAGCACCTTTTGTCCTAACAATAGTAGGATCACCAATATGATTGCTACTTGGATCACCACGCTTCTCTAACTTAACAGTAAGCTTAAAAACTTCATCTCTGATGTGATTGAAGTCGCCAAGGTTTTTTGCAGCAAGATGACACATTCTATTACAAGCAGCAGTTAATGCAGCAAAACGTAGCATAAACATATTTTTTGAATCACTCTCCTCTGCTACAATTGACGAAATAAAATCGTTCTTAGCACCCTTTGTCCACCGTTTGCAAATTAGACTACTTGGAATTGAATCCATGTGCTCATGTTTCATGGAACAAAAAATATGAGAACAAGGAATACCACGAGACTCAAACAACCGACAATCACACAAGAATTTACACTCTTCTTTATCAAACATCACCACATACTCAGACCTTGGGCTGCAGTATCTATTCATATTGAATTTCACATTGTTATCACTTTCTGATCTCTGAATAACAATCAAAGCACCGACATCTTCAATCTCTTGTTTAACTTCCTTAAAAATCTGCCTGGTGAAAATTTTGGAAGCTTCAAGCTCAAGTTTATACAAAGCAGTTGTCATCACAGGATCAGAATACATTGAATTAAAATCAGCAATCTGCTCGTTATTCCTATAATCTCTCAAACATCGGTCAAAATTGTGCATAAAATCAACAAGGCTATTTTTTTTCTCTACATACCTCTTGATGAATGAGTTAATGCCTTCACACTGTGATGTCGTCCTTATACCAGCAAAGAATTTATCACGCATATAAGCATGTGCCCACATTCTCCTTGTCTCGTATATTTTCTTGATCCACTTGTGCTTAGAAAGCCCATGTTTCTGAATCATCTTCTTCCAATAATCTTCAAACTCCTCCTCATTGAAATTTGAATAAATTCTTTGTCTTGAAATCCTCCAAGAACTTACTATTCTTGATGTTTTCACATGCATTATTTTGAAGATGCCAACCGCAAAGTCGGTGTGATGCATTCGGAAACACATCCTTGATAGCCTCTCTCATTGCACCATCACCATCCGTCACCACTGCCGTTGGATGTTTATTAAACATCGCTTCCAAAAATGTTTCTAGCACCCACTTGTAAGTCTCAACTTTCTCATCAGCAACCAATGCGGAGCCAAAAATTGTGGTATTGCCATGATGATTACACCCAGAAAAAATTACCAATGGCTGGTTGTACTTGTTCTTTTTGTATGTGCTGTCAAAGGCTACAACGTCTCCAAAGCATTGAAAATCAATACGGCTAGCTCCATCCGACCAAAATAAATGTTGGAGTCTACCATCTTCTGTCGTGGTGAACTTGGCAAACAACATTGGATCACTATTCACCTTCCCTTGTAAGTAACTTAAGGCAGCAAATGCATCCCCCCCTTCTATCTTGGCCCGCTTGTTCTTGTCAAGGTGGTTGTAAAGGTCCTTCTTGCAAAAGCCTAAATCAGCATAACCACCTTTTTGTCCTAACATAAACCCCATTATATGACAGGTTCTCACACCATACAAATGCAAGCTCTCAACTTGAGCTTTATCTGCATCAGTCATGCCACGGTATGCTGGAATTAAATGAACAAATTCAGTCGGGGTTAGTTCATGGTTATGTGACTCCTCAAAGGCCACAACTTTCCATTTTGATGTCTTATAATCTAAGTGTACCCGAAACTTAGCAGGACACTTAGTTCGGGTAATTGGTTTATGCTCTCTGATCCTATCTACTCTTGTCAAGTGCTTTTTTTTTCTCAATCCCTCTCTGTTGCATACTAACTGACGCATTACAATTTTTCCCTTCAAATCTCGACTTACATCATCTTTCCTCATGACAAACCCATGACACCTAGCATATGTACGATAGAATTCACAGGCTTCATATTCGCTTCCAAATTCTAAACCCAATATATCATCCGTTGTCAACTCAGTTATTCTTCTATAACGTTCATCTTTATCGTCTCTATTTGCATCCTCATGCAGAATCCCATTATTATTGTTGCCATTATCCGGTTCTTCTCCTGAAGATCCATCGCATCTCACATCATCAACATCGTTGAAGTCAGCATCATCGCCCAAATTAACAAATGATTCTTTACCAATGGTTTCCATCTGCATTCATTTGAAGAAACAACTTCTTTAGAGTAACACAGAGAACGTGAGAAACATGAAAGTGGTGGTAGCCGTGGTAACTATGTTCACAACACAACCTACCATCCAATTTACAAAACTAATGAAAACAGTAAAACATTCTTTTACTTTTGATAAAGTTTTTGCACTTGATGCATCACAAGAATAAGTTTTTATGGAAATTCCATAGCTTGTGCAAAGTGCTCTTGACTGTTATAAGGTAATTTCTAAGTTCTTCTTTTATCCCCTATATATCATTTGAAACTATTATATTATATACATAGCTACTAGCCTTGTTATGAGACACTCGAACTAGGATATTTCCATTATGCATGTCTGCATCAATGAAGTTGCCCACCTGAGTCCCAATTTCTTGGAAGCTAAAACTTAATGATGTTCAAATTTAAAACTACTATAACACCCATGCTTCTTTTAGTTTATACTAAGCATTATGATCTAAAATGATAATTAATAGATCAACATGTGCAGTAAAGAAAACAAACTTTTATTTTGGATAAAAGAAAATTCATTATAGAAAACAGATAAATAAGTACAGTCATAGATGAAGTTATCCTCCTAAAATTAAAAAAAGTAAAAAAAAAATATAAACAAATAAGACAAGCTAAGTACAATCACTGTTTGGCTTTGGTTGGCTGTGGCTCCCCTGATCAATTGCAGAATTTTTTGTTTCTTTTTCAAAACTGGTTAGAGTTTTTTTTCATAATGAGCTAACAATATCTCATCAGGTTAACCAGCAGATAATCTTTGTAAATACATCATTCACAAGCCACAATAGCTGTCTTCAGTCCGGCCTCTAAGCACAACAAAAAAAGAAAATAAAAAGAAAGATAACTAGCCAGAATCTCGTACCCAGTCTGCTAATTATCAGGCCTCATAGTAGGTAATTCTATTAAGGGAAGGAATAATCACATGCATGCCCGATGCATGGTGTACAAAACAAGTATTGATCACTCAGCCTGATGATAGTTTCATTATCTTAGTTTCCTGTAAGAAAAAGCTCTAATGATTTTTTAGTAAGAAGAAAAGTAAATTGACATTCATTCTAATTCATTGATCTCTTTCTCTCTCACACACTACCTTCCTCTTCAACCTCAGCTTCCCCCTGCGATTATCTCACTTTTGGTTAAGAATTTTTACTATACCTTCTTAGTTATTGGACATTACTAGTTTGCAATTCCTGCCTTACATATTTGATAAATGAATTCTCAAAGCAAAAAAATAAAAATATATGACAACCTGAAACTGAGGATAACGGGTATATATTATATACTATTGATAAGAAAGAATGAAGATGTACTTGAATAACGCAGAAAACAAACTGTAGACAATATAGTTTTTGTAATATGGATCATCAAATTAACACTTGAAGATAAAATATACACCAATTAGGAAAGAAAAAAAAATTGTCTGCGATCTGTTCAAATGTACATATAACTTAAGGGTATGAATTTAAGGGAGAAAATGAGACAAACAAAAGTACTCATCTTTAATCAAGTGTAATTCAACCACATCGTTGATAAATCTAAACTCACTAAAAGGTCTGTTAGTATTCATTCAAAGGAGGATGATGGACTTTTGCAAAACAATCTACTCGTTCTTCCAAGCATACAAAATAAGCGAGAAACCAAGGCCTTGTAATTTGGTCTCAGAAAACCTCGAGAGAAAGACCACTGCAACATATTTGCATCAAAAAGGGTTGACTAGCCCACAATTTATCTTCAGAGAGGCATGTCCTGAACATTAAAACAGCATTTCCAAGAGATGTACCAAAAAGCCAATTATAGACATCCCAAAAAACTTCTACTGCAAGTCCATCTACAAGAATGGTATGGTTTCACCTGAACTTCCATTTCAGCCGCTTCACCTGCATCACAGTTTTGCTGTCTATGCGAATTATAAGGCATGGATCACTAACACATGAGGTGTCACATTCAATGACAAGATCATGAACTTGACCATTGTCACAAAACACAGCCTTGTTACCAAATAACTTCTTGCCAAAAACATGTTCTTTCTTGGCAACAAACACTGCATTAGAGGGTAAGGCGATGGCATTGGTCTTCTTGAAAGCTTCTTTCCTCAAATCTCCTAGAAGTAGAAGCATTTGTCGATCTACAACTACTCCTACATAAAACCCCTCCAATGGTTCAGGACCAACACCAAACTTAGCCAAAGAAAGATCCCAATATACATCACTTTACAAGAATAAGCCTCTAGACTCTTACAACCCCTCCTCTTGGAGAACACCCATGGTTTAATCTCCACCTTACATAGACACTGATTTGAAGAGTCATCGAACCCAACGCTAGAGCCTTGCCCCATCAAACTCTTACTCCACGTGATGGTAATCAAGCAGGACTCGCCTCGTATACGGCATTGATAAACGCATATAACCAGATTCTGTGCAGTTTTGGTGGCGTTTAAAGATGAAGAATCTGCAACTTGAACAGCATTTTCACCAAAACAGTAATGGAAATCCTTCATTTTCCCAAACAGCAACTTCAATTCAATTAAATTTCCAAGCTTTTGGAAAAAAACAGATAGTGGGTGCCTAGATTTGCAGGCAAAACGAACAGTAGAGAACAAAAGTACTCTCAGAGGATAAGGCAGAACTTGCAGAGACGTGAGAAGCCAAGTTAAGACAGACTCTTACTAAATTGATCAGAGATACGAGATACAGTACAAGCCATCTCGAGACACGGTTGAAGAGATGGTTCTAATTTTTTATTTGTTATGGGGATGGGGTGCTAGAAGTAGAACCCATGAATCTATCTATGCATCTATCTATGTTCAGAGAAGAGTAGAAGAGGCGCGTGCAAGTGCAAGTTGGAAGATAAATTTGGAGGAATGTAGGGAGTAAAACAGGGTCAAAGAGAAGCAGACAAAAAGCAGACTTGTTTCACTGTCAGTGCCTCTCTATGCACTGCTAACGAATCTCCAACAACTGAAGTTTTTCTTTTCTTTTTCTTTTTATCTGACCAATTGAAAATTATCAGGAAAAAAAACAAAAGTTGAAAAAAAAAACAAGTAGTGTCTATATATCTATAACATTTTAAATTTAAGTTGTGGTTGTAATTGCAGATATATTGTATTTATCATAATTATATAAAATTGTAAAAAAATGTAGTTAATGTAGCCGAAATTATAGTCATAATGGTAAAAATTATAAAAACTGTAATATTACAACTACAATTATATTTATAGATTACAATTTAAAACCATTATCTATATATTTTACGAATGAGAAGAGATAAAATGAGATGGTGACAGTCTAAACAAAACAAGAGAGGTCAAGGAAAGAAGAGGGGAAGAAAGGAAAGGTAAAAGAAGGGGACAAGATGGAAGAAAATGGCAAATGGGTAATTGCTTGGAAAGGCTGATTTGTGAGGGTTACTCTACACTGATTAAAGGGAAGGCGGAAAAAAAGGTTTTACTTTTTTTTTCTCTCGCTACGTGAACTTGCTTTTACCTGACAAGCACACATGATGATGAACAAGAGAGGAAGAGAACCGAGGCTAGAAAAACTTGTCAAGTAGCGTTGTTCATGGAAAACCCAAATAAATATTATGTACATGTAAAAATAATCAATGTAAATTCCCATTATTTTCCCCATGTATTTAAAAGGGAAAGATTGGGAGAATTCTACAATGCACCCTTTAACATTGTGAGCATTGATGCTCACTAAAGATGACCATTGATAGCCAGTCACATTTTTTTAATGTATAATATATTATTTTCAAAATTTCATTTTAGTCTTCTCAAATGAAAGTGTTCTAAATTTTGATATCCTCACCATGCTCCACGGACCAATCTAAATTTTGATATTTTCAATCTGCTTGCTTGCTACTGCGCAGATATATTTCCAATCTTAATCTTGCTTGATTGCCTATATGATTTTCTTCCAAGGTCCCAATCAGAAAAATGATAAATGTAGCATTATAGAAAAAAGTAAAAGGGAAAACGAAACAAAATTTGATCAACGTAAAAAACTTAAAATTGACTTACATCAATTTCATGCTCATGGACGATCATTATACAAATGAAGGGTAAAAAAAAAAGAAGGAAGAGTGAAACTCAACGGCGTTGAACATAGGCTCTATTGTTGTTACTGTTGTTAATGTTGGCAAGTGCAGAACTTGCTTCGACAGTGAGATCACAGAGGAGAGAGAGGGATAAGGGGTGATGAGATTGAGAGAAAGGGACGAGGAAGTAGATTCGGCGGTAGAAGTTCCTTCTCGTCGGAAACGTGCCGATGTAAGATTCCAACGCACCCAGACTCTGTTTTATGACTGTATTTGTAATTTCCTAATTTTGTCTCAATCTGCTATTCAAGTTCCCCATGACACATCTCAGCTATTCACATAGAATTTTTTTTTTTTGTCAATCGAAATTCTTGAATCAATTATGAAGCTTCCAATTGCAGAAACAAAATAATAATAATAATAATTGCATCACAGTGAAGAATATAATAGATATAGAACAAATACCTGATATAAACCAACAAATACAGAACCTTCATACCAGTTAAGGATTGCAAATTGCATATTATATTTTAAAAAAAAAAAAAAAAAATTAAAGGATAAAAGGAAAACCTGGACATCATCGAAGGGCTTGACGTCATTGACTGGCTCAGTGAGATCACTGGTATGAAGGGGAGCTTCGACTGCCGCCATAGCGAGAGAGAGAGAGAGAGCTGCGTGTGTGAATGGCGACAACAAGTAACAAGGGATTACTCTTGATTCGAAGACGACGAAGGAGGTGCAGCAACGAACTCCAATCAATTTCAGCACGGGGTGGAGTTATGGTCCGAAAATTGTGAGTATGTTAAGTTCGGAAGCCTCAGGTAAGAAGACAATGGAAATGGGGCAGGAGTTAGGGTTCATACAAGTTGGGGTTACGGTTCATACGAGTTGGGAGATAAATTTGGGATTAAGTTTGTTCAGTTTGATTTAAGGATTAAAATTGAGTATGGTTAATGTTAACTGAGGTAAAAGATTTTTAATTTTATGAAATGGTCCTTGGGGTCAATTTGATAAATTATAGAATTCATAAGTTCTTATAAGCTATAAAAAGTTTCGTTAATGATGTGGAAATTATAAGACACATGCTTGCATCTAATTGGTACAACTAGGAAAGGGTTCTGAACCCTTCCAAATACAAGGGTACCAGAGAAACCACCCTTTTTTTTTTCCCTCTTAATAATTTTTAAAGGCCTATTATTATTTCTCATACCAAACTACAGACAATTCTCCGTTGAAAACTCAACAGCAAAGAAGAAAAAGACATTACAATCCATGCTTTTACAAGATTGGGCTATAGACCCAAACTATAGGACATTTAACATTTTTCAAGTCTAGCCCATTGCTATCACATCTATTCGATTCTCTCTTCCATGGGTCAAGGGCTGCTTCTCTAGTCTCTGTATTTGTTGTAACTTTTTTAATCATGTTATACATTACTTATTCAACTAGGGTTTGATCCAGAATCAAGAAGAGGGAGGTGCACCTAAATATATACTTTGGTGTACCATATATCAAACTTTTTAACCGAACATAATCTGTTGGCGGGTTTTCTTTTAGTTTTTTTTTTTTTTCTCTTACAAACTCCATCTTCTCTCTACCACCACTGCCCTTTCCCAACTCTTCAACACAACATGATTTTTTTTTTTCCACAAACTCAACACAGACACCCTCATGGTGCATACCTCTGCTTCCTCTTGTGTTGCAGAGCACACTTCACGCGGAGAGCCGGCAAACCCACAGCCATAGCTTGATGGTTGTTCCTGCAGGTGGAGCGGCGGCATAGATGGCAACGCAGTGAAGGCGGCGCCGGCAACCCCCCAAAGTATTCAACTTTTTTGAAGGGTATATATCTTATTCAAGCCACACCCATCAATCAAAAATCTAATTCAGGAAAAATTAAAAGAAAATATAAGAAAAGATACTAAAAAATATCAATTTTTGAAACAGTGCCTGATTAAGGCAAGAGGGGAAAGTGATTTAGCCGGTGTGAGAAGGGGAAAGCATGATCTCGCGGGTGATGTCTCTCCAGCACTTGCAGATGTAGGCGCAAGCGACGACGTTTTGGAGGTGGGACCACTGGTCCTCGGCGGCGTCGACGCGACTTATGATCTCTCTAAGGAGCTCCGGCAGCATGGTCTACCACGCATTGCCGTACGCCGGTTCCTCACCGGAGTCCCATTCACCAGCGGCGTCGAAGGCGGTGGTTTCCTTGAAGGATCTGGAGAATTTACGAGAACAGAAGACCTTCCTGAGAGACATGGTGACTATGGCTATGGATTAAGGTTCTCTCTATATGAACTCTCATGGAAGAGAGAGAAACATAGAGGAGAAGATTGAGAAAGAGAGTCAAATAACAGGAGTAACCTGTTCATAAGGTTGCCATTCTTTCATCTTGATCCTTGATTTTTTTATTAATAGATTAACAACTCAAAACTAATGTTGCATGTTGCACCACAAACTTAATAGGTGCAACATAAACAAATCCACAAATAGAAATTTAGTATGTGTTTAAGATAATGGTAAAATTTGATTATTTTAATAATTGATTATTTTAATAATTAAAATTTAAAAATTTAATTATTTTAATAATTAATTTTATTTAGATATATTAATTAAAAAATAATTTTAAATTAATTTATTTTATTTAAATAATATAAAAAGATTAATTTTATATATTAAATTATTAAAATAAATATAAAATTATTAAAAAATTATTTAATTGATTAAAAAATTATTTAATTAAAAATAAAATAATATTTATATCTCACCATTAAGAATAATATTAACAACTTTTCTTGAAACAACTTAATTTTTTACTTGAACTGTAACAACTATTTTCACTTCATTTCAACTGTTGTTTTTTTTCTTAAAAAAGCAAAACATGTTTTGAATTACAACCAATAGCTTTTTTGTCAAAAAAAGTTATTGGATTGTGTAAATAATTTTAAACAAACACACGCTTACAAAAATGCTATTGGATTGTGCAAATAATTTTAAACAAACACACGCTTAATGTGATTTGAGTGAGTGACAGCTTGTCATAGTTACTAGTTAGAAGCTGTTTACTTTCAGCAATTTTACACTTACACTTAGGATATGTAAATTAAGAATTAAATAATAAAAATGAATAAACTTTGATTATTTTTTAAATAATCGATTATAATCGATTATTGTATAAAAGTTTTTTATTATAATCAATTATAATCGATTTATTTTTATGTTTAGATATATTAGTTAAAAAGTGATTTTAAATTAATCTATTTTGTTTGGATGATATAAAAAAGAATCGCTTTAATTATATTAAATTATCAAAAATAGTATAGAATAGAATGATAAAAAAATTATTTAATTAAAAGTAATAAAATGGTATTTACATATTGAAAAAATGTAAAGAATAATCATAAATAATTTAGAATCATGACAAAATCTTATAAAATAAAATTATAAAAATTTATTTTCTATTAAAAATCTTTTATTTTACATTAAATTTATATTTTTATTTTTTCTTTCTTGTGTAAGGAGTTTACATTATTTTAATTTATTGATTTTTTATTCCAAACGTGATTAAACATCGGCGTTGTATTAGAAAAAAAAAAAATTGTGCCATGTAAAACAAGTAAAAAATTTATTTTACTAACTAAGAGTGAAAAAAAAAGCTGTTTCATTTAGATAACTAAAATATATTGATTGGCATCAAACATTTAAAACTTAGATTTTTTTATACGATATGCAGCCAAATTAAAAATTAAATAATAAAAATGAATATAATTTAAATAAAGACAATTTTATTAAATAAAATATATATATAACAATTTATAAAAAAATATTTATAAGTTTAAATTAAGAGAAAAATTTGAAAAAAATGTATAATATTTTTATCAAAAGATTTATTCTAATATAAATATTAAAAAATTTAAATAAAACACCTTATATGCTTTAAAAATTATAATATAAACAAAAATCTTTGTTTTTTAAAATTAAAATTTAATCTAATAATTGTATCAAATAAATATTTTAATAAATTAATTTTATTAAAAATTATATATAAATTAATTTAATTTATGTTCATATAACTCAAAAGGAATAAGTCAAATGATAAACAATTTATAACTCAATTGAAAATACACTTGTAGATAATAAAAGTTCTTCTACCATAAACAAGTATAGTATTAAAATTTAAATATATGACAAAATCTTATAAAACAAAAAAATAATGTTCATGTAAATTTTTATTTTCTATTAGTTTAATTTTTTCTTTTTTTTATTTAATTTGTATTTTTTATTTTTTCTTTGCTTGTGTAAGGAGTTTACATTAACATTTTAATTTATTAGATTTTTAGTAGATTGAATATTGTCATCCACGTAAAATATCAAGCACAAATATGTTTATTGTATTAAAAAAAAAACACACACAATTTTTCAAAAACATGTATTTATGTAAATAAAATGACTATTTGACACAGTAAAAAATTAGAGCATATTTTACTAACTAAGAGTGACACATGACAAAATTAGAAAAGCTACATATCTTTCATTCATATATGACTATATTATATTATTATATTGATTGATTAATTTAAATATTATTGTTACACTCATTTAAAAGTTTTAAGTATATTTTTTTATCTCAGTTTTAATTATATTATTATTATTTAAATTACTTAAATGATAATATTATTCATAGAAGATAATGAATAATTAATATATTAATTGGTTGATATAATTAATTAAATGTACATAAATGACATTCAATTAAGAGAAAAATTTGAATTTGAATTTTTATTATTATTTAGATTATTTATTTGAATGTAAATCTTATTAGTGGAAGATAGTAGAAAATTAACAAATTAATTAGTTTAGGTAACTAATTTCTTTCTTTTTTTTTTAAAATGAAAAAGAGGTGTAGAGTATTGGTATAAAGAATTATATGTAAATTGTTTAATAGTAAATAAATGATATTAATTAAGAGTGAGTTTTGAAATTTAAAATATTTAATTATATTATTATTTAAATTATTTGAATTTGAATAGTAATATTATTTATATAAAATAATTTTGGTAGATATTTATAGAAGATAATAAAAAATAATTAATATATTAATTAGTTGAGGTAATTAATTAGTTAGCTATATATAAATGTCATTCAATTACAAGTGAATTTTGAATTTTAATTATGTTCACTGATGTTCTTCTTCTTCTTCTCCTTTTTTTTTTTGACGTTGATGTACGTCCATTGTCGAATCTTCCTCAAGCATATGAATTTGGCAACAACCATGGCAGAGCCCCAATGACAGCTTCACATCCTCCTTTGTTCAAGTTACTAGATCTTGTGCTTACTATCATCGTCTTCTGTGTTGATCCAAAAAATTACCTGCAACCTCAACAACTATCGTCGTTAAACATCAATTCTCAACACATATGTATTTTCTAAACAAAAAGTGTAATTGCATCGATTCTCTAAATAAAAAAAGTGTGATTGTTTTTATTTTTTCATTTGTATTTTTGGTATATTGTATTTCTTTAATTTATTTCTTAAATAATTTTTGTACATGCGATATTTTTTTCATATGTCTTATATTGCTACATCAGATCATATATTGGATTTGGATCCTCACAATTTTTTTTTTCAAGTAGTCAAGTGGAGAAGAGAGATAGACACAAACATTATAATATTTTTTTACATATTGTAATATTAAGTACTTTAGATGTAAAATGTCAAGCACAAATGAAATATTTATTTATTAACAAAAAAGACAAATGACAATTTTTCAAAAACATATATTTTTTTATATTATTATATGAAAAAGGATCAACTTACACCAGTATAAGTCTTTTTTGACTTACATTTATTTTTAACCATTAAATTCACTTTCATCTAATGCTTACTTTTAATGAAAACGTCTCAACCATTAGATGAAAGTGAATCTAACTGAGATATGGAAGTTAAAAATAAGTGCATAAGTTGGCAAAAAGTTTAACGACTATTGAAGTAGAAAATGTCAAATGAATGGATCTCTCTCCTCTTATTATATTGATTGATCATATTTCCCCAAAATAATACTTACATTAATATTGACTTTATTTTGCTCTTGTAAATAGAAGTAGACCAGAAACTAACACCAATTAGAAAAGAAAGAGATACTTCCCTGAAATTTTGTTTGGGTGGCATTTGATTTATTCGTTCCTGTTAATTTATATAATTCTTATAAATATTATTGATGTGTCTGCGCATATTTTTGAAGATGATATAGTCTTAGTTGGAGAGTCGATAAAGATTATTGATGTAAAGATAGTTTTTGTTTTTTGAAAATCTTGAATATTTTAAAATAATTATATTCAATAAAAAAAGTCATGAGCATCTGAAGTGGTGGAGATAAGTTGTATGATGGGTAGTAAGACTCAAATTTTGAGTATTGAAGGCAAGGGTAGTAAACAAACATTTTATCAATTTGAAAAAACGAATGATTATAAAAATTTACAAACAACAATGTTATTCCTACATCTTATTCTTTACAAATATGCTCTACACCTCCCTTTTATAAAAAAATAAAAAGAAATAGAAAAGAATGAAAAAAAAATTTCTTTCTTTTTTTTTTTTTAAATGAAAAGAGGTGTAGAGTATTGGTATAAAGAATTGAGTGAAGGAATATTTTTTTTGTTTTACAAGCAACAATACTACTTATAGACATTTATACTTATATTATCTCATATTTTTACAATTTTTATTATTAAATTATATTTAACTTACTTTATTTTGTATACATTTATACTCTAATTTTATTACATAAACAAATATATAAGAAACACGTATCTAAAAGTTATGTCTCTCTAATATTTTTCTTTTGCAAATTAGATGGAGATGGCTGCCCAGATAAGTTTGTTCACATGAGGATGGAGAATTTGGAGTTTCTGAGTGATTGACTAATTTGACTATCTCTTTCATAACATGGAGAGCTTAAAAATAACTCAATGAACCTTATGATGGGGACAAAAATTAAAAATGTGAACTTTAAGTCAGCATTTAAGAGTTAAGAGAATTAATTAATTTCTATAAATATATTAAGTTGATATGAGGGTTGAGCCTTTAAAATAATTAGAAAGAAACTTAGTATCCGTTTACCTCTTGAAATTAAGTATAAAATTAGAGTTTAAAATTGAAATTAAGTCTCTTAATTCTAATTTTTATGTTTAAAATATCATTTAAAATTGAAATTGTAATTCTATAAATTAATTTTATAGAATTGAAAAATAACTAAGTTAAACATTTCTTAATTTTTAACTTATATCTTAAAAATTATTAATTTCATAATTTAAAAATTAAAAACTCTCTCTCTTGCTCTACATTTATTTATGAGTAATCATATTTATTGATATTTTATATATAATTTTTTTCTATTTATATAAAAATTATTATAATAACATATATTTTTTAAAAAAAATCATGAGAAATTTCTTTATAAAAAAATATGACTATTATATTATTAAAATATTTTTATATGAATACTTTTATTAATTTTAATTTTATAAATACTTTTTTAATGTTTTATATCATACCTTTAAACAAAAAAATTATAATTAAAATTAGAATTATAATTTTTTATCATAATTATTTGACAATCCAAATATAAAATTTAAGATTTTAAACCAATTCTAACTCTAAAAGAATTGAAATTAAAATTAAAGTTTTATATTTCAATTCTAATTTCACTATCCAAACAACCCTTAGTTTCAATTGATGTAAAAATTGGCTCTAAATACACATGTGATTCCTCAAACTACTTTAATTCTTATGCCTTCGTTTAATTTATTTTATTTTGCTTATATTTTGTTAAAATGATTAATATATTTCAACGAAAGATATTTACATGAGATTTTTTCCTAACAAAAACATTCTCACCGCTTCCAATGGAAATAAATTAACCAAAACAAAAAATATTTTCAAAATTAATTTTTAAATTATATTTTAAACATAAACAAAATATGATAATATTAACCAAAACATATCTTTTTTACAATGTTTTATAGTTTAATACTTCCATTTCTTATTTTTCACTTTCTCCCGATTTATATAACTAAATTATCTCTTGAATAATTCTAGTTATATACATTTTCACTCACATTACCTTACATTTGCATAATTTTTACTGTTTGATTATATCTAATTTTACTTCATTTTTTACATATCTTTATTCTAATTATATCACACAGACAAATGTGAGATACACATTACTTAAAGGGATGTGTATCTAACTTTTTTTCTTATCTCTATATGTTGTTTCCTCAACCTCCATTGACGAACTACTTCATTGCTTTTGCGCTTCATGGTTGCAAAACTACTATCGACTTCACCACAATGGCTACTCTTTTTAAAGGAAACTATAACAAAGATATATTGCTTTTAAGACTACTGGTTTTTTTTTTTGTACAACTTTAAGACTACCGGTTAGGACATTAATGTCATGTTTGAGATTTTGTAGAGAGACAAATAATTGCTCATCTAAAACATTATTCATAATAGTTTTTTTTTTTAAACAAGTTTAAGGTGAGAGAAGACCATGATTTATAGTAAAGTTAGAGATTATCTATTAATGAAAAATTTCTAAATTTAAATTTAAATCATATAATTGTCATGAGCAGAATTACAATGATTATATTTTATTCACAATGAGTATTTAATGACATAATTATTTATTGTTTCTTTTTGGTGGTATGTGTTGCTTAACATTACTTATTCAAATAAGTGTTTACACATTTAGCAAACTTTATTTTTGTATCTTAAATCACAACAAAATTATTGTTTTAACCTAGAACAAAATCCAAATGATCTACTACTATATATATTTATATAGTATGATTTTAATGTTAAAACACAATAACAATAATCTTTAACTTTTTTTCATGGAAAAGCTTTAATACATGTTGGCCTCGTTCCAACGGATTAATCTATCTAAACGCGTATAATAAATTCGGTAAGTCAATTCGATACATGAGATTCTTATTTAAACACTCCTAACATTATAAGTCAAACATATTCACTTTTTTTCTACTGTTACTTTTATCACCATTTTTTATTCCGAGACTAATTAGTCAAAATGTCTTTGTAAATACTCTACCTCATCTCCAATCAATGGATCGTCAAACAATCAACGTAAAACTCTCCAACTACCACTCCTCAAATAAAGGATGAAACACTACATACATATTCACATTTTACATAAATGGTCATGACTTATGATAATATTCGGCTTTTCTCGTTAGAATTAGTTCCATATAGGTCTGTATGTATAATGCATAGACTAATATTCCAAAGTGATTATTTATTTTTACCAAAATAAAGTGATTATATGCATCAATGGGCACTCTAAGTGATAATTTTAAAAAGGTTGAAAAGAAGTTTATAGAATTGGCAGATTAAAAAGCTTTTTTACATGTAAGAAAAAACACCAAGCTATGTAGCTGAAAGTCATTGTAAATTCACAAAATCTGTCTGGTTCTTGCTGTCTTCAAACTTCAAACCCCATTTTCCCCAAGTTTTTGCAGTTCACATTAGGAATTTCTGATAGGTGTGGAAGATTTTAAAAGTTTGTGTGGTACTAATTGTTGGCTATCTTTAATTTCAGCAATCAGTAACAACAAATAATATTATATTAAAAATGGATTTGTGGTCCTCTCCATTTCCATGCGTGCTACTGGGTTATACCAGTCACGCCATTCTTTTATAATTGCCTATTCTATTCTGTACCACTCCATTTGCCATTTTGAATATGTAAAAATATATTTTGAGAGCCCTTAGTTGTTCGATTTCTAACTTGTTACTGACAAAGTACATGCAGAAACAAAGTGTATGTCTAACCTAGTGGCCAAGATCTGAGAGGCACAAGATTCTCTTCCTCCGCATGTAACAAGCCAATTTATATTGACTTACGTTGGTCGAGCTACAACACCTTTCTTTAATCTCCTCCTTGCCCTTTCCATCTTTCTCCTACCTGCTTCTTTTGCGTGAAAAGGTTCTTCAATAATGGTGGACAGACCTGAAAAAGTTAGCAGCAAAAGTGATTGACCCCTCACGTAAGCAAACGCTGTAAAGTTTAAAGAAAACATAGCAAAGCCATTCAAAATTCAAATTAGCTACAATAAAATCCTTTTTTTAAGTTTCAACTTTCAAGTTTAACTGTATATGTTGTAATCTGCTCTAATTAAATTATATGCAATAAAACCTGCAGGGCAAGGAGCTAATTACCGGGCATGAGACCTCTCTTTTCCATCATCTTCATCATCAGCTCTTTATGATGATCGTGTGGTTGCTCTTCATAGTTGCCCTCATTCTCATCCCCATCAATACCATTAGATTCTTTTGTCTTTTCCACCTGTAGATTCTTGTGTGTTACCTTGGACTTGGAGCGAGCATTGGCAAAGAGCCATGTGGCATCCATCTGTTTGCAGATCATGCGCGCGGCGTGGTATGGAATAATCTTGACACGCTTGGTATCATCTGATTTGATGCAACCGTTCATGAACAATATGCAGTCCATAAGGCTCTCTTTGGCCATTCCTTTCATGTCATAAGCCTGTGACCTCCTCCAAAGGCTTTTGCTGTGTGCGTTTGCAGGGTTGGAGAGGCAAAGAGCTCTGGTTGAGTCACTGATGGCTGAATCAGGGTTTTTAAGCAGCAAATGACATTGGGCTTTGTTACTATAAAGCACAATTCTTTCTTTTCTAAACCTCAAGGGGCAAACATCAAGTGCTTCAGAATATTTCAACAAAGCTTCTTCTACCTTTCCCAACCTGAACATGTGATTCGCTTGCTGCTTTATCAAACTCACCAAAACCCTTGTTTCCTCTAATTTTTCTTCGGACATTAGTTTCTCCTTATTCCTCCTATCCACCTGCAAATCTAGCACTTGTTGTAATGCTTTTTCAACTTTATGTCCGTTGAATTTCAATTTACTATGATGATTATGTTCTAGAAGGAGCACCTGTGTGATGGTCTCACCTACGTTTGATTTATCTCCAAGGCTTTTAAGTTCAATCAAATCAACGAGGTATGAAGCAGCAATACCAAGAACTTGGTATCTCGTATCAGGGTCCTTGAGAAGCAGTACAAGACAATCGATACCCATATACTGCCAATCATCCGAAGATCTTGAAAGGTTACCAAGAGTCTTTATAACTTTTGGAGACTCAGCAATGTTTTTCCTTCCTACTTTACTATAGCATAGGATTCTAATCAGTCCAACCCCAGCTGGTGACGTGTGATTTACCAATCCACCCCACATATCGCACAAGTCCTTCAGGAACACCCTTTTACAAATGAGATTCAGAGACCTTTCTTTGCAAGCAAAGCAATTCAGCAGATAAAGAGACCAGCACTGAAGTTGGCTACCCCATTCCTCCGCCTTCTGATTCTCCATCTCCATCTCCAAATCCCCAACGCCTCTAGTCAGCAAGTTCCTATGGTACTCGAGTCTTTTGTTCACATCCTTCACCCCTACAAAGTTAACATAAACCACTTGTAAGCAAGTGGAAGCCAAGTTCATGGCCAATTTCACCACCTCTTGTTCGTACTCTGCTACTGAATCAAAGGTACTCTTGTAACTGGCCAAGTGCCCCAGTGCTCGAACAGCAACTCTTTGCTCAACCCAACTGATCTTACCACTCAGCAGCTCCAATAGTGGTGGTATAACACCTGATTGCACAGCTATTTGTGCAAACTCCTCCTTATTAATGGTGTAAGATCCAATAATATGAGCAGCATAATAGGGTATGTATATATTTTGATTTGTAAGAAGCCAGTTTCTGTCGTTTATACCTTTGTGGATTAGATTTGCCATGCACTTGAATATGCCAAGGGAAGGGAACTCTGGGTCATTGGGTTGGCTCATAGCGATATGCCATAGTCCACTCAGCACCAAGACATGTTCTTGATTCTCGCGTAGAGGCATTTCTTTGAAGCAGTTGGCTATTCCAGCTCTTCTAAGAGATGCATCTTGTTCTTTCATGCTGCAAAAGAAGCAACACGAACTGCTGCAAAGCTGATTCCGAGACTCGTCGGTTAAATCATCGCTGGTGTTGTAAGGAGTCTTGGGGATGGGGGTCACTCTTTTTTTCTTCATTAGGGAATCCATGGCTAGCTGCCAGAACAATATTGAGGTGGTTGGGGATTTCTTTGAACAATAAGCTTAGGCTCGGTGCTTTATATGAAGAAGATCCTGGGGGATTCAAGTTTGAAAAGTTAATGGAAAAAAACGAGTGATATGGTTATACCTAGAGGCGCATAAATGGCAGGCTTTCATAATCCAATAAAGCAGTTTCTATCTGAGAAAGTTTTATCAGATACACTTCCAAAATGATTTGGCATGTCATAACTAGATTCCAAATATGCTTCATAGAGCAATTGTCATTTTGTTTTCCACTAATTAATATATATATGAGAAATGATTCATGCAATACTTTTTATCTTACATAATTTTTTTTTATACAATTTTTCAGCATAATATTGCATAAGGCCTGCGCACTTAGCCAAGTCTTGTGTACGGACTGAAATGATGAAATATTTATGTAAAAAGTGACGTGCAAAAATAAAAATTCTTAGGAATTTTATACGAGTTCCAAAAATTTTAAGTCTGGGAGAGTAAAGACAATACATAAACAATAATAATCAAGTCTTTTTCTACTAGGTGGAGTCATCTATATGGATCAAACGACGATATTGTGTCCTATCATAAACTAAGTCTTCAGAAAAGTCATTCAAATCTAAATCTTTTTTAATAGTTTCACCTATAGTCTTTCTTGGTTTCCCTTTACCTCTAACTATTGGACTATCCTCTACCAGATCTACTCTTCTTACCGGGGCTTCTAAGGATCTTCTCTTTACATGTCTAAACTACCTAAGACGATATTCTACTATCTTTTCTATAATAAGTGCTACCCCTGCTTTCTCTCTAATGCATTCATTCTTAATCCTATCTTATCTTGTATGGTCACACATCCAGCGCAGCATCCTTATCTCGCGACACTGATCTTATGCTCTTGTTGGTTTTTAACCGCCTAACATTCAGTACTATACAACATCGCGAGCCTTATAGTTGTGCGGTAAAATTTATCATTAAGCTTGAGAGGTACTTTTCTATCACAAATCACTCCTGAAGCACTCCTCCATTTCATCCATCCAACTTGAATCCTATGATTTATATCTCCCTCTATCTCTCCGTCATTTTGTATAATAGATCAAAGATACCTAAACCGTGTGACTTGTGGTATGGTGTGGTCCCCAATTTTCACCGCTAAATTAGTATTAGCACGCTTCTTACTGAACTTACATTTCATATACTTTGTCTTACTCCTTCTTATACGAAAGTCATGTTTTTCCAAAGCTCGTCTCCATAGCTCTAGCTTTCCATTTGTTTCCTCTCTCGACTCTCCAACTAAGATTATATCATCTGCAAAAAGCATGCATTGTGGCACCGGTTCTTGGATATGCGCAGTAAGCACATCCAAGACCAAGCTAAAAAGATATGGATTCAAAGATGACCCTTGGTGTAGTCCTATAGTTATAGGAAAATCTTTTGTAACCCCTCCTTGTGTTCTCACACAAGTTTTAGCCTCATCATACATATCTTGGATTGCTCGAATATAAGCGATACGAACTCCTTTCTTCTCCAGAGCCTTCCACAAGACCTCTCTTGGTACCCTATCGTATGCTTTTTCCAAATTAATGAAAACCATATGCAGGTCTTTTTGCTTCCTTCGATACCTCTCTATCAATCTTCGTAGAAGATAGATTACTTCCATGGTTGACCTCTCAAGCATAAAACTGAATTGATTCTCTAAAATATGAGTCTCATGTCTTAATCTCCGTTCAATTACTCTTTCCCATAACTTCATGGTATGACTCATGAGCTTAATCCCTCTATAATTTGCACAGTTTTGTATATCTCTCATGTTCTTATAAATAGGAATTAAAGTGTTTTTCCTTTATTCATTTGACATTTTCTTATATCTCAATATCTCGTTACAAAGCTTTGTGAGCTAATTTATACCTTTCTCTCCTAGGCACTTCCACACCTCGATAGGTATATTATTTGGTCTGACCATTTTTCTATTTTCCATCCTCTTCAGAGCTTCTTTTACCTCAAACTCTCAAATTTTACGATAAAAGGTTTTATTTTAGTCCTCCTTTTTAGTGTTTAGAATGTCTGAGTCTCCTAACGTCCCATATCCCTCATTAAATATCTTGTGAAAATAACTCTTCCATTGATCCTTGATGTCTTGTTCCGTAACCAAGACTTTACCCTCTTCATCCTTAATGCATTTCACTTGATCTAAGTCTCTTGTGTTTTTTTCCCTACTTTTAGCAAGCTTGTAAATATTCATTTCTCCGTCTTTGGTGCCCAAAGATTGATATAACTTATTGAATGATTTAGCTTTTGCCTCGTTCACCGCCTTCTTAGTATCTTTTTTAGCTGCCTTATATTTTTCCTACTTTTTAACATTTTTATACACGTGTCAAGTTTTATAACATTCCCTTTTAATCTTAACCTTATCTTGTACACTTGTATCTCACCACCAAGATTCTTTATCCTTAGGACCAAAGTCTCTTGATTCACCGAGTGACTCTTTTGCTATCTTCCTAGTTCCTTTAGCCACTTCGTCCCATATATCATTTACACTCCCTTGTACCTCCCAAATCTCTTCCTCCATAATCTTCCTTTGAAAGAGCATTTATTTTCCTCCCTTTAGTTGCCACCATTTGATCCTTAGGACTCTGTCTCGACAATTTCTCCTTACTCTCATATTAACCCGTACATCCATAACCAAAACCCTGTGTTGGGTAGTCAAGCTCTCTCTAGGGATGACTTTGCAATGCATGCAAAGCTTTCTATCCGATTTTCTTATAAGAAAATAATCAATTTGAGAGCAAGAACTCCCGCTTTTATACGTGATAAGATACTCTTCCCGCTTCCTAAAACAAGTGTTAGCTATTGTAAAATCAAAAGCTACCGAAAAATCTAGAATTGCTTTGCCCTCTGCATTAGCTACTCCTAGAATATACCCTCCATGCAAACCCTCAGTCTCCCTAGATTCACTCCCCACATGACCATTTAGGTCCCCTCCTAGAACAATCTTCTCTCATAAAGGTATTCCCTGAATTAAACCTTTTAAATCATCTCAAAATTTTATCTTGTAGTGCTCGTCTAAACCTACTTGGAGTGCATATGCACTGATAACATTAAAATCTCTTGTTCCGCAACAAACTTCAAAGCTATGATCCTATCTCCGAGCCTTCTCACATCCACAACATTTTTCTTCCAATTCTTATCTACTATTATGCCAACCCCATTTTTAGATTTTACCTTACCCGTGTACCAAAGCTTAAAACCTAAAGTGTCAAGTTCCTTTGCCTTTTCTCCCACCCACTTAGTTTCTTGTAGGCACATAAAATTAATCCTCCTTCTAATCATGGTATCAACTATTTCCATAGATTTACCCGTAAGAGTGCCTGTATTCCAAGTACCAAAACGCATCCTACTTTTATGAATTAATTTCTTTATCCCCACCCATTCACGAAAATATGGGAACCCTTGCTTATTTTTCACTGCATCCGGGCGGCGATGCAGCGGTTCTAGCTCATTTGACATTGTACTCGAGCCATACAGCTCGTTGCTTAGGGATAACGACCTAACATTAACACAATTACACCTTTGATCCATGTCATAAAGATTCGACAACGTTTTACGTTGGCTATCGACTGCTTAACACAACCCACCTCTTTTTTTCGGGCTTGGGACCGGCTATGTAAAGGGATTTGCAACAAAACTCACATATAGGCAGAGTTAAAGACAATACATAAACGTAAAAATAAATTTCAAATGAATTTGAAAAAATATATTAACACAAAATGATGAAATATTAATTTTCAAATATTTTCTTTATACAATGATCTTTTTATTATAATATTATCAAATATATTTCTCTCTATATATATATGAATGATCTTAACTGCTAATCACGTGAGATGAAATTTGAGAAAAAATGTTAGATAGATTTTAATTTCCATTATTACAAATTTACTTATCATATGAGGGTAAAGTTTAAAATATAAAGAGAGTAAAAATGATAAATAGATATCATAAGTAATAAAAAAATTCTAAAAGTGAATGAGGTTAAGTGTCCTTATTTTTTTGTATATAGGTCCATCCTTGATTAAAAAGATATATACCTATCATGAATTAAAGAAGAGTTTCAAATTTAAGTGGAGGCATATGTCCCTACTTCGTTGCATGTAGATTCATCCGTCAAGTTACTGTTTTTTTAGTATTATTATTTATTATTATGAAATTTCTTATCGTCGAAACTTGTACTTAAGACTTTTTCTTAGGGGTGTCAAAATAGGTCAAGCTCGATGAGCCGACCCGAATAGTCCCGCAAAATGGATGGGCTGAACTAGCAAAATGTCAGCCTGAAACTTACATGATCCAAATGGGTTGAGCTCAAATAGGCCGAGTCAGCCCACTCTTTTAACACTACATAAGGCTAAATGAGAACTGGACTAACAAAATGTTAGCCTAAAACTTATATGACTCGAATGAACTAACCTGAAAATAGTCCAATCCCAAATAGACTAGCCCGAATAACCCGACCCGGCTTAGTTTGACACCCATAACTTTTTCTTAAGTCCTTACTCAAGCCAACCACGATCTAATATATTTAAGTAAGTAACATATTCAATTTATTTTCAATGTGTTCATTTTACAACACGTAATTTCACTTGTTTCATAAGTAAATTGCAAATCCTATATCAATTTCATGACAATCATACTTTGTACTTACAAATTTTTCCCTTAGAAATCAACACGTAAAATAGCATATTTATTTATTTATCTTGTTTTTTGGGTTGTAAAATAGCATCTTTATTGTTTTTGGTTCCATGCGTTTGACTTTGTGCTTAAACTGAAGTAAAATCAAATTTATGTAATAATATGTATTAAGGGTGACAAATTAATGAATTTGTTTTATTTTGAATTGGATCATAATGAATAAATCTAAAATAAATCATTAATACATTTAAGATTTATTATAAAATACTTAATACTATCTAATTCATTCATGACCTAATTTAATAGATGAATATTCAATTCATCCATTAATCCATTTTAGGCTGTGTTTGGTGGATAAGATAAGGAGAACTTGATAGTATTAACTAATATCATCAGACCTTATCAGGTGTTTGGTAATTCAACCTAATAGTATAATAAAATTAGGTCAAACATTTTTATTATACTCTAACCTGATAACAATATCCTCTCTCCCACCCCATGATAAGACCTAATAAGATATCTTTTCCTATCCTACCTTTCAACTTCATCCTCTCAATCCAAACCTCTCACCACCATCCACAACCACCAACACACCAAGTCGACCACCTAAGCCTCCACCAAACACAGTCACACAACCCTCATCACCATTATCCTTCATCAACCAAACACGGCCACACAACTCTCATCACCATCTTCAACCTCCATTACCACCACACAACTCTCATCACCACCATCCTTCATTAACAAAACTGTCGTGAACCACCTTCATCATAAAGCCACCACAACTCAGAAACCACAGTCCCATCACCCGCAAGCCTCATCACGCGCAACAACCCCCCGCCCCCAACAACATCACCCTAACAACGGCCCAAAACCTCCATCAACGACCAAACCGCGACCCAACGACCATCACCATCGTTTCCACCCACCACGCAAAGCTTCCATCCAGTAGCCAGATTCGTGAAACAACACCACGCGCAGCCACCCACCCGGGCAATAGCCGCGCACCACCGTGCCTCACTCATCCGCATCTCAGCGTTACGCCTCCACCCCTACAAACTCAGATCTGCCACCACAGTTGCCCCATGCCACTGTGAGACCATTAGATTTGCACCATCTGCGCCGAATCTGCAACCACTTGATCTACAACCGGCCTTTGTCGTATCCCTCTTACTCCAACCGGAAACGATGGCGCGTGGTTGCTCCAGCCATCTCCTTCTCTGTAACCATGTCCTGACTCTGCAACCATCTCCGTGTTGGTCATGTTCTTGTGGAGGCTGCATCGGAACAAACCAAGATACGTGGTGGGGGAACACTTGATTTTGTTTTTGAAGACGAAGAAGCCATTTTTTTTTAAATAATGGAAGAGATCTGGTATAGAATAGGGGAAGAGAAGAAGACACCACAACACACTAGTTTTTTTTTATATATATATATATACTAAAGGGTATTATAGTCATATTAAATAATAATTATACTATTTGGATTCTTATATTGTTAGGTATTAAATGTCTGATTGTATAAGAATTAATCAGATCCTTTATACTATTAACTTTTATCCTATTGTCTTATACTATTAGGTCTTATACTATCATGTGTGCCAAACGTAACCTTAATGAATTGGATGGATGGATATTTAACCTACTCATTTAAAAAAATAAAAATCTATTTCTAAAAATTTTTATTCTTTCTCTAAAAAATTTTCATTCTCTTTTTAAAAAATATTTCTCTCTCTAAAATTTTTTTTTTCTCTCTAAAAAATTCTCTATAAAAATTTTCTTTCTCACTCTAAAAAAGCCTATAATGGCCAACAATTATGTTGAAGAGAGAGAAAATGGGTTCTTCCGCTTTTGTAATTGGGTCATAAACTTGGCCCCGTTTATTGTTGTAACTTGTAAATGTAACCAATGTCGAAAATAGGATACCGTTAAGACTTGGATACAGTGTAGTCAATAATGTTGAGCTTTGTTAGGACTTAGTTAACAAGATTTAAAATTATTCTTATATATTTTTTATCAATAAAATTATTCTAATGTTATTCATACAATTTTTTTGTTATATATCTCTCCTTTACACCTTTTCGTTTTTAAAAAAAGAAAGAGTTGCGTTCAATTTTCTGTCAATAGATTAGTTATTCATAAAATCTATTAGATTGATTTTTAATTGGATATTCATTTGATATTTAATGTATATTTTGGTTAGATTACTAATTACTTATAATTAAATTTAATTCATTAAATCTAATCTAATAAAATATATTATTTTAATTGAATGGTTTGGATTAATTTTAATATAGATAGATTAAGTAGATTAAAAGTTAATAAATTTTATTACTAGACCTAATATGTACCATCATTGTACCCAAAATAAGAAAAGAAAAATTAAGGCAACCCAGTGATTGTTATACTGCATAAATGAACCAGCTACTCAAAGCAGTAAGACAGGCCAAGCCAACAGTCAAGTGACTCAAGCACGTTCGTGGTTACAATTACAGTACAAACCTGTATAACAGGGTCACAGGAGAGACATTTTACACTGCACTTGGACAATTTTATACATTTCTATGACGCTCAAGAATTTTTTATGCTGTATTCTAGGCTTCTCTTACATTAAGTGCTTCCCACATCAAAAGCGAGTGCGAGTGGTCCTCCTCTCCCTCATCTATGTTTCTTGTTGGAAGCTAAACCCCGACAGTACTTTTTAAGTTAAATCCTTGTTCATGAAAAGCTTCTTTACCTTAGATTTTTTTATCTTTCTTTACTTTTGTTCTTCCTTTCTCGTACAAGAGTTTTTTGTCCTTATGTGACAAAGGGATCACGTAAGCAAGAAAAATTCAAGACTTTCATACATTGCACACAGTATAGACTCATGTTGCAACAAAATTTTCTAATTTTCTATGCAAATTTATCATCAAGCTGTCCAGTATCTAGTCAATTAAGTTCATTTGTCAACAGCTCTAATGCTCTAGTCCTATGCCTATAAAGCCCTTGTTTAAGCAAAAAAGTGTACAAAGTCTTGTTAAACTGGAAATATATTATGGGATTTCACCTACCTTCAGCCCACAATTCTCTCTGATTTCTCTAGTTAAATATGTTGACAGTTTAATATGTAATATGTGAATAGAAATGAGCCCGTAAGTTATACTAAGCAAGATGAGGGACCACATCTTCAGATGGGAAAACAAACCCCTTCAAATCAGTAGCTGAATGTGGTCCCATCATATTGCTAAACTTGCATCTTCAAATAAAATATGCACCATCACTGTTAGAAAGCAGACTACAGATTAGAAACAGAATTTAGTACAGATGGTGGTGGTCTCAAGAATATGCGGCTGCCATAGGTAGAAAGCATGAAAAGGAGGTTTCTTAGATTTTATCTTTTTCTTATTAAGATAATTTCAGACATGCTTCGAAGATTCATTTAACTATGCCGAAATGATTGAGGCTGGGATTTTATTAATTGCAAATAACAATAACAGCTTCTATGCTCATGATGGCCGAGACTAAATTTGTAATCTGGACACATCAAACTATGCGGGAATTGAGCATGTTTTGCTTGGATAGAATTGGAGTTTCAAAGTTGTTCAAATCCAAATCCACATGGTCCCTTGTCATCCTAAAGAAGTTTCACTTGTTTGTTCATCAGGGTCATATTATACTCATAAGTAGTCAAATTTGCCAAGTAACTCTGTTGGAAAGGCCTAACTGCAGAGAAGTATTTGGATCCAGGAGTTCTTTTTTGGTGGGTGAGGGTAGGCAACCGGCTATCCCATTGCAACGGCAGGGCATATCAAAGCATCATAAGGGCTTATAATGGTACTTACAAATCACTAATTAGAAGCTATGCAACCAAAAACAAAAATCACATAAGAAGCTTCACTTGTTTGCACATTAGTAAACCAAAAATGTTGATACGGTGATACTTAAAATGCTATTCTTTAAACCCCCACACACACACACACAAAAAAATGCTATTGTAATTGTAACCATGTTTGAAAAGGCCTAGCTTCAGAAAAGTGGATTTGAATAGGAATCAGGAATTTATGGTAACATAAGCTGCCATATTTCATACCGGTGTTGGTTTCCTTCTAGGAGGAGAGGCTTGGTATTTCCTAGCACAACTGCAGCCAAGCCATGAGGACAACCCTCTTATACCACTAGTAAAACTGAATGAGGAAGTTTGCATATAAACAAAAGTAATATGCTCAAGCACATAACTTTATTGTATAACATCAGAAAATCCTGCCACCGTTTTTTATTTACAACCAATGAACCAAGTAAAGAGCATTTGTAGAATTCACCACTCTTCTAACAATAGGCACAAAGCGAAAACTGCTAACACATCACTAACTTTTTTTCTTCATGAGTTTCTTTCATCGAAAGATGACATTACATTTCAGACCATTAGCATTGCTGCTCACCTAAGGGTATTTGTTATGGCCCGGTATCCAGGACCCTGCCCATTAGAAGTTGGGCCAAACTGCAGCTCTGATCTGTTACGATTACAATATTTGAAATCTTAACTGCCCACTCTATGGATAATTGTTATTTCCTAACATAATCTCATATTTAAGGACAATATTTAGAGATCAAATCCCTCTAAAACTAATTATTCTAATTATATAGAAACAATATCTCTTTAGATACTATTACTTTCCCTACAAGTAAACATAATATATAAATATTAAGTCACTCAAGTATACATATAATCCTCACACTCTTCTCTCCTAAGACAAACACTAACTTGAGTGTAATCTACACCAACCCTCCCTCTCTCCACCGCTGTCACACAAGGAAGAGCCACTATCTACTACACTCACCATCGTTTCAGAATGTGATCAAGTAACATCTTATGATCCTGGCTCTGAACAGTATTACATAACATAAATTCAGCGACTACAAAAGATACCTCAGCTGCTCTAACCTAAACTATCCAACAAGCAAGCCTTAAAAAGGAATACCATTTATTATTCCTTCAAAGATTGTAGTTGATAAATTCAAAATTAAGATTACTTGGTTTAGTTTCCTACTCGTTTTTTGTCTCTCAATGCTATTCCTCTTTCGTCTATCAGTTTAACTAGTCTGTAACCTCCTGAATGTCCTATTATTTCAACAAATATCTTCAATGAATAACGGAGGAGGTCATCTGCCGTAAACATATCAAAGTCAAATGTACCTTAATTTGAAGCCAATGGAGTTTTCAAGCTTTTAATAAAGAGTGCTGATACTACTGTTTGATAAACTCTTCACCGCATTCAAAACCTGGAGACAACGACGTATATTGAATTTCTAAGAAATACAACAAGTTTGACAAAACCTCAAGGAGGATTTCAAAAAGAAGAAAAATGCTAAATGCCGAATATATATATCGCACCAATATTATTAGAGGAAAATTAGTTGATTTAGTCCTGTAAGCTTAGCTCATTGTTCATGTATATTCAATTCAAAACACACATATATCCCCTCTCCTTTCTCCCTAGTCCCGATTTCCTAAGTCCCAGCCCAATGGTGGCCCTTGCAGTTGATTTCATTCAAAGTCCATGCAATACATTGTCGTTTAGTAATTGCTTCGGTTGATTTAGCACGACGCTGAAAAGAAAGGAAAATAAAATGAATTTTAATCCTTTTACTTTTAAAAAAAAAATGATAGCGTCATGTTATAAGAAAGATACAAATCTCCCATCTACTATAACCTGATCCACTAATTGAAATAATTTGTTTTTTCATCTTTTATAACATAACACATATTTTTTTAAAAAAGAAAACGATTCAAATCCAAATAAGAATTGTCCTTGTGGGTTTCAAATGAATAGACAACCCAGAAAGTTGTGAAGAGGCTTTCTGTAATTCTGTCCATGCCATGCGATGATTGGCAAGTCTGTTTTTCTCCAGCCACAGTTAAAACTTAAAAGGCACAACTAAAAGTTCGAAACTGTGATTCGCCATATCGATGCCCCAGAAGAAATGACTATCTGTTTGGTCCTATAACAAAGCCTCAGTATCGGTCCTTAAAAAGAATGTGCTCACTTAGGCTTGGAAGAATGAGTTCCGCAGTATTGTGTGTGATAGACTGCTAGTGATTCCCTAATGTGGTGAGTTTAATATCCAATAATGACTACAATTAAGTAATAAACAATAGTTACAACCTTGTAATAAATTGTCAAGACATATTTCCTTATAAGCAGAAATCATAGATCCAGGAAAATATGTAGCTTCCACTTAGGCTACTTGGTTCACAATTCATAATAAAAACCAGTATAAAACATTTCTAACAGTCCTTCAGTCCTATATATAATTTCCATGAAAGATGGAAGAAATTTCCTAACGGGCAATATCGATATTAACAACTTGTAACTCAAATCCAGAACTTGTCAGTAATGAAATTTAGGTCATAACCGTGTTTGATCTTCAAGCATCATGGTTAAATGCTTTCACAGAAAAAATCAACAGGAACCATAGCTAATAAAATTATCAGCGGATCCCAATTTCACACTCACTGAAAACAAGTGGAAAAGCAAACCTTCTTGTGCATTATCATCCACCAAAAAACCCGTAAGAGAGTATCAAAACTCACTTTTGGGGATCTGCTACTGATTTTTCCTATTTACAAATTTGATTTTTCCTGCTGCAATCTTTCCATTTACCTCCAGTAACTTGTCAGTCTGGCTAAAGTGTTAAGATTAGACAACTAGGATAATCCAGAAACTAACCCTTTGCTAAACATCCACCGTCCAGTTAATGCTATTCACATTGCTTGCATGTGATTTTTGTAGTTGAGGAACTTTGGCATGGTATGCATTTGCTGCAACAGCAGTCTTCACCCTCTGACCTGGAGGAAGCCGACAGGCTTCACTCTTAGAAGCAAACCTTAGCTCAGCTGGAGGAATGAAACAGTCCACTGAAAGGCCAGGAACATTGAACGCCACTTCCTCAATTGTCCATGCTTCTTCCATCCTGGTTTTAGTGTGGCTCATTGCTGTTTCCCCAAACCTGAAAAGCATCGCTGCAGAACGACCTGAGTGAGCAATCATAATTCCCTCAACAGGCCTATAGTCATCAAGAAATGAATTTATCGTGGTCTCCCAATATACAGCATCGCCTCCATTGTTCTGAATACGAGTCAAATGGGAGTCTTCCAAGTGGATAAGAAGTCCTGTTTTCTGACTAAAGTACCCAAACAAAACATGCCTTATGATCTCCGCTGGGCCTTCACTCCTGGCTTTTAATGTGGAGGGGTCTGCACAAAGTTTGAGGATGAAACAATCCTCTCCATTTATCTTCTTCTCCCCAATGCATCTTGCATTGATAAACATGCTTGCAGTTGTTCTTGGGTCAAGACCCTGTAAATAGAAAGAAGAAGCACTGATATTTATCATATAGAGTATCACACAAATATGACTACCAAAGAGAAAATGCATTCGGGTTACATGGGTGGTGAAAGGAATGAAACAGGGGCAGGAAACTTCACCTGAAGGGCACGTCTCAAGGGCCTAACGGGGCCTTTGGCTGCATGTGCACCAAGCCAGGGTGTGTGCCGCCACACAAGTTTTCCATTGCAACCGGCATGAACCTTGCTGCCACCAAGGGCAAGCTCCACATACCACATGTCTGGATTCATCTGCCACAAGACAAACCCACCGGATTCTGCAGCTTTGGAGGAATTCCGAGTACGTACGACCTTGTTAGCAGTCTCAAACTCAGAGGCTATCATCCTCACCTTTCCCATCGCATAAGCATTGTTAATGGAATTTTGAAGCTTTTGCCCTCCTGAAGCAGCTATATACTGCTGCAATATGTACTGGGCAGAAGAAGTTTCCTGTATCGACAACCCAATAAGATTGTATTCTATTCTATGGTGATGAACTGATGATCATGGAAAATGGAGGAAAGAAAAAACTTTTTAAGAAAAACAACACAACACTCTATCCCTCTTTCCCTCCCCCAACAGACATATTATTACATTTCAGTTGCATGATCTAAGCGCTTACAGAAAACGAATAATTAACCTGTGCCTATTTTATCTGTAAATATATTAAAAGAAAAATGAGTGAAAACTCACTCAGGTGTGTGTGACTCAAATTCATCATTTTCGAACTCCTTGAGATGAGAAATATAGAAAGAGAGAAACTAACAATGGGAATGTCTTTGATGCTGAGGTGAGGAAAGGGATCGGTGGTGCAGACATGGAGTGGGGCAAGGGGTGCACCCAAGACACCAAGTAACAGTCTGAGATCGGAGCTTTTGAAGTCAGAAGAGGAGGAAACAGCGAGTGGTGCCTTCATTATCCAGTTGGGCCATCTTCCGTCGCCCCTGGAGGTGGCAGAGTCTTCTTCATCGGGGCCTTCCTTCAAGGGCGAAAGTACTTCCACCTGCCTCAAGCTGCCCGATCTGGCAATGAACGAGTCCAGCGGAGGGGCGGGGTGTTTCCTCTTCCGCCGGAGCAAACTTGACATGGGAGAGCCACTCCTCGCCACCTCTTTCAGCGCCGAAAAGAACCCCTGCTTCCTCTCCATTTTACAACTTCACCCCAAGCGGTGCACTACTCCACTACCACTAGCAGCTGCTGCACACAAGGGAGAGTGTTATTTGCAAAAATGGAATTTGGAGAGAAGGGCAATCATAAAAAAAAAAAAAATCAGATATTATTGCCGCGAGACTAAGACATTACATTATTCCTTTTTAAATAATTTAAATTAAATTTGTGTCTGTTTCTTTTTATTTGGTGGCTGTTTGTTTGTTTTGGAATTTAGTGGAGAGAAATGGAAAGTGATATGTGAATAGCAAGGAATAGGACTGTAGCTAACGGACGAATCCTGGCCACGCCAGTTGATCTTGATCCCTTAACTCACACTGACACTGAGCAATAAACGGATAATTTAACGGCAAATCCTCTTCCCGTTTTGTGAGTTGTGATGTGAAGTTGTGAGCCCGCCAAGTGCGCCGTTAGCAACGGTCAAGAGTGTTCCGGTACGTTCAAATGGCACTTTGGTAGTCTCTTAGTCTTCTGTCCACTAGCTATAGCTAATGACTAACCACCATTATCATCTTAATTTCGTTATTCCTTTAATTAAAATACGTATAATTTTATTTAATTAATTTATAAAATTATTTTATATATCACAAAAATATTATAATAACATATAATATAATTTAATATCTCTTATATTAATATGTGATATAAATTCAATATACTAATTCTAATATACAAAACATTTCAGTTACTTTAATGACTGCAGAGTGCGGAATAATCACGGGACTCCTCTCTTCTTCAAACATCACCAGCCTCGGCATGCGCTTCAACAAAATTACACATACATACATTCATCAATCATCTATTAATATACGTGTGTTCATTTCCCTAGTAGATAATGATTTGAAACTTGGTTTAGTTCTTGGATAACAACTGGCAACTGAAGTGCTCGATTAGATTATGTTGATGTCCGTTCTACTAACACAGTAACATGAGAATGAGATCCCCATTTAACAATTACTGATTTTCTCCAATACACAAATTAAACAGAACAAATGTATCGCTTTTCCACACAATCTGCACCGATGTCAAGTAATCATATCCCATTCACCAACCACTTTCAAATTTTGTAGTTAATAGTTATAGGTAGATCGCTGGGGTAGGTGAAGAAAAACGAAATACTAAATAGACGTTAAATATCATTACGCTAATATAAGCAAGGGTGGAATTAGAGAATTTTCTTATATAATGTATTTAGGATTTAGAATCTAATATTGATAGAGAGCAAAGCATTCATTCAGTGGGTGGGACCGTAACGTATCCCTCCAACAAGTGGTAGGTACTTTTGAGTTTTGACCAACCAAGTTTGCATTTTGGCAAGAGGACGTGCACTGGGTACCAGCCACTACGACCAAGCTTTTGGTTTTTTCCAAGCATTTCTCTTAATCACATCGCTAATCACGGGACTGGTTAAATTGTGTCGTATAAGAATATGGATTACAGCTTACAAGTACGAATTAACCCTTTTCTTTTGTCTTTGTCTCCCTTCTCCCTTACCTACTCTACTAGACAGTAGACAGTAGACAGCTAGACCCAGTGCTATTATTAAAAAGAAAAATAAAACCCATTCCCACAAATTATTCTGCATAACTGGCTTTCTAAACTTCTCTTTGATTGAAAAGCGAGTTTTTTTAAGAAATAGTTAAGGAATTTAAAACAAAAAACTTTATATGAAAAATATTTTTTTAATTTTTAATATATTAAAATTTTTTTTATAAAAAAATATTTTAAATATTTAACAAATATCTTTAAAATATCCTTTAACAAAACTCTTTAAAGATATTAAATATTATTCACTTTATATTAAATTTTGTTAGCAAATATCATTAGGGTATATATTAATAAAATATAAAAAAATAAAATATTTAAAGCACCGCTATATGACACAAATTTATTTTTTAAACATGAATAAGTAGCACGTTCATTTTCTTTTCTCAACCAAAAAAGGATAAAAGATAAAATTATGATACACGGTGGTGATATAGTTTATAAAGTGAAATCATTTTTTATTATTTATCATTTCTGAAATATCTGATATCTTAAAAATTAAATATTTAATTAAAAATTAATAAGAATGATAAATACTATTTTAATTTCTTAATATTTCTTAAAAACATACATCATCAAAACATTTATATTTCAACCCAAGATCGAGACCTCACGTTTATACCTTATTATATATTAATCTTGGGTTGATTCATCCCGTCGTGGCTAAGTGGCTAATGAACCACATGTAAAAGTTAAATATATAAATAACGTCTCTTAATTAGGACACAAGAATTAGGCTTCGGTACAACTATTAGTGTTCTGTTCTGCATTAGAGAGGGATGCAAACTAGATATCCAATCTGTATAATGCGTAACAATTAATTGCATATGTGCCAGGAGACAATGAGAGTTTTTCTAGATTCAAGACGATGAAAATGAGTGTAATATTCCTTTACAGAAAGTAGAAGTGTAATTATTTTTTTGGCATATAGAAAAAAATACCATGGAAGTTTGGTTTGGAGTGAATGAGTAATAGGAGCATAACGTTCCGGAAAACAACATTTGCCCATCAAAATGAAACAAATCGAGGGCTATAAGCCCATGTGAGGTTCGAGGGTACTTCAGCCCAGAGTTTTTAGTGCACTACATGTGAATTAGGCCCAACAAAACATCACATAAAGCAATCTAACTATTTATGGCTTCAAAGGAATGGCGTATCTTCATTGGACAACGGGGTTACCATGGCTACTCCAAGTTTTGAAGAAATTTCATATATATGCTTGATTATATATTACATAAATATAGTCTAAGTGGCGTATCTTCATTGGACTACGGGCTTGCCATGGCTACTCCAAGTTTTGAAGAAATTTCATATATATGCTTGATTATATATGGCGCTCTAAACTAGAAAATAAACAACTTTCAAATTAGAGCGCCACTTAAT
Source organism: Ormosia emarginata (assembly GCA_029884605.1). NCBI lineage: Eukaryota > Viridiplantae > Streptophyta > Magnoliopsida > Fabales > Fabaceae > Ormosia > Ormosia emarginata. Next base: position 72,423,292 of record JAQQTP010000082.1, read on the forward strand.
TTATTTGATGTCAGTTATTTAAAAATGAAACAAATATAAGAATGTATATTATCCGGCCACTCTAAAATTTTGGTGCTACATCCGCCACTGCTTCAAACCATGTATAATTGCAGCCTTTCCCGTCTCCAGTCTCCTATTTTAGTCTTGGGAACCTAAATATGCATAATGCATGTGTTCAACCAAAAACAATGACAGTAGTATACGTGAATCCGTAGACTATATTCTAATGTCTTTTCCCCCTTGATTATAAGACCAAATATCAGTTTTAAACTTTCAACGCTTAATCAAAGGGCTCACTAGTAATTTAAAACTCAAATGTGAGCACAATTGAACATAATTTTTTTCTAAAACAAGAAGGGGATGAATATAATTCAATTCTTTTTTAATTATAAGCAGTATTTACATTGAATTAATTGTACTCAATTTGTTTACGAGCCCTTTTCTAAAAATGGACAATACAGAGTGAAATAAATTCATAAGAATACACTACAAAGATAATGTGCATTCCAATATGTAGTTACGAAGTTCTGAATCTAATTTTAGGTTTGTGTTTTACAAAAAGAAAAAATTGGCTATAGTAAATGGCACCAGGGAATTTATTGTTTAGAGATTGAAAGTCTTCTGGAGTCTCGGATTTGGATTACCTGCAATTTAACTGCAGATGGAATTAGAGAGATACAGGAATTATAGGGAGGTACCTCAATTTTTTAAATATAAAACTCACATATTCAATTCTTTGTTCTCGTTAAGATCGTTTTAAAATGAACTTTATGATCAAAGGTCTATCCATGGATCTTTGACTTTATCTGATACAACAAGCAGAAAATGTTATATTATTTATTTTCCACAAAGCTCTCCAAGTATTGTTATTCCTAAATCGAATAATTACAAAACTTTAGGTTAATCCATCTCCTTTGTTTAAGGCTTATATTAAGAAGCATATGCAGATCGGATCTTCTTCCAAATGTGGATTGACTTGCACAGGAGCGGGTTTTGCCATTGTTGGTAGTCTAAGCTTAATTTCTTTTCTTTTTTCATGTGATTTTTCATACGGTTACAATAGAAAATTAAATCTCAAGAATATTCAAACAATAACCCAAAACAAATATCAAAAACAACGGAAAATCGAACCACTCGAGCCAGTACCACCACTGCACTCCACATCTGACCTCGTCGTCGACAATCCAAACACAGACCTGAACCTCCATGGTAGCCACCCAACTGAGACATCGTCAACTCACCGTGAACTTGCCCTGATGCGCCTACCCTAATGATCGTCCTAGATCTCATCAGTGGCGGAATGAGACTCTCTGGTGACATAGAATTTTGGACCACCACGCCTCTGCCACCTAAACTACCAGAACACCCAACATCATTGCCTTCCAAAACAGCAACCCACTGAGCCCAGATTACAACCTCGAACCCAGCCATGTCTGTGACCCAAACTACCACTGTACCACCTCTGTTCCGCCTCTGTCTCGAACTCACAGACCACACCCCAACCGTTAACCACTCCACCTCGCTCCGCCCAGATTCGCAAACAGTAGCAATCCAACAGCCACCTCGAACCAGATACGCCTCACTGCGACCCGTGAGTCAAACCCGAAACAGAACCACCCAATTGAGCCACCATCTGCGTCGCACCTCCAAACGTCCACCCATATCCATAGTCAGCCGCGATGGATGGGTTGAAGACGGTGGCAGTCCAGTGACATGGAATTTTGGAAGGTATGGGTGATGACTCTGGGCTCCGAAGCTGGCTCTGAGGCAACAATGACTCTATATCTGAGGTTGCTAGCTCGGTGGTGGATTATTTAGATTGACGGTGGTGCAAGGCGGTGAGAAGAAGGTTGTGGGTTGTGGGTCATGGAAGAAGCTTGGTGTAAGAAATAGCAATAATTACAGGGAACAAATTATTCATATTTTCTTTAATGTTGAATTCTTTGATAGCAGTCGAGTGATCTGAGCGTTGATGGGACCACGACAAGTGTACCGGATCGTCAAGTAATAAAAACAGTGAGAAACCGAATATCGTTCTCAGGGATCGATGGTCAAGTACCAATTCACGAAGTTAGCTACTATTTAAATCAAGATTTGGATCAAAGTGGGTTTCAATAATAATAACAAAATCAGAAGAAACAAAAGCAATGACAATATTTTTGAATTTTTCTAGTTAGCAAATTATCAAACACGTGGTATGCGAGATGAAAAACAATCAATTAATGAAAGAGTTGGAATCAAGCTTCATTTGATTTCACTTGTTGCATATCAATTAGAATTAATACAAGCTACTATTCCTATTTTGTTACCAAATTCTCTAATTTAATCAAACCCTAATTCCTTAGGCGATTGACCCTTTGTTCCCAATTAAAAACCCTAATTCCTTAGGTGAATCTAAGAGATAACAAGCAGTACGGTTTAGAATTCAAAGAGGTAACAAGCAAATCAATGACTATTCCTAGCCTAGAGATAAGCAAGGTTCATAATCTCATATCACAAATCATATATCAAATTTCCATTCAAAATACAATTCTAAAATCATTCTAAAGAGGACCTATCTTTAGAAAGCATGAAGAGAAGAGATCATAAACTCAAAATAGAGATAGCAACTTATATTAATTGAATCCAATGTCAATAACAATCAAGATCCATCAAAATCCACCTAATCCCAACAAGGGGGAGTTTAGCTAGACATAGAAATAGATGTAGAAACTAAAACAATATGGAAAAAGATGCAAAACTCTATGGAAGAATGAATAAAATCTGAGTTCTCACTCTTCTTCTCTTCAAATCCACCATAGAGCTCCAAAATAGGGCTCTTCTCTGCTCCCCAAAACGTCTTCCACGCAGCTCTCTACGCAGCCTCCTCATTTAGGTCAGAAAAGATGAATTTATACTCTAGTATGGGCGCCTAGGCGCTGCGTTTGGAGCGCCTAGGCGTTGAACGTCCAGAACACATTTTGCTGTCATGAGCATGAGCGCCTAGGCGCTTTGTTTTGAGCGCTTAGGCGCTCAACATCCAGAGAATATCTTCTAATGCACTCTTGGGCGCCTAGGCGCTGCTTTTGGAGCGCCTAGGCGCTGATTGTCTAGCAAAATTGCTTTTGATCTTCCTTCAAAGCTTTAAGTCCTCTTTTCTTGAGTGTTTTTCTTTGCCACCTTGACCTTCATGTTGTTTCCCTTGGTGCCTACAATCAAAACAATAGAAAATGAGCTAAAGCACTAATAATTCTAATCAAAATGAACTCAATCTAACAAACTAAAATGGATCAACTAAAAAGATAAAATAAAATTATTTTAAGGTCAAAACAATGTCAAAAGTTGGGCTTAAGCAGTGAAATCCACTCAAAAGGCTTTGGAAAAAACAGATAATCTAGCAGATTATCACCATCCCAAACTTAAAACTTTGCTTATCCTTAAGCAAAAACAGAATAACAAATGAGCCAAATAAAAAAAACAAGTCCACAACTTAAACACCAACGCTGAACTGAATAAAATTAACCAAGAGTGTCCCACAACTCAAAAATATCAAAGTTACAACGAATCAATTCATACATGCACTCCTGAAAGTAGAATTCTCAACTGTGTAATTGAGACTCAGAGGGTAAAAAATAAGGGTCATCACAACCATGCACTGATCAATCACAGCTTGAAAGCTAATGAACATGGCAGCAAAATACACCTAATAATTGAGTCACTTAAACTCTTGTATTTGGGCTTGTGTTTCCCTCAGTCATCACTTATTGAGCTCACCCTCCTTGAATTTGTTTTTCATCTCAAACATGCACGTCACTCACAAATGCAACAATCAAAAGGACTTTTTTCAAGGTCGCTTTGGTGCCAAGGTACAATATAGATAAAATGAACATAAAGACTGCTACCCTTGAGAGTAAGTGAGCATCAGTACTTCAAACAAATCTTCAATTTACAAATCTCATACCTTTCACGTTCATTTTTTCTTTTATATTTCCCCAGTAACCTACATGGTCTCAAAGGGGTACTTGATCATTGAGTCAAGTATTTCCCAGTAACTCGTCGGTCTTAAAGGGGTTCCTATTCAACAAGCCAACTCTCACTTTTTTATTTATTTATTTATTTCAACAACGGTCACCCCAAACTTAGTACATTGCTAACCCACACCGTCAATAAATTCAATGCTCAATTACCCCTTTCAAGTGGATAAGACATTCATTATTTTGGCTATGGCATGCTGTATGGGCAAACAAAGAATTCAGTGTATTAGGCTCAAAGGGGCAACACAGAGGAAACAAACATCATTTGGTTGGCTATCTGGCTATCTGGCTTAACAACAAAACTGCCTTTATCATGTTGATGCATTGTGCAAATCATGACATATAAATGAGATTCAAGCAAAGTTAGGAGAATAGAAACTCATGAGTGACCTCTCATCAAAGCAAAAATGTTGAAGGTTCAAAACAACTCCCAAAGATGAATTATGAAATCCAATCGCAAAAATCACCAAGTACATTAACAATAAGCTATAAGATTCATGCATAGAAATCATAATCCTCATTCAAGTACCACAATCTACGAAATAAGTCCTCAAAACTTTCAAGTTTTTCTAACGGGCAGTGCATGCATGGTTGGCTAACATTACACAGATACTATCAAGCATGTGGACCCACAAAAGTAAACTCTAAACAGTTCAATATTGGCTTGACTCACAAAAGCAATAAACTCAAATTAACAAAAAGTTAAAACTAAACATAACAATTAAGCAAAATGCACACAGATACATTAAACAAATAAAAATCAAACAAAAATGACTAAAATGAAAAAGTAGAGATAGAAGAGCCTGAGCATGGGTTGCCTCCCATGAAGCGCTTGTTTAACGTCATTAGCTCGACATTGCTTCTCAACTCATCAAGGTGGCTTGAAACAGGAGAAGTAGGATGACACTTTTCTTCGGTCAGATCTTTACTTACATACTTGGTCACTGACCTTACAATCCCCTCCAAAGGCATTTGGAACTTGACTTGAACTTGATGTTCAGCTAACTCCTTTTGAAACTTATCTTGAATGCATTTAATGGGAGCATAAAGATTCGATGTTGGTGAAGACTTATCAAAGAAATTGATAATCACTTGATCTTCATCCACCCTCAAAATAAGCTCTCCTTTAGGCACATCAATTAATGCTCGTGAAGTTGCTAGGAATGATCTTCCAAAAATAAGAGGAATATCAATATCCTCATCCACATCTACAATGAAGAAGTCTATGGGGAAAATGAATTTATCTACCTTTACAAGCACATCTTCAACCACACCCCAAGGATAAAAATGAGATTTATCAGCAAGTTACAATATAGTGAAAGTGGGTTTTGGATCTCTCAAACCTAATTTCTCATAGATAGACAATGGTATCAAGTTGACACTAGCTCCCAGATCACACAGTACTTTTCTTGCAAATTATGAGCCAATCTCACAAGGAATGGTGAAACTACTGGGATCCTTGAGCTTTGGTGGCAACTTCTTCTTTAAAATAGCGCTGCACTCTTCAGTAAGTGCCACAGTGATGCCGTCTTCAAACTTCCTCTTTCTAGATAAGAGCTCTTTCATGAATTTAGCATATGATGGCATTTGCTCAAGAGCTTCAGCAAACGGAATGTTTATGTGTAATTTTTTGAAGACATCTAAGAACTTCAAAAATTGTCTATCTTACTTCTCCTGAGTTTCTTTCTTCAGTCTTTGAGAAAATGGAAGCCTAGCGTACAGTGAGGGGTCCAATGGTTTACCCAAATCTGAATCTTTCTTCTTTCTTCGTACTCTCGATTGTTCCTCCTTGGCTTTAATAAAGATTTCTTCCTCTGGAGCATTTTTTTCTTGATTATAACTTGAAGTAGGTACTTCCTTAGATTCATCTTCTCTCAGTGGAGCACTAATAACTTTTTCACTCCTTAAAGATATTGCCATACATTGCTCATTAGAATTTACCACTGTATCCCGGGAAAATATGCTTAGAGGTCTCTCTGAAATCTGTTTTGCAAGTTGGCCCACCTGAGTTTCTAGATTACGGATTGAAGCATCTTGATTTCTAAACCCAGCTCTTGTCTCATCCATAAAATCAGTAGTAGTTTTAACAAAAGATGAAGTTTGTGTAGCTAATTTCTCTAAGGCTGACTCCCAAGAAGCCTTCTTCTCATTAGACTGAGGTTGGGACGAGGAAGGACCTTAATATAACTGTTGAGGGTGTCCTTGATAACCCATCTGCTGCCGTGGTTGAGCTTGATTACCTTGATTACTCCACGAAAAGTTTGGGTGATTCCTCCACCCTGGATTGTAAGTGTTGGAGTAGGGATTATTCTGTTGCCTTGGAGGATTGTTTTTGAAGTTCACTTGCTCTTGAGCCAGAGGTCCAAACATATTTCCTGGACATTCCACACTCCCGTGTTCACCTCCACAGAAATTACAAACCAAAGGAGCATTGCTCACCGCATTCACACTAAGAGTGTCGACTTTTTTGGTGAGATTCTCAAGTTGTTGAGTTAAAATCTTGTTTTGAGCTAACAGTGCATTCATTGAATCAATCTCTAAATACCCTTTCTTCATTACTGCTTGTGAACACCCAAATTTGTCTGAGTTATTAAAACATTAAAAAAAAATTAATTATGCCAATAAGTTTTCTTTGTTTGTTTGGCTCATTTTTTTGTTTGACCCAAAATTTGTTTAACTTTTTTTGTTTAGGCCCAAAATTTTGTTTAGCCCATTAGGTATTGTGATAAAAAAAACAAAAAAAATAAAAAAACAAAAATAATATTAAAGAAAATAAGAGACTGCCGTTGAATGCTCCTCTTGCCTTTTTTTACTTTTTCTTCAGTTTGAGTTTGAGATTATTTTACTTTCATGTTTTTTCTGCTTTTCTTTCCTTTTTCCCACCACTATACTACTGCACCTCAAACAACAGAGGACAATATTTTTTGCCTCCCACTCATACACTCACTTTCACCACTCACTTTTGTCACTACTCTCACGTTAGCCACTGCACACACGCAACTCACTCGGCACACATTCACTCACACACAATTTTCACTTTGCACATATTCACCCTCACGCAACCTCTCTGCAGAATTGACATAGCAACCATAGCACACAAAAAGGACTCGCTCACGTAGGGACTACCACATTTTTTCATTCCTTTTTCCCACCTTGATTTGCAGGAAAACATACTTCATATCTCCTCTCTAACGGCACCATCTTCCTTCACTGAGACCTCTTCAAAAGCCATACCCAAACCTCACCACCTTCAATCTCCCTACTAACCAGCGCACCACCCTCTGCTTCTCTGCCTTGCATCGGAGTCCAGCCTCCACCTTAACCCCGCACCGTCCACCACAAACCACCAATAAAGACCACCTCCGTGGCCCACCTCCACACAACCCCACCATCAATAACCTTCAACCTTCACCGGATCCGAACCCCCACCATTTTCATTACCAAACAACCACCAACCACCGTAATCACCGAACCCAATCCACGCAAGCCAGCAGCCACCGTCTTCCCCACCTCCGCAGAACCACCATCCGTGGACCCCCAGCAGTTCCTCATCAGATTCGCAGCCCCCAAACCCATGACCACCGTCCAAACAGCCACCCCAAACCGTGAAAACCAGTAGCCACCGCGACGCCCAAACGCACCAGAATCCCGCCGTTCGCCCAGCGGCGAACCACCAGAGCCCAGTCGCGAACCACCAGAGCTCCACCCGCATGTCCTCGCCACCCCGCAGCCGCAACCGTCGAACCGCACCACTTGCCAGACGTCACCTCCTCTGTCGCCGTCCAAAGGAGTGCGAAAAGGCCACATCCTTTTTCCTGGTTTTCGTTCTTCCCTGAGACTAAAGTCTCTCTCTTTTTTTTTAATTTTGTTTTCTTTTTTATTCTTTTACTTGGGTTTTATTGTATTGCTTATTTGGGCTAATGATTGTTGGGCCACACAAGGTTTACTTTTTTAGAGGAATGGTTATGTTAATTGGCTCATTAGATTAAAAAAATAAAAGGATATAAAAATAAAAAAAAAAGTTAAAAGGTTAAAATAAAAATAAAAGTAAAATATTTGAATCCTTTTAGAAGAATAAAAATAGGCTTAATTAAGTTGTGACAATTTATTGATTTTGTAATTTTTATAATCATCTGAATTGTGATAACTTGATGAATCAAATCTTTAAAACATAAAAAAAATTATTATTAAAATAGAATTAACTGAGCTGTGACAGCTTGCTAATCCTGTAATTTTTGTAATCATCTTAGTTGTGATAACTTGATGATTCAAGTTTTAAAACATAAAATCAAATTAATAAAATAAAAAAAAATAAAAAAATAGAATTAATTGAGCTACAACAGCTTGTTAATCTTGCAGTTTCAAAAATCATCTAAGTTATGATAATTTGATAATTTATTGAATTTTGTTTAGAAATAATAAAATAAGATTAAAGTTCATGACGAACTTGTTAATCTTATAAAATTTGAGAATCATTTAAGTTGTGACAACTAGATGATTGAACTTTTTCTAAATATAAAAAAAAAAATCAAATTTTCAAAACAAAAACCTTTTCCAAATTAAAAATAACCAACCCATAATCGTTTTTCTAAAGAACGACGTGGCTTTGAATTCCTCATTGCGTCCGAGGATACGTAGGAGCAGAATCCTTATTCTGTCAAGCCAAAATTAAATTTTCATATTTTATTTCTTTGTTTAGTTTATCTTTTAATAAATGGGTAAAATAAATATTTTTAAAATTTATAAAAATTTGCACAACTGATTTAAGGTAACCGTCTTAAGACGGATGTATTAGGGGTGCTGCGGGGTTAATTCTCCACCCTTCCCTGTGCATAATCAGACTTCTGAACCTGAGTTTTTGAACGTAGACTATTTTTTTAGGTTTTCCAATTTTTCCTAATAAAAAAATAAAATTGATGGCGACTCTTTTTAATTTTTGTTAATTTAAGTTGTTATCGCCGCGATCCCGGTTGCGGCAGGTTAGCGACACCATTGGGGATGTTGAGAGTCAAGCCTTTGCAAGTTGGTTGCGCACATTTTTGTGACGTTTACATGTTTGTTTTACCCTTTTTGTTTTATTTTGTTTTTCTTTCTTTGTTTAATTTGTTTATTGATTATTTTAAATGTGATTTTATGTTTATTATGCAAACCTTAGGATAGAGGATTCTTGGGAATTTGTTATGTATTTGTTTTGTTAGAATATAAAGATTTGTATGCTCCTTACACACACCGTATTTACACGTTTTTCATACACATTCGAGTGGGGCCCTATACCCGGGTCTGAGTGAAGCCTAAGTTAGGTAGAGGTTGCGTAGTGGTAGTCATTTTGGATGTACATCCTGATTGGTTATCGCGAAAACCTCATCTAGAGTGTGCCTTTTTCATGAATGTCCCGCACCTAGTGGTTTATTCACTGTTATGGTCAACATTCTGAAATGGGACTCAGCTCTAGAGGCCTTTAGAATAGCAGAACCACCCAATGAAAGTCTTCACGAATCAGAAAGACTCGTAGATCCTTAGGATATCAATCCTCAAGCTTAAGGCAATCTCATTAGGACACCAAGAGAGCGTATTTATTCTTTATCTATCTTCTCCTGACATCTTTCATTTTTGCATAAAGAAAAAGTTAGTTTAAAAAAAAAAAAAGAAAGAACAAATTTAATCACACGTCTTTGTATATATTCATTTTCTTTTTTAAAAAAAAAGATTTTTTTTAAATAAAACTTGAATTATTGCTCGTCCTCGGAAAACGCAGATTGCACAAACCCGGTCCAACGAGACGAGGTCGCAAACCAGGCTGCAACAAATATCAAACTCATATAGAAATTTGGGTCGAGAGATGGACGAAATGAGAGAGAGAATTGATGCAATGGCAGAAAGATAATCAAGGGTCGAGAATTTACTGAGACAGTTAATCGAGACCCTTAAAACAACAAATGGAGCCCATGTCGGCACTGGAACAAATGCAAATGAAGGGGATGGGTTCATGAACAAAAGTCCTGAAGGGGAGAATAATAATGCAAAAGCTGCTCAGGAGCAGCCAGTGAAGATATTCCTGAATAGTAACTCAGAAAAAGAAAAAATAAGAGATGAATTGATCGGAAAGATGCAAGCACAAATTAAAGCCATTCAAGGCCCTAACCTGTATGATTCGGTAGGAATTGATGAACTGTGCCTGGAGGTCGAAGTCAATATCCCTAAGGACTTTGAAATTCCAAATTTCTCAAAGTACGATGGAAGCACTAATCCAAAGTTTCATCTGAAGGCTTACATCACCAAAATGACCATCTGGTCGCGAGATCAAAAATTCCTAATCAATTTCTTTTATGAAAGCTTGACCGGGCCAGCTTTGGAATGGTACATGCAACTTGACCATTCAAAGATTTCCTGCTGGGATGAATTGACCAACCTATTCTTGGGGCATTATCGATTTAATATCGACACTGCACCTACTCGAGAGCAGCTAGGGGCAATGCAAAAGAAGCATGGTGAAACTTTCAAGCAATACGTCCAAAAGTGGAGAATATTGGCAGCCCAGGTTCAACCACCATTGACATCGTCAGAGATGAGCTCGTACTTCATGGGGACCTTAGGAGCACCTTTTATTGGGTTGATGGCAGGGGTTGCCTATGGGAATTTTTCTGACTTAATTTTGGCAGGAGAAAGAATTGAGAACCTTGCAAGATCAGGTAAGTTACCTGTTGAAAATATAGAAAGTAACTTCCCTAAGATGGTGGAACCGACAAGGGAGGAAGAGCCAGAAGTCAGTGCTTACCAGACCTCATACCAAGTTCCCTCGTCGAGTTCATATGTCATAACTCATCCTGTCTATACCAAGCGCCCTCCAGCTACTCGGAACCCCTGAACAATTGGAGCTTTGAAGCGTTTATTTTGATTTCATTGCCATCTTAGACTTTTGTATATCTTGAACTTATGTAAACTCTCTTGAAGCATTAATATAATAGATTTGCATGGATTTCAACATTCTTGGCACTCATGTTCTTATCATTTCTTTCTTATCACTCTTTCATTTCCTTAACTTGATTTCTTTTGGGTCGTATTCCATTGGACTCTCATTCTAAAAAAAAAAAACTTTTGGTGGTCATGAAGCCCACGTGTATAGGTGCCCTTTTCTAAGTAAAAAAAAAAGAAAAAAAAAAGAATCAATCAATTGGAAAAATAAAATGGAGCAAATGAGTATTTACTTGTTGTGCACAATATTTTTGTCTCCAAATTAAAATTTTTAAAAATGAACAATCAAGATTTGAAATGAAGATTGACCATCTTTCTCTCTCCTTTACAAAATTCATAACTTCATTATCCCTCGTTATCCTTTTTTGAGCCTAAAAGTTTTTTTCGATAAACCCTGGACAAGGACCACCCCTACACTAGGGGATAACACAAGACAAATATTGATTATCACGGTATTTCTTTTAAGCATAATAAAAAAGGGAAGAAAATGTAAAAGGGGCAGGAAGTGAAAAATTTCTTTTGACAGAAAAAAACATAAAAGAGAGAAGGGAAAGAGAGAAGAAAGAAAATGAAATGAAATGATTCATGACAAAGGAGAATGATTGGAGTAAAAAGAAAATGGAAGGAATGGAGAACAATAAGATAAAAGTGTGCTTGAAAACGCAAAAACAGTTGACAAGGTTCAACTTTGAATAAGGATCCTTGGTCTCACTTGACCCTTAAACACTTGTTTGAGCCTTATATCTTTCGTTTCGTAACCACTAACCTTGGCCACGCTACAACCCTTAAAAGTTCATTCTGATCAATGAATGATTGTTGTTATTTTCATAAACTTTAATTTTGAGACAAAATGTTATGCTCATCTAAGTATCTAGTCCATTGCTTCTTTAAAAAAAAAAGAGAATAAAAAGAAAAAAATGGGACTTACCCAGAGGCAATTTTCTACCCTGTTCAAGCTAGCTCTACACTAGAGCATTTTTCTCTAGCTCGGTTTAGCCTACACTGGGACTTTTTTTCAACCTGACCCTACATTAGGACAAGTTTCCGCCCTGTTCAATTAGATTCCAAACTGGGGCAATTTTTTTTCTTCTTTCTTTGGTCATTTGGGTGTCTGCCCTATTCAATTCAGTCCTAAACTGGGGCAAATTTCTCTTCGGTTCAATTTGACCTAGACTGGGGCAAATCTTCTCTTCAGTTTAATTTGACCTACACTGGGGTAAATTTCTCTTTGGTTCAATTTGGCTTGATGTGCATGCTCAGCAGAAAGAAATCATTGGTCATAATGCCCAGTAGGTAACTAAAGATGCCTTTCATAAAGGTCGAACCAATCCATACTGGGACAACACCTCTTTGAATCCCACACCAAATTTATGTGTACTCTTCCTTTGTAAATATCATTTCTGTAGTCAAACTCCCAAGGTCAATCGGGAAGTTCCTTTTTGTTGTACCTTTGAATCCATGTCTGTCTATTACGTAATGCTTCAGGTAAGGTGAACATGAGTACAACACTATGATTTGACCATCTAATGGTAACTCTCTGATGAGCAATTCAAATTGAAAAGAAGTTGTAAGTTCTAATTGAAGGGGAAATCTTATCCCAAGGACGTACCCGAAAAAAAAAGGATGGAAGTGAAGACTGTGAAGAAAGCTAAGAAGAAGAAAGAGATCAAACTTGAAAGGAAAGAAATTCAATGTCTCTATGTTCGAAGATCCCGAGGAATTTGAAACAAGTTGATAAGTCCTAATTTGCGAGAGCTTGCACCCGGGTTTGATGGATCAAAGTTTTTCGAGGAAGCAATTAGCATCGAGTATGCAATTGAAAAGGTTTTGACCTGATATTTTCAATCTATTGACATGATCCTTGAGCTTTGAGTTGCAGGAATAAACACTGTAATATCTTTTCATGTTCAAAAGATATTAAGTTGCAACAATTTTGAAAGTGATGTCTTTGACTTTCACGCTAAGTTTCACTGTAGAAGAACAGAAAAAAAAAGCTTTAAAAAAAAAATCAGGTCCATGACCTGGTGAAGTGTCAAAAAAATTCCAAGCCCTTGGCTTTGTAGCTTTCACAGAAATTTATGTCCATGGCCTAATGATCTCTTTATTAAAAATAAATAAATAAATAATAATCTCAAGTCCTTGACTTGATGACCATGTTTTTACAAAATTTAGGTTCATGACCTAATGATCTTTCCTAAAAAAAAAAAAAAAAAAAAGAAGAAAAAAGAAGAAGAAGGAGAAGAAGAAAAAATCTTGTGGGCCAAGCCCACTGTCATTTAAATTTCGGGACACAGAAGCCCACTGCATTTTAATTTTCGGGACACAGAAGCCCATTACATTTTAAATTTCAGGACACAGAAGCCCACTGCATTTTAATTTTCGGGACACAGAAGCCCATTGTCATTTAAATTTCGGGACACAGAAGCCCACTGCATTTTAAATTTTGGGACACAGAAGCCCATTGCATTTTAATTTTCGGGACGCAGAAGCCCATCGTATTTTTAAATTTCGGGACACAGAAGCCCACTGCATTTTAATTTTTGGGACACAGAAGCCCACTGCATTTTAATTTTCGGGACACAGAAGCCCATTGCATTTTAAATTTCGGAAAACAGAAGCCCACTGCATTTTAATTTTCGGGACACAGAAGCCCATTGTCATTTAAATTTCGGGACACAGAAGTCCACTGCATTTTAATCTTCGGGACACAGAAGCTCATTGTCATTTAAATTTCGGGACACAGAAGCCCACTGCATTTTAAATTTTGGGACACAAAAGCCCACTGCATTTTAATTTTCGGGACGCAGAAGCCCATCGCATTTTTAAATTTCGGGACACAGGAGCTCACTGCATTTTAATTTTCGGGACACAGAAGCCCATTGCATTTTAAATTTCGGGACATAGAAACCCATTGTCATTTAAATTTTGGGACACAGAAGCCCACTGCATTTTAATCTTCGGGACACAGAAGCCCATTGTCATTTAAATTTCGGGACACAAAAGCCCACTGCATTTTAAATTTTGGGACACAAAAGCCCACTGCATTTTAATTTTCGGGACGCAGAAGCCCATCGCATTTTTAAATTTCGGGACACAGAAGCTCATTGTCATTTAAATTTCGGGACACAGAAGCCCACTGCATTTTAATTTTCGGGACACAGAAGCCCATCGCATTTTTAAATTTCGGGACACAGAAGCTCATTGTCATTTAAATTTCGGGACACAGAAGCCCACTGCATTTTAATTTTCGGGACACAGAAGCCCATCGCATTTTAAATTTCGGGACACAGAAGCCCATTGTCATTTAAATTTCGGGATACAGAAGCCCACTGCATTTTAAGTTTCGAGACACAGAAGCCCACTGTCATTTTTTTTTTGGACACAGAAGTCCACTGTCATTTAATTTCGGGACACAGAAGCCCATTGTTATTTTAAATATCGAGACACAGATACCCACTGCTTTTAATTTTTAAGACATCAGATACCCATTGTTTTTTTATTTTTTTATTTTTGGGTCAAGCCCATTGCCTTTTACAAATTCAGGTCATGAGATCACCCAACATTATTTCCAAAAAAAAAAAATCTTTTGATCAATAAACGTCAATTGAGCTGCGACAGCTTGTTGACAATACGGTGACATCTCTAGCTTTACGCTGAGCTTCACTCTGGTAGGATTAATGACGCTGCGACAGCTCGTAAATCTGTTGTTGAGTCCATTACCATTTCAAAGTTTAGGCCAAGCTCATTAGCTTTGGGGTCAAGCCCACTGTCTTTGGGGTCAAGCCCATTATCTTTAAGAACAAACCCATTGTCTTTTATGATTTTGAATCACAAGGTCACTCAATATCATTTAAGTTCTTCTTTTAAATAAACGTCAATTGAGCTGCGACAGCTTATTGACAATATGGTGACGTCTCTGGCTTTACGCTGAGCTTCACCTTAGTAAGATTTGTGACGTTGCGACAGCTCGTAAATCCGCATTTAAGCTCCCTAGTTTTCAATCAGCACCTTTGCTGTGCCCATTCACATAATCTTATGCGTTGCCTGATAAAATTAAAGTTCACGTCTTTACTCGTTTCTTACGACGATAATATGAAAAATTACAATTATTCCTAATATCTTCTAAGAAACAAGTAAAGAGGGGCAACTGTGAACACCCAATTTTGTCCGAGTTATTAAAACATTAAAAAAAATTAATTATGCCAATAAGTTTTCTTTGTTTGTTTGGCTCATTTTTTTGTTTGACCCAAAATTTGTTTAACTTTTTTTGTTTAGGCCCAAAATTTTGTTTAGCCCATTAGGTATTGTGATAAAAAAAACAAAAAAATAAAAAAACTAAAATAATATTAAAGAAAATAAGAAACTGCCGTTGAATGCTCCTCTTGCCTTTTTTACTTTTTCTTCAGTTTGAGTTTGAGATTATTTTACTTTCATGTTTTTTTTGCTTTTCTTTCCTTTTTCCCACCACTATACTACTGCACCTCAAACAACAGAGGACAATATTTTTTGCCTCCCACTCATACACTCACTTTCACCACTCACTTTTGTCACTACTCTCACGTTAGCCACTGCACACATGCAACTCACTCGGCACACATTCACTCACACACAATTTTCACTCGCACATATTCACCCTCACGCAACCTCTCTGCAGAATTGACATAGCAACCATAGCACACAAAAGGGACTCGTTCACGTAGGGACTACGACATTTTTTTTTTTTCATTCCTTTTTCCCACCTTGATTTGCAGGAAAACATACTTCATATCTCCTCTCTAACGGCACCATCTTCCTTCACCGAGACCTCTTCAAAAGCCAAACCCAAACCTCACCACCTTCAATCTCCCTACTAACGGCGCACCACCACCCTCGCTTCTTCGCCTTGCACGGAGTCCGGCCTCCACCTTAACCCCGCACCGTCCACCACAAACGACCAATAAAGACCACCTCCGTGGCCCACCTCCACACAACCCCACCATCAATAACCTTCAACCTTCACCAGATCCGAACCCCACCATTTTCATTACCAAACAACCACCAACCACCGTAATCACCGGAACCCAATCCACACAAGCCAGCAGCCACTATCTTCCCCACCTCCACAGAACCACCATCCATGGACCCCCAGCAGTTCCTCATCAGATTCGCAGCCCCCAAACCCATGACCACCGTCCAAACAGCCACCCCAAACCGTGAAAACCAGTAGCCACCGCGACGCCCAAACGCACCAGAATCCCGCCGTTCGCCCAGCCGCGAACCACCAGAGCCAAGCCGCGAACCACCAGAGCCCAGCGCGAACCACCAGATCTCCACCTGCATGTCCCCGCCACCCCGCAGCCGCAACCGTCGAGCCGCACCACTTGCCGGACGTCACCTCCTCTGTCGCCGTCCAAAGGAGTCTGAAAAGGCCATCTCCTTTTTCCTGGTTTTCGTTCTTCCCTGAGACTAAAGTCTCTCTCTTTTTTTTTTAATTCTGTTTTCTTTTTTATTCTTTTACTTGGGTTTTATTGTATTGCTTATTTGGGCTAATGATTGTTGGGCCATACAAGGTTTACTTTTTTAGAGGAATGGTTATGTTAATTGGCTCATTAGATTAAAAAAATAAAAGGATATAGAAATAAAAAAAAAGTTAAAAGGTTAAAATAAAAATAAAAGTAAAATATTTGAATCCTTTTAGAAGAATAAAAATAGGCTTAATTAAGTTGTGACAATTTATTGATTTTGTAATTTTTATAATCATCTCGAATTGTGATAACTTGATGAATCAAATCTTTAAAACATAAAAAAATTATTATTAAAATAGAATTAATCGAAATTTGTGACATGTACTGCTAATCCTGTAATTTTTGTAATCATCTTAGTTGTGATAACTTGATGATTCAAGTTTTAAAACATAAAATCAAATTAATAAAATAAAAAAAAAAATAAAAAAATAGAATTAATTGAGCTACAAATGACTTGTTAATCTTGCAGTTTCAAAAATCATCTAAGTTATGATAATTTGATAATTTATTGAATTTTGTTTAGAAATAATAAAATAAGATTAATTTGAGTTGCGACGAATTGTTAATCTTATAAAATTTTAATCATTTAAGTTGTGACAACTAGATGATTCGAACTTTTTCTAAATATAAAAAAAAAATCAAATGAATTTTCAAAACAAAAACCTTTTCCAAATTAAAAATAACCAACCCATAATCGTTTTTCTAAAAAACGACGTGGCTTTGAATTCTCTTATCAAGGCGTCCAGGGGATACGTAGGAGCGAGTAATCCTTATTCTGTCAAGCCAAAATTAAATTTTCATATTTTATTTCTTTGTTTAGTTTATCTTTTAATAAATGGGTAAAATAAATATTTTTAAAATTTATAAAAATTTTGCACAATGATTTAAGGTAACCGTCTTAAGACGGATATATTAGGGGTGCTGCGGGGTTAATTCTCCACCCTTCCCTGTGCATAATCAGACTTCCGAACCTGAGTTTTTGAACGTAGACTATTTTTTTTAAGTTTTCCAATTTTTCCTAATAAAAAAATAAAATTGGTGGCGACTCTTTTTAATTTTTGTTAATTTAAGTCGTTATCCCGCCGCGATCCCGGTCGCGACACTGTTCTTTCCCCATTTCATTGGTAATGATTGTTGGCCATCATTTCCAATAATTCCCAAGCTTCTTTTGGGATTTTATAACTCAAGGCCCCACCTGCTGCAACATTAACCATTGCTCTAGTTTGAGGCAACATGCCATTATAGAAACTTTGTACTTGGATCTAGAAATCAAAACAGTGATGTGGGCATTTTCTCAATATTTCATTGTATCTCTCTCACGCCTCATTGAAAGATTCCCCATCATGTTACCTGAACGAAGTAATCTCATTCCTCAACTTTGCAGCCTTGGATGGAGGAAAATATCTTGTTAAAAATTTCTGAACCAAAATTGCCCAAGTAGTTATGCTTCCTCTTACCAATGAGTTCAACCAGCTTTTAGCTTTGTCCCTCATGGAGAAAGGGAACAATCTCAAACGAATGGCATCCTCACTCACCTCGTTCAGTTTCACAGTATCACAAATTTGAAGGAACCCTTGTATATGTGCATGTGGGTCTTCATTGTCAAGTCCTCCAAACTGATTGTGCTGAATCAAATGGAGTAGAGATGGCTTCAATTCAAAATTATTTGCCTGAACTGGAGGTCTTGTTATGCTTGCTCCATACCCATCCATGTTAAGAATAGAGTAATCCATAAGAGTCCTAATAGGTGGTTGTGGTGGTGGAGCATCTACACTTTCTTCATTGTCTGCCATGTCTTCAACAACTGCTTGAATGCCACCCAAATTCCTTCTTCTTTTTCTGGTTTGCTTTCTCAATGCTATTGCAGTTCTTTCTATCTCAGAGTCAAAAAGAAAATGATCTGGTTGAATAGTACCTGACGTACACTAGACACACAATATCAGAGTAAAAATAACGCAATGAAATAAGTAAACGAAAGAAACTAAACACTACAATGAATAAACAAAAAGAAAAAAATTGTTTAAACTAGTGGTTGCCTTCGATATTATCAATATTGGTAAAATCGATCCCCGACAATGACCCCAAAAACTTGATGGGACCACGGCAAGTGTACCGGATCGTCAAGTAATAAAAACAGTGAGAAACCGGATATCGTTCTCAGGGATCGATGGCCAAGTACCAATTCACGAAATTAGCTACTATTTAAACCAAGATTTGGATCAAAGTGGGTTTCAATAACAATAACAAAATCAAAAGAAATAAAAGCAATGACAATATTTTTGGGTTTTTCTAGTTGACAAATTATCAAACACGTGGTATGCGAGATGAAAAACAATCAATTAATGAAATAGTTGGGATCAAGCTTCATTTGATTTCACTTGTTGCATATCAATTGGAATTAATACAAGCTACTATTCCTATTTTATTACCGAATTTTCTAATTTAATCAAACTCTAATTCCTTAGGCAATTGACCCTTTGTTCCCAATTAAAAACCCTAATTCCTTAAGTGAATCTAAGAGATAACAAGCAGTACGGTTTAGAATTCAAAGAGGTAACAAACAAATCAATGACTATTCCTAGCCTAGAGATAAGCAAGGTTCATAATCTCATATCACAAATCATATATCAAATTTTCATTCAACATACAATCCTAAAATCATTCTAAAGAGGACCTATCTTTAGAAAGCATGAAGAGAAGAGATCATAAACTCAAAATAGAGATAACAACTTATATTAATTGAATCCAATGTCAATAACAATTAAGATCAATCAAAATCCACATAATCCCAACAAGGGGGAGTTTAGTTAGACATAGAAATAGATGTAGAAACTAAAACTGTAACACCCCAAGAATTTGTAATTTTTTTGTTTTGGTCGATTCAAAATTATTTTGAGTAATCTAACTCGACTTCTGTGAATTTTATGATTTTTGTGATTTTTAGGAATTTTTGAGAGTTTTTACGTTTTTGATTATTTTAATATTATTTTTGGGTTATGTATATAAGCCTTCGTATTTTATTTATTTCTCTCAATCCTTAATTATTTTTGCTAATCAGATTTGATTTTCATGAGTTTTACAATTATTATGATTTTTGTGAATTTTTGTGATATTTCAAATATTTTGAATATTTTAATATATTTTAGATATTTTATTATATTTTAGATATTTTGAGATATTTTGAAATATTATATTATATTTTTTATATTTTTAATATTTAATATATTTATGATATTTTGGGCTGTGTGTGGGCCCGAGGCGGGCTCGGAAAAATAAAAATTTTTATTAGCCAGAAAACTTTGTACTGTTGATTTGGAGTCGGGAGATCTTACTAAACCCGAAACCGGAAACAGTTTTTGACATTTTGTTTCCCTACGATTTTATTTGACAAATAAAATCGGGGTATATTTTATTATCCATTGAATAATAGACACTGACTTTATAAGCAGTAATTATTGTTCATTGCTTACAGTATACCAAAAAATATCTTAAGTCTTCATCTTTTTCATGAAGTCTATAAATAGGAGGGCTTTGATTCATTTGCAATTTTGGCAAGAAGCTCTCACCCATTTTCTCTCCTTGTACTCCACGGCCATAACACTCAAATGGAAGACAACATTCATCCATTCATCTCACTTGTTCTCTTACACATCTTTTTCTCCAAAGAACCAAGAACAAACAACCAAAACTCTCTCATTTTCTCTCCTCCATGGATTCGGCCAAGAGGTCATGGTTCTACCATCACTCTTCAATAATTTACACCAACCATATATCTTGGATCCTTACCTTGTTTCAGGACACTTTGTAGTTGGAGTCTTGATCAAAATCACTTATTTTCAATGAGTTCTTTCAAAGCCAAACACATAACTCTCACCTTTCCTCTCTATGGAAGCTCACGACCAACCCCACAAAATCACCTTCCAAGCTTCAATAATTCTAGACAGCCTTAGATCTTGAATCTCCATGCAATTCTAAGGAACTTTCATGTTGAAGATTTTCCCTAAATTATCCATCTTCATCTTTGTTCTTCAAGCTCAAGGTTTGGAGTTTTAAGGTGAAGTTTATGAAATCTTCACTATTGATTTCATTCTTTCCTTCTAAACCATATTTTGATCCATGGTTTTTCTTATTTAAGCCTTAGATATTAATATTTCATGTTTTCTTTGATTTTCAAGAAGCACTTGGTGGTTAAAGTTCATCTTGAAGGAGACAACAAGAGGACATACAAGGAGTTTTGGAGGTTTCATCAAGAGGTAAAAGGGAGATTAACCTCATCAGCCATGTGTTGGTGGTGAGAAATGGATGTGTTTGTAGTGAAGAATCCATAAGGATTCATTCACTTGATTGTTTAAAGTTTTCCTATTTGTGATTGATTTTGTGTGCAAGCATGTCTATAGCTTTAAAATATATGGTATGTGTTTTATGATTGCTTTAATATATGATATGTGTTCATAGATGCATGATAGTTATTGTAGGACATGAATAATATGTTAAAGATTTACATGAGTGTTCGAAAGAACACATATAGCTCACGGTTTTCACTATCCCAAAGAGAACCAAAATGTTCTCAACTATTTCTAAAGCAAGGATTAATAAACTTAATTAGTAATGATTTTTACAAGGACTTAGTTAGTAGAAGATAATATAAAAATGATTTAAACATAGTGAATTTCAGCCAACATGCCAATTTAAGACACTTTTGATCTAAATTATTTTCTAAGAGTAGATTATGTAATTTAATAAAAGGGAACTCAATTTAATAAATTTAGAAATATAAAGAGAATGATTTTAATGATAATAAATTAGATTAAGAATTTTTATAAGAGATTAAATGATGAGAAACAATTAAATAAGATTTTAATGCATAGAATGATTTTGGGCCGACATACCTACTTATGATGTTTTATATCCAAAACTATTTTAAAAGTGTGGAGTTATAAAATTAATTTAATGAGAACTTAATTAAATAAATTTTTGATAAACAATGGAAAGTAATTTAATTTTTAGAGTTAAATCATTGAATTTAAGCAATGGTGTAAATACTTGAAATGTACTAACGTATAGTTCACTCGTTGAGTTTGGAAACGCGTTAGCAAGTTTCGAGATGTAATTATTAGTTATGATTAAGAAAAGTAATTTTTTGATGAAAACGTAGAAAACATTACTTAATAAATTTTCTAGATAAAATATCACCAAAATTAATTAAAAATGGACTAATAATAAAGAAGTTTCAATATAAAATTTGAACGTAAGGAAAATATTCTATGTAATTTAAAAGTATTAAAAATAGCTTACGCAGTTTTAAAATAAGGATTTTAAAGCTTTACAATTAAGAAAATAATTTAAAAATCTTATGCGATTGAGAAAATGATTTAAAAATACTACTCGATTTTTAAAAAAATAGCAAAATATATTTACGCGATTTAAAAACGTTTGTAAAAATGACGAAATTGTGAAAACGCGATAAAATTTCTATGCGATTAATTGGAACAGCGAGATTTACTGTTGGGCCAAAGTGGT
This sequence comes from Ormosia emarginata, assembly GCA_029884605.1. Taxonomy (NCBI): domain Eukaryota; kingdom Viridiplantae; phylum Streptophyta; class Magnoliopsida; order Fabales; family Fabaceae; genus Ormosia; species Ormosia emarginata. The sequence continues at coordinate 72,445,301 of JAQQTP010000082.1, forward strand.
GGACCCGGACATGTGGAAATATGGTACGTCAGGTGGGAACGTACTGTATTTTGGACATGTGAAAATATGGTACGACAGGTGGGAACGTACTGTATTTGAGATTATTGCCATTGAGGGCATTTGCGTAAATATGAGAATATTTTGAAGCTAAGGGTTTAGTAATTATAGTTTTTATCCATGCATTGAGTTGTGCTAATTTGATTGATAATTGGTGATTTGATTGACGAGGCGAATTACACCGTGTTGTCGGTGTGATAAGCATAGTGTAGTTCATTTCTTTGTATGGACTTGGAGGCATTAGTGTGCGGAGTATTCCACATGGGGACAGTTGGTCGCTCCTCTGGTCCGTGGTAACTGGCAACACACTAGTGATCTTGACACGCACTATACTTAATCAAAATCTTGTAAAGACTATTTTAGTACAATGCCTGTAGTTACACGATATTTGGACTGTGTGCTACTACATGATGTTTGGACTGTGGGCTATAGACACAACGTTAGACAGTGCAATAGCTTGGTTGGGCAGCCTGAGGTACTTATAGTTCTTTACGGGTCATTCTCTCTGATGTCTGTGTCTAGCTTCATGGAGTAGGAATGAGTCTGTGTATACTTGCATATGTTGTCTGCATCTTTATGTGGTTATTTATATTCAATGTTGAGATATTATGTATGATGTGTTAATGTGAGTTATTATGCATGATGTGACTATATGGTTTAATTGTATCAATTGTTATATCTGTTATGGTAATATTATTGTTGTTCATTTTATTACAATATATGTTTATTGGAATTATTTGTAAATTGATAACATGATTATATTTGTGATATCTGTGTGTATGGAATGACTTTGTCATTCGTATCATTCTTTTTCATTGCCAGAATCTTGGTATTGGTGAAAGAGGATCTCACCTCTTTACTGTATTGTTTTGTTGTGTTTGTATTATTTAAATTCGTATAGTAGGCGAAGCAAGTTTCTTAGACTTATTGGAGGCAATGTTCTGTGGGCGGTGACGGCGTCGAGGGGTGATCTTCTCAGTTTCAACAGGATGCAGTTTGGTGAAGAAACGGAACATGTATGTTGGGTTTTTCTCGTTAGTGTTGTTACCGTGCTATTAGTAGTACCCGTCATTGGGTTTTGCTACTGTTTCTCTGAGTTTGTAAGTTATATGTTTTATTTCTTTATTAGATATTATGTGCTATAAATAAAGCTGTACAATAATCTTTTTAGTTTATTTTTTGTATTACTCATATTTCGGTAAGTTTAAGTTTCCGCAAAAAAAAAATTTAAAATCCATATTTTAGAACTTAAATCTTTTATGAAATGGTTTTTCAAGTTTTAAGTTTTTAGTCGAAAATGTGATGCCCTATGTAGGGTGTTACAAAAACAATAGGAAAAAAGATGTAAAACTCCATGAAAGATTGAAGAAAATCTGAGTTCCCACTCTTCTTCTCTTCAAATCCACCGTAGAACTCCAAAATAGGGCTCTTCTCTGCTCCCTAAAACGTCTTCCACGCAGCTCTCTACGCAGCCTCCTCATTTAGATCAGAAAAGATGAATTTATACTTTGGTATGGGTGCCTAGGCACTGCGTCTGGAGCGCTTGGGCGCTGAACGTTCAGAACGCATTTTACTGTCATGAGCATGAGCGCCTATGCGCTTCGTTTTGAGCGCCTAGGCACTTCGTTTTGAGCGCTTAGGCACTCAACGTCCAGAGAATATCTTCTAATGCACTCTTGGGCGTCTGGGCGCTGCTTCTGTAATGCCTAGGTGCTGATTGTCCAGCAAAATTGCTTTTGATCTTCTTTCAAAGCTTTAAGTCCTATTTTCTTGAGTGCTTTTTTTTTGTCACCTTAAGCTTCATGTTGTTTCCCTTGGTGCCTACAATAAAAACAATAGAAAATGAGCTAAAGCATCAATAATTCTAATCAAAATGAACTCAATCTAACAAACTAAAATGGATCAACTAAAAAGATAAAATAAAACTGTTTTAAGGTCAAAACAACGTCAAAAGTTGAGCTTAAGCGGTGAAATCCACTCAAAAGGCTTTGGAAAAAATGGATAATCTAGCAGATTATCAAGTGTCAATGACCAGATAGAATTTTTAGTCAAGTGATCATTCCAACAAAAATTTCCTTTTTATTGATTAAACAAAAAATCTCTTTGATGTTGAATTCTTTGCAAATTTTTCAATGTTTTAAACCCAATCACAAAGAAATAATTTTAAAGTTGTTAAACTTACAAATCAAAGTGGGAATACTTGAAGTAGAGGGAAGAACAATGAGAGTTCAAAATAAAATTAAATCAACTCTAACCAAGCAACCACGCACAGAGAAGAACAATGGGGCTGACATTTACCCATTAAACAGATTAAACAAATTAGATGAGTAACCATATTTCACTTCAATTGAGGGATGATTATGATATTCTTGTTTTTACCTGATTACTAGGTAACCAATCAAGAAATCTAATCGTATATTTCATTTTCAATAGATCCAATGACTCATACAACAAAATTCATGCATGGACCGTTGACCATATGGTTCATATTAAAATGATCCTTCTCCTTAAGCGCAGGTGATCCAAAATCCTCTAGTTTCACAGAGTCACACTAAAGTTGCTGACCTTGCTTTTAGACATGGGCATTCTATTACCTTTTTGCCAGGGAGTAAAAATGGGCAAATTCGTAGGGTTGGTCTGTTTATAAGCTAAAATTAAATAGGTTAGTTTTCAAAAATGTTGGCCAATTTAAACTAATTCATTTTTAAACTGGACCATTTAACCCGTGAACTAAATAAGCTAGTCAATTTAATCTGTAGTCTGTTTAGTCTGCAAGTTAGCCTATGACCCATTTATTTATTTTTTTAAACATTTTTTTATGTTGTTTTGAAAGATTATATTTAATATGACTTATTGACTTTTGTTATGTTAAATTTTGTTAGATTTGTTGAAGTTTGGTAATTCTGTGGAATTTAGAAGCTTATAATTGTTACGTTAAATTTGATTTAGAGGATTAGATTTTTTTTTTGGGTAGGTTTTGGAACTTTAAATTTGATAATATGACTTTATTTTTGGAGTTTAAAAACTTTAAATTGATCATATGAATTTGTTTTAGAATTTAGAAATTTAGATTTATTTTGTATGACTTTACTTTATTAGAAATTAGAGTTACAAACTTGAATTTAAATTTGAATATACATGTTATATTAAGTCTATTTTGTATAATTTTTAAAAAAATAAAAAACAATTCATTTAAGCTCTGTGAGAAATTTTTCTTATTTCGTTTGGTGGTCGAGGATAGGATAAGAGATAGGATAGGATAGGAGTAGGATAAGATATTGGCAGGATAAGTTCGTTATCTTTCTCGACGAATTGAGATAACCAATGAGGATAACATTATAATTTTAGTATGATTTTAACATTTTTCTTTTTATTAGGAATGTTTTCATATTTTATTTGATTTTATTTTTTTATAATTTTATTTTTTTAAAATTATATAAAAATACAAATTTATCCTTATGATAAAATTACATATAATTTTTAAAATTTTGAAAATATTGTTTAACTTAAATTAATTTTTTATAATTTTAAATATTCATTTTTAATTTTTACTTTACATATAGTTAAATTATTAGAATAATTTTATATTTTTCAGTTTTTAAAATAATATAAATAACAAAATTAGCCTTGAGACAAAATAAAAATAATTTTTAAAATTAATTATTAGTATTTTATTATTTTAAATATTTTATATTTATTATATATTTTTTTAAGAACTGTTATATTTTATTATACTTTAATTATTTTATATTTAAAATATTTTTTATATCATACTTTAAATCACCTTATCCTATCTTGTTGAGTTTAACCCATATTTCTCCTCATGGATAGAATTTAACTAAATATCAGGATAGGATAAGTGATGCGATTAATTTATCATATCATATTTACCACCAAATAATAGTTTCAAATAAAATATGATAGTTTATTCTATCCTATCTCTCTTATCCTGACCACCAAACGAGCCCTAAATGTTCTGGATAAAATATATCCTCGTTTAAATTCATTTAACCTCCGGGCCTAAACGGGTCAGGCCTCCGTTTAACACCCCTACCTTTTGGGTTTCACTGTCTTTATAGTCCTCCTGACTTTCTATCCTTATCATTGTTACCTGATGGTCATCATATACCCAGATCGTTAATTGGTAGTTCTTTCTCCTTGTTTGTTTGGACTTTGCACCGTTAATTACTTTATTACAAAAATATATATCAAATGGGTAAAAACCTATCTAGTCTGGTGGTTTTCAAATGGAAGAAAAATTTGTTATCATTCTCCCAGCAATCTGATTCCCCCTTCCAACCGATCCTTGTTACGCGAAAACGAATTATTATTATTTTATCATTTTTTTCAAAATTTGTTTTTATTATTTTACCATTAAAACTTAAAATGAATTTCATTAATTTAAAACGCACTCCAAACAATATAATTCAATTTAACTTCATAAGTTTTAAAATTATCTCCAAACACATAAAAAAAAACTATCCCCAAACAACGGTTTATTAAATAATAAATTTTAATTAAAATCATTTAAAAGAATGGGATTGAAATCCTAATGAGATAAGATTGGTCCCAAACAGAGCCGATCTTCTTGTACCATGCTGTGTAGTGTGGACTATTCAAGATTGATGGTACTATTTCGTCTTGTAGTAGAGGTATCCCCTCGAAGGCAATTTAAAAAAAGAAAAAGAAGAAATAAGAGAGAAATAAATTATTATATGCTGTGATAAAAATATCAAAACATGTCATGTTGATATATGTATATATTTTTTGAATGAACCTATTGAATATTTTTCTAGAAAGAAATGTTATCTGTAAAAATGTTAGATAAAAACAGATACTTAGTATCGTAAAACTGTTTAGCTGCAGATAAATGTAATAAAAATGCAAAAAAAAAGATGTAACAAAAAAAAAAAATCATTAAAAAGAGGTCAAATGGTCCATCAAGATATCATACATTATCATATAAAAAATTTGTGTTTAATTAGAAGTATATTCTTATATGCATGATACAAATAAGTATAGTATAATTATTTAAGCCCTGAGAAAATTAAAAGAGAAAAAAAATCTGATTTAGTGAATGTGTAAAAGTGTGTATAATAAGTCAATTATATGTCTTATATAAAATAACATAGTATAACTAATTAGTAACTAACATTCTAATTCAGTAAACTAATTTAATATTAGTGTTTAATTGATTCAAATAATTTAACATTTATTTTTTTAAAGCAAAATTTTAAATTTCAATTTTATAAACGAAAAAAATTAACACTAATTTTTTTTTATTTATGATTCGATCCAGTTCAATTACAAATTATCATGACTCAATGTAATTTTTGAATACCAAAAAATTAACCAAAAAAAAACTAATTTAACTAACTGGTAATTAAGCTAACCAATTCTAACTGTAGTCTAACTAACTAAGATAATATCATGTTAAAAAATCGAAAAAAGGAGAATCATGATCATACTGTTAACTTGAAAAACCAAAAAAATAAAAATAAAACAAAACTAATTAAGACTTGCTCCAAAATTTGGTATTATCGTACGAATTACTATCAGCAAAGACAGTGAAATTGGGGTGGTTCCCCTAAGAGGAACGAGGACGATAAATTTAGCACCGACACATCATGTGACAGCAGAATTAATATACAAAAAGTAATATTATTTACACACATTTTTATTTATAATATCTCACATCTTAATAAATTTTATCATTTAATAATAATTAAATTTATCTTATTTTTTATACACATTTACTTTAATTTTTTCATACAAGTAAATGTGCTAAGATATAAGTTCAAATATGTGTCATTAGCATTATTAATGTGTAAAAAAAAGAAAACATACGAAATGACCACGATCTCCTTTCGCGGCAACTCTCCTTTCTCTTCTTGGTAGTGCAGGGTGTTCTAAAGACTAAAGAATGAAGCCCCATTTTAGGTGGATGATGTTTCATACACAATACATATAATTACTCATATTTGTTTAAGATAGCATGATTAATGTAATTATACAAAAAATAATATAAAATTAAATATAATTAAACGATAAAAATTATGTAAGATGATGTGCATTAGTATATATGTTTAGCATTTTTTTATCTCACGCCATGCCCCACCAAGCACGCATCTAGTAGTCTAACACCAACTTGGGAATTACGTCATATTCATTTGCTTAGTGAAAAGCAGTTGAAAATGGAAAAGGTAACATCATGACACTATGAACATCCTAGGTCTTAGCACTCACTGAACTGGCAATATCCAACCTGTGAACACTGCTTTAAATAAATGTGGGCTTAGTAGCACTCAGTGAATGACTCTGTTGATGGTCGTCGATTTCTGAGTGAGAAAGGCATGCATATTGCCACCTTCACAACACAAAGGGAAGAGAAATGGTTTGGGGATGAACACGAAGGAAGGAGAAGACGCTTGAATGGCTTGATTGATGATGACGTAAAAAGATCGAGAATGCAAAAAAGCAAAAACAATTTGTGTTCTGCATGTACAACTCCACCTTCTTCAATTAATGAAGCATGAATCTTTTGGCTAACCATGAATATACAACTGTTCGTTTTTTACTTGTATTGCGTAATTGAATTCTTATTTAATCTTACAAAGAAAATTATGAAAAGCATGAGCGAGAATCCGGCGATCCCATCCCTCAAACCACCATCTTTATATTCTATGGCCACAAAAATATTTGTTCAACGGAAACGCAATAGCAATGAGTAGTTACAGAGAATGAGACACGGAACCATTATAATGCCAGAAATAAAGATTGTCCATCCTATTTAGCAGGTCATGATAAATCAATACATACAAAGATGTATTGTTAAATTTTCCTTAACAATACTTTTTATTTTTATATAAAGATAGTTACTATTATATCATGTAATATGGCTTACATAAAAAAAAAGAAGATAAAGTTGCTATTATATCATATTTATATCACAATAATAATATAAAATATGAAGGTTAACGTATGATTCAATTTTTGCATTGAGTCATCAACTGGAGTGGCAAACAAAAGTTCTTTTTTTTTTTTACTAAGGCAAACAAAAGTTCTTAGAAAAAGGAGCAGAGGAAGGGAGTTTTTTAGAGGGGTCAAGAGGAACAAAGACATTAATGAGGGAGCCAACTGCCAAGTTAAAGTTTTAATTATTTTTAAAAATATCTGGACGAGGATGTAGCCCACTCAATCATAACTATGTTCCCCCTACGTAAAAAAAATATAATCACATTAGTTCACCAATTTTATTTTTTTGGATACGTCCATTGTGACCCAGATTTGAGGGGCCCTGGGTCAGCTCAATTTTTGCTCTTTTTTTTTTTTTCAAAACTTTGCTATTGCATTTCCATTCCTGTAAAAATGGGAAAAAAAATAAAATAAAAGATGTAACGGATAGCAAATGAACAGTTTCCTCTAATATATTTACCGGATGCAGTTCCTCTTCAAAAGAACTGCATAAAATTTGAAACTTTAAAGATGTTTTTTTTTAATAAATAGAATACAAAAATATCACAATAGAATAAGAGATTCTAACTATGTCAGCATCTCAGACTTTACTAATTATTTGCAGTAAACTAAAAAAACTTTAAAGATGTTTTTATTTTATAATAAAATAAAAATTATAAATATAATTTAATAAATATGAGTCATAATAACTACACAACCATGTAGCAGCATCCTAATCCTATATTACCACTAGGTATCTGCCGATAATTTGAGGAAAATGTCATTCGTTTACATCCAACTAGTTCCATTCCCCATACGATGCACGAATTTGTTAAATTTGATGTGAATAATTTTTTATTTATTTCAAGGAAAAACCAAATAACTCATAAAAACTAACATTATTATAAAATATTTAACATATCAGTAATCTTTTAAGATGTCAGAAAAATTAAAACAATTGGCATAAAAATATAAAACTTGAGTCTTTGATTGATTATCTCTAATAATAACATGTCACTTCACAATATTGAATCCTGCATAAAGATTATGTAAATTTTAATACAAAATTTATTTAGTTTTGCTTAATTAAAAAATCTAAGGCCTCATCAACTAGATTAGAAAAAAATCTAAAGGGCGATTTAAATTAAAAATAACTGCTAAAAACAAAGTTGAAGCATAGCTCATTTTGCTAATTAAATTTAAATTTTGAAAAACTCCATAAAAAAATTTACAATTAATTAACCAAATAGTAAAAAATAAAATTCTGTTGTTAAATCTCCATTAAAGTTTCAAAATTTGAATAGTAGTTAATTTAAAGTAATAATTATTTAATTATTAAGATAATTTAAAACTTTATTAAAATAGTGTGAAATTGATGGAAAAAGTTTATCAATGACCATTACGTGTCATTAGTGAAATTTGCATGAACCGTCTTTTATATAATATATATAGATATAGATGGTTAATCTCTTCCAAACACAAGTTGTGTCACAAAATTTCCTAAATCCTAATCAAGTTGATATTTTTCAAAATTGTCAATTCTTGAATCCTGTTGACATGATAATTAATAATTTATGCGATACTAATAGCCTCTTTTTCCTAATTAACAATATTTGATCTTTTATATCGAAAAAAAAATGCAATTCCTCAATTAATCATCTTTTCCATAAAGATGTGGGGACTTGGGGAATGATAATATAGAGTAAAGTGAGAACTGAGAAGGGCGAAAGTTTTCGGTGCAGTTACTCCCAAGCAAGAACAACTCGTACCATGCTGTATGAACATGGCAGAATGGCAATATCAGTAAGCAATGGAATGTCCATCATATATGGGTTCATGCTCATAGTATGTTACTTGACGACAATGCAATTCTAAAAGTAAGGGTTAGTAAACGGGGTGTAAATGAGTTAGGTGTTGTAGGCTTTGCTTTAAATGAATTTGATCTATTTTTTAATCGTAAGATTTAAATTTAATTTATTTATTTGGTATAAATTATTTTTTAAGATTTGATTTAATTTTTTAAAAATTTAATTTTATTTAAAAATTTATATTTAAAAATTTATTTTATAATAAAATTTTTAAATAAATCAATATATTTATATCTAAATAAATTAACAAAATAAATTAATAAATTTAAGTTTTTATATAAATTAACAGATTTAGATTTTAAAAAATATTATATTATTTATTAAACTAATTATATTATATAAATATTAAAATATTATAATATATATAAAATAATAATATATATAATTAAATAGATCGATTTATTAAATTTTAAAAAAAATAAAACTTAAAATTTAATCTGTTTAATTAAATAATTTTTTTTAAAAAAATTAATTTATTTTTTTAAATGAGTTAAATCGAATCAAATTTTAAATGAATTTTATTATTTTTTTAATAATTTTTTTAATATTAAATAAAAAAATAAATATATTTAATATCTTAAAATTATAAAAAAATATTTAATATTTTTTATTTAATAATTAAATAAATTAATAAAAAAATTAGGTAACGGACCACTTAACCTATTTCTCCTCCATTAACGAAAGCCAAAAGGAATAACGCGGTTTTCGCACAATCTGCCAATACGAAAACTACTGGCCAGCTGTCTCTCGCTTGCAATTTTGTTGATAAGTAATTAACTGGAGCCGAGGAGTAATAAATTCTCACAGTAACATCTTCCTAACCTTTCACCTACCCCTCAATTTGTTACTATATAAATAACACCCTTAACTGGCTCACACTTCCACAACACAACCTAATAAGCTTCAGAGGTCTTCTGAGTCTTAGTCCTTCCTGTGTCATTCTATAATCAATATAGTACTCCTGTCCCTGTTCTCTATTCTACCCAGTGAAAGTAAGATGAAGCTCGTGTTTGCAAATGTGCTACTTGTGTGCCTTGTCCTCAGCTTCTCTTTGTTGGAAGTCTCAATGGCTGGTTCTGGTAAGCCGTAAGCCCAATTAATTAGTAGCATTACTCCATCAGTTAGTTGTATATGTTTTGTTTCAATTAATAGTAGAACTACCGTATATATTTATTTAATTAGATATGCCACTTGATTTGTTACACTAATTATTAACTGATGAAATGTACTGTGTGGGGGGTGGAATTAGCTTTCTGTGACTCCAAGTGCGCGGAGAGGTGCTCCAAAGCTGCGGTTCAGGACAGATGCTTAAAGTTCTGTGGGATCTGCTGCGAGAAGTGCAACTGCGTGCCATCTGGGACTTACGGGAACAAGCACGAGTGCCCTTGCTACAGGGACTTGAAGAACTCCAAGGGCAAGGACAAATGCCCTTAACTCTATTCATTCATATCCTATCAATGCATCACGATACCTTCAATTCAACAAAACTGGCGTGTATCTCCAGCTTATGAGATATTCCGCCACGGACTCTAGCTAGCTGATTAAGTTTTCGCAGCAGTTTACATTACTATTTATGAAGTTCCTTTATCATGTTTTATGAATTACATATATTATATATTAAGAAATTTGGTCATAGGAGTTGAATCGGGTATGATGCGTATAGGAAAAAATCGAGATCATCTTTGTCCTTCTGTGTATGGGTGCGGTGCTGTCTTAATTAGGCTTGTGGTTAATTAATAGTAATACTTACTTGATTCTATTGATCTTGTATAAACTGTATCCCTTTATTTGTAATGAATAAATAAATAAGTATTTTTATTAAAAAATTGTTTGTTTATATGTAAACATTCCTCCTCCTCCTCTCCGTACTTCTTGTACAAATGTATACCCCACAATGTGGTTGGTGCTGCTTAATATGCCGTTTGATTTTTATTGCCAACAATAATTTATGACAGTTGAAAATTTTTTTATTTAAATATAATGTATTTATTTTTAATTAAGATTTAATATTTTTATAAAATATTATAAAATTAATTATAAAACATAAAAATTTATAATAATATTAAATTTTAATTAATTTAATGTATTCAACTATAATATATTATATTTACGTAAAATTTATCATAATATGTGATATTTAAATATCTGGCTAGAACGTGTAACATGTTTTAATTGTTAAATAAGATCATATTTATTCTCTTTTTTTAAGAATTTAATTTTAATGCATTGAGTCATTCAAATATATACTTAGATATGATTAAGAATATTTGACTTTTATAATAATAATTTCAAAATTATATATATAATATTTTTTATTAATTGATATTTTTAAAAAAATTATATTGTCAATGTGTTAAAATTAATTTTTTTAAAAAATATCTCGTGTTAGTTTTTTTTTTTTAAGGATGAAAACAAGGGGCCTAAAGCCCAAGAAAAAATAAAACAACAAGGAGAAAATTACACGAGATAAGGCAGTCCAGTCAAATCATTAAACACTAATTTATTGACAAATAATTTTTTTAGCATCTATTTTTTTTCGAAGCATTTTTAGCATCAATTTATTAACAATCTAATTAAAAAATAACTCATACCATTTTCGATAATGGCACATACAAAATTGATTTTTATTAACCCTATCTAAACAAAATGCTTTCTGACAAAATTAATTTTAAGATAAAAGTCTTTAAATATAAATCACTTTTATTCAAATTCACTTTTGTTTAAAATCAAATTTGCATAATTAATTTTGTCAAAAATCAAGTTGACAAATTCTAATTTAAACGCACACTAAATATACTTCATGAAGATTTTTTCATTAATTTAAACACATTTAAAATTAATAATAAAATTTTTTTTTGCTAAAAAAATTCTAAAAATATTTATTAAATATATTAAAATAAATTTTTTAAATAAATAAATATTTATTTTTAATTTTTAATGTATTATATATATTAATTTTATGTAAAATTTTTTATTTTATATTCTTTAATAAGTGTTTAGAGGCACTTCTCATAGGAAATACCAATACTAACAATCTTTTCAAATCAAACATTAATTGTATTTTTTTATAGGCATTAATTGTTACTTTAGAAATATGTTAAAATTTCTCATTCAATTCGAGTGAAAGTTTTTTAAAAGAAATGTGATAATTAGCAAAGCAGCCAGCTGTGAGGCACGATCGGACCCAGCACAGTCAGAGAGTCACTCACCAGTACCACATTTTAGTTACTTTAGTACTCTGCGTTAATTCAAATAAAAGGTTAAAAAGAAACGCTTTGATTAATTGTTAGAAATAACATATTATATAAATGAGTTTAATATTTATACACTATAAATGTAAAGTTTTTTATAATAATTAATTAATTATACATTATTATATTTTTAATTTTTAAAATAATTATTAAGAGAGTTAAATATTTTTAATGATATAATAATATATAATTAAATGATAGAATAAAAATATATATTAATAGTATATTCAAATTAAATCCTTATATAATTTTAAAAAAGAAAGAACATATTATAGATAATTAGAAATAACATATCATATGTCGTCAATAGATAAAATAATTCAAAATACAGACTTTTAGTTTAAATTTAAAAGTTAACTCGGCTTTGTAATAAAAATGAATTACAAGATTATTCTTAAAAATAATTATTATAACACCGTTTTTTTTTTCGTGCATAACACTGCTTTTAATAATGAATAACATATGACCTTATTTTTTAAAAAAAAAAAAAACTTCACGGTGTTAAGTTAATTTGTCAGAGATAACAAGTGTAATTTATGATTATATTTGAATTTTTTGTTATTTTGAAAACTTTAAGATAAATTTATTATAGTAATGAATGTGTAGAGTTTTTTAATTAAATATAATTTTTTAAATAATTTTGATATTTTATCATGAAATTTCAAAACTAAAATTTAATAATTATGAAAACTAATTTTTATATATAATATAATAATATTATGCTTATGAAAAATAAATATATGTAAATTTATTATTATTATTATTATATAAATATGTGTAAAATGTTTTTTTATATAAAATTTATAACAATTAATAATTTCTCATATTAATTATTTTCTCTTAGAAAGCTATTTACATTTAATTATGCCACGTTGGTTTGTCGTTTAACGTACACACTACACAGGAACAATATCCATATAATGGTATGGTCACATGCTCCGTACTATGTAGACAAAAGAGGGGGCAGCTTTATGCTTTTTTTGTGTTCTCCATTTCTCCTCTCCTTTCTATCTCTCCCAGTCTCCCACTCTATCTTTATGTTGATAAATAGGTTATTTTGTCACATTAATTTAAAATAAATAATTTTAAATTCTCTTAACAAATTCTCTTATTACTATTCTTAATTGTTAAATAAAAAAATATAAATTATTTTTTATATTTTTAAAACATTAAGTATATTTATTTTTTATTTAATATTTTTTATGAAATATTAAGAAGATCATTAAAAAATCTTTTTACAAAATTCATTGTGATTAGCTAAAACCTTTCATAAAAATAAAAAAATTTAATGTATTTAATGTCCGATACTTTAATATTTAATATCTGATACTGCAATATTAAAAAAATTAAAAAATACAAATTATTGAATAAAATAAAAATTAAATATCTAATATATTTGATAAAAAAACTTTATTTTTTTATTTTTTTTATTTTTTTTGATAGGTACTTATTAACAAAATTATTAATATTATTAACAAAATTATTAATAAATTAATAGTTATTTTATGCACCAATAAAATAGTTATTTTAGGGAATATGATTTTCTTAGTATAAGAGTAAATTTTTATAAATAAAATAATATTATATACATATTAAAAATATACTTCAATTATTTATACAATAGCTTTCACTACAAGACAAATATGCCATGTGTCATTTCCTTCTTGATCCATAACTTCCAGCAACATGCATCATGCCTTCTTTCAAAGAAAGACTTCAATGATACATGTCCTTAAAAAATTTTTATTAAAAAAGAATATTAAAATATTTTATTAATTTTTAATATTTATATATTAATATTAAAAATATTAAAAATATTAAAAATATTAAAAAGATTAATAAATATTCTAATATTAAAATTTTAAAATAGTAAAAAAATTAATATATAATATTTCAAAGGTGATTTCTTAGATCATATAGCTAAATATTAAATATAAAAATGTTAACATATTAAAAAATTTAAGTTTTAAAAAAATATTAAAAAATATTAAAACAATTTAATATTAAAATTATTATATTATTATTTTTTTATAGATACTATAGAAATTATTTTATATTATTATTATACTGCTATAAACACTTTAATACACTTTACGATAACAATGTTGTTATAATTACATTTTTAGGATAAATTTATTATAATTTTAGTTGATATATTTTGTATTATAAAAATTATTGAAAAATATATCTTTTATATTATTATTTTTAAGTAATACAAGTTTGTGAATTTTTTCTCTTAATTATCTTTTAAATAAATTTGATTCTTTTGACATTGTGTTAAAAATTTTAAATTATTTTGACATTATAAAAAAATATAAGAATATAAATAGTCATATATATAGTAAGAATTTAATTCCTTGAATTATTCAAATTACTGAGTGCATATTTTATGTTAATAATTATTTCTTCAATTAAATAAATAAATTATAATTTCTCATTAGAAATGATGTTATTATTTTATATTTAAATATTTTTATTCACTCCATTGATTCATATAAAATTTATTATTAGCAAACTAAATTAATTAATTATATTTTCAAATTTATCTAAATTTTAATTCTCTTCTCTCTCTATATATATATTTGTCCTATAATATTTTAAAAATTTGAATATGTACATTACAGTATAGTGAAAATTTTACAAAAATATGTAGTAAAATTAATTAATTGTAATTTATTATGATAAAACTTAAAATTTATTAATTATATTTTTTCAAATTTTTTCATTCATATATAATATATAATATTTAAATATCTTATATTTATAATTTACGGGATTGTAAACTTTCGTGAAAATATATTAATATTTACATCATAAAAACTTTCTGAGTAAAAATGACAAAATCAATTGAAAAGTATGAATTTATAATAAAATTTGTTTAGTAAGATCGTTTAAATGTAACTAAGCAAAACTTATATTATATAACATTAAAGTTTTTATTGATGTTTTGAGTGAAATTATTTGTAAGAATTAAGATAATTTTTGTGAATAAATAAGACATGGGATTGACTTCAATAAGAGCATTAATGGAGTAAATATAATGGACAAATTATAGTTTTGTGTAAAGAAAATAAGATTAAAAAACTTAAGAAGTCACATGAATAGATAGATTGAATAAAGTATAGAAATATAGAGAACTCTATACGGTTAGGAATTTAATCCTTTTGTATTGTTCAAATTACTAAGTCATGTTTTATGGTAATAATTGTTTCTTTGATTAAATAAATAAAATATAACCCTTCATTAAAAATGATGTTATTATTTTATATTTAAATATTTTTATTCACGTCGTACTAGATTAATAACTTTAGGCAAAAATATATTAATTTCTACATGAGTTTCAATGTTTTATAAGAAACTATAATAAAATTGATTCAAATAAAATTTATTATTAGAAAACTAAATTAATTAATTATGTTCTCAAATTATTTATATTTATTAATTTATTAATATATATACATTTATTCTATATTATTTAAAAATTTCAATATGTACATTGCCTATGAGTGACAATTTTACTTGAAAATATAATAAAATTAATTAAATGTATTATAAGGAAACTATAAGATTATTAAGTATTTTTAAATTTTTTTCATATACATAATATATAATATTTAGATATTTTATATTTATATTTTTTAAAATTGAAAACTTTACATGAAAATATATTAATATTTGCATATATAAAATAAAAACTTACAAGAAGACAAGATAAAATTAATTGAAAAGTTTAGATTTATAATAAAATTTATTTAGTAAGATCATTTAAATATAATTGACCAAAACTCGTATTATATAATATCAAGGTTTCACTGATGTTTTGAGTGAATTGGTTACATGAGTTAAAATAATTTTTGTGGACAAATAAGGTGAGAAATTGAACTCAACGGGGTCATTGATGGAGCAAATGTGGGTAAGCTATAGTTGTGTGTCATATTAAAATAAATTAGATTTGTGAAAGAGAAAAAGATTAAAAAACTTAAGAAATCATATGTTAATTGATTGATTTAACTAATATGATATTTTATTTAATCTACATGAATTGTGTAAACTAAATATATAAGTTATAAAATGTTAAGATACTTGAATGCATTAAGTATCATTTGCTTATATTGCTATTAACTATTTCAATTTTTAGTATGTTTTCTTTTTATTTGTTATTGTAATATCTATCAATCTAATATTATTTTGTTAGTATAATTTGACATTAAGAATTAACTTGATATATTCTTAATAATGAGTTAATAAAACATCAAAATGAATAAACACATAAAAATTAATTTTTAAAGTAAAATATTATAAAATAAAATATTGAAATTAATTGAAACTACATAAATTAATTATTTATTGGGAGATTATATTAAAAAAATATTTATTGAAAAAAATTACATAACCTAATTATGATAGCTCAAGAAGAGATCGATTAATGAAAAAAATAAATTAATTTTAAATGAGTCCCATTATGAGTCTAACTAATTATAACAAAATCAATTTCATTCGAATCATCAAAGATATTATATTTTCAAGCTAAATATTTTTTTAATTTATTTTAACATGTTTTAAATTATCTCGTGATTTGCACAAACACAAAATATTAGTTGTATACATTTCTCACATATTCATCATTAATCGTGGCATTGACAGGTTGAGGACACAGAGAAGGAGACAGATACTACTAAATATGCGAGAAATATTATGTGTATTATCATTTTATTCGTAAATAATACATTAAAAAATATTTATAAATAGTAAAATACTTAAAAAATTTAATAAGTTGACTCAATACAAGTCATAAACAACACAGTTGGTGATACTGAAAGACAAGTTATTGATACCCAATTTTGTCCATAAAAATTTTTATCGCTTAATCAAGAATTAACGCTTAATTGTAATGTTGTGAGCGCTTTAATTTCTTGATTACCTGCTTTAGTTTTTTTTTATTTATTTTGTTTGTAAAAATAAAAATAACCAAAAAATATAATAAAAATAAAAATTAAAAAAAGGGGATGCAATTTCTTATTGTTGGTTATAACAATGAAACGAAAAAAGAAAGATCTGGTTTCGTTTAGGTAGCAGAAAAGGAAATGCCATTGCAAGTTCTAATCATTTAGTTAGAATGCAATGATCTGCTGTAAGCTTGCAAGCCCAAGGCTCAATGCAACACAAAAATGGTAAGAGTGCAAAGTTGGAGAAAGTGACAATCATTGAGGATACATGAGAATGGAAGGCGATCATCAAAGATATTATAGCTACACTGGCTGTTTTAAGGAGCCACCCTATTTGCCACACCGATCCGATTGGATTTGAGATTGATTTGATTTTTGCTTACAAGAGAGGTAAACGGGAAGCATTAAGGGGCTTTTGGCATTTTGGAGAAGAAAAATTACAAGAGGAGAGCATTTTTCGGGCAAGAGAGGCAACAATCAACCGAGAACCACCATTTTCCAAAGCAACCATTTTCCAAAGAACCACACCACCTTCATCTCCACTTCCACCAACTCACCACCCACAACTGAGTCAACTCAGTCAGTAGTCACTATTCATCATCTTCTTCCATTTACCTTCACCCATAAACTCCATTAACAATCATCAAACTTCTACCAATAATCATAAACCATAACCATCGCTTCCATCTTCCACTTTCACCTTCACCTCCATCACCCACAACATAACAACCATAAACCCAAAAAAAAAAAAAGGCCGACCACTTTGCTCCCTCGCTCTTGGCTGCCGCCGAGCCCGCAGACCACCGCGACCCACCGCGAACCAGAAGCTCCCCGGAGTCCGTCACTCGAACGCTGCCACCAGACCGGACACGGGCACCAGATCCGCTCTCCACTCCGCCGTCCAATCCACCACCGTAACCCATCTTCCTCCACGTTACACCTCGGCGCAACCCGCGACCAGGACAACCGCGAACTGCCGACGCTCCGCCCGAACGAACCCGCAACCGTGCCCCAACCGAGTTCGACCCACCCGCCGTCTTCAACCGCGACCAGGCGAGCCCATCGAGCCGGAACAGCGCAGCACCACAGTACTCTTCGCCGGCTACCATCTACTCCCCCACGACCTAGACCTGACCAGAGGTTTAAACCTCTTTCTCCTCTTTAGTTCTCTCACTAATTTGTTTTCAATCTTTCTGGAGTAATCTGTTTCATGTCTCTCAAAGGAGGTCTTTTAATTTCTAAACAAAAAATATAAGGATGTTGGGCTACAGGCACCAGCCCACATTACGTGGGTTGGTTCATTTGAATAATAAAAAAAAAAGAAAGATAATAATAATAAAAAGAGAATTTAGTTGATTTGGTTTTAACCTTTTTTTAATAAAAACAAAAATAAAAATAAAAATATGTATTTTGAATTTAGTTATTCTTCTTTTAGATTTGTTCTTGTTTAGTAACGCTTATTTTCTTTGATAATGTGTTTTATGTTATGTATTGTGACTAATAACAATTCAAAAGATAAAAATGAAAAAAATCTGAAAAGTGTTAAAAATAAAATTTGTTGAATGGTTTTGTGATGCATATATTTAATCTTGCTTGTTCTTATTTATTTGGCTCATGAAAAATTGTGTTTATTTGTTTGTCATTTTGCACTTCTAAAAAATAAAAATAAAAAATGAATGGTATAAAAAATAAAAAAGTAAAATCTTTTAATCAATGCAATGACCAATGACGATGATTGAATAGCGGATGCTATCTTCAACGTCATTTGAATCATAAGGATTTATTGAGTAGTCTGATACTACCTTGAATCCTGTGCAAGAATGATTTTGGTTTTAAAAAAAAAAATCTCTTTCTAAAAATCTTTTGCTTAATTAAAATCAATCAAACTCACACTTATTTTCTACAGAACTACGTGACTTTGAGTTCCTCATTGCACCCGAGGATACGTAGGAGCAGAATCCCTATTCTGTCAAGCCAAAAAAATAAATTTTCATAATTTAGTTGTTTCTTTTTTTTAAAAAAAGGTAAAATAAATATATTTGATATTATTAAAATTTGTACAACTAATTTAAGGTACCATTCTTAGAACGGACAGTGTAAGGTGCTAACACCTTCCTTACCTGTAATCGACTCCCGAACTCAAACTCATTTTCTAAAAGACCAGTTTATCTATTTTAAGGGTTTTTCTAATATTTTTTTAAATTAAATAAATATTGGTAGCGACTCTATTAATTTTCAAATTTTAAGCTTTTTGAATCGTCCCGTCGCGATTTCGGTTGCGACACAAGTCATACAATTAAAAACTTACAAATTTTATCACTTAAAATTAAGGTAGAACCTTTGACGAAAGAGGCAGATGCCGCTTCACAATGCAAGCATTTTGGGGAAAAAAAAAACCGACAAATTTAACATCAGATTACAGATTGGGAATACATTATTGTTCGCACAACTACAGGAAATCAGGTACTCTTGTTGTTTAAGAAGTATAAAAGTGTGGTAGTTTGTCGTAGACAGTTAGGATATTTTAAATTTCATTATCCCATGCCGAAGGATAGGAGGAAAGGAGCATTGTCAAGATGCTTGTGAAATTAAAAAAAAATATTTTACACTTTTAAAAAAAAGTATAAGTATTATTGATAATTTTTTTAAAAGGTGTTAAATTTAATAAAAAAAATAATAAAATAAATATATATAATAAATAATATTAAATAAAATATAAAAATAATATATATATATTACTTGATGTAAGATTATCACAATTACTTATTAAATGTTCCTTTTATCTACAAGCCAGCAGCAGCCCCAAGATGGTTCTAGTGGTACACCAATTCAGTCAAGCGGGTTTCCTTTAACCGTATATGTAAGGAGGAAAATTTTAAATTACACTTGTGATTGTGGGTGCAATTACAGCTTGATCGCCGGTGGGATGCTAGTTGATGTGGTCACAATTGTGACCTCATCACCACAACAGCCGTATCATGTGATGTGATTCACAATTTAAAACCTTGAGAAGGAGTATGTAACTTAGGAATTAAGACGCAAACGCCATGAAGTAATGTGCATTGCTACATCAAGAATAACGTGATTTTTTTTTTAATGCAACACTGCCAACACATAACCAGTCAACCACACAAATCTTTGTTAGTCAACCATCGAAAGGTATCGGAATTTGGAAGGCATGGAAGCCTAAGAAGATTGATCATCTTCTGATAGGACTTAATTAGTTGATATGTATCCCATATTATAGTTATATATTTAAAGCCCCAGCACAAAAGCAAAATTTTAATTTATTTTCAACTTTATGTTATTAATAAATAAATATGTGATGATGAATATGCACAAGTTATATATTTGAACGCAATGATTATTTTTATAAATCTCTTAGTCTTGATATGTATAATTTATCTTTAATCGCATTGGAGAGGTATACTAGTTGAATTACATGCAAACTAACCAAAATACCATCAGACCACATAAAAAAAATGTTTATTTTGTATTCTAAAAGAGATTTTCAATCAAAAATATTCTTTGAGCATTTAAAAAGATTTTATAAGAAAAAAAAAAGCTGATTCAAAGATTATATAGCAAGGTCAACTGCTGGTTCCTATCAAAGGCGTTAGTGTCCTGAAGTAGGGATTTTTTTGAAGTTCTTAATGTCATCTTGTCTTTAGTGTCCATATTTCTTGAGTGTTCCTACTATTTTTCAGGTATATCTATCCTTTCCTTGTGTAACTATTGCTTTTTGCACACAAAAAAGAAAATAATCTCATGCATCATTATAAAAAACAAAAAGAAATGGGACAACTATATTTTCATCTACTAAAGTTCGACTTAATTATACTTGATATTCATTTATTTAAAAAATTACGTTGTTTGTTATTTATAGAACAAACAATATAAAAAATATACATAACATAAAGGAGATAGGTGTAATTTTTCAAATAACTGAAGTCATAATACATGAAATAGGAGAGATATCAAGTATATATAATTTTCAAATAAGAATGTGAAGTTCAATTAAGTTAAACTTAAGAGAGCTCAATGTAATTTACCTTTAAAAAATGTTCTTTTAGTTATTTTGCATGTTTATCAATTTGATTTAACTTAGAAGCCCACATTTGTTTTAGTGTGTGTTCACCAATAACTGATGATCCTGTGGGGTTCAAATTTTAAATTGTAAAAATAATTTTGATTCAATTTAATGATTTTCTGACAAAACCCAACATGGTTATATACTTATATTTTGACAAAGGATTCATGTACACTAAAAATTTCACACTACTGTTATACCGGTTAGTGATGTGTTTAAAATTTGTTAACATGTATCAGTTAATTATTAAACTAATCACATGTTTTTAAAAAGTTGGTGACTTGTTGAAAATCCATTAACCAATACATGTAATTAATTTTTAACACTTCATTAACACAAATAACAAAACTTATATATTTTCAATTTTGAAGGAAGAAAGAAAACTATTTTCTACATTTAAAGGGAATGGTAGGGTCACATTAGTGTAACAACAAGAGTTATTGCAATGGCTCTGAATACATGTACACAAAATTATAAGACCACCGACAGAAGGTTAATTCATTATTCATCATGAGCTTCTAATCTAATTCGCCAATATTTGTGAGGTGAAATCCGAAGTTTCGCGCCAAGGGGGATATATAAAGCGAAGATGATGTGATCAAAAGCTATAGACGGAAATAAAAATATGGAACCAAGAACCAACTTAAATTTATCGTCACGATTCATTTATTGGACACAAAATACAGAATAATGAACACTAGAATCACAAGAATACACTTATAGAAAATCAGAATTTGTATCACCCACTTCAGCTCCCCTTGCGAGGATCATCATGTATGTAGTTAGCTCCGATACAGCTGAGCATTGTCCACCCGTAGTCCAATTTAAATCGTTCTAGTCGCAAGTCCTTCCATCCCATGCAAGAGACAAAAAATTGAAAGAAAACAAAATATATAAACTACAAACAAACACAACCTTAGACATCAACACTATTACGAAAGTGATGGGACAGAACAGAAAGACTAAGGAGATACGTAAAAAGTGTAACTCCTTGATTGGAGGTGTGAAAAATCTTCAGGGCAATATGTAAGTCACTGTAATCGATGTTTATGTATGCCGTAGTTTCCCCCTGTCAAACCTAGCTAGTAACTTTTTGCCGTAGAGGTTGCTACGCATAATTGGAGAGTTTAGTTGGATAAGCTGCAGTAGGGCATCACTACTAGAAAAATACGTTTTTACGGTGAATTTTTTGTGACAGATTCGAATTTATCGTAAATGGAGATATATTTATGGCGGATTATAATTTGTCTCAAATTTACGCCGAATTTTGCGGTGGATCCGTTTGCGGTGAATTTTACGGTAGATTTTTCTCCCCCAATTTTTTTTCCGGCTAAATAGTCACCTTAAAAAGTTTTTTTTTATGAAAAAAGTTTTGCGGCGGATATTTCTGCCGCAAATTATTAAATAAAATAGAAATTTATTTTTAAATTTAAAAAATAAAAATAAAAAACATTTGCGGCGGATGTTAAATAGATGTTGCGATGGATGTTGCGATGGATGTTTGCAGAACGGATAAATTTCATGACGGATTTTATGGCAGATTTTTCTTCACAAAAAAATAATATGCATGGAAATATCGCCGCAAATCTCGATGTCTTTTTAGCGTAAAATATAATTTTTTCGATAAAAAAATTTATGCGGATAAATCATGTAAATTTCACCATAATTAATTGATATAATAAAAATTTTAAAAAATATTTAAATAATCCGCCGCAAAATCCGCCGCAAATCTAAATTTCAATTTACAACGGAAAAATCCGTAAAAATTGATACGTATAATAAAAAATTCTAAATAAAATATTAAAATATTTTGCGGCGAAAAAATCCGCCACAAATTATGCCACAATTCAAAAATACATTTGCAGCAGATTTTTCCGTCGCAAAAAATTCGCCGCAAAATTAAATCTACTTCATCTTCTTCCTTCTCCCATTTTCATTTTTCGGCATTCTTTCTCTATTCCTCTCTCCCTTCTCCTTTCTCACTTCCCCTTTCAAGACAAGAGCTTCCATGAGCAACCTTCGTCATCTTCAAGACCTTGAGGTAGGGGGGAAAACCTTGTTCTTGACTCATTTTTCTATTCTTTTCATCTTGTTTTTGAGTTGTGACTTGATGTGTGAATTGGGGTTTTGAGTTGTTTTTACTTGTTTTGGCTTGAATCTTGTTAGAAAACTTGAGAATAACATGATTTGGTTTTTGCTAGAGGCATGAGAACACTTTTTCATTACTTGTATACCTTGATTTCCATTTGAAATGAGAATTTGGAGTTTTAGGTTTTCAATAACCAAGGATGAGATTTGTAGTGTTTTGATCTATTTTTAGTGAAATCTTTTAGTGTTTTATGTTCCCTTCATGTTTGTGAACTTGTTTGGGACTTAAACTCACCTAAGTGGATTGGAGTGGCCAAAATCCAAGATTTTGGCCAATGGAACCGTAATGACGGTTCGCACGACTCTGTCCCAGTAACACGGCCGTGTCCGAATACACGGGGTGGGCCGTGTCCCTCTCTGCCAGTGCAAATATAGTGGAAAAGTGCAGAACAGAGTAGGACACGGCCCACCCCGTGTCAAACAACACGGCCCGTGTCAAAAAACACGGCTCATGTCAAATAACACGGCCCGTGTCTTAAGATATAATAAGAATTAGCTTTTGTGCTCTTCATAAAAGTTATAGTTCTTTCTCTTAGCTTTCCAAAGACACCTAATTCACCTCATTTCGACATACGTAACTCAAGTTATGCTCATTTTACTGAGCAAAGGTCAAGGGTTGAAATTGAGAAAAATGCCAAAATATTGTTTTGGGAAAAACTAGTTTTCCTAATTGTGGGGACCTTTCTTGTATGCATTTATAAGTGTGATGAGACCTTAGTAAGAGTGTTTAATAAAGTGTATTCGTGATGCATATAAATCAATTGTTATCCTAATAGATAAGTTTAAAGATTAATTGATGAATTGTTTTGACTTATGCCACTTTTCTATTTAATAATTAAGTAACTTGTTTTATATACGAGTAATTGGATTTATTATGAGATTATGTTGTATAAATCTATTATTGAGAATTTTAAATTCTCACCCCAACTTCTTATTTTCATGGTAAATCCAAGTATATGATCAAAGCGAGGAGCGAAAGAAGGCATTGAAGACTTTGTATAAATCCGTTTGTGTTTTTGTTAAAGCTAGCATCACGTTGCATTTTGTGACACCTTGAGGAGGAGATCTCCAAGCTGGTGCGGTGTGACGAGTCTCCAACAGGTTTGATCTACTCTTTGATTCACCCTTTCTTCTTTTTGATTGGTGTTAATTAACCTGCATTGCTTTTGCTTAGTCTTTTGTTAAAAGTTAGGCTTGGTATAATGTATGCATAGGATTTGGACTTTTATTGGAGAACACTTTTGCATTTTTGGCTTTCTAAATTGACCACATTAGTGGAGAATACTAGTTGTTTGGATTGAAATATTTATACATGTATAATTTTAGAATATATTAATTATGTAACATATGTTGTGCATTTTGATCATGTTGGATCGTGTTCAGCAGATTCAACAGCAAATGGAGCAGTAAAGCCAACAACGTGAGGCAGAGTGAAAAATGCGATTTGAACAATACCAGCGTCAACAGAACCAAATGATTAAGGAGCTGAAATCATATGTACAAGCCGTTGGCACTCAACCAAGCCAACAACTACAACTAACAGAAGAAGATAATCAGAATAGTGAAGATGATCATGATGAAGATGACAATGATAATGAGGATTATTAAACTTTGTATTTGAACAAACTTTGTATGCGATTTGTTATGTTTGTTTTATGGATTGATTAAATGCATTGACAGGTTGAAATTCATGTATGTGTGGATTCTGACAGGTTGATTAAATGTTTATTTTATATTGTGGATTTTGAATATTCAATTTAATTTTTTTTAATATTCAAAAAAATTTGCGACGGATTTTGCGGCGAAAATATCAGCCGCAAATTTGGGTAGATTTTTGGGGCAGAAAAATCCGCCGCAAAATCCATCGCAAATTAGCGACGAAAAAATCCGCCGTAAAATTCACCGCAAATTAGCTACAGAAAAATCCACCGCAAATTAGCGGAAGAAAAATCCGCCGCAAATTACCGGCGGAAAAATCCACCGCTAATTTACGGCGAAAAAATTTGCCACAAATTACCAGCGGAAAAATCCGCCGCAAATTAGTCCTTTTCCGGCAACTATGCCGACATGTCATCGGAGAGTTTTGCGGCGGATTTGCGGCAAAAATAAAAATCCGCCGCAAACTATTTTGCGTCGACCATATTTGCGGTGGACCCGAATCCGCCGCAAATTCACCGCAAATTGTTAATTTGCGGTGGATTTTCAATGATTTGTGGCGGATTTATCCTTCGCAAATCTCCTTTTTTCTTGTAGTGCATTTCGAATGGCACCCTGCTTCAAGAAATAGATACAAAAACCAAGTTATCGCAGCATAGCATGCCAGTAACCGAGGCTTCTAACACATTTCAAATATAAAAAAGAGAACTATGGCAAAATATTGGTTTTATTAGAGGATTTATTTATGATACTCTGCGGATTCTAAGAGAAACAACGTGATAAAGATTTGTTTCAACTCAAATAATTTTTTTCTGCAGATAAGAACTGAGCAAAGACTAACCTATGCTTAAAATTGTCTACAGAGGAATTGTATGATATTTACAGGTAGGGTATCAAATCAAGCAATTTTAAGCCTTTTAAAATAAATTATATCCACAGATTATAATTTAGGCATCTAAAAAAACAAAGGGAAAATTATTATCTTTACGCCTCACTGCTACCCGTGAGTTAAACTCGGAACAGAACCACCCAACTGAGCCACCATCTGCGTCGCACCTCCAAACCTCCGCCCATATAGTCAGCCGCGATGGGTGGGTTGAAGACGGTGGCAGTCCAATGACGTGGAATTTTGGAAGGTATGGGTGATGACTTTAGGTTCCGAAGCTGGCTCTGAGGCAGCAATGACTCTATATCTGAGGTTGTTGGCTCGGTGGTGGATCATTTAGATTGACGGTGGTGCAAGGCGGTGAGAAGAAGGTTGTGGGCTGTAAGTCATGGAAGAAGCTTGGTGTAAGAAATAATAATAATTGCAGGGAACAAATTATTTGTATTCTATTTGATGTTGAATTCTTTGATAGCAGTCGAGTGATTTGAGCGTCAATGACCAGATAGAATTTTTAGTCAAGTGATCATTCCAACAAAAATTTCCTTTTTATTGATTAAACAAAAAATCTCTTTGATGTTGAATTCTTTGCAAATTTTTCAATATTTTAAACCCAATCACAAAGAAATAATTTTAAAGCTGTTAGCCTTACAAATCAAAGTGGGAATATTCAAAGTACAGAGAAAAACAATGAGAGTTCAAAATAAAATTAAATCAACTCAAACCAAGTAACCACACACAGAGAAGAACAATGGAGTTGACATTTATCCATTAAACAAATTAAACAAATTAAATGAGTAACCATATTTCACTTCAATTGAGAGATAATTCTGATATTCTTGTTTTTACCTGATTATTAAGTAACCAATCAATAAATCTAATCGTATATTCCATTTTTAATAGATTCAATGACTCATACAACAAAATCCATGCATGAAGCATTGACCATACGGTCCATATTAAAACGACCCTTTTCCTTAAGCGCAGGTGATCCAAAATCCTCTAGTTTCACATAGTCACACTAAAGTTGCTGACCTTGCTTTTAGACATGGGCATTCTATTACCTTTTGGCTGGGGGTCAAAATGGGCAAATTCTTAGGGTTGGTCTGTTTATAAGCTAAAATTAAATAGGTTAGTTTTAAAAAATGTTGGCTAATTTAAACTAATTCATTTTTAAACTGGACCATTTAA
This sequence comes from Ormosia emarginata, assembly GCA_029884605.1. Taxonomy (NCBI): domain Eukaryota; kingdom Viridiplantae; phylum Streptophyta; class Magnoliopsida; order Fabales; family Fabaceae; genus Ormosia; species Ormosia emarginata. Next base: position 72,472,345 of record JAQQTP010000082.1, read on the forward strand.
CCCGTGAACTAAATAAGCTAGTCAATTTAACCTGAAGTCTGTTTAGCGTGCAAGTTAGCCTATGACCCATTTATTTATTTTTAAACATTTTTTTTATGTTGTTTTGAAAGATTATATTTAATATGACTTATTGGTTTTTGTTATGTTAAATTTTGTTAGATTTGTTGAAGTTTGGTAGTTCTTTGAGATTTAGAAGCTTATAATTGTTACGTTAAATTTGATTTAGAGCATTAGAATTTTTTTTGGGCAGGTTTTGAAACTTTAAATTTGATAATATGACTTTATTTTTGGAGTTTAAAAACTTAAAATTGATCATATGAATTGGTTTTAGAATTTAGAAATTTAGATTTATTTTGTATGACTTTACTTTATTAGAAATTAGGAATTAGAAATTAGAGTTACAAACTTGAATTTAAATTTGAATTTAGATGTTATATTAAGTTTATTTTGTATAATTTTTTAAAAAATAAAAAACAATTCATATAAGCCTGTGAGCTGTCCTTAAATGTTCTGGATAAAATATAACCTCGTTTAAACTCATTTAACCTCCGGGCCTAAACGGGTCAGGCCTCCGTTTAACACCCCTACCTTTTGGGTTTCACTCTCTTTATAGTCCTCCTGACTTTCTATCCTTATCATTGTTAGCTGATGGTTTTCATATAGCCCCAGATCGTTAATTGGTTGTTCTTTCTCCTTGTTTGTTTGGACTTTGCACCGTTAATTACTTTATTACAAAAATATATATCAAATGGGTAAAAACCTATCTGGACTGGTGGTTTTCAAATGGCAGAAAAATTTGTTATCATACTCCCAACAATCTGATTCCCCCTTCCAACCGATCCTTGTTACGCGAAAACGAGTTATTATTATTTTATCATTTTTTTCAAAATTTGTTTTTATTATTTTACCATTAAAACTTAAAATGAATTTCATTAATTTAAAACGCACTCCAAACAATATGATTCAATTTAACTTCATAAGTTTTAAAATTGTCTCCAAACACAAAAAAAAACTATCTCCAAACAACGGTTTATTAAATAATAAATTTTAATTAAAATCATTTAAAAGAATGGGATTGAAATCCTAATGAGATAAGATTGGTCCCAAACAGAGCCGGAACTAGCCAAAATCTTCTTGTACCATGCTGTGTAGTTTGGACTATTCAAGATTGATGGTACTGTTTCGTCTTGCAGTAGAGGTATCAACTCAAAGGCAATTTAAAAAAAGAAAAAGAAGAAATAAGAGAGAAATAAATTATTATATGCTGTGATGAAAATATCAAAACATGTCATGTTGATATATATATATATATATATTTGAATGAACCTATTGAATATTTTTCTAGAAAGAAATGTTATCTGTAAAAATGTTAGATAAAAACAGATACTTAGTATCGTAAAACTGTTTAGCTCCAGATAAATGTAATAAAAATGCAATAAAAAGATGTAAAAAAAAAATCATTAAAAAGAGGTCAAATGGTCCATCAAGATATCACACATTATCATATAAAAAATTTGTGTTTAATTAGAAGTATATTCTTATATGCATGATACAAATAAGTATATTATAATTATTTAAGCCCTGAGAAAATTAAAAGAGAAAAAAAATCTGATTTAGTGAATGTGTAAAAGTGTGTATAATAAGTCAATTATATGTCTTATATAAAATAACATAGTACAACTAATTAGTAACTAACATACTAATTTAGTAAACTAATTTAATATTAGTGTTTAGTTGATTCAAATAATTTGACATTTATTTTTTAAAGCAAAATTTTGAATTTGAATTTTATAAAAAAAAAATCAATACTAATTTTATTTATTTATTTATAATTTGATTACGAATTATCATTGCTCAAAGCAATTTTTTGAATACCGAAAAATTAACAAAAAATATTAATTTAATTAACTGGTAATTAAGCTAACCAATTCTAACTGTAGTCTAACTAACTAAGATAATATCATGTTAAAAAATCGAAAAAGGAGAATCATGATCATACTGTTAACTTGAAAAACCAAAAAATTAAAAATAAAACAAAACTAATTAAGACTTGCTCCAAAATTTGGTATTATCTCGTACGAATTACTATCAGCAAAGACAGTGAAATTGGGGTGGTTCCCCTAAGAGGAACGAGGACGATAAATTTAGCACCGACACATCATGTGACAGCAGACTTAAATGCACAAAAAGTAATATTATTTACACACATTTTTATTTATAATATCTCACATCTCAACAATTTTTATCATTTAATAATAATTAAGTTTATCTTATTTTTTACACACATTTACTTTAATTTTTTCATATAAGTAAAGCTGCATAAGATATGAGTTCAAATATGTGCCATTAGCATTATTAATGTGCAAAAAAAAAACATACGAAATGACCATGATCTCCTTTCGCGGCAACTCTCCTTTCTCTTCTTGGTAGTGCAGGGTCTTCTAAAGACTAACACTATGTTTGGATGACAGGTAAAGAGAGGAACGGAAAGGAAATGGGAGGAACGGAATTAATTTTTTGTGTTTGGGAGTTTTAAAACGCGTAGGAGCAAGCGAATGGGGAGAATCATTTCCCCTCAAATGACCAATTTTGTTCCCCCAAAATTGAGGTGGAATGGAGAAACGTGTTCACGTTCCCATTAATTAATCTTCCAAACAAAGCTTTTAACCATGTTCCATTCTTTCTTTTCTTGGTCCATCCCCACCAGGGTCTTTAATAGTAAAACACAGCAGGGTAAAGAATGAAGCCCCATTTTAGGTGGATGATGTTTCATACACAATACATATGATTACTTCATATTTGTTTAAGATAGCATGATTAATGTAATTATACAAAAAATAATATAAAATTAAATATAATTAAACGATAAAAATTATGTAAGATGATGTGCATTAGTATATATGTTTAGCATTTTTTTATCTCACGCCATGCCCTGCCAAGTACGCAACTAGTAGTCTAACACCAACTTGGGAATTACGTCATATTCATTTGCTTAGTGAAAAGCAGTTGAAAATGGAAAAGGTAACATCATGACACTATGAACATCCTAGGTCTTAGCACTCACTGAACTGGCAATATCCAACCTGTGAACACTGCTTTAAATAAATGTGGGCTTAGTAGCACTCAGTGAATGACTCTGTTGATGGCCGTCGATTTCTGAGTGAGAAAGGCATGCATATTGCCACCTTCACAACACAAAGGGAAGAGAAATGATTTGGGGATGAACACGAAGGAAGGAGAAGACGCTTGAATGGCTTGATTGATGATGACGTAAAAAGATCGAGAATGCAAAAAAGCAAAAACAATTTGTGTTCTGCATGTACAACTCCACCTTCTTAAATTAATGAAGCATGAATCTTTTGGCTAACCATGAATATACAACTGTTCGTTTTTGACTTGTATTGCGTAATTGAATTCTTATTTAATCTTACAAAGAAAATTGTGAAAAGCATGAGCGAGAATCCGGCGATCCCATCCCTCAAACCACCATCTTTATATTCCATGGCCACAAAAATATTTGTTCAACGGAAACGCAATAGCAATGAATAGTTACGGAGAATGAGACACGGAACCATTATAATGCCAGAAATAAAGATTGTCCATCCTATTTAGCAGGTCATGATAAATCAATACATACAAAGATGTATTATTAAATTTTCCTTAACAATACTTTTTATTTTTATATAAAGATAGTTACTATTATATCATGTAATATGGCTTACATAAAAAAAAAAAAGATAAAGTTGCTATTATATCATATTTATATCACAATAATAATATAAAATATGAAGGTTTACGTATGAATATGATTCAATTTTTGCATTGAGTCATCAACTGGAGTGGCAGACAAAAGTTCTTAGAAAAAGGAGCAGAGGAAGGGAGGGAAAATGTCTTATTTTTGAAAGGAAAGAAAAGATTATATTTTGGAGGAAAAGAAAGGAATGTCTTATTTTTTATTTTTAAATTAAGAAAATTATAAAATATTTATAAAAATAAATAAATGATTATTGAAAGGTTATATGATCATATTTTATTTTATTCTTTAATTTTAAAAAAAATTCAAATATAAAGAATGTTTACTCAAAATAAAGAATAAGTATTCTCTTCCCTTTTCCTTCAAAATCTTCCAAAATCCCAACTCTCAAACACACCCTAAAGGGGTCAAGAGGAACAAAGACATGAATGAGGGAGCCAACTGCCAAGTTAAAGTTTTTAATTATTTTTAAAAATATCTGGAAGAGGCCGTCGCCCACTCAATCATAACTATGTTCCCCCTACGTAAAAAAAATATGATCACATTAGTTCACCAATTTTATTTTTTTTGGATACGTCCATTGTGACCCAGATTTGAGGGGCCCTGGGTCAGCTCAATTTTTGCTCTTTTTTTTTTTTCAAAACTTTGCTATTGCATTTCCATTCCTGTAAAAATGGGAAAAAAATTAAAATAAAAGATGTAACGGATAGCAAATGGACAGTTTCCTCTAATATATTTACCGGATGCAGTTCCTCTTCAAAATAACTGCATAAAATTTGAAACTTTAAAGATGTTTTTTTTTTAATAAATAGAATACAAAAACATCACAATAGAACAAGAGATTCCAACTATGTTAACACGTCAGATTCTATTAATCATCTGCAGTAAACTAAAAAAACTTTAAAGATGTTTTTATTTTATAATAAAATAAAAATTATAAATATAATTTAATAAATATGAGTCATAATAACTACACAACCATGTAGCAGCATCCTAATCCTATATTACCACTAAGTATCTGCCGATAATTTGAGGAAAATGTCATTCGTTTACATCCAACTAGTTCCATTCCCCATACGATGCACGAATTTGTTAAATTTGATGTGAATAATTTTTTATTTATTTCAAGGAAAAACCAAATAACTCATAAAAACTAACATTATTATAAAATATTTAACATATCAGTAATCTTTTAAGATGTCAGAAAAATTATAACAATTGGCATAAAAATATAAAACGTGAGTCTTTGATTGATTATCTCTAATAATAACATGTCACTTCACAATATTGAATCCTGCATAAAGATTATGTAATATTTTAATACAAAATTTATTTAGTTTTGCTTAATTAAAAAATCTAAGGCCTCATCAACTAGATTAGAAAAAAATTTAAAGGGCGATTTAAATTAAAAATAACTGCTAAAAACAAAGTTGAAGCATAGCTCATTTTGCTAATTAAATTTAAATTTTGAAAAACTCCATAAAAATAATTTCAATTAATTAACCAAATAGTAAAAAATAAAATTTTGTTGTTAAATCTCCATTAAAGTTTCAAAATTTGAATAGTAGTTAATTTAAAGTAATAATTATTTAATTATTAAGATAATTTAAAACTTTATTAAAATAGAGTGTGAAATTGATGGAAAAAGTTTATCAATGACCATTACGTGTCATTAGTGAAATTTGCATGAACCGTCTTTTATATAATATATATAGATATAGATGGTTAGTGCATGTTTGGCTTTTAATTGGAAATATCAAAGTGAAGTTTCAAGCTCTTGAACGAAGTGAAATGATGTTTGGTAATTTTTTTTTTCAGTTTGTTTCAACTTAATTTCTACTCAAACGTCCGTTGAGTTAAAAGCAAAAAATTCTTACTTTTGTGTTAAAATTGTTGTTCTAATTCACTTTTAAAATAATTTTTTTTAAATATAAATTACGTTACTATAAATTTACTTTCGACTAAACTTAAGTTTACAAACACACTTTCAATCAAACTTTTGTTATTAAATCTCTATTAAAGTTTCAAATTTTGAATAGTAGTTAATTTAAAGTAATAATTATTTAATTATTAAGATAATTTAAAACTTTATTAAAATAGAGTGTGAAATTGATGGAAAAAGTTTATCAATGACTATTACGTGTCATCAGTGAAATTTGCATGAACCGTCTTTTATATAATATATATAGATATATATGGTTAATCTCTTTCAAACACAAGCTGTGTCACAAAATCTCCTAAATCCTAATTAAGTTGATATTTTTCAAAATTGTCAATTCTTGAATCCTGTTGACATGATAATTAATAATTTATGCGATACTAATAGCCTCTTTTTCCTAATTAACAATATTTGATCTTTTATATCGAAAAAAAAAATGCAATTCCTCAATTAATCATCTTTGCCATAAAGATGTGGGGACTTGGGGAATGATAATATAGAGTAAAGTGAGAACTGAGAAGGGCGAAAGTTTTCGGTGCAGTTACTCCCAAGCAAGAACAACTCATACCATGCTGTATGAACATGGCAGAATGGCAATATCAGTAAGCAATGGAATGTCCATCATATATGGGTTCATGCTCATAGTATGTTACTTGACGACAATGCAATTCTAAAAGTAAAGGTTAGTAAACCGGGTGTAAATGAGTTAGGTGTAGGCTTTGCTTTAAATGAGTTTGATTTATTTTTTAATTGTAAGATTTAAATTTAACTTATTTATTTGATATAAATTATTTTTTAAGATTTGATTTAATTTTTTTAAAATTTAATCTTATTTAAAAGTATATTTAAAATTTTATTTTATAATAAAATTTTTAAATAAGTCAACATATCTATATCTTAATAAATCAAATGAAATTAATTAATGAACTTAAATTTTTATATAGATTAACAAATTTAGACTTTAAAAAAATATGATATTATTTATTAAAATAATTATATTATATAAATATTAAAATATTATAATATATATAAAATAATAATATATATAATTAAATAAACCAATCTATTAAATTTTAAAAAAATTAAAAACTTAAAATTTAGTCTGTTTAATTAAATAATATTTTAAAAAAATTAATTTATTTTTTTATTAAATGAGTTAAATCGAATCAAATTTTAAATAGATTTTATTATTTTTTAATAATTTTTTTAATTTTTTTATAATTTTATTAATATTAAATAAAAAATAATAAATAAGAAATATAAATACATTTAATATTTTAAAATTATAAAAAAATATTTAATATTTTTTATTTAATAATTAAATAAATTAATAAGAAAATTAGGTAACGGACCACTTGTCCTATTTCTCCTCCATTAACAAAAGCCAAAAGGAATAACGCGGTTTTCGCACAATCTGCCAATACGAAAACTACTGGCCAGCTGTCTCTCGCTTGCAATTTTGTTGATAAGTAATTAACTGGAGCCGAGGAGTAATAAATTCTCACAGTAACATCTTCCTAACCTTTCACCTGCCCCTCAATTTGTTACTATATAAATAACACCCTTAACTGGCTCACACTTCCACAACACAACCTAATAAGCTTCAGAGATCTTCTGAGTCTTAATTATTCCTGTGTCATTCTATAATCAATATAGTACTCCTGTCCCTGTTCTCTATTCTACCCAGTGAAAGTAAGATGAAGCTCGTGTTTGCAAATGTGCTACTTGTGTGCCTTGTCCTCAGCTTCTCTTTGTTGGAAGTCTCAATGGCTGGTTCTGGTAAGCCGTAAGCCCAATTAATTTGTAGCATTACTCCATCAGTTAGTTGTATATGTTTTGTTTCAATTAATAGTAGAACTACCGTATATATTTATTTAATTAGATATGCCACTTGATTTGTTACACTAATTATTAACTGATGAAATGTACTGTGTGGGGGGTGGAATTAGCTTTCTGTGACTCCAAGTGCGCGGAGAGGTGCTCCAAAGCTGCGGTTCAGGACAGATGCTTAAAGTTCTGCGGGATCTGCTGCGAGAAGTGCAACTGCGTGCCATCTGGGACTTACGGGAACAAGCACGAGTGCCCTTGCTACAGGGACTTGAAGAACTCCAAGGGCAAGGACAAATGCCCTTAACTCTATTCATTCATATCCTATCAATGCATCACGATACCTTCAATTCAACAAAACTGGCATGTATCTCCAGCTTATGAGATATTCCGCCACGGACCCTAGCTAGCTGATTAAGTTTTCGCAGCAGTTTACATTACTATTTATGAAGTTCCTTTATCATGTTTTATGAATTACATATATTATATATTAAGAAATTTGGTCATAGGAGTTGAATCGGGTATGATGCGTATAGGAAAAAATCGAGATCATCTTTGTCCTTCTGTGTATGGGTGCGGTGCTGTCTTAATTAGGCTTGTGGTTAATTAATAGTAATACTTATTTGATTCTATTGATCTTGTATAAACTGTACCCCTTTATTTGTAATGAATAAATAAGTATTTTTATTAAAAAATTGTTTGTTTATACGTAAACATTCCTCCTCCTCCTCCTCTCCGTACTTCTTGTACAAATGTATACCCCACAATGTGGTTGGTGCTGCTTAAAATGCCGTTTGATTTTTATTGCCAATAATAATTTTATTTAAATATCTGGCTAGAAGGTGTAACATGTTTTAATTGTTAAATAAGATCATATTTACTCTCTTTTTTTAAGAATTTAATTTTAATGCATTGAGTCATTCAATTATATACTTAGATATCATTAAGAATATTTGACTTTTATAATAATAATTTCAAAAATTATATATATAATATTTTTTATTAATTGATATTATAAAAAAAATTATATTGTCAGTGTGTTAAAATTAATTTTTTTAAAAAATATCTCGTGTTAGTTTTTTTTTAAGGATGAAAACAAGGGGCCTAAAGCCCAAGACAAAAATAAAACAAGAAGGAGAAAATTACACGAGATAAGGCAGTCCAGTCAAATCATTAAACACTAATTTATTGACAAATAATTTTTTTAGCATCAATTTTTTTCGAAGCATTTTTCAGCATCAATTTATTAATAATCTAATTAAAAAAAAACTCATACCATTTTCGATAATTACACATACAAAATTGATTTTTATTAACCCTATCTAAACAAAATTCTTTTTGACAAAATTAATTTTAAGATAAAATTCTTTAAATATAAATCACTTTCATTCAAATTCACTTTTGTTTAGAATCAAATTTACATAATTAATTTCATCAAAAATCAAGTTGACAAATTCTAATTTAAACGCAGACCAAATATGCTTCATGAAGATTTTTATCATTAATTTAAATACATTTAAAATTAATAATAAAATTTTTGCTCAGAAATATTCTAAAATATTTATTAAAGCTATTAAAATAAAATTTTTAAATTAATAAATATTTATTTTAAATTTTTAATGTATTATATACATTATTTTTATTTAAAATTTGTTATTTTATATTCTTTAATAAGTGTTTAAAGGCGCTTCTCATAGTAAATACCAATAGTAACAATCTTTCCAAATCAAACATTAATTGTATTTTTTTATAGGCATTAATTGTTACTTTAGAAATATGTTAAAATTTCTCATTCAATTCGAGTGAAAGTTTTTTAAAAGATATGTGATAATTAGCAAAGCAGCCAGCTGTGAGGCACGATCGGACTCAGCACAGTCAGAGAGTCACTCACCAGTACGGCAGTACCACATTTTACTTACTTTAGTACTCTGCGTTAATTCAAATAAAAGGTTAAAAAGAAACGCTTCGATTAATTGTTAGAAATAACATATTATATAAATGAGTTTAATATTTATACACTATAAATGTAAAGTTTTTTATAATAATTAATTAGTTATACATTATTATATGTGTAAATTTTAAAATAATTATTGAAAAATTTAAATATTTTTAATAATATAATAATATATGATTAAATGATAGTATAAAAAATTATATTAATAATATATTTAAATTAAATCCTTATATAATTTAAAAAAATAAAGAACATATTATGGATAATTAGAAATAACATATCATATGTCGTCAATAGATAAAATAATTCAAAATGCAGACTTTTAGTTTTAATTTAAAAGTTAACTTGGCTTTGTAATAAAAATGAATTACAAGATTATTCTTAAAAAAATTATTACAACACCGTTTTTTTTTCGTGCATAACACCGCTTTTAATAATTAATAACATATGACCTTTTTTCTTTAAAAAAAAAAACTTCACGGTGTTAAGTTAATTTGTCAGACATAACAAGTGTAATTTATGATTATATTTGAATTTTTTGTTATTTTGAAAACTTTAAGATAAATTTATTATAGTAATGAATGTGTAGAGTTTTTTAACTAAATATATTTTTAAAATATTTTTGATATTTTATCATGAAATTTCAAAACTAAAATTTAATAATTATGAAAACTAATTTATATATAAAATTTATAACAATTAATAATTTCTCATATTAATTATTTTCTCTTAGAAAGCTATTTACATTTAATTATGCCACATTGGTTTGTCGTTTAACCTACACACTGAGGGTGTAAATTGGTTCGGATAACTTGACCAATCCAACCAATCTAAATCAAACCAATTAAGTTGGTTTGGTTTGAATATTTTTATTAGTTTAGATAAAATTTGAATTAATAAGAGCTTAATTGGTTCGGTTCTCAAATTGAGAATTTCAAATTCGAAAAACAACACGAACCAAATCAGTATTGCACGTACAAAGACATTAGACATATGCGTTTTCATTTTCTTCCACAAAATCGTGCCTTTCAATTTTTTCCCAAATCTAAACCCTAACCCAGACTCACCCTCTGCCTCACGGCCCTCCCCCCTGTCGCTGCCCGGCTCGCCGTCGTTCTCTGCTAACTGTTCCTTCTCGTTCTCTGCGTCTTTCTTCATTTCGTACGAGAGAGAGTTTGGTTTTGGTTTTCCCTCTGTTCAGGTCAGATTTACTCTTTCCTTCTTTCTCACTTGATTGCCATCGTTGTCATACTCAATTCATTGTCGTCCATCCCATCCATTTATTTTCCAAACAATGTAACTGTCATATATAAATTAATGTTGCCTCCTGCTTCTATTTCTAGTTTCACCTAATTTTCCTAACCTTAAACCCAATTATTCGGTTGAGCTTTAACGCCTCCACCTCCTTTGGATTCAGGTTGATTACCCAAGGAACAAATCTTACTCCCTTTGGATTCAATATTCGATATGCTTGAACTTGAATCCATTTTTATCTTGATAATTAGAAACAAAGTTAGTACTTTTGTACTTTTTTTAATTTCCAGCACAAATCCATTTCAGGCCTATTTGATTTATGCATGTCTGATTGGATTGGACATTTCAGAATTTACAGTGCATTTTGGATTCATTTGAATTTCATTAATTGCTTTGATAAATTTTTTTTCTCTTTTGGATTTAGTATATGATCTGTACTCAAGGGTACATGCCTTAATTGTATGCGAATCTAAACTTGAATATATCTTCAGGTGTTTAAGTATATTTTTTATAACTTTTTTTTGTTTCTATTGCTTATTTATGAGACCACATAAATTGTATGTCATATTTGATCTTTACCAAAATTATGCTTTTGACTGCTGTCTAGTTATTGGCTAAAATTTTTTATTATATATTCTATTTTTCTATCGCCTACTATGAAATTTTATTTTCTCACTATTTTAACATTTTGGATTTGATATAAACAGAAAATCTCAAAGACTAATGATCATGTGACTCAACTTGAAATTGAATGTTCATTATCAGATGGAGGAACAAAAGTTAATATATGTTCTAATATTATTTAGAAATTTAAATACATTATGTGCATTTTTTTATATTACATGTATAATTGTCTAACTAATTTTTGTATAAAAAAAATGATCAACCTAATCACCAAAACCAAACCAAACTAGACCATAAATATTTAATTTGATTCGATTCAAATTTGACTATCAAAAAATAATAAAATTGAACCAAATCAAACCAATTAATTTTAATTAATTTAAATTTATTTTTCTCTAAAACTCAAATGAAATTACTTACTTACATCCTTAATAAACATTGTCGCAACGGAAATCGCGACGGGACGACCGAAAAAGAATTAAGTTTTTGAAAATCAATGGAGTCGCCACCAATGTTTATTTTAATTGGGAAAACATTAGAAAAACCCTTAAAAATAGGCAAAATTGGTCTTTGAGAAAATGAGGGTTCGGAGTCGATTACGAGGTAGGGAAGGTGTTAAGACTTTCTACTTGCCTGTTTCGAGAACGGTACCTTAAGTCAATTGTGCAAACTTTAATAATATCAAATTTATTTATTTTACCCCTTCTTGAAAAGACTTTGTAACTATTTTATTTTTATTTTTTTTATTTTTTATTTTATTTTATTTTAAAAGTAAAAAAAAGAAATAACCAAATTATGAAAATTTATTTTTTTTTTGGCTTGACAGAATAGAGATTCTGCTCCTACGTATCCTTAAGTGCGATGAGGAAGCTCAAAGTCGCGTAGTTCTTTAGAAAATGATTGTGGGTTAGTTGATTAAAATATTTTGGGAAACGAAATTTTATTTTATTTGAAAACAAGATCTTGCAGCAGAGTTCAAGTTAAGACTGAAATTACTTCAATAAACCCTTATGATCCGAATGACATTAAAGATAGCATCCATTATTCAATTAACATCATTAATCATTGCATTGATTTAAAGATTATTTTTTTATATTTATTTTTAGTTTTTTATTATTATTGTTTTTTTTTTGTTATTTTATTTTTTACTATATACTTTGAAAACTTACGAGCATATCTGAATTTTCCTTTCTTTATTTTTTCGTTTGATTAAACTAAACTAAAATTAGTCAAAACATTACATGAAGTCCAACCCACTAAAAAAAAAAAAAAAAAAAAAAAACTAAAACTAATCCATTACCAACCTTTTTCGTTTTCAGTCATTTTTGGCCCAAGCAAACCAAGGGAAATGCAGCAAATTAAAACAAAAGGGAAAGAGACTTTGGTCTCTGCAGAATAGAAAACGAGATAGCAAAAGGAGAAAGTTGAGGGTGCCCACCGACCAAACCAATGGCATGCGCAGATCCGGTCTGGCTCGGGCTCAACGGCGTGGCGGTTCTGCCCGGGTGGAGGCGGGTGCGGGTCGCGGCGCTGGGCGGCGAATACGGTCTCGTGCGGGCTGGGTCGTGGAGCGACGGCGGGCTGGTTCGGGGCTGGCGAGTTCGGCGGGGCTCTGGCGCGGTGGCGGCGTGCAGACAGCGAGAGGTCCGACGCGGTGGGACGAGACGTGCGGCTCGGCGGGGATGACGACGCGTGGATCGGCAGGTGCGGGTCAAGGTCAGCCCGACGAGCTTGGATCTGGGTCAGAATCGCACAGATCCGGTAGTTCGCGGCTGGGGAGCGGCAGATCCGGAACTGGCGTGGGGCAGCTGGTCGGAGGCGAGGCTGGCAGTGCGCTTGGGTTGCGTGGCTTGCGGGCTCGAGACGGGAACGGCTGGGAGCGGCGATGCCAGCGAGCTCAGAGTTTGGGGTTCGTGCGGTTGGGTGAGTGTGGAGCGGCGCACGGCGGAGCTGGCAGTCGGATCGCGGGGTGCGGGCGGAGCTTCAAGCCGCGCAGGTCTGCAGTGGCGGTGGTCGCAGTTTCCGGCGTTGACAGAGGAGTTTTACACGGATCTGGTGGTTTTCCAGTGGTTGGGGGGTGGTGGTTGATGGAAACTTGATGGTAGTCAATGGAGTTTCTGGGTGAAGGTGAGGGGAAGAAGACGATAAACAGTGACTGCTCACTGAGTTGACTCAGTCGTGGGTGGTTAGTTGGTGGAAGTGGAGATGAAGGTGGTGTGGTTACTGGAAAAGATAATTCTCTGCTCCAAATGCTCTCCAGAACACTCCTTCGAAAAAATCAGCCCCGCCCCTTTTCTCTGCCCTCTGTAATGTGCCTTCCTCCCTAAAAAATGCCTCTGCCCCTTGCCTTACGTTTTTCTCTCTTGTAAGCATAAAACCCAATCTGCAAACCCCCATCAGATCAGTATGGCAGATAGGGTGGCTCCCTGCAGGTAGCTCAGTTTCTATTCTCATGTATCCTCTGTGATTGTTACTTTCTCCAACTTTACACTCTTACCATTTTTGTGCTTTGCTTCCTCATTGAGTCTTAGTTGCAAATGCTTTGGCAGATCCTTGCACTCTAACTAAATGATTAGAGCTTGCAATTGCGTTTCCTTTTCTGCTAACCAAACGAAACCAGTTTTCCTTCATTTTTCGTTTCTTTCTTTGTAACCAAATGCAGAGAGTTGTATTCTTTTTTTAATTTTTGGTTATTTTTATTTTCACAAGAAAGAAAAGAAAGAGAAAAGATGAAAATAATAATAATAATAATAAAATAAAAAATAAAAACTAAAGCAGGTAATCAAGAAAATAAAGCGCTCACAACATTGCAATTAAGCGTTAATCCTTGATTAAGTGATAAAAATTTTTATGGACAAAATTGGGTATCAACAGCTGCCCCCCTTTGCTTTTCATTTAAATTAAATGAGAAGCAAAGGAATTGATTCGATTTTGTTCATGAAAATTTTTATTTCTTTTTCTTTTGTTCTTTTTCTTTGCTTTTTTTTTTAAAGCAGATTGACATAAAAAGCAATGGTCGTAAAAAACTTGCGGAGTCGGGTATCCGTCGAAGCTGGACAAGAAGACAAAAGAGCTTGCGGGATAGGGTGCCCTGTCGAAGCTTGACAAAAAGATAAAAAGCTTGCGGGGTCGGGGACCCAGAAAGGAAAAGGCCAATGGGTGCGGGGACCCAGAAACTAAAAGATGCTGTTTTTTTTTAAATGCATATGATGCCTGAGTTGATGCTTGATGCAAGGGATGCATGATAATGCCATGGATGTGAAGCTTGAGGACAGTGCATGTAATGCCTGAGATGGTGCATGAGGACAAATGGGTAAACAAAGATCGACACATTGGAGCTTTAGTTGCATTGCTTATGGTTCCACAACACTCTTAAGAATTTCTTCCCCTAGCAGGATCAAGGTTGAGCAGTGACCAAAATTCATTGATTGACTTCTCGATTTGCTGGTGATTCTTTCTTTTGCATCAATACTCTTATCAGGAAATTTATCGCATTCCCCATGATTTTTCAAGATTGTTAAAACAAAACTGAATGCTTTTGCAATATGATCACATGTTTCACATCTCAATATAAATCTATCATGACAAATGCATATTGAATCAACATGAAATTTGCAATGAAAATGGACTTTTATTATCGAAAGGAACATTACGAGGAATGTGGTACCACAAATGTTAGAATTGAAAGGTTTACTGAGAAGAACATTGGAGTAGATTTTTTTAGCTCTTCCGGTGATGCCCTCGAGGATGATCAGTGCCAATTTCCCATGTGTAAGACCTTAAACACCCCATTTTACTGTTTCCGAGAACATGATTCGACCCAGTTTTCACGCATTGGGAGCGTCCATGACAAGACTTTCCATTCGACGCCCCGATTTGGCATAAAGAAACTCAAACTGCCCCGGTTTGTGTCTTGAGGCGACACCACTTCTCCAAATGTGTCCGAGAACCATTTTTGACCCTAACTTTTGCCTAGGTCGCTCTTTTCGAGTTTTCAACCTAGCGGGTCGCTCTAATTTTTGCCTAGGCCGCCTTTTCGGGTTTTCGGCCCTAACGAGCCATCTCTTTTTTCTTTTTCTTTTTCCCTTTTTTTTTTTAAGCATAATACATTTTGTGATATCGAATTTACGGGAAGTGGTAAATCTGCACCATCCATGTTTGTGAGGATTAAAGCTCCTCCCGAGAAAGCCTTTTCACGACATAAGGTCCTTCATAGTTTGGAATCCATTTTCCTCGATGATCCTTTTGAATGGGAAGAATCTTCTTCGATACTAGGTCTCCTTCTTGAAAGCTGTCGCGCCGCACTTTTTTTCGCATAGGCTTTCATCATTCTCTTCGATAAAGCTGGCCATGACACGAGTGTAGTTAATCTCTTCCCTTCAATGAGATTCAAGCTGATCAAGTCGAGTTTGGACCCATTCGGCTTCTTCTAATTCTGCCTCCATCAGCACTCTTAATGATGGGATTTCCACTTCAATAGGGAGTACCGCCTCCATTCCATAAACCAAAGAGAAAGGAGTTGCTCCAGTGGAAATACGAACGGATGTACGATAACCATGCAATGCAAATGGTAGCATTTCATGCCAATCTCATGCGTTACAACCATCTTACGGACAATCTTCTTGATGTTCTTGTTTGCTGCCTCAACCGCCCATTCATCTTGGGGACGATAAGGTGAGGAATTGTGGTGCTCAATCTTGAAGCTCTCACACATCTCTTTCATCATCTTATTATTCAGATTAGTGGCATTGTCAGTGATAATTTTGCTCGGCAAACCATAACGACAAATCAACTCTCTTTTGACAAATCTGATCACTACATTCCTGGTCACATTAGCATAAGAAGCAACTTCGACCCATTTTGTGAAGTAATCAATTGCAACAAGAATAAAGCGATGTCCATTTGAGGCCTTCGGTTCAATGGGACCTATGACATCCATTCCCCACATTGAGAATGGCGGTCTTGTTAAAACATTCAAAGGTCTTTGGCGGTGCATGGACCTTGTCAGCATAAGTCTGGCATTTGTGGCACTTCTTCACATAATTGAAGCAATCGGTTTCCATTGTCAACCAATAGTACCCAGCTCTTAGTATCTTTCTTGCCATTGCATGTCCACTTGCATGAGTTCCAAAAGAACCTTCATGAACATCTTTGATGATTTTCTCTGCTTCAGTTGCATCAACACATCTCAAAAGCACCATGTCGTGGTTCTCTTGTAGAGAACTTCCCCATTTAGGAAGAAACCCATTGCGAGTCTTCTGAGGCTCCTTTTGTCATTCTCTGAAGCACCTGGAGGGTACTCTCTGTTCTTGATGAAGCATTTGATGTCATGGTACCATGGTTTCCCATCTGGCTCCATTTCTACCATTTGACAATATCTTGGGTTGGTCACGACTTTCCATTTTTATGAGTGGTAAGTCTCTATCATGGTTTACTTTAAACATTGACGACAACGTGGCCAAAGCATCACCAACTGATTATCTTCCGGGGACATGATGGAATGTGACTTCGTCAAGTTGTTCAATCAGCTCCTTGATATAAGCATGATAGGGGATCAACTTAGCATCTCGAGTTTCCCATTCTCCCTTTAGCTGATGGATGACCAAAGCAGAGTCTCCGTATACCTCAAGAACTCTTGCCTTTGATTCTATCGCTACTTCGATTCCCATGGCACATGCTTCATACTACTCGGCTATATTATTTGTACGGTCAAAGCACAATCTAGCGGTGATTGGAATGAAATTGTTTTCGGGAGAAATCAATATGACCCGACTCCGTGCCCCGGTGAATTAGAAGCTCAGGTCGAACAACAAAGTCCATTTTTCTTTCTCCAAGGGTTTTTCTTCTCCAAACAAAGCCATTATATCTTCATCGGGAATTCACCTTTGCATAGACCCATAATCTTCCAGCTTGGTTGACTAGCCAAGAAATGCGCAGAGGCCATTTGCCTTTAAGCGCTTTTTGGGTGACGTAGACAATGTCATATTCGATAGCAAAACTTGCCAACGTGCAATCCTCCCGGTGAGGCGGGTTTTCAAAGATGTACTTGATCGGGTCCATTTTGGACACTAACCAAGTGGTGTAACACAACATGTACTGCCTCAATCGGTGGGCCGCCCATGCCAAGGCGCAACATGTGCGTTCCAACAATGAGTATTTTACCTCACAATTGGTAAACTTCTTACTCAAGTAGTAGATAGCCTGCTCTTTTTTGCCGGTTTCATCGTGTTGTCCCAATACACAACCCATGGATTCATCCAACACAGTTAAATACATGATGAGAGGCCTTCCTGGTACTGGAGGTACCAAAACTGGGGGTTCCTGCAGATACTGCTTGATCTTCTCGAATGCTTCCTGACAATTCTCGTTCCACTCTACTGTTTGGTTTTTTCGCAACAACTTGAAGATTGGCTCGCACGTTGCAGTCAACTGGGATATAAACCTGGCAATATAGTTCAGCCTCCCCAAAAATCCACGAACTTCTTTTTCAGTGCGAGGCGCTGACATCTCTATGATTGCTCGAATTTTGTCTGGATCAACTTCTATTCCCTTCTCGCTAACCCACAAACCCCAAGAGCTTACCTGATTTTACACCAAAAGTGCATTTAGCAGGATTCGATCGAGCCTGAACTTTCTCAACCGCTCAAAGAGTTTTTGTAGATCAGTTATGTGATCTTCTTCTGTTTTTGACTTTGCAATCATATCATCCACATAAACTTCTATTTCTTTGTGCATCATGTCGTGGAACAACGCCACCATCGCTCTTTGATAAGTCGCTCGGCATTCTTCAATCAAACGGCATCACTTTATAGCAAAAAGTTCCCCACAGAGTGATGAACGTGGTCTTCTCCATATCTTCAGGTGCCATCTTGATCTGATTGTATCCCGAGAAACCATCCATGAAGGAGAAAAATGCATGTTGAGCAGTGTTGTCCACCAAAATATCAATGTGAGGTAAAGGAAAGTTGTCTTTAGGGCTGGCCCTATTCAAATCTCTATAGTCAACGCACATGCGCACTTTCCCATCTTTCTTCGGGACAGGTACGATATTGGCAACCCATTGAGGGTACTTTGCGACCGAGAAAACTGCATCAAACTGCCTTTTGACCTCTTCTCTAACTTTCAGCGACATTTTCGGCTTCATTCGTCTCAACTTTTGCTTGACGGGGGGCATTCTGGTCTTAACGGTAATTTATGCTCAACTATGCTAACATCCAGCCCCGGCATGTCTTGGTATGACCATGCGAAAATGTCACGATAATCAGATAGGAGCTTGACCAACTTGCTTCGCTTATCTTCTTTCATGGAAGTGCCAATTTTAACTTCTTTTTATCATCTTATGTCCCCAAATTAATCACTTCAATTGACTCTTCAAGGGTTGAATCTCTTTGACCTCTTGTTCTATTAATCTCATTAGCTCTGAGAGGGCTCCCAATTGTCATCATCATTCTCATCAACATGATTAATGGGATGGTCAAAGTTACACAATGGGGTCATAGCACTTGTCATTTTCAAGAGAATCACTTTCGGATCTGCATTTATTGATGTCAAAACAAGCAAATGGTAATGAATAAAAGCTAATGCAATGGTTGAACGGAAAAACTAAAAGGGAAGATAATTTGAAAATGCATTTTATTGATAGCAAATATTGAAAAGGAAACATGTGAGCCCGTTTTTACAACATATTTTCCTAAAGCCTTAGGCATAGCTATAGGATTAGCATTACTGAGAATTACTTTGAATCGGTTTCAAAAGTCATGGGAAAATCGACGATCTCCCAATTGTTAAGCTCTGCATCCGGAGAACAAGGGTACACTAGATCGACACCAAAATCGATGTGTTGATCATCATTGATAGCGGTCACCTGGTTCAGAAACACCAATCCTGCACTTCAGAAACTCTGTTGGATGTCACAGATGGGAATCCTCTCAGTTTTAGGCTCCCAGATTTTCCAATAGGGCCAACCTCTTCTCTCTTTTCTCTTCTATGACCCTTCTCTTGTCGGCTTTAGTCGGTTTATACCCTAACCCGAACTGTCCTTGTTTTCACATGGTTGAGAAACTTTGCAAGGCCTTGTTCATTCATCCCAGTCCATTTCCACCTTGGTATCCTCTTTCGAGCATAACCTTAGCCATCATTATGGATGCATTAGATGACTGTGGTTTTGGAATTCGAGCTCCTTCCTTTACATAAACAGCGTTGACAACCTCAAACGCTTGGAATCTTGTTTCAAGGGCTTCTTTGCCGCAGCTTCGATGTAAGGAGTCGATGGGAGCTTACTCACCAACAAGTCTTCCTCACCCGAGACGATCACCAAACTATTGCCAACTATGAATTTCACTTTACGGTGCAAAGTGGACGGCACCGCGCGCCGTGAATGAATCAGGGTCGTCCCGATAGGCAAGCGTAAGTTGGTGTGATGTCCATCACCCGAAAGAGCACATGAAAGGTAGTAGGCCCAACTGAACTGGGATCTCTATTTCTCCCATCACTTCTCTTCGGGTCCCATCAAAAGCTCTCACTATCATGGTACTTGGTTTCATGTGAGTCCCATCAAAGGGCAACTTGGAGAGAGTTGATTTTGGCATTACATTCAAAGAGGAACCATTATCAATGAGCACTCTAGCCATTATATGATCTTGGCATTTGACGGAAATATGCGGCGCCTTATTATGCCCCATTCCTTGGCGGGGATCTCATCATCGGTAAAAGTGACATAATTATCGGCCAGTAATGTTGCCAATAATACCACCAAACTTGTCAATTTGTAATGTCATGAGAAACATGTGCTTGATTTAGTATCTTCATCAATACTTTCCTATGCGGCTCGAGAATTCATCGGCAAGGACAAGAGAGATATCCTTGCGGGAGTGCGATTCAAGCGATCAACCACCCTATACTCGCTTTGCTTGATGAACTTCGGGAACTCACAAACTTCTTCATCGGATACCTCTTTCTTATACTCATTTGGCTTTGTCAATCCTCCTTTTCTTTGACATCATTCTCCATAGAAGTCTCTCTGTCTTGCTCTTCCCCTTGCGGTTTCTTTTTTTCTTCTTCTTCTTGCCCTTTTCTCAACTCCTCGGGAGTGTAAATGCGACCACTTCGTGTCATCCCTCCAATCCCAGATATATTAGTGACACTAGAAGTCGAACAAGATGAAACTTTTGGTGATCATTTGTGAGACTATTTCCAAGGACACGTACATCATACTTCCACAGTCTTGCTTTGGTGTCCTTGAATGGGAAAGGGCTAGGAACTTGAATGGTGATGGGCCTCGGACCACGTGGAGGTGGCGAAGGCGCATTTGCGGTGTAATAGATAACCAACGGTTTAATAGCCATATTCGCGATAGAAGGGACCGAGAGAGTTTATGGCTTACGACCTTCTTGAAAGCGTGGAATATCACATTCATCCACCATGCCTATGTCACCATTGTTACATAGATGACCTATTTGCACTTCTTTGCATGTCCATTAGATCTGGAGGATTTTTCGAACTCACCACATTCCTCGATAGAATGCCCCACATTCCCATGAAGATTGCACATTATTTCATCATCATCGCCCCCTTTTTCTTCAATCTGAACTTCCATCATCCGAATTTGCATAGCTCTTCAAAAATGACCCTCATGGGGGTTTTGACATCTGCCACTTGTCTTATAAGCAATTGGGTAGAGCGCTCCTCTATAGCGTTGACTGTAGGGTTCCCATGGCTAGGCAAAGGGTTGTGGCCCACACTGGGAGTATTTGTCTTGAAATTCAACCATTTGGCATTAATTAGATCCTGCACCTTAAACTTCAACGCTTTGCAATTCTCTGTGGAATGCCCTACGGCCCCTGCATGATAATCACACTTGGCGTTTGGGTCAAAACCTTTAGGGTATGGAGGTTCCAATGGCTTCATCGGGCAAGGGGCCAAGAGAGAATTACGCATGAGTTGGGGTAGTAACTCGGTGTAGGTCATAGGAATTGGATCGAAGTGGACAAATTTCCTTTCTTGGTTATTTGGTGGTCTTCTTTGGTTTGTGTTTGGATTTTGGGTCCATGGTTGAGCTGTTTGAGGCGGTAAGGCGAGAGGGTGTCTGGTATTGAGGATGAGATGACATTTGGTGAGGCCTCATTGGGTGGTGAGGTTGAGGATGAGGAATGTGTGAAGTATTGGCGATATGGGGATGATAAGGCTGAGGATATGAAATTGGTGGAGTAACGGGAAAGTACGGGTGGTAGGGTGTGAAAGGAGTTTGGAAGGATGGTTGATGGTTCCTTTGGTGTTTGGTTATATCTCCCTTGGGTAAAGTTTCTGCGGTCGAAGGTAACAAGACATGGGTTTCTCTTCTCTCTTCTTCCCCATCGGGGCCTCTTGTGATAAATGCCCCTGTCGAGCTTTCAACGATCTTCCCACTTCTCATTCCTCCCTCAACTCTTTCTCCGATGATGACCATGTCAGAAATTTGATGACACACTCCCTATCATTTTGTCATAGAAGGGTGGTTGCGGTGTGTCAATGAACGTGGCCACCATTTCTCTTTTCGTCGGTGGGGGCTCTACTTGAGCGACCATTTCTCTCCATCGTGAGCATATTCCTTAAAGGTTTCAACATCCTTCTTAGCCATATTCGCAATTGTAGTCTATCAGGTGCCATATCAATGTTGTACTTATCCTGCTTCAAGAAAGCGTCAGCCAAGTCTTTGAAACATCGTACATGGGCACGCTCCAGATGAGTGTACCAATTTGAAGCTGCCCGAGTTAGGCTATCTTGGAAGAAATGAATTAGTAGCTTGTCATCGTGAGCACACGAAGCCATCTTGCGGATATACATTGTCAGATGGTTCTTTGGACAAGTGGTCCCCTTGTATTTATCAAAATCTGGAACTTTGAACTTCGGTGGGATCACCACATTAGGGACAAGGCGAGTTCGAAGCATCAAGGACACCGTAGCTACTTGCCCCTTCTACGGCTCGCAGATCTTTCTTCAAGAGTTTCCCACTTCTCTCTGGTGGGAATTTTCAACGGAGGATTCAATGGGTATTGTGCCATAAAAGTAGGGATAAGATGTTGTGCGGCAAGGTTCCATTGGCAGGTGACTGAGTTGTGTTCAAAGAATTAGCAGCGGGATTGTTACCATCTAAGGGATTGGTCGTTTGTGGTGGTACAAAGCCGACAGGGAAACCATATGGTGGAAAAAAGAAAGGGAATGGGTGCTGTGTTTGTGGTGTTTCATTAGCATTTGGTGAGTACCCTGAGTTTCAGTAGCGTTTGGTGGGTTTGAGATCGGTGTTCTGCTGACGTGCCGTTATCAAGGGAATTTGTGGCCAACGGTGGCACATACCGGGAGGAGGCCATATGGTGGGAACATTGGAGCTTGAGTTCCCTGCGAGCTGGTGACACGGGTTGGGTGGTCTTTGTTTGGATAAACAGTCAACGGCATCATAACTCCTTGAGGTTGAAACCTTGGTATTGCGGAGGGTTGGAGAGAAGCCGGCGGGTGAAGAGGTGTGGCCGGGTGTCCTTCGTTTGCCGCTGTGGGATTCCCATCCGTGTTCCTTCTATTCTCCATGGACTGTAACATCTCCATCATCTTGGACATTTGCTCTTTAAAGTTGGTTCACTTCATCCTTCAACTCTTGAGTTTGCTCTATCTCATCCATGATCCTTGCTTGGGAACGAGTCTGTAAGGTGTCGTGGAAGCCGCTTCTCAGCTATAGTGTCTACTTTTTCCTGCTCGAGCAAACATGATGTAAATATGCAAATGTTGAATGAACCAAACAGTAGTGACATGCATGCATGCAAATGATTTTTTATTTTAAAATTTTATTTTTGCTTTTTGCTAGAAAGTAAAAGATTATAGCCTCATTAAAGATTTATTTGCATTGTATGAGTACGCTTGGTGGTCGTGGAAAGGTTCGCACAAACATTCGATAGCAAGGCAAAATCCCTACATTTTAGCACTAGGGCATATTGCTCCTTAGGCAAAAATGTGGTTGATAGTGAACCCAAGGGAACATTCGCTCCTCAATGGATACCATCTTCTCGATCATTCATTGGCAATGCAACCGTAGGACCAGACTTCCCATGCTTTTATTCAAGGACGAATTATCTCGAGGCCGAAACATGATTGACAATTTATTCAAGGCAGAATTCACACCTCTATAAATAATGTCTTCACAGAGTAACCAGATTGATATTGGTAACAAAACACAACAATGAGCATCTGCTTTCATTTCAAATTTCAGAAGTACAAGATTTAATTCCCACAAAATGAAACACAATTACATTAACAATTTCATTTGCTTCTTTCTAAAACCCTTAGCAAGACCTCGACAATACTTCATGAAATCAACTATCTTTGATGGTAGTCGTAGCCAGGGGTTTATGTGAGCTTGAATGTCTGCTTCTTCGAAATGAGTAATCAGTTGTGCAGTGTGATATTGTAAACTATCAGACATGTCTTCAAATTTCTTCTTCCATTCTTCTTTTTCAGCCATTTGATCTTGTGCTGCTGATTGCCACACCTCTGCCCATTCTTCTTTTTGCCTCAATAGCCTTTGGGCCTCAATTCTCCACTGTTCATGGTCTCGCCCCAACTCTTGAATTTTCAGCTTCAAGTTGCTCATTCTTTCGGTTTGCTTCCAAGAATGCATCGTGGTATTTGGTAGCTAATGCCCGCCCTTGGTCAGAGCGACACTTTGCTTCAGTCAGGGTCTCTGTAAGGCTTGTACTCTACGATCTTGTATCCTGGCATTTGCTTCCAACTTTTCTTTCTCTCGCAAGACCATCGCCATTGTTTCTTCTGAGCGCTAATCTTTGCTCGTAATTCATGAACTTCAGTTGTGGTCTTTTCATATTCTACCTCTTTTGCTCTCCTTACCCTTTTTACTCGGCTTGGAGTCTCAGTTGCATACTGCACACGCATCTTTTAAATATTCAACCTCATCAGCTAGCTTCTGGCATCGGCTCTGGTGGATGACTACTTTTAACTCAGCAGCTTCTTTTCCTTGTTCCAAGACTTTCATCTGTGCTTTCAGTCTTTCTATCTCGGTTGCCATTTGAGGTATGATTTGAGGATGTCCCTTATCGTCGGAAACTGTTTTAGGGGTACTATTCTGTGCCCTTCTTGCCTCTCTCCATTGCAAGTATTCAGGGGTACAAATCACCACATGCTTTCCTAATTCCTTTGTTCCTGCCATATGAATATTCTTCCAAGCACCTCTAATCTCCTTTTCCTGCTTGGTAGTGCTTCCATCTTCTTTGGTATAAGAAGCTGAACCCTCCAAGTTGCTTTTCGTTTGGCACATGTTGAGTCCACCGAAGTTGTCTAAGTACGAGGATTGGCGCATATGATACACCACCTCTAGGACTCATCAAAGGAACATTAGGAAAATCACCACAGCTGAAAACTATCTCTTCTCCATGATACCATGGGCATACCCAATTAAAAGAATCTGGCCCTATCCTTGCGAACTCATTTTTCCATGCAATAGCTTTTTGTTGCTTCACTGGTATGCGACCAAAATTCCTTAACGGGTCAGGTAGGAGTCCCAGACGATTCGACACATCCATATGCGTCATGATCCAAACGTACAACATGTGTGTACAACATCGAATCTTCCCACCACCCTTTTGATGACAGACTTCCATCGTCAAGAAAGTATCGGCAAGAATAGCAGGGACTGGATTTGCTTTATACTTCTCAAACTTGAAAAATACATCCATTGCTGCTTGATCTACCATGTCTGAGGTAAATGGGAATAACACTAACCCAAATATGGTTAATGCCAATGTTTTGTTAAAGAAATCCCACTTTCCTTGTTGTGCGTAGATCTTGAAGATGTGCTTCTAGGTAACTTTTCTTCAAGCCTCTGTTCCTCCCCTTTTTCCATGCCCAATTGATTTGCTTGAGCCCCTATCAGCTCTGCTTATCTTCCCTACTGATACATAATACCCTCCATAAAGATAAACATTTGGGTGCTTGCTCATTGGAAGCCTCAACATGATTGCATACTCCTCTATGGTTGGTGTAATGTCCAAGTTAGGTAGCTCAAAACATTTCGAGAGAGTAGTTCCAAAATTGAGCAAGGCCACTCAAGACGGGCTCCTCCACCGTAATGCGCGACAAATCCAGAATTTGCCCATAAATTCTTGAGAACTCTGATCGAGCCTTAGGGGTCATTTGTTCAGTAATGTCCTTCACGTGCCTCAAATCGCTGCCATTTATTGTAACCCTTATACTCCTCTTGAGGTCGATTGCATGGTCGGAGTTCTGTCCTTGACATGCTTCTTCCATTCCTTGTTATTGATGAGTACAAACCTTTCCACTTTACCAAGAAACTCACCCTAAAAAAAGAAGTAATGAAGAGAATGTGTAAGCAAAAAGAATGCACTCTAAGGATTCCTCTCCCTAAAGGGTGCATTGTCTCTTTTTATTTTTATTTTTTTTTTATTATTTTTTTTTAAATGATGCGACTATTATGAAAATGCAAGATGATATGTACTTTGTTATGCTGATAATTTTTAATAACAAATGTAAGGATGAATGAAAATGCAAGTCATGAAAGTGCAAGAAGATGTATTTTTTATTTTTGAGGATGCTAAGAATGCAAGGAAAATGTAAGTCATACAAAAGAAATGCATAAATGAAATATATGAGAAAGAGAAAGGTAAAGAAAGAGTACGCTCCCTTTGTGCCCTAGTCAGGTGGAACCTAAGAAGTTAGATCATCTGAATGTCATGACTCTAATTTTGGAAGTCTTATGTTCAATCTATCAGTGCAAGATTTTCGGAGACAGATCTAAACTTCTAAGAAGTCATGGTCCCAGATTGCCCCTATCTCGAAAGACAAGGACCCAATTCATGAATTAATCACAAGTAGGGATAAACCCTCTCAATATGACTAATCAATGATATTGATAACAATCTGAGTGGCGTCTCAACGAATGTCAAGTGAGCATAAAGCCCTCAATAACAAAAGTCGAGACTCCTCCTATTCCTCGGGTTCGCCTGAGACTCGGGTATAGAGCCCAAAAAGTGTGTGAGGTAAGTGATGGTGATGTGTGTGTGGGAGCATACCAACTGTACCAAAAATAAAAAAAAAATCGAATTACCCCCAAACTGCAAAAGCATATATACAACAACCAACCAAAGAATCATCTACCCTAAGGTTTCAACAATTAAGCATAAAAAATATATACAAGTAAATAAATAAAAAACACGAGAAAAATGCTAGCAAATATTTACATACAAATATATTCACAAATAAATAAAATAAAAAAACAAAGACAAAAAGGGTAAAATAAATAAATAGAAATTATTAATAATTTGCACAACTAACATCAACAGGCCTGACTCTCTAAATATCCCCAGTGGAGTCGCCAGCTGTCGCAACCGAAATCGCGACGGGACGACCGAAAAAGAATTAAGTTTTTGAAAATCAATGGAGTCGCCACCAATGTTTATTTTAATTGGGAAAACATTAGAAAAACCCTTAAAAATAGGCAAAATTGGTCTTTCAGAAAATGAGGGTTCGGGAGTCGATTACAGGTAGGGAAGGTGTTAGCACCCTACACTGCCCGTTTCAGGAACGGTACCTTAAGTCAATTGTGCAAACTTTAATAATATCAAATTTATTTATTTTACCCCTTCTTGAAAAGACTTTGTAACTATTTTATTTTTATTTTTTTTTTTTTTTTTATTTTATTTTATTTTAAAAGTAAAAAAAAGAAATAACCAAATTATGAAAATTTATTTTTTTTTTGGCTTGACAGAATAGAGATTCTGCTCCTACGTATCCTCGGGTGCAATGAGGAACTCAAAGTCACGTAGTTCTTTAGAAAATGATTGTGGGTTAGTTGATTAAAATATTTTGGGAAACGAAATTTTATTTTATTTGAAAACAAGATCTTCATTGAGAGTTCAAGTTAAGACTAGAAATTTCTCAATAAACCCTTATGATCCGAATGACATTAAAGATAGCATCCGCTATTCAATTAACATCATTAATCATTGCATTGATTTAAAGATTATTTTTTTTATATTTATTTTTAGTTTTTTATTATTATTGTTTTTTTTTTGTTATTTTATTTTTACTATATACTTTGAAAACTTACAGCATATCTGAATTTTCCTTTCTTTATTTTTTTCGTTTGATTAAACTAAACTAAAATTAGTCAAAACATTACATGAAGTCCAACCCACTAAAAAAAAAAAAAAAAAAAACTAAAACTAATCCATTACCAACCTTTTTCGTTTTCAGTCATTTTTGGCCCAAGCAAACCAAGGGAAATGCAGCAAATTAAAACAAAAGGGAAAAAGACTTTGGTCTCTGCAGAATAGAAAACGAGATAGCAAAAGGAGAAAGTTGAGGGTGCCCACCGACCAAACCAATGGCATGCGCAGATCCGGTCTGGCTCGGGCTCAACGGCGTGGCGGTTCCTGCAGGTGGAGGCGGGTCTGGGTCGCGGCTGCTAGCTGGCGAATCTGGTCTCGTGCGGCTGGGTCGTGGAGCGACGGCGGAGCTGGTTCGGGGCTGGCGAGTTCGGCGGGGCTCTGGCGCGGTGGCGGCGTGCAGACAGCGAGAGGTCCGACGCGGTGGGACGAGACGTGCGGCTCGGCGGGGATGACGACGCGTGGATCGGCAGGTGCGGGTCAAGGTCAGCCCGACGAGCTTGGATCTGGGTCAGAATCGCACAGATCCGGTAGTTCGCGGCTGGGGAGCGGCAGATCCGGAACTGGCGTGGGGCAGCTGGTCGGAGGCGAGGCTGGCAGTGCGCTTGGGTTGCGTGGCTTGCGGGCTCGAGACGGGAACGGCTGGGAGCGGCGATGCCAGCGAGCTCAGAGTTTGGGGTTCGTGCGGTTGGGTGAGTGTGGAGCGGCGCACGGCGGAGCTGGCAGTCGGATCGCGGGGTGCGGGCGGAGCTTCAAGCCGCGCAGGTCTGCAGTGGCGGTGGTCGCAGTTTCCGGCGTTGACAGAGGAGTTTTACACGGATCTGGTGGTTTTCCAGTGGTTGGGGGGTGGTGGTTGATGGAAACTTGATGGTAGTCAATGGAGTTTCTGGGTGAAGGTGAGGGGAAGAAGACGATAAACAGTGACTGCTCACTGAGTTGACTCAGTCGTGGGTGGTTAGTTGGTGGAAGTGGAGATGAAGGTGGTGTGGTTCTTGGAAAGATAATTCTCTGCTCCAAATGCTCTCCAGAACACTCCTTCGAAAAAATCAGCCCCGCCCTTTTCTCTCGCCCTCTGTAATGTGCCTTCCTCCCTAAAAAATGCCTCTGCCCCTTGCCTTACGTTTTTCTCTCTTGTAAGCATAAAACCCAATCTGCAAACCCCCATCAGATCAGTGTGGCAGATAGGGTGGCTCCTGCGCAGTAGCTCAGTTTCTATTCTCATGTATCCTCTGTGATTGTTACTTTCTCTAACTTTACACTCTTACCATTTTTGTGCTTTGCTTCCTCATTGAGTCTTAGTTGCAAATGCTTTGGCAGATCATTGCACTCTAACTAAATGATTAGAGCTTGCAATTGCGTTTCCTTTTCTGCTAACCAAACGAAACCAGTTTTCCTTCATTTTTCGTTTCTTTGCTGTAACCAAATGCAGAGAGTTGCATTCTTTTTTTTTAATTTTTGGTTATTTTTATTTTCACAAGAAAGAAAAGAAAGAGAAAAGATGAAAATAATAATAATAATAATAAAATAAAAAATAAAAACTAAAGCAGGTAATCAAGAAAATAAAGCGCTCACAACATTGCAATTAAGCGTTAATCCTTGATTAAGTGATAAAAATTTTTATGGACAAAATTGGGTATCAACAAACACTACACTGGAACAATATC
Organism: Ormosia emarginata; assembly: GCA_029884605.1. Taxonomy (NCBI): domain Eukaryota; kingdom Viridiplantae; phylum Streptophyta; class Magnoliopsida; order Fabales; family Fabaceae; genus Ormosia; species Ormosia emarginata. The sequence continues at coordinate 72,501,524 of JAQQTP010000082.1, forward strand.
CATATAATGGTTCGTGCAACTCCGTGAGGCATGGTCACATGCTCCGTACTATGTAAACAAAAGAGGAGGCAGCTTTATGCTTTTTTGTGTTGTCCTTTCCTTTCTATCTCTCCCACTCTATGTTTATGTTAATAAATAGGCTTTTTTGTCACATTAATTTAAAATAAATAATTTTAAATTCTCTTATTAATATTTTTAATTATTAAATAAAAAATATTAAATATTTTTTTTATATTTTTAAAATATTAACTATATTAATTTTTTTATTTAATATTTTTTATAAAATATTAAGAAAATTATTAGAAAAATCTTTTTAAAAAATGTAACAAAATTCATTGTGATTAGCTAAAACCTTTCATAAAAATAAACAAAATAATGTATTTAATGTCTTATACTGTAATATTCAATATCTAATACAGTAATATTAAAAAATTAAAAAATAGAAATTATTGAATAAAAAATTAAATATCTAATATGTTTGATAAAAAAGCTTTATTTTTTATTTAATTTTTTATTTTTGATAGGTAATTATTAACAAAATTATTAATAAATTAATAGTTATTTTAGGGTATATGATTTTTTTGGTATAAGAGTAAAATTTTATAAATAAAATAATATTATATACATATTAAAAATAAAGAGATCGCTTTCTGTAGGTATAAATCTTTTTTGAAAGACTTACACTCATTTTCAATCGTTAGATCTACTTTCATCTAATGATTGAGATTATTTCATTAAAAGTAACTATTAGATGAAAGTGAATCTAACAACTAAAAATAAATATAAATAAAAAAAACTTACACTAATATAAATTGATCCTACCTCGTTAAAAATATACTCCAATTATTTATACAATAGCTTTCACTACAAGACAAATATACCATGTGTCATTTCCTTCTTGATCCATAACTTCCAGCAAGCCTTCTTTCAGAGAGAGACTTCAATGACACAGGTCGTTTTATTGAAAGAGGTAGCTTCTATTAATTTTTAATATTTATATATTAATATTAAAAATATTATAAAAATTTAATATTTAAATATTAAGTATAAAAAATTTTAACATGTTAAAAATTTAAAAAAATAAAAATTATTAAAATAATTTAATATTAAAATATTATATTTTTATATTTTTTTATAGATACTTTTTTATATTATTTTTATACTGTTATAAATACTTTAATATATTTTACAATGATAGTGTTGTTATCATTGCATTTGATAAATTTACTATAATTTTAGTTTCATATATTTTGTATTATTAAAAATTATTGAAAAATATATCTTTTATATTATTATTTTTAAGTAATACAAGTTTGTGAATTTTTTCTCTTAATTATCTTTTAAATAAATTTTGATTCTTTTGACATTGTGTTAAAAAATTTAAATTATTTTGACATCATGATAAAATTTCTATATTATTTTGACATTATATAAAATATAAGAATATAAATAGTCATATATTGTTAAGAATTTAATCTTTTTGAATTATTCAAATTATTGAGTACATATTTCATGTTGATAATTGTCTCTTTAATTAAATAAATCAATTATAACTTCTCATTAAAAGTGATGTTATTATTTTATATTTAAATATTTTTTATTCACTCTGTACTAAATTAATAACTTTATATAAAAAATATATTGAAGTGCTTATATGAGTTTGAATATTTTATAAGAAGCTATAGTAAAATTGATTCATATAAAATTTATTATTAGAAAACTAAATTAATTAATTATATTTTTAAATTATTATATATATATGCTTGTTCTATAATATTTTAAAAACTTGAATATATGCATTACATGGTAGTGAAAATTTTACAAGAAAATATAGTAAAATTAATTAACTGTAATTTATTATGATAAAAATTGAAATTTATTAATTATATATTTTTTAAAAAATTCATTCATATATAATATACAATATTTAAATATCTTATATTTATAATTCACGGGATTGTAAACTTTTCGTGAAAATATATTAATATCTACATCTATGAATAAAAACTTTTAAGAAAACATGACAAAATTAATTGAAAAGTATGAATTTATAATAAAGTTTGTTTAGTAAGATAGTTTAAATGTAGCTAAGCAAAACTTATATTATATAACATTAAGGTTTTATTGATATTTTGAGTGAAATTATTTGTAAGAATTAAGATAATTTTTGTGAACAAATAAGACACGAAATTGACTTCAATGGAAGCATTAATGGAGTAAACATAATGGGCAAGTTATAGTTGTATGTAAAAAAAATAAGATTAAAAAACTTAAAAAGTTATATGGCAATAGATTGAATAAAGTATAAAAATATAGAGAGCCCTATACAGTTAAAAATAAAGTTACTAAGTTATGTTTCATAGTGATAATTATTTTTATTCGATTAAATAAATAAAATATAATTTCTCATTAAAAGTGATGTTATTATTTAATATTTAAATATTTTTTATTTACGTCGTACTAGATTAATAACTTTAAGTAAAAATATATTAATTTCTACATGAGTTTAAATGTTTTATAAGAAACCATAATAAAATTGATTCAAATAAAATTTAGTATTAAAAAGTAAATTAATTAATTATATTCTCAAATTATTGTATTTATTAATTTATTAATATATATACATTTATTATATATTATTTAAAAATTTCAATATGTACATCGCCTAAGAGCGACAATTTTACTTGAAAACATAATAAAATTAATTAAATGTATTATAAGGAAACTATGAGATTATTAAGTATTTTTTAATTTTTTTTCATATACATAATATATAATATTTAAATATTTTATGTTTATATTTTTTAAAATTGAGAACTTTACATGAAAATATATTAATATTTGCATATATAAAATAAAAACTTTACAAGAAGACAAGATAAAATCAATTGAAAAACTTAGATTTATAATAAAATTTGTTTAGTAAGATTATTTAAATGTAATTGAGCAAAGCTCATATTATATAATATCAAGGTTTCATTGATGTTTTAAGTGAAATTGATTATATGAGTTGAAATAGTTTTTGTGGACAAATAAGGTGAGAAATTGAACTTAACAGGATCATTGATGGAGCAAATGTGGGTAAGCTATAGTTGCGTGCTATATTGAAATAACTTGAATTTGTGAAAGAGATAAAAATTAAAGAACCTAAAAAGTTATATGTTAATTGATTGATTTAAATAATCTAATATTTTATTTAATTTACATAAATTGTGTAGACTAAGTGTATAAGTTACAAAATACTAGGATACTTAAATACATTAAGTATCATTTGATTATATTGCTATTGAATATTTCAATTTTTAGTATTTTTTATTTGTTATTGTAATATCTATCAATCTAATATTATTTTGTTAGTATAATTTGGCATTAAGAATCAACTTGATATATTATTAATAATGAGTTAATAAAATATCAAAATGAATAAACACATAAAAATTAATTTTTAAAGTAAAAAATTATAAAATCAAAAATTAAAAATTAACTAAAATTACATAAGTTAATTATTTATAAAGAAATCATATTAAAAAATATTTATTAAAAAAATTACATAACCTAATTATGATAGCCTAAGAAAAGATCGATTAATGAAAAAAATAAATTAATTTTGAGTGACTCCCATTATGAATCTAACTAATTCTAACTAAATCAATTTTATTCAAATCATCAAAGATGTTATATTTTCAAGCCAAATACTTTTTTTTTTAAAATTTATTTTAACCTGTTTTAAATTATCTCGTACATTACATAAATATAAAATATTATTTATATACATTTCTCACATATTCATCATTAATCGTGGCATTGACCGGTTGATGATAGCTGTCGGGCCTGGTACTTGACAAGAAAGAGGTCCAAGATCAGTTAAGTAAATGGGCTAATTCTCAAGCCCAAGAGGAAGCTGAAAACTATCAAGTCCCGGAAGGAATGGGAACTAATGAAGATAAGCTGATAAATAGGAAGATTCCAGAAACAGAGGATGAGGCACCACGTGAGATTAGGAAACGCAAGGTGCTTGGCAGGTTCAACGACTTTGTTATGACGTGAGCTGAGTATTACGGAAGGGGAGAGCTTAACCGTTTCTGTTAGTGCTTTATTTTTCTGTTTTCATTATGCTTACATGTGTGGGAAGATGTATAAAAAAGGGAATACTTGTAAATGGAGAGATATAGAGAAAATTGTAGCAAGTTTCATATCTTGTAAGGAGTTGGGCACTGACTCGAAGAGTGCGATAGCAATACAATTCATTATTACTCAGAATTGTATCATTGGTGCTTTCATTGAGAGTGATGAGGAACGAAGATATAGCGGAGGCCATGCGAGCTTTGGAATTGAGTTTCAAGCAACACGCAGATGGACAGCTAGCCCGATTCACCTCGTTGTTGGAACAATACATGATGAACACTGAGGCTCGATTTGCCAAGCTCACAACCAAGAATGAGGAGAAGTCAACTGGGGAACCCACGGATGGCGCGATTACTGACCCAAACAACCTTCAGTCGATTCTGAAAACGTTAAGGATCCATGTTCCCCGCTTTGATGGGAACGATGTGAAGGAATGGGTGTTCAAGATTGACAAGTTTTTTTCCCTTCATCGATTACCACCAGAAACGCGCTTGGCCATGGTTGCTTTCCATTTGGATGGGGAGGTATCTACGTGGTATCAATGGATGGAAAAAGGAGGAGGGCTCTCCAGTTGGGAAGTTTTCATTCAGGAATTGCGGAAGCGGTTTGGCGCATCCATTTACGACGACCCGCTAGGGCGTATTTCTAAATTGGTGCAAGGAGGGACGGTGGTGAAATTCCGTGCCGAATTTGAAGAGCTGATGATGCGAATCACAGGAGTGTCCGAACCTATGTTCCTGAATTTCTTTGTGTGGGGATTGAAGCTAGAGATAAGGAGGGAGTTGTTGATAGCTCCACCACTGAATTTGGCTGAAGCTATGGCCAAAGCCCAGCTCTATGAGGAGAGGAATGATGATCAGGCGGGATGACAGAGACGCGATGGGTACAAGGGTGTTGACGGGTAAATTAATCGGGGCTCACCCTCCAACGGCGTGACAGGATTCAAAGCGAGTCCAACTCTCGGTGGTGGTGCCCCTTCCCAGAACAAGGGGACAAGCTCACCAGTAAGGGCTTCCAAAATCCCTCTCAAAAATCTCAGCCCAACCGAGATACAAGAAAAGTGGGATAAGGGACTCTGTTACAGTTGTGACGAGAAGTGGAGCCCAAGTCATCGCTGTAAGAACAAGGTGCTGATCATGTGCGAGGAAGAGGAGCTAAGAAGAGACGATGGGAATATGGATCATGATTCTGTAAATACCACTTCAGAGGAGGAACCGGAGGTAAGCCTGAACACTTTTTCCAATTCGGTGAACCCACACATATTCCGAATTCCTGCAACATTGGGTAAAGAAACATTAGAAGTTCTGATCGATACTGGGAGTAATAATAATTTTATCCAAGAGACTTTGGTGGACAAGTTGGGCCTGTCATGGGAAAATGATAAATGCTTCAAGGTGTACATAGGCAATGGGCAGTACCTGAATTGTGATAGAAAATGTGTTGGAGTGCAGCTTGAATTACAGGGAAATCTATTCTGGGTGGACCTGTATATCTTACCAATATGGGGGCTGGACATTGTGCTCGGAATGCAGTGGTTGAGGACTCTGGGACCTCGTGTTCATGATCATAATGCCTTAACCATGGAATTCCAATGGAAAGGTAAGTGGGTGAAGTTGGCAGGAAGTAAAGAGGTAGTCTCGAGGCAAGTAACATTTTCACAGCTAAATTCCATAATAGAGGGTAGAGCAGTGAGCTGTTTTTACAGGGTAATGGCCCTACCAATGACAGAAGAGCATGATAAATATAGCAGTGAGGAAGAGGAAGTGTCCAAAATTGAAGCTACATTACCGAGTGAAGGGAAGGGGATAATCCGCAAGTTCAAAGGGGTCTTCAAGACACCTACTCAGCTGCCACCTTTTCGAACTGTGGACCATCGCATCCATTTGTAGCCAGGGACTACACCGATCAGTGTGAGGCCGTATAAATATCCTCATTTTCAGTTGGATATCATTGAGAAGCTTATGAAGGAGATGATGGATTGTGGGTTTATACGCCATAGCAGCAGCCCATACTCCTCCCCAATGTTGCTGGTAAAAAAGAAGGATGGATCTTGGAGATTTTGTGTGGACTATCGGGCTCTCAATGCTATAACAGTTAAGGATTGTTTCCCAATACCTACGATCGATGAGTTACTAGATGAGTTAGGCGGGGCCGTGGTTTTTTCAAAGCTGGATCTCAGAGCAGGATATCACCAAATACGTATGGATAGAAGGGATGTGCATAAGACAGCCTTTCGCACACATGATGGACACTATGAGTTCGTGGTCATGCCATTTGGACTATCCAACGCCCCCTCAACTTTCCAGGTAGCAATGAACCAGATTTTCAGTCCCTTCCTTCGGAGGTTTGTAATAGTCTTTTTCGACGATATTCTTGTCTACAGTAGGAGCATTGAGGAGCATGTGCAACATCTCTGTGAAGTGTTGCAATGTTTGTTGAGCAATAGTTTTTTTGCCAAAGGAAGCAAGTGTCAATTCTTCCAGAGGAGTATAGAGTACCTCGGCCACTTGGTCTCACAAGAAGGTGTTCGTGCAGACCCTTCCAAACTAGAGGCCATGAACAACTGGCCCGTTCTGAAAAATCTAAAACAGCTGCGTGGGTTTTTAGGTCTCACAGGGTATTATAGGAAGTTCATGGCTGGGTACGCCACCATAGCAGCCTCTCTTACTGAGCTACTGAAAAAGGACAGCTTCTTATGGAACGAAAAGGCCTTGGCAGCATTTGAGCAACTCAAAAAAACCATGTTGGAAACATGAAAAATGAAAAAGAAAAAAGAGACTTTACACTAGGACAAATTCTCAGACTCATTTCAACTCGATTCTAACCCAGACAATGCGTGCTACACTTACCCGATTTTGCTAAAACATTTGTCGTCGAAACTGATGCTTCAAGTGTGGGAATCGGTGGCGTGTTGATGCAAGAAGGACACCCAATTGCCTTCTTTAGCAAAAAGTTGGGACCAAGGATGCAATCAGCCTCAACCTACACACGTGAGTTAACACCGGTGGTGGAAGCCGTGGCAAAATGGCGGCAATGGCTCCTAGGCCGTCACTTCGTTATTAGAACTGATCACAAGAGTCTTCGGGAGTTGTTAACTCAAATGATTCAGACATCGGAACAACAGTATTACATGAGGAAATTGATGGGATACCACTTTACCATTGAGTACAAAACAGGGGCAGAAAATGCAGTGGCGGATGCGCTATCCAGGCAGCATGATACCACCTTGGCTCAAGTTTGTGCAACAATGTCTTCAATCCAGTTTGATATATTGGATGTCCTCCGAAATGAAAATCTAGTGTGTGCTGACCTGCAGTTACTAAGGCAGCAGTTAGAAGATAATACTCCTGGGGATTCGGCTTACACGATTCGAAATGGTCTTATACTTCACAGAGGGCGCTTCTTCCTCAGCCAACACTCTGAGTTAAAAGCTGTTGTGCTAAAGGAGTTTCATGAAACACCAATAGGCGGACATGCTGGAACCGAGAAAACCTATCAAAGACTTTGTGCTAATTTCTACTGGAAGGGCATGCGGAAGGAGGTTACGGATTTTGTTGCAAATTGCAATGTTTGTCAAACTATCAAGTATTCAACCAAAGCCCCCCAAGGTCTATTACAACCACTGGAGATTCCAGAGAGGGTATGGGAGGACTTAGCCTTAGACTTCATTGTTGGGCTTCCTAACTCCAAAGGGAATACAACAATTTTAGTGGTGATTGATCGCTTGACTAAATATGCTCACTTTGGAGCCTTGCCCACTTCCTATACCGCTACCCGAGTTGTTGAGCTTTTTTGTAACATGGTGATTAAATTATATGGAATGCCCTGGACCATAATCTCCGATCGGGACCCAATCTTCACCAGCCAGTTTTGGAGGAAGCTATTCGAGTTCATAGGCACACGGCTGAAGTTAAGCTTTGCATACCACCCGCAAACTGACGGGCAAACAGAGGTGTTGAATCGTTACTTAGAGCAATATCTGAGGGCCTTCGTGGCAGATTAGCCACAGAAGTGGGGTGACTATTTGGGGTGGGCTGAATACCACTACAACACTAGCCATCATTCAGCCATTGGTATGACACCCTTCCAGGCTGTTTATGGGCGCACTCCACCTTCAATTCCAGCTTATGTAAGAGGCTCTTCACCCATCCAAGCAGTAGATGAGAGTCTAAGTACTAGAGACAACCTTCTACAACAGCTTCGCCAACACTTGATACAAGCACAAAACAGAATGCGTCAAATGGCAAACAAGCATCGCAGGGATGTCCAATTTCAGATAGGGGACTCAGTCTTAGTTAAGCTGCAGCCGTACCGTCAATCCACCGTAGTTGCCATGAATTCCAAGCTGTGTCGCCGCTATTTCGGACCGTTTCCTATCATCGGGTATGCTGGACCCGTAGCCTATAAACTCCAACTTCCGCTTGGCAGTAAAATTCATCCCACTTTCCATGTCTCTCTGCTCAAAGCTTACAAGGGAGAACCCTCCATTACTTGTTACCCACTGCCAGAGCTTAGCCGAGCCAACAAACCTCTTATAACACCTATAGCAGTCTTGTCGAGCCGTGTCCTCAGTCACAATGGAAAGGAGGAAAAGCAAATCTTGGTTCAATGGTCGTATAGCCCACCCGAAGATGCTACTTGGGAGGAAATTGAGACTTTCATTAAACTGTATAACCTGCCCGACCTTGAGGACAAGGTCGAATTTGATGGGGGAAAAAGTGATAGCTGGTCGGGCCTGGTGCTTGACAAGAAAGAGGTCCAAGATCAGTTAAGTAAATGGGCTGATTCTCAAGCCCAAGAGGAAGCTGGAAACTATCAAGTCCCGGAAGGAATGGAAACTAATGAAGATAAGCTGATAAATAGGAAGATTCCAGAAACAGAGGCTGAGGCACCACGTGAGATCAGGAAACGCAAGGTGCCTAGCAGGTTCAACGACTTTGTTATGACGTGAGCTGAGTATTGCGGAAGGGGAGAGTTTAACCGTTTCTGTTAGTGCTTTATTTTTCTGTTTTCTTTATGTTTACATGTGTGGGAAGAGGTATAAAAAAGGAAATACTTGTAAATGGAGAGATATAGAGAAAATTGTTGCAAATTTCATATCTTGTAAGGAATACATTATTGTTCGCACAACTACCGGAAATCAGGTACTCTTGTTTAAGAAGTAAAAAGTGTGGTAGTTTGTTTTAGACAGTTAGGATATTTTAAATTTCATTATCCCATGCCGAAGGATAAGAGCAAAGGAGCATTGTCAAGATGCTTGTCAAATTAAAAAGATTATCTTATACTATTAAAAAAGATATAAGTATTTTAAATTTTTTTTAAAAGTATTAAATTTAATGAAAAAGATAATAAAAAATATTAAATAAAATATAAAAATAAATATATACAATATAGATTATTATAATTACTTATCAAATGTCCCTTTTATCTACAAGCCAGCAGCAGCCCCAAGATGGTTCTAGTGGTGACCTCATCACCACAACCGCCGTATCATGTGATGTGATTCACAATTTAAAACCTTGAGAAGGAGTATGTAACTTAGGAATTAAGACGCAAAGGCCATGAAGTAATGTGCATTGCTACATCAAGAATAATGTGATTTTTTTTTAATGCAACACTGCCAACACATAACCAGTCAACCACACAAATCTTTGTTAGTCAACCATCGAAAGGTATCGGAATTTGGAAGGCATGGAAGCCTAAGAAGATATATATTCTTATATTAGATCATCTTCTGAGTGGGTAGGACTTAATTAGTTGATTGATAAGTATCCCATATTATAGATGTTATCCACAGCAAGAGAACGTCACAATTAAAGCCCCAGCAGAAAAACATAAGTCTAAGTGCATGTTTAGATTAATTTATTTCAATTTATCATGTTAGTTTAATGATAAATAAATATGTAATGTATGAATAAACACATAATTATATGTTTGAATTTTAACTATGTTAATTATTTGAGGTCAAGATACAATGATTATTTTTATAAATTTCTTAGTCTTGATATGTATAATATATCTTTAACTGCATTGGAGATGTATATTCGTCGAATTACATGCAAACTAACGAAAATACCATTAGACCACATAAAAAAATGTTTATTTTGTATTCCAAAAGAGATTTTCAATCAAAAATATTCTTTGAGCATTTAAAAAGATTTTATAAACAAAAAAAAAAAAAAGCCGATTCAAAGATTATATAGCAAGGTCAACTGCTGGTTCCTATCAAAGGCGTTAGTGTCCTGGAGTAGGGATTTTTTTGGAGTTCTTAATGTCATCTTGTCTTTAGTGTCCATATTTCTTGAGTGTTCCTAATATTTTTCAGGTATATCTATCCTTTTCTTGTGTAACTATTGCCTTTTGCACACAGAAAAGAAAACAATCTCATGCATCATTATAAAAAAAAACAAAAAGAAATGGGACAACTATATTTTCGTCTACTAAAGTTTGACCTAATTATACTTGATATTCATTTATTTAAAAAATTATATTGTTTGTTATTTATAGAACAAACAGTATAAAAAATATACATAACATAAAGGAGATAGGTGTAATTTTTCAAATAACTGAAGTCATAATACATGAAATAGGAGAGATATCAAGTATATATAATTTTCAAATAAGAATGTCAAGTTCAATTAAGTTAAACTTAAGAGAGCTCAATGTAATTTACCTTTAAAAAATGTTCTTTTAGTTATTTTGCATGTTTATCAATTTGATTTAACTTAGAAGCCCACATTTGTTTTAGTGTGTGTTCACCAATAACTGATGATCCTGTGGGGTTCAAATTTTAAATTGTAAAAATAATTTTGATTCAATTTAATGATTTTCTGACAAAACCCAACAGGGTTATATTTTGACAAAGGTTCATGTACACTAAAAATTTCACACTGCTGTTATACCGGTTAGTGATGTGTTTAAAATTTGTTAACATGTATCAGTTAATTATTAAACTAATCACATGTTTTTAAAAAGTTGGTGACTTGTTGAAAATCCATTAACCAATACATGTAATTAATTTTTAACACTTCATTAACACAAATAACAAAACTTATATATTTTCAATTTTGAAGGAAGAAAGAAAACTATTTTCTACATTTAAAGGGAATGGTAGGGTCACATTAGTGTAACAACAAGAGTTATTGCAATGGCTCTGAATACATGTACACAAAATTATAAGACCACCAACAGAAGGTTAATTCATTATTCACCATGAGCTTCTAATCTAATTCGCCAATATTTGTGAGGTGAAATCCGAAGTTTCGCGCCAAGGGGGGATATATATAAAGCGAAGATGATGTGATCAAAAGCTATAGACGGAAATAAAAGTATGGAACCAAGAACCAACTTAAATTTATCCTCATGATTCATTTATTGGACACAAAATACAGAATAATGAACACTAGAATCACAAGAATACACTTATAGAAAATCAGAATTTGTATCACCCACTTCAGCTCCCCTTGCGAGGATCATCATGTATGTAGTTAGCTCCTATACAGCTGAGCATTGTCCACCCGTAGTCCAATTTAAATCGTTCTAGTCGCAAGTCCTTCCATCCCATGCAAGAGACAAAAAATTGAAAGAAAACAAAATATATAAACTACAAACACACACAACCTTAGACATCAACACTATTACGAAAGTGATGGGACAGAACAGAAAGACTAAGGAGATACGTAAAAAGTGTAACTCCTTGATTGGAGGTGTGAAAAATCTTCAGGGCAATATGTAAGTCACTGTAATAGATGTTTATGTATGCCGTAGTTTCCCCCTGTCAAACCTAGCTAGTAACTTTTTGCCGTAGAGGTTGCTACGCATAATTGGAGAGTTTAGTTGGACAAGCTGCAGTAGGGCATTTCGAATGGCACCCTGCTTCAAGAAATAGATACAAAAACCAAGTTATCGCAGCATAGCATGCCAGTAACCGAGGCTTCTAGCACATTTCAAATATAAAAAAGAGGACTATGGCAAAATATTGGTTTTATTACAGGATTTATTTATGATACTCTGCGGATTCTAAGAGAAACAACGTGATAAAGATTTGTTTCAACTCAAATAATTTTTTTTCTGCAGATAAGAACTGAGCAAAGACTAACCTATGCTTAAAATTGTCTACAGAGGAATTGTATGATATTTACAGGCAGGGCATCAAATCAAGCAATTTTAAGCCTCTTAAAATAAATTGTATCCACAGATTATAATTTAGGCATCTAAAAAAACAAAGGGAAAATTAGCTAGCTTCTTCAACTAGATTTATTTCCCACTTAAGCTAAGAGAGCCAAATCACTGCAATTCAACTTTTGGAAACTCAGCCAAGTGCCTTAACTACAATACAACAACAACAAAGCCTTTTTCGACTAAGTGGGATCAACTACATAGATCAAATAACGTTATTGTGCCCTATTATAAACCAAGTCTTTATAAATGTCATTTAAATCTAAATATTTTTTAATCATTTCACCTATAATCTTTCTTGATCTCCCTCTACCTCTAACTATTGGGCTATCCTCCACCTGATCTATAAACTATCATAAACTACAATGACTATGCAAAATTAGAAATCCGGTGTAATGCACAAACATAAAGATTAAAAAAAAACCGAAGTGTTCAAGTGCGCTAACCTTGGACACCAACAGTGCTGATTTGATGACATAATTTCCATATGGATCCACAAGAAGCATTGCAACATTTGGACTGTGGAGCAACTCCAAAATAATACGTGTTGAATGCTGTTCTCCCGATTCTTTAAAGAACTTCTCGACTACATTACTCCCATATTTATTGCAGGAAATAGATAAAAATTTCCCTTCAAGCTGTCTCAGTAGACATTCTGTAACTCTTGCTATTTTCAGAGACACTAAATGTTGCACAACATAGTTGCTGCCAGACAAGGAAACAAAATAAGGAAGAGAAAAATAGGTATAGTTAATTATTGGTTAGAAAGGAGAAAATATGATAGTTAGTGAAAACAAACCCGTAACGGTCTTCTGCTAGGAGTGAAGCATTTACTATGATTTCAGCAATCAACTGCTTTTTGGTTTCTCCCTGAGCAAGGTCAACACAATGCTGCAGCACACAACACCCAGTCTTCTCTGTTGCGATCCCAAAACAGTTGTTTGCCACCACATTCAGAAGATACTGTGATGAAAGTCTACATTCAGAACTTAATGAAGCCATAAAACCAAAGTAATGTAATGTGACAAACCAGGCCTTATCCAATAAGAACCTTTTTTCTTCTTTTTTTTTTTAATAATTTCTGTAAACAAATAGAATGGTGAATATTATATAAAAGCTTGATCATTTCAACCACTTCTATAGGGCTTACCCAAACGAGCAAACAGATCACAATTCATTTACTTTGAAAACCAAAAAGTGGATGAACCAAGGAAAACATTTTTTTAAAAAAAAGGACAAAATAAAAGTAGCATGAAGGAAAAGTATGTTGAATATGTTATACAGTCCAAGGTGGTAACCCAACAATGGACTTCATTCATGTTCAGAAACTTAAATAAAACCTACCAAAAAAAAAAAAAAAACAAAAGAAACTTAATTAAGAAAGAAATAGCAGATTATAATTATTTCTTGAAGTGTAAATCATGACTGAAATTCCAAAAACCAAGAAAAGAACTTTCAACTTAAATCGTATATAAGTCAAATTCAAAATGCTCTGGAGTCATCCCCTTAAACTTGAAGTGGAAAATTCTGCAATTCCAGATGGCGTGGAGCTACTGTTGAACTAAGGCTATCATCCTTAAAATAATTTCGATTCCTTATGTGGTAAGATCTTTCAGTCATTTTATAAGAACCAAATGACTAGCCTGAAACACTATTTCACCAATAGGCAAAAGCTGCAGGAACAGTGAAATTTGCCGTTCACATTGTTTTCAAATTTCCAACACTGAATTCAAGTTGTTTATTTGTAAAGTTCAACATACTATCAGCGAAGCAACAATGGAAAGGAAATGAGTTGAACGTAGATGGTCTCCATAGTTACCTAAAATTATATGTGTGAATTCAAACAAAGTACATAACCAAATCATGAACATGTATTACCTTATTATCTTCTGCTGAGAAATATTTTAGACAATGCAGAATCACACGATGACCATTTATATCCGTAGCCAATGCAACAGCACCGGGGCTTAGAGCTGACATAATAAGAGTTCGTTGCTTCTGGGTGGTAACATGCTCCAATAACTTCTCCACAGCGCGGGTTCTGGCAGGAGAAAAGAAAACCACCTTATTAGTTAAATATAAAACAAACACCGGAATTACCATTCAGGATGCCGTCACAAATTAGAAATAAGACATAAAGCTAAAGTAACCAAAACAAGATTCTTGAAAAGTGAAGAGCCTGAAGCTATACCCATGCGGGTTAAGACATATTCTGACTAGCTGAAAATTAGGCTCCATCACCCTTAAAATGATGAAAGTCCTCTGTTCTTCACTGCACATTTCCACCAACTTCTGAACAACATAATTCCCGAACGGCTCGACCATCAACTCAGCTACGTGATTTATCAGCTCCAAGAAAATGAAAGAAACCTCCTCGGTTGTCAATCTTTTCATCATTTCCTGCAAAACCCGACATCCATATTGATCCTTAGCCATTAACACAACCCTCCCCCACAAATTATTAAACCAATGTGGACTCCTTCCATTGACATCAAACCCCTGAATATTCGATCTGTTACCCAAGAACTCATTCGAGACAGCACCACGGGGTTTTTGTTGCAATTCATCATCCCCACCCCCATTCGAAAGTGGCACAGTCAAGAAACCCCTTCCAAATCCTTTTTGCCTCACCAAAGGCTCAGAATCAAGAAACCCACCGTTGCTCCAAGAAACCCAAGAATTCTGCGATGGCACTGCGCCAGCATTATCGGCATCACTGATGTTGTTCCAACTAAGTTTATTGAGTCCAATCTTGCTCTCCTGCATTTGCCCATAAAGATTGGAGCTTTGAGGAGGATGAAGCCTGGGGCCATCAAAAGAGGAAATTTTTGTGGCGCCGCTAAGAGCAGAAGAGCCATCAGTGATTAAAGGTGGGTGATTGAAGTTGAAAGGAGAGACAGAGAGAAGAGAAAAAGCGTCTTCTAGGGTTTGGGTTTGATTGTTATGAGGGAGGTTTTGGTTTTGCAACGAGAAGTAAAACAAGTTTGACTGTGGCGATGATGACGACGAGGTACGGGACCCATCATCGTCCACATTCACAGAAGATGGTTGCGTCGACATCCTTAGTAGCTAAGGAAAAACGCGACGGTGGTGGCAGGGGAAGCAATAAGGTGGGTTTAGATTAGAGAAAGCATGGGTTTTTAAAGGAAGCGATAAGGGGTTTTTATTTATTAATATTAATTATTAATAATAATAATTATGATTAAAGTGGAAAGAAAAATAAGGAAATTAGGGTGATAAATGGATGAGGAGAAGAGAAAGAAGCGGGGCGGAAGAGGAAGAGGGAGTGTGTTTGTGTTTTGGCGGAAGGAATAGAGATAGTAAGGAGAGTCTTCCTAAGACCACCATTCTGCATGCAATATATAGTAACTTGAACCCCAAATGGACGAGAGAGAAACTTGTATGTTTACGCGGCGTATGCTTGAGTATGTCCTGTCTGTCACCTTATATAACGTTAATTGCCCCCGGGAAAATTAATAAATAAAAAATTAAATGAAAAATTGAAATTTAATCATTTTAATTTTTCATACTTTTAATTATTTAAGTATATAAAATAAAATAAAATTAACTATAATAAGTTAATGAAAATATAAAAAATAAAATATATATATATATATAAATATGTGTGGCCGATGTTACTCTAACTCCCTGTCGTTTTCGGCCCAAGTGCAAGTGGGCTTTCCTTTCATATATCGGTCAACACTCTTCCACAACAAAATTTTGTCTCTTTGTAGCAAAACAAAAAATTTCTTAAATTTATATTTTAATTTTTAAAAATACTTTTATCAATTAAATTATCTGGCAATTTCAAATACCGTGCAATCAACTTCAAGTACACAGAATAAACGAGAATTGACTTATTAGTTGACTTTTTGCTTTTAAATAATTAAGGGCTTTTTTTATATTTTAGGAGAAAGAAAATTCTTATTTTATAGAACATTTCAGTCATTAATTTTTTTAATATTTTCCTTTTTCTCTTTTATTTTTTAAAAATCAATGATTGAGATTCATCAAGAGAAAGACTTCCTGTAAGAGGACATAAGATTTTTCTTAATAATAATATGACTTGAATTCAAATGTTGGGATTTTTTGTTACTACACAATCTATAACATCACCATAAATATTTGGTAAGATTAGTTGGTTACCCAAATTTTAAAAAAAAATTCTCTCATCTTAAACTTTTAATGTAAAGAAGAAACACAAATGATTATATGTAAACTATTCTTAAGATAATCTACTCTAATTTATTATATAGGAGTAAATTTAACACAAAAAATTAATTGGTATAAGATATTAATCCCTAAAAAATGTTAGTTCTATTGTAAACTCGTTCATATGTCCTTTTTTATCTATGTTAAGTGAAAATTATGTATATATAATTAGTATAATGAGACAAAATCAAGATGCAAGTTATATTTTAAGTAAATAATTTGTGATTAATTATAATAAAGAAATTTGATATAATTAATGAAAGTTCCAGCTAGCTTAGTTAATAAAAATTTTTGTATGTGAAAACTAGACTCTTATGAACTGTACGGAAGAAAGCTTTGAAAATTCTTCTCAGTATGAGAGGGACTGATTGCAACGCAATAAGAAAAAAGTGTGTCAAGGTGGAAATGAATTTACAAGGTCCTCTTCCTTAGCCCAAATAGAAGAAGACTGGATGAAAGATACAGCTCCCAAAAGGTCGTATATCGATACAGTTAGGAGGGGGAAATCAGAACTTAGCTAAGCAAGACAATGTTGATGAAGATATTGATAGCATAGAAGAGAACGAGGACATCTCTAAAGAAGATTCAGGAGGAATACATAAGGAAGTGCAGAGACAAGTTCCCAGAACTCATAATTGAACATCTTCGGAATGGAGCGTACAACATCATCACCAATGAAGCTGGAAAAAGAATACTTTGCAGGGCTGAGTCGCTCATAGTTAAATTCTTGGGATGCAAAATAGGGTATACCGTGTTGAAAAAGAGGCTTGAAGGGCTCTAGGCTAGTAACAAAGCCATGGACCTTATCGACCTGGGTAACGACTACTTCCTTGTTAAGCTACATTCCATGGAAGACTATACCTTTGCTCTAACAGAGGGCCCCTAGCTCATATTTTAACACTACCTTGTTGTTCGCCAGTGGGAACCTGACTCCACTCCTCTGAGAGCTCCCATCAACAACATAGCAGCTTGGGTCCGGCTACCAAGGTTGGCTATTGAGTACTATGACAAGCAGTTTCTATGAGCAGTGGGAAATCTCATAGGAAAAACCCTCGAAGTTGACTTTAACACAACCCTCCAAAGTCGAGGAAAGTTTACTAGGATATGTGTGGAGGTCAATCTGGAAGAACCATTATTGTTGCAATACTTGGTAAATAGTGCCACCCATTTTGTTGAATATGAGGGAATTCACCTCGTATGCTTCCACTGTGGCCGCTTTGGGCATGATAAGGACAACTGTCCCCATAAACAAGCAAAAAATAGAGGGGCCTCCACCCATTCTAAGGAACCTATGGAAACCGTTGGGCAAGTTACATAAGGAGTTAACCTTCAAAACCCTAATGCTTTGTTTGGGTGAAGAGAGAAAATGAGAAGAGAGAAAATGGAAAAGAGAAAATAGAGAAGAGAGAAAATAGTGAGAAAATTATATTTTCCCTCCTATTATTTGGATGAAGAGAAAAAAGAGAGAAAGAAAATAAAACTTTTCTTTCTCTTGTTTTGAATTGAGAAGAAAAGTGAGAAGAAAGAAAAATGAAATTATATGAAATGACTAATATACCTTTATATAATGTAATAAATAAATTTATTTTTTGCTAATTGTTTTACTTTTGTAATGTAATAACTACACCTCCTTTATTTATTTTGAATCGCAAATAAAAGTTCTCACATATCGATATTTACCAATTCATGTAATTTATTTTATCTAAAGTCATTAGTTATAGTTAATTGCAATAATTGGTGATCTATTTTGTTCAACAGGTCACTCTTCCATTATCAATGATATATGTGTACATAACCCCTACCACAACCTTTTGCTTTGTCATTTAATCGAACAAAAAATTGAGTTAAAATAGTACACAATCACTATTTAAATTTAATATAAGATCACTATTTAAAACAAAAATTAATAATATAATTTAAATAAACACATCAATAATGATAAGCTAATTTTAATAAATCAACAAAAGAATTCAAAATATTTTTTTAATGATCTTTGTTTGCATTTTTCAAACACTCTTACTTTAACCCAAATTATTTGATTAACATATTTTCTTAAAAAAAATGTTTTATTTCAAAGAAAAAAATTTGTTTAAAGTATTACAAATTTAGCTAAAAAAACTCAAATAAATCACAAAAAAAAAAATCTCAAAACAATAAACTTTAAAAAAAAAAACAGATAACAAATGGAAAAAAAAGAAAGAAAGAAAAGCAACGAAACGAGCGAAGAGGGGAGGGGGAGGGGAGGGGGGGGGGCGTTGGTGCGCATCTCCGGCGATGGCGGAGGGTAGCGAGGCAGGAAAGGGCCTCGACGGTAGTGGACAACGACGCGATCTGGGCGGTGGTTCTCGCTGGAAGGACGGCGGACGAGCGAAACTAGCTGTTTGGGCGGTGCTTGCGAGGTCTGGCGGTGTGGCGGCGAGGCAAGGACTGGATGAGAGGAGAGATAGCGGCGGAGAGACAGCGGAGAGAGGACCGGGTCTCCTTCCGTCGCAATGGTGCCGGACCGGGTTGCCTGCCCCCCCCACCCACCCCACCCCCGCCGTGCGTTCCCCACCCCCACCCACCCCACCCCCGCCGCCGCGTTCCCCCCCCCCACCCGGCTCGAAGCCGCTGCAACCCGCGCGCCGTCGACCGTGCAACCCGTTGCAACCCAAGGAAGAGGAAGAAGAGGAAGAAGAAGAAGAAGGGGGTTTCTGCAGGGGTAAAATGGTCATTTCACTAATTTATCACATTCTCTCTTATGTTTTTTCCGCATCTGAGGAGAGAAAATAAAAAATGTGGGTCCCACCACCACATTTTCTCTCTTCTCTATTTTCTCTCCACTGCCAAACAGGAGAAAATGGAATATTCTTGTCATTTTCTCTCTTTCCATTTTCTCTGGAAACAAACACAGTGTAAAGGGGTTGAGGAAGACAAAGGTAAAAAGGTGGGCCTTGAATGATGGTCCAAAGGCAGAGACATACAAAATGTATCATTAATGGGGCACAGGACAACAAAGGGGTATGGTAGTAGAAGACAAAACACAGCATAAGGCTTTATATATTGAGGAAAGTAATTAATGGAATGTTGGAGAGCTTAACAGGAATCAAAATATGGCTATAACTAAAATAGAAAAAGACAAAAAAGGGAAAATGAGAATAAAAACAAAACAGTTGAGGACAAGAAAAATGAAGTCATCATGAGAGCAAAGTCGAGGAAAGAAATGATTACAAAGAACCTAAATTAGGACGCTTGGGGGAACTTTAGTAGTAGCTAATCCCAAAGCAGTGGCCTCTCTCCACACAAAAAAAAAACCTCTAAGGGCCCACAAACTGACTCCTCTAGACACCATAAAGACAACTACTTGAGCCAAACCCCAATTATTAACATTAGTCAATCCCTTGGGAGTATCAAGTCATCAAGAGTTGGACCAACCACCTCATTTACAAAGATGCCCTCTACCTCGATACAGGACTCATCGGTTCGTCCTTCATTGCTAGCCTTGGAAAGCCACATGTTATCTCTCTATATCCCAATAGAGAAGAAGAAGACAATATGTGTGAAGACCCCATCCTAACCATTTGGCTAAGTGATCCAACACCTCCCTTTAGGGGGGATGTGATGAAAACTCTCTAATTGGACCTCGTGGCTTATCCCTCTAGCCTTCTGGTATCTTCTTCCCTTATGATCATCCTCTCTTGGAATTGCAAGGGTGCGGCCAATAGTGATTTTAACTGTACCATTAAGGAAATCGTGAAGCAAAATAAGCCAGACTTGTTAGCCATTCAAGAACCACGTTGTAGTGATAATGTAACACTTTAAAATTTATTTATTTTATTATAAATATTTATTTTATAATATTTATGATTTTTTAAAAAATTAAATTTTTTTAGAATATGAAATATTTTAATATTATTATTTATTTTACGTGTAAATTGAGCAGAGTAAAAAAAATGAGATATTTTTCTTAAGAACCTAGATATGTGAAAACGTCGACGAGAGATCTTACTAAACCCGAGACTGGACGCGGTTTACGAAATTTCATATTTTTCAAGAAATTTTTATCTGATAAAATAATAAATTGTTGTTTAATTTTATTCGCCGGATAATTAATACTGATTTCTGTCAACTGTAACAATTATCCATTGGATAATATCATGTATTAAAAACCCTATCACATTATTCTAATGTAATCCACTTTATGTCTAATCAAATCTACTTTTATTCAAATTTAGTGTATTTTAATCAAAGCTTCTTTGAGAAGCTTTGACCACCAAAAGACAAGTATGCCCTTGGCTTGTTGGAGAAACCTCTCCACATTCCTCTCTCTCCATTGCCATGGCACCCATAGCCCAAGGAGAGCAAAATTTTACTCACAGACACTTAACACACTTAATCACTTTCACTCATTTTTCATCTATCCATTTCTCTCTCTAGTTTTCATCTTCATTTTTTTCTCCTCCTTCTTTCTTCTTCCTCTCCCTCACCCCACGGTTTGCAACCCCTAAGGAGACCATTTTCTTCCATCTTTCAACCTCACCAATATCATCTCTACACTCACCTCAACCTCCTCTACACTTTCTATTTAAGAAATTTCTTCAAAATTCATCTTCACCTCCATTGTTTTCCAAGGGAAAGTTTCAAACTTTAAGGTAAAGTTTTCATTTTTCTTCTTTTTTTTTTTTTCATTTTCGTGTTCTATTGTTTCATTGGAGACTAAAGACTCTTCTTTTTCAACCATTGGTATTGATTTTTTGTGTTGAAATTTCTAGGGTTTTGGAAGCTCAAAATTGAAACCACCAAGGAGCCAATAGGAGATCATTTTCGTGTTCTTCCTTTAGGTAAGAGAGAGATTTACTCACTTCTATCATTATTGGTGGTGAGAAGACTTTGTGTGATTGTTTGATGGAGAAATCTATAATTGTATGCTTGCTTTATTTGATAATTTTACATGTGTATGTGTTCTTAATTGATGTTGATCATTTAATAATGATTTTGAATGCATTAGTGGTGTTGGAATGTTTGAAAATGTTAGAATTAATGAATGAAAATTTTGAGGATTTCCTACACTAAGATGAGGTCACGGTTTTGGCTTGGATTTTAAGGGATTGGAGTGAATTTGTATGAGATAGAATTTGAGTGATTAGATACCAAGTAATTAATGCATAAAATGGAAAGAAATTGGAACTTGAAGACCTAGGGAGGCCACGGTTTTAGAGAAAAATTTTGAGGCTAAATGATGCCTTGGTGCATTTTTAGAAATTAAGAATTTAGGGATATACATAATTCATAATGAGATGGAAAAAATTAAATTGAGTAATAACTCTTAAGAAAGCCACAGTTTTTAAGGGCTATTTAACCTAAATTTTTCATAATTGATCAAAGCTTAAGACTTTAGAAATGTAAATCCATAATATGGACTTGTAATAATTAATGAACCATATATGTATAAATGTTGATATTGGGAATTGGTTCTATGTTGTTGTGAGTTCCTATGTGGAACTGAGTATTTGATGAAATCATGACATGTTGATATTGAGAAATAAATATATGTCATTGTGATATACTTTATGATAATTGTATCATTGATAAACATACATGATGTACATTGTGTCGTCATACATAAGTGTTGTCCGTTGGACATTTTTGGAAAGACGATGTATGCCTAGGAGTTTGAATAATACCTATGTGCGGGTGCGAGTAGACTAAGCGTAGGGTCATAGTGGTTGACCCTGGGGACGTCGGAGTGCGGGTGTCTCACAATAGACAGTGGTAGCTCCACTGGGGCCGTGAGATAGACCGATACAAACACACCGACGATCCGGACTGAGACGTTGTCCTATATCGCGATCAACTGTTGAGATGCCATGTATAAGCCGTATTGCGCAAATATTTTTATGAGATGAGCACACTATTTTTAAGACTAAAGAGATACTGACATAACTCCTTGATCATTCACTCCGAAAATGTTTATATCTAGCTCCATGGAGTAGGAATTTAGTACCCTTTGCATTATGAACTGTCAGTCTCATATTTTATTGAGTATGAGCATTTATAATTGTGGAAAAATATCTACTATTATTACTGTAACAATTATTTGATTGCTTGAACTATTGACTATTGGAAATATTGATGTTGTATGTCTGTTATTGATAATTCTTACTGCTATTTATGGTTGTTATGCTTTTATTGTCAATTTTAATTATTACTGTGAGTAGATATATGAACTGTGTTGATATGTGGGCGTCCAATGCTGTTCTATTTTCTTGCCATCGTATTGGTAATGAAAGCCGGGTGTCTCATCTCTTTCTGTATTTTCTATATTTTTGTCGGTCTGTGAACTTCTGAGAAGATGCTCATGAGGAAGAGAAGGAAACACCTGAGTTTCTGGGCTTTTGGCCGCACTATGACTAGAGCTTACTGAGGATGTCATCGCGCCCACCCCGATTTTTGGGGTACGTCAGGATGACCTTCAATGGAGGGCCTGATTGCTGGCACATACATGTATAGACGAATTGATGCGTTTATCGCGGGGAGCTGACAGTGTCTTTAGCTTGGGGTCGCTATGACCCTCCTATTTTTTATTTCACTGTTTTTGTCATTTTAGAGTTTTACCTACCCGTTAGGGATATGTGGGCTGATATATACTACACCCCACAAGAGGACTCTTTCCTCTCTACTGCTCGGGCTTCTACCCGAAATTCTGTCACGCCAATAGTGATTTCATCGGATGAGGAAGACCCTGAGGAGGACCCGACTATGGTCCCTTCTCGTTAGTCTTAGGGCTGATATTGTCGGTGGCTACTGATGGCTAACCGTTTATCTTTTTGGGAAAACCTGATGTTTTGTCATATTTAATAGGTGTATATTTGTATCAATTCGAGTGGGTACATCTTTGCTTTTTGTATAATTTATGATGTAATTAAATAGGCTGATGCATATAATATATATTATGAATGTATGATTTTCAATTCTGTGTCGATTTTATTGTATCTGTAATTATTATTATCTTTTTATTATTGGTTCAAAAAAAAGGGAAAAGAAAAATATGTACACATATTTCAATACTCGATTATTTTATCATTTACGAGTGCAAATATTTAATCACGTGTTAAAAAAAATGAACCGAGTCTTAATTAATCAACGTACTTATTATTTTTCGCAATTTATTTTGTTTCTCTATATTATGGTGTGATGTTCCTTCTTCGTGAGGAAAGAAAAAGGGACGTTACAAGTGAGGTAGCGCATAAAGTTATCCGTAGAACTAGACTCCAATTTTTTGCCATTGTGGATGTCCAAGGCTATGTAAGGGGAATATGGTTACTCTGGAATAGGAGTTATTTGACTATAACCATTATGGAAAGACATTCTCAATACTTGCATATAAGAGTGACAGATACAGAAGTAGAATCTTGGTTGCTCACTGTTGTTTATGGTAGCCCACATGAACAAGAACGTAAGGAGGGAAGAATGATGCTTAAAGGTCTGGCTCAATAAATCACAAATAACTAGCTCACAGTTGGGGATTTTAATGACATAGCCAAGGCCGAAGAAAAGAAAGCTGATGTCGTAGTTGACCTCAACAAATGTCGCAATTTTGAGACTTGGATTAATGACTGCAGGCTGATTGATTTGGGTATGGAAGGAACAAAATTTACTTGGAAAGGACCCCAATGGGAAAGGTTCATGAAGCTACTATTATTACTCTGCCTATAGTCTACTCGGACCATCATCCCATTATAGTCAGAATGTTCAATGTTACTCTTTTCCAAACAAATAAGCCCTTCATATTCAAAGCTATGTGGCTTCAACATACTGGTTTTATATATTTCCTTGCTCAAAATTGGGAGAGAGGTACTCCCATTAACTAAGCCATGAATAAGCTTGTCACCAAGCTGAAACAATGGAACAAATAGTGCTTTGGCAACACTCAGCACAAGAAAAAAAGATTACTAAACCGATTAGGTGGCATCCAAAGAGCTTCATCTTATGGTCGTAATCCTTTCATAGAGAAACTTGAGGCTAATCTTCAAAGTTGACTTGATAAAGTTCTCGAACAAGAAGAAGCATTTTGGATGCAGAAATCGTGGGAGCAATAGATCATTGATGGAGTTCGCAACACAACTTTCTTTCACACAAAAACCATTATTTGGAGGAGGAATAATATAATTGACAAGTTGAGAAATAGTCACAAAAGTTAGGTGAAGGACCAAAACACCTTGCAGAAGGTGGCCTTGGAGTTTTTCTAGAACTTATATGCTTAGCCTAACATGATAGACCTACTTTTACCACTGATTGGACTTTTCCCACGATGGACCCAATCATGGTTAATAACATGGCCAAGGCTTTTGATAAGCAGGAAATCACTAGAGTCATGTTCAATATCGGCTCTTTAAAGGCATCCGGGGAGGATAGGTTCCCGACAATCTTTTTCAAAAGGAATTGGGGCATTATGAAATCATTTGTGGTGAACTTTGTCAAGATGATGTGGGCCAATCCCAGTTTAATCCAATATGTAAAAAAGACTTTACTTGTTTTGATTCCTAAACTCAGGACCCCAGAGTTTAATAATTAATTTGAACCTATAGTTCTCTGCAATGTTGTCTACAAATGCTTAACCAAAATTCTGGTGGACCAAATAAAGCCAATGTTGAATCATAAAATTTCCCCCTTCCAATCCAGCATCATCCATGTTAGAAGAATTCACGACAACATTCTTATCGCACAAGAGATAACACACAATATGAGGAAGATGGAGGGAAAACTAATTTTATGGCTATTAAGATAGACTTTGAAAAGGCTTATGACAAACTTAGTTGGTATTTTATCCACACAAACCTCCAGAACTTCAACATCCCTCTGAACATCATTGACATTATCATGCACTGCGTTACCTCTTCTTCCTTCCAAGTCCTATACAATGGGGACAAATCTATTGAATTCAGGTCATCTAGAGGAGTCAGATAGGGAGACTCGATCTATCCTTACCTGTTTGTTATTACTATACAAACTTTTTCATCTAATTGAAGATATGGTGGAGTAGGGCACTTGGAAGCCTTTGCGAGCTGGCAGACATGGTCCTCACATCTCCTACTTAATTTTTGCAGATAATTTCCTTATTTTTGCAAAAACATCACTGAATCAAATGAGGAAGGTCAATGGTTGCCTCCAAAGGTTTTGTGCATCAGCAAGTCACACCATAAATCCTCAAAAAACTTTCATCTACTTCTCAAAGAATGTGTCGACGATAGAAAGGGAAGGTATTCTTCTAGAGAATGGGTTTATTAAATCTATGGAGATTGACAAATATCTAAGTGCATTCTTAAATGGTGGAAGAAATAAAATTGGATCTTCCTAGAATATTCTTGATAAAATTCAATCCAGACTACAAGGATGGAAGACTGACCGCTTGTCAATGGCAGGCAAAATCACCCTTGCCCAATCTGTCATTGGGCCCATGACCAACTACTACATGTAACACTCTTGTGTCCCCAAAAACATCTATACTAAAATTGAAAAAACCTAATGAATGTTTGTATGGGGCAGCTCAACCTACAAGAGGTAGACCCATCTCATCTAATGGCCCACTATGTGCCTCCTTAAATCTAGTGGAGGTTTAGATTTCAAAAGATTGACCCAAATGAATGATGCCTTCATACTATGAATAGGGTGGGACGTCATCAGTTCGTCGTTGTCTCTTTGGGCAGATGTGTTAATCCACAAGTTTGGCTGTGAAACTCCTCTTATAGAAAGATGCAAGGTCACAACATTAGACTCCCTTATGTGGAAAGAAATTGAGGCTCTCAGGCCATGTCTGAAAGAAAACCTTATGATGGGTATTAGCAATCAGGAATCGACCTCCTTCTAATCGATACTTGGCTCAAGGACACACCATCTTAGCCAATGTCGCAACCTCCCTTTTGAGTGAAGCTGATATGTAAAAAAAAGTGATTGACTATACTACCCTACATGGCGAATAGTGTCTTAAGTATCTCTAGCCCTCTCTTCCCATTGAGATCATAAATAAAATTTGAGCCTCTCTCCATTCGTCCCCTATTGATGAAGATGGTTGAATTTTATGGAAGCCCTCCCAAGATGTTCAATTCACAACCACTAATGCCTATAAAGTGCTTATAGATCAATAACCTCCCAAAGATCGCCTTTGGAAAGATATCTAGAGCTAGAAAGGCCTTTAGAGGATGAATGTCTTCCTATGGCAGCTAACTCATTACCGTCTCCTCACAGTCGAACGCAAGAGCAAGTAGGCAGGATCTAGCCCAGTATGCCATCGTTTTGCTGGACACATTGAATTTGTCCTCCGTGTAATGAAGGACTGCCTAGCAGTTACCTAAATCTGGATCAATTTGGTTAAATCTGAGAAAAATCTATCTTTTTTGTCCCTTAATATCAGATATTGACTATGTGAGAACCTTGCAAACAATTACAGCCACTTTGAAGACCAGAACTGGAAGGATATTTTTATAGTAACAAATTACATGATGTGAAAATGAAGAAACAAAGAAATATTTGAAAATAGCTACCAAAGGCTCCCAAATGCCTACAAATACATCTTTGATCAAACAAAAACCATTACAGAGACCTATATCAGAAGGCAACAAGTGGGGGCCTCTAAACACTATGAAACAATCCAAATAGGATGGACAAACTTGCTCTTTGATTGGGTAAAGTTAAATATAGATGGAGCTTCAAAGGGAAATCCGGGGAATGATGTGTGCAGAGGTGTTATAACAAATGAAAATGGTTATTGGGTCACTGGATATGCCTACCATATAGGTGACTACACCTCTTTCATGGAAGAGATATGGAGGATCATAATAAGACTTCAAATAGCCTGGGACAAGGGCTATAGGAAAATGATCCTCAAAAGTGACTCTAAAGGCACCATCGATATTCTCCTCAACCAAGAGACCGCAAAGACTCGCCCCAACAATTTAATCTGTCGAGCAAAGCTATGGCTTGATAGAGAATGGGGAGTCATTCTAACTTATACTTATAGGGAGAGAAACAATGTGGTTGTCTGGCTCACTAACACCAATTTGGGACTAAGCTTTGGATTACACATTTGGCACCCCTATCAGGAGTCCTACCTAGAGGTGTCTAATGAGTTAAATCAACCAACGAACTCGCGGACTTCGACCCAACTCAACTTATAAAATGTGGGTTGAGTTGAAAAATGCTTCAACCCGCAGTGTGTGGGTCAGGTAGCGAGTTAGAACACGTCTAACCCGCACAAACCCGATCCACCCATTTTTTTTTAATAGTAAAAAATCGTTTAGATGATAAAGAGTATATGAAAAAAAAAAGAGTGAAGTCAATGATTATGTCAATATATATGACATGCGTGATGATATTGATTTCGATTGGTTAAACTAATTTATTATTTGAGTTATAACTAGTTTTGTTTAGTTTATTACAGACTTAATAAGACTTGTTAGTTGTTAATTTGTTATGCACTAATTGACTTATGTTGTTTAGTTTATTTAAGATTGAGATTTATTATGTTTGAATAAAGTTAGTTGAGAGTTATGATGTTAATTTATTAGATTGAGACCTATTATGTTTGAGATTGAGATATATAATGTTAATATGTTAGATTTTGTATTTTAACTTATTTAAAAAAAAATTAAAAAATTATCAAACCCATAAATTCAATTCAATCAGATTCACTTTTGAATAAATCATGTTGAATGAAAAAATCTCTTTAATTTAACCTAACCTAACTCATTATTGTAATAAACTGATTAAATCTAAAAATATTATTAAATTCACCTACCTCACCGACAAAGACCCCTAGTCCTACCTATGCCGAATGTCGATTTCGTTGGGGTTACTCTGCCCCACACTATCCTTTTCTAGTTTCGTCGGAAAAAAAATTGTATGTGTTTATAAAGACTTGGAATTAGATTTCACCTCTATCTCTTTGGTGTCATTTGATGATTTAAGTGGACCGTCCTCCTCCTCAAATGTAGTGTGTTGCTAGTTGAGTTCCCTGAAAAAAAAAATGGTGTAATTAATGAAATGTATGTACATGAGCATTTGAGCAATGAAGAAACAACAACATGACTCATGTGGACCTCGATGATATTCAAAGATGGGGACACTAACTGATTTGACCATCCAAGATTGAATCTAATGAAAGTTATAAAACATCATTATCAGAAATGACCGCGTGGAATGTAGATGAAGCAGAAGGAATTGCTTGGGTCAAAGTGTCAAACTGAAAATGAATTGCTGAGCAAGACTGCTAATATCTGCTGATATTCCTGGCAAACACATAGAAATCACATGGCAACTTCCTGGTTCTTTCGGTATGGGCGTTCATATTTCATACCACCCACGCTTCGCTAGCTCCTAGACATATTTCTCTTGCCTCTATTTTCTTTTTCCATTTTTGGCTGAAGTACACAGTTTCCAATAAGGAAACGTATGCTGTATATATGGCAACTAGTTATTTTACATTGTAGTTGCAAGTGCATGTGGTCAGAAATTCATGAGTAGTTAGACTTGGAACCCAGTCAAATTTTGATTTCATTTGATTACCAAGAGGGGAAGAGGGAGGGGGCACTTGGCTAATTAACCTGGACAAAAATTAGCTTAGCATCGTATCGATGTAAACCGTAAAGTGAAATCAGCATTCACCTACACTGCACATGTATATGTATGAAACTTATATAAAATTACTCTAGGTTGACACATGTTATGAGTGTACCTGACGGGTGTATAATTACCATAAAAAGATGGATTGTGATATAAGCCTTCCTTAAGCTTATACGGGAATGGAACTGCGTAGCTAATTGTTATGAAATGGAACTAGAAGTAAATAAACTAGAAGAGAATGTTGGGTTAGGGAAAAGGAGGGAAGCGATTTTTTTTTGTTTTTTGGTTATAGAGGGAAGAGAATATTTTAGGAAGCAGACTTTAGTTTGGAAATTTTTTTAAAATGAGATACTGTTATGCTTTTCTTTTCTATTTTTGTGAACCATAATGCTCCAAAAATTTTATTAATTTTTAAGAACATTTTTGTGTTCTCCTAATTTAGAGAACTTCGAAGAATTTTAAAAATTCAAACAAAGAAAATAAAACTTATGAATTTACCTCTAATACCCTTCCATTCTCTTTCCTTTTTTTTTTCTATTCATTTTTTTTGGATAATATTTAGTATACAACACATTGGTACATATCATCTCTTATCAAAATGAGGTGATAGAATGAGAGTGTTAATATGTAGAAAATGACAATTGATGAAAAATTTATAAAAATATAAGATGATGTAGTGTAATTTTCATTTTCTTTAGATTCCTTCCTCTCCCTTCCCCACCCAACTTCCAAACATACCCTAGGCACAAGCAAAGCAGCATTATCGCAGGGTTTTCTTGTGCATTGCAGTCCAACCTGTTACTCCATCATTGAATGTCCCTTGACTTTTAATTCTTCTATAGGCTTTTCAATTATTGACGGAGACAGCTTGTAACTTAGGCTAAACAGTTTTCAGTTTTTTTGGTAATGAAACAGTTTTCAGTTTTTTTTTGTAGTTAAACAGTTTTCAGTTTTACGCGCGTGTTTAAAATAATTATAAAAATTTAATTATTTTAATAATTAATTATTATATTTTTTATAATTAATTATAATAAAATTAATTTTATATTTAAATATATTAATTAAAAAATAATTTTAAGTTAATATATTTTATTAAATAATATAAAAAAATTATTTTTATACATTAAATTATTAAAATAATTAAAAAATTATTTAATTGATAACTAAATAATATTTACATCTCAAAGTATAAAGAATAATTTATAATCTAAAATTATAAACTAAAATTTTAACATTATAAATTTTTTTATAATATATTAAATTTCATACAAAAATTTAAATTAATTTTGTCAAACATGTAAGAATAATGTTACAACTTTTTCTTTAAAAAAAAAAAAAAAAGCTTCTAACAGTTCCCTAGTGTGTGCTCGTCAACTGAATAGTACCTTCAAATGATATCATAACCAACTAGAAAGCTGCAAAAATGAAAGACAATAATTTGGAAAATGTACTCCACATTGCACTATTGATTAATCCCTACAACTTATGTCTGTTGTCTTCCCTGGCCACCCTCGGCATGTAAGATCTACTCCAAGTTCCTTCATGAAAGCAACATGTGCCAGTTTGACTAAGTTAAATACAAACTGTTTACATCAAAGAATAATGGAGCAGTTCACAACTTGTTAGAAAAAGAATTAGGCATGTAGGAAAGTAATTCATCTGCAAGTTGGAATAATGCTCCTCCACATGTTCCACTACAGAAAAATATTTCCATCTTGTTACACATGGAAGGTAATCTCTGTAACTCTATTGCAAAAAATGAAGTGCAGTTAAATACAGGTGCTTTCCACTATCTGACATTGTGCCCCCTTTAATGCAGGTTGCAAGGTTAGAGAAACTCTATAAAACTTCCTTCATGGTGTATGAAGCAAAACTCCTCATGCAAAATTGTGCAAGTGGAGTCGATTTTAATGGTGTCTTGAATTTTGTCGACTTAATTCCCAGTAAAAGAAAATCCCTTGGGAAGTCGATTAACCCAAGCGGAAGGAAGAGCACCGCTCTGAGAAACCAAATATACAATGAATGCAACATAGGCAGCAGTGCAGGAGCAGACTACAAAACCAAACAGCAGGCCGTTCACCTCAGAAATGAAGAAATCTAACAAGAGATATCCATTAATTACTATTATCAGTGCAGCAATAGTCCATGTCACCCTCTACCAAAAAAATAAATAAATAAATTAGTAACAAAAAAAATAGATTATTTTACTAAGTGGAAATCAGTTTACTGAGTGGATTTGGTATTTGCACATCATATTTCTGTAAATTACTTTTACATCACCCCAAATCCTGCATAAAGGGCACTCAAGCGTGTGAATCCTGTACAGGATTTTCCTTAATGTTAGGAGACAATTTCTTGAAGCTTTACGACTTAATGAACTCTACCAAGCAGCACTATAAAATGAAATTTAAGCACTTTCATCTACTTGATGTAACAGTGAAACATTCATGATCTGAGAAACAATCTATGTCAGAAAATTAGCACTTTCAATGACTTTCATGTGCATTGGCATCAATATTTGGTAAAATTAGCTTTGGAAAGGTGATGAATAATCACTCACATATTTTATATAACTAAAGAATTTCAAGCTTCATCTCATTCTGGAGGTATATAAATTTGCATTATACAACAAATGGGATTACTGGATCACTAGGTTGTCACTTGTTTGAATCCAAACTCATCCAACCATTCAAAACTTCAAAGTTAATCTCATATATTAATGTATCCAAATATGATTCATGATCCTTTGATGACTTGAAATGAACTCTACGAAAGTAATGTCCTTGTAACACATAGTTCGCAGAAAATTTGTGGCTCATTACCAACCAAAATGGCCCACCTGAGATACAATATGTAAGAAACAGATCTTCCAAGTAATTTACATTCAATTTTACTGATCAATTATACTATAGGAATACAAATCCAATCATAAACACACACATTTATGACTGGAGAATTCACACATATAATCCAATGAAGACTGAACTGGGCTGCACTAAGATGATCATAAAAACTATTAAAACTGAATGCATATAAGCTTTGGCAAACATAAGACGGGATAAAAGCAGATATACAGTCTCTTATTATATTACTGCAGTTCTATTTCCATTTTTACCCAGCAAACAGGCATAGATTATCGATTGAATAGCTAATAGACATCTTTAAAAACATGAGATTTGATTATCAGATTAAATCTGACCGTTAATCTAGAAAGACAACCAATCTTAACAAAAGAAAAAGATTGATAGCGGCAGAGACAAAGCTAAACATAGGAAAACTTTACTTTCATTTCCTTACTACCCATTTCATTGTGCCGTCAAATAATATAATAAGATGAAAAACATAACTTT
Source organism: Ormosia emarginata (assembly GCA_029884605.1). Taxonomy (NCBI): domain Eukaryota; kingdom Viridiplantae; phylum Streptophyta; class Magnoliopsida; order Fabales; family Fabaceae; genus Ormosia; species Ormosia emarginata. Next base: position 72,533,986 of record JAQQTP010000082.1, read on the forward strand.
GAACCATGCAGGAAGTTGCTTCAGAGATCTCACAATTATGAATTGATGAAATGAAAGAACAGTGAGATGAGTAACTCACCTCAAGAACAGGCCCAATCCTAAAGGTCCCCATGATCTGCTCTTTGGAGACCAATGTGAGTAGGGGAATCAGTGCAAAGGGAATTTGCATGGACTGAAGCACATTAAGCCATTCATTCAAAACGTCCAATGAGGCTTCTGATCTATTAAAAACAATAGCTACAATTATAGTTGGCACAATTGCAAAACTTCGAGTGATCAACGCTCTCAACCATTTCTTTAAACGAAGGTTGAGGAAACCCCCCATTATGAATTGCCCAGCATATGTGCCAGTGATGGTGCTACTCTGTCCAGCTGCCAATAATCCAATTCCCCATATATAAAGAATGGGGAAGAGTCCTCCTCCATACTTTTCCTCAAGATACTGCCCAGCATTCACCAATCCTATGCTATTTGCTTGCTTTGTACCGTAAAACCCCTTAGCAAAAACTGTTGTGACAAATAGATTAATCATGAAAGAGACTAAAAGTGCAGTCGATGACTCAATCGAATAGTAGTTGAGAGCCTCCTGTACCCGGCCTTTCTTATGGGGATCAATCTTCCTTGACTGCACTAAAGCAGAATGCAGGAATACATTGTGAGGCATTATGACACAACCCACAACGCCCACAGCCTGACGAATTGTTTTTGAGCTAAGTCTTGGAAGCAAAATACCTACCGGAAGGAACAAAATGGTTATAGCTTAGGATTATTAGAGGACAGAAATCTTTTTTATTTCTGAAATGCCAGTGGGAGGGGCAAGCTATTAAAAAGACACAAATTTGAGTCATACCAAAAATTGATATTTCAATTGCATCATTAGATAAAATTTACCCATCAAAAGTTCTTTTCCACTAGGTTTTGTGTCACCAAACATCCAGGCAAAAGAAAGAGCCATAGTAGCGATGAGAACTGCAAAAGCAGCTTCCAACTTCCTCACTCCATAGTTCTCAAGAAATAGAAAGACAAAACTGTTCAACAACAGAGAGAATAAACCACAGTTAAACGTGTTTGAACATGAAAAGTAGGAAGGTTACAAGCAATTACTTAAAAACATAATGATAGAGTCAGAAAATTGAAATCAAGAAATGAAACCAGTAAATGTTTAAAAGAGAAAGGATGATTTATACATGGTTCTCTTACTAACTTTCAAATTAGAATAGCACATAAAAGTTCATTTTAAACCATTGAATTTCAAAACTTTTGGTGTTGATAAAGGGGTTCACAAGTTCAAAATTATAGTGAGCTAAGGCACTGAGCATGTGGTTGTCATAGTTGAAGAGTCCACCATAACAGGACATAGTGTTCAAAGATAACAGAGATCCAAAAATAACATCAAACCATAAGCAACCATCCAAGTACAGAGAGGCTATAAGAGGCTTGATAATATCATGTCAGAAAATGAAATCTTTAGCAGAAAAGTTTGAGTTTTGAATATGAATTTAAGAGTAAGTTCAGTGACATGACATAATTATTAGCTTGACTTGCCTTAAATTATGTGTTGTCTAGACTCTAGATACAGCAGAAATATTTGAATTTGAAGTATTACAAAATGCAATAAACTATAAAGCAAATAAGCAACCATCCATGTAAAACTTGTTATGCTTATATAACTATGATAAATACATTTGCAATTGCATCTCTTCTGAAATCGAACGTACTAACAACTAGTTAACAGCCAACTGCTCTATCATAAAGCTACCAACGAACGGGAAATTTAATCTCAAAGAATTCAATTCCAGTTCTCAACCCATGACCAATAAGAGCCCGAAAATTTCCTTGTAACTCGAGGACAGGTAATCCTTTGCATAGGCTCTGAGTTCTAATTATGAATCATATAAACAAGTCCAAAATGATGCTTCAAATTGTAAGTATGTTTCCCAGCTCCTACACTAGATTGTGTACAAACTAAGATTGCTCCGTGCCACTATATTGGTGATATGGCCAGCTTTTTGCCTTCACGTCAATCAAAATCCCATTTTCCATTAAATCTACCATGCGCAAAGCTCGGTAGTTTCGAACCATAAAACAAAAGAACGCTCCCTTAAAATTTGAATAAAATTCAATCACTAAATTACTCATTACTCGAATAGGCAATAGCAATGAAGGGGAGCAAATTAAGCAATAGTGAGTGAGTGAGTGAGTGAGATAGAAAAAGATTACCAATCGGAAGCAGTAATTAAAACTCCAGCCCAGAGCGGCAACACCCCTCGGCTAAGAATTTGGATGGCGATGGCACTCCCAATGACCTCTTGAATATCAGCACCAATCAAGGCCAGCTCCGCCATGAACCACAGCACGAACCTAGCCCAATTGGGATACTCGTCCCTGCAGAGCTCAGCCAGGTGGCGACCAGTGGCCACCCCAACCCTCACAGACAGAAGCTGAATCAACAGCCCCATAACGGTCGCCCACATCAACAGCCACAGGAGAGAGTAACCAGCGATGGCTCCAGCCTGGAGATCCCCTTCCAGATTCCCCGGATCCAGGAACGCTATGCTCATCAAGAACCCAGGCCCCGTGAACAACCACAGCTTCTTCCATGAGAAAGGAGGCACGCTTGAATCCTCCACCGACTCGAAATCTACGACCATGATCTTCTCCCCCGATTCATAAGCCACCTCCTCTTCCTCCTCCGATGACGATTGGGGTTGTATCAGCCGGTTGGCCTCTTCGTCCCTGTCGTCTTCTTTCGACTCATCTTCTCGCGCCTCAGCAGCACTCATTGTTAAGCTGCCGGAGCAGTGTTTTTATTTCAAATCTACAATATTCCGGTGGGCACGGGTGGCCGAGATGTAGCGAGTTCCGCTCCGTTGAAGCCAGTCTGTGGTGGACCTACCGTGCCGTGCGCGGGGTGTCTTGCTACGTGTGCAAAGCCAATGCACTATTTATATTACAAGGGTTACTGAGACTGACGCACGCAGAACAACGTTTCGCACCGTCTGTTATGTGATTATTATTATATTACAACATCCTTTTTATTTTTTTTTAAATTTTTTTTTTTGGGTAGGCGATTATTACAACATCGCAATTCCCGGCTTCGTTTGGTACGAAGCTTTGAAAAAATGAAATGAAGGGATATAAAAAGGAAGGGAGAAGGAAGATCGGATTTGTATTCTCTTATATTAATTAATTAATAGTATGAGAAGGTAATATTAAAGAAAGAAAGAAAGATATATTTTTTAAATATAATCAATGCATTTTATAATTAATTATAGTGTATTTTTATATGATAAAATTTGTGTTTATTTTTTTTAATATGATAATTATGTTACATGAGAGAATCATATTTTAATAAATATTCCTTATCTCTCTTTGTTTAGTTTTATAAAAAAATAAAAAAACATGTTAATAATATTGAGATGAATAAAAACATATAAGGGTCATTCACTTTTTCTTTCCTCTCTCAATCCTCCCAAAAATAAATAAAAAAAGAGGAATTAAATATTATATAATCCATAAAAACTTCACTCCTCATTTTTTCCTTTTTTCTATTATTTTCATCTTTACCAAATAAAGGATCAATCATTTACTTTACATCTTCTTTTCTTTTCCATTCAATATTTACATACTAAAAACACCTTAAATGATAACCTGCAAGTGCAACAAGAAGAGACATTTTTATATTATAAAGTTATATTCTATTTTTCTACCCAAAAAAAAAGTTATATTCTATGTTTTTTATAATTTTACATAAGATATTATATTTAAAAGTTATAATTTTTTTATAAACTTTTATTTATTGAACATTACTTTGTTTAAGAAATACAAAGTCAACAGTTCATGAAGAGATGTAAAATAATTAATATCCATAATTTTTAAATTATTGTAAATTTTTATAGTAATATGACTATATAGGAATTTTAATATTAAAAAGTATATAGATTTTCGTTATACCAAATATCAAATTAATAAACTAATGATATGGATTATGGATAACAATAAGTACGTCTTTCACATTACCCTACTTCAATTAGATTATCAAATAAACTAAACTATAATTTTTTTTTTAAAAAAAAACGAAAACTGTGTGCATAAAAAAATTTTAAATGAGACTAAACTACAAATTTTTAAAGAGAGGATCGATTTATATCAGTGTAATTTTTTTTTACTTATACTTATTTTTAACTGTTAGATTCACTTTTATTTAATGATCAAATTATTTTATTAAAAGAACCATTAAATAAAAATAAATCTAACAATTAAAAATAAATATAAATAAAAAAAATTTATACTAATATAAATTAATCCTAACTCATTTTCAAAATATCGTCATTTCTCAACATGCCACAGATTTACATATAGAAATTCCCTTACATATATCAATAAATATTGGCGACTTTTGTTCCCTACAGATGTAACACTCCGAAAAGAAACATAATAGTATCTCCAATGGGCGTGTGCCAAACACATGGAATAAGGGTTTTTTTTTAAGTTGCTACAGTAACGATTATTAAGTAATTTGCTAACATTTATTTGCTGTTAATTTTAAAATAAATGTTTGGATGATGATAAGATATAATTAATAATAAACAAATATTTGATAGCTCATGAAAAAAATAGGTATTAGATTTTTTTTCTTGAAATGAAACCTTTAAAATAAGAGAAGGGAAGGAGAGGAATTTTTCTTTAAATATTTTAAAAGTAAACATTCTCTTTATTTTTTTAAATGAGAGAAAATATAAAATTTATTATACAAGTTTTTAATCATTATCTATTTATTTTTAAAAAATATTTTATGATAATTTATTTAGAACTTTAGTGGGAATTAAGTAGAATTATTACACTAATAAAATATTTAATAAATTTTAAAAAATTCTCTTAAAGTAAATAAATAAAAATATATTTATTTTTAATTTTTTTATAAGTTAAGATCATGATGTATTTTAAATTAAATTAATAATAAAAATATTTTTATTTTAAAAGAGTTTTATTTAATTAATTTAATTTTAATACTTGTAAAAACTTTATAGACTATATCTTAATAAAATATAAACTCTCTCCTCCAAATTAACCCTTACCTTAATGGACAATAAATGAGAGTAATAAGAACTTATTTCGGTGTATTAGTCTACTGATAAATTTTTGTATAAATTTAGAATATTCAAGTTAAATATATTAAATTAATTAATATTTAATATTTTTATAAATTTTTATATTCTTAATTATGTAATACAAAAATATATAAAAATATTAAAAATTAATTTACCTAGTGCATCTTAACTTAATGCTTCAAATTAAAGTAAGAATCTCTCCGACTCTACTTTTGTACTTTTGTTTCTTGACAACAAAGTAAAGAGAACAATTCCAAAAGCTATAAGAAAGCGTAACTGAGATGCTGAACTAAAAAATATTGCATTATACAAGCCATGTGAATTAGTTGAGACTGAGCACTTTGTGATTGTTTGAAACTCGTCTGTCAGCAATAACCGATCAGCACCATTTTTGGAAGAAGAGTCTCCAATCCCGGGGAAAAAAAAAAAAGTGCTACGGGGTGCTATTATATATGTAGTTGATTTTGGGGGTCCTAGCTCGTCGCATCTGCAGCCATAACAACAGCCATCGAATTTGATAAGAAAGTGAAGTGGGCCATCCTCAAACACTTTCACCGGTTCCCTTAGCTGATTCTCAGATGCCTGCCCATTATTTGGTTCCCAGCCATGAACATGTTTCTAATAATTGCAATCTTTTGTAAATTCTTCAACAAAATTGGATTGCTGTGACTGTGAGTGTGGAGTACTTGTCAGCCTGCAAGAGAGAAAATGACATTTGTTCTCCACTCAAAACGCTGTTGCACCCCTTGTTGGCAGCTAAAAATAAGACTGGGATCGAGCACTGAAAAATTGGCCTGTAATAGTCCAAGAGAATTGTTGCACCACCATTTTCAAGCCACACTTGGACTCTACGATGTGGACTTTAGCTTGGGAAAATATTCACTTCAAGATTGAAGATTAAGATTCAAAGCATCGGTGAGATTATTTATCCGTAATTCTAAAGCTGATATAATAATTTCCTATAACCAGCTGGCTGTTTGGCAGTGGCGACAAGTTTCTACTCATGAAATTGACCCAAACACTATGCTTCACATGTTAGAAGGATAATCGTTTCATGTATTAGGGTGGCTCCAGATTCCAGGAATCAGACTAACATTTGTTTGAGTAGTAATTAAATTGCGTTTTAACAATTTAGAGAGAAAAGGTCTCATTAAGAGTAGCTTCCTCCATTCCTTAAGTGCGAGGACCATATCAGAGAGGGTGAGGAATGGGGATACATTTTTCAAGACAAGATGACTAAGGTTTTGATAAAAAGAAATGTTGTTTGTGATAAAAAAAATTAGTAGGGAAAAAGGAATAACATCCGAGATATACTTTGATTCATGCCGGTTCACTGATGGATAATTGGAATCGACTGTCCACAACAGAATTAGAACCAAGAAATTAAATTTTATATCATACATCTTTTGCTTATTCTGGAAAAGAGATAATAGTTCATAGGGAATGGGTTGAATGTCAAATCGGGACATTGGTTTTGAAAATGAGTAAATATATGGGAGCACTGTCGGCAGGTAACATATTTTGTTAAATAAAATAAAATTTTATAGCATCTTTGAAGAGTTTTGTTAAATGGGCCAGTGGTTCAAATGTAGATGAAAATTTAAATTTCAGCGAAAGATGCAGAAGTGATATAATTGATAAGCAATTAAGCATGGATTCTATAACTGACTAGAACTCAAAGAGAATCAAGTAATCAACAAACGCTGAAACAATGTGCAAATTACACTGCCCAAGTAACAACACAATTATCAAAGTGTGTTAGTACAAGTGGAAGGAATTTGATCCCTTAAGCATATGATCTTAGATTCAATTTTGAGATTTATATGTATAGAAATAACATCATCAAAAGAAGTCATCACTTAAGTTCTTAATTGCATCTGGAAGATTAATTTTTCAACTTTCAGATAAGAGATATTCTAGGAACTAAAAAAAGTAAGAAGACAAATTTTTTAAGTGATAAAAAAAAATCTCGGTCAGTGCTCTGCTAAGATGAACACTGTCCAAATCATAGTAAATCATTCCCCTGCAGCTTGATTCAAAAAATAGAAAGCCATGGAAGTATATTGAGGTATGGAAAGAGTAGAAAGCAGAGAAAATAATATCACGCACTCTCTTCACAAAACCTACTTCCAATTTCTAATTTCCTCTCAAATGAACCCACTATTTACACGATCTTCCAATATCATATCACTACCAGTTGACAAGCCTAATTATGAAATAGTCTTCGTACTTTGTGAATAAGCCTTCGGCATATGGGACACACTTTGCTGTCCCCATCGACAATCCTGCAAAATGCATTCTAATGAGAATCTCCTAAAATTTGCATGCAGGTAAAGTATATGAAAATCTTCTGCAGTGTTTACCTCTGTGCGCAGTCATAGCAAGTGGCACAATGTCCACAAGGAACAAAAAAGCTGTTGCGTTGTTCATCATAACAAATGACACATAACTTTTCATCATATAACTCCTCTGAAGAGCTACTGGACGCTCCTGATTCTTCGTCATCTTCTTCATTTGTTCCATATGACAATCGATTTGGCTCCACTTGCATCAAGGGCTCATTTTCAGTTTGCGTTGCAACAACATTACTTGTTCTATATGTGTCAACTGTCACATTAGTATTCCTATCATCACCATCAGAGACTCCAAGGAATTTCAGAATCAGATAAACAACAATCGTCATAAATCCTATAAATTGAAAAAGGCAGCATCTTTAGTAACAAAAATAAATTAAACTAATGCTTCACAAGAAGAAATTTTAATCACTGTACCCAAAAGTAATACGTAGGTTAGCACACGAGCCACAAAAGAAACTTCAACATACAATCCGCCAACATCTCCCTGCAATCAATTTGTATGAACAATGTTGAATTACTTTGGTGAAGATCCATAAGAACAAGTCCATAAAGATATATGAGTCAGACAAGGTTAGCTATGCCTGACGTTGTTGGGTGCCGTAAGAATAACATAATGCGTGTTAGGGAAGAGAAAACTGAGCCTGCACGATCCATTTGCAATAGAGCACATCTTCTTGGCTTTGGTGGTATCATAAATCTTTGCCGTAACATTAACATTCATAGTCAATATTATGCTCCTGGCATTCATGTTTAGAACCCCAATGTGGTATCTATCATCTTCCTCGACGATATATTCAGCTTCTTTACCTAGCAATGTCCAAAATATCAAACACATACCCTGCCTTTTTAAAAAAAAAAAATTAGATATTTAATTACATGCTAATCATAGAAAATTGGGCGTAACGCGGGCCAATAGAATTGGAAATCAAGTAGATTAAACAGTGGTCTAACAGTTACTAACTAGACATAAAAGATGACAAGAATGCAAAGGTTCAAAATTATTGTCAATGCCTCTGCCTTATTATGGAAGTAACTTCGGAACCAATTACCTTGAACAGTCTCACGAACAGCAATAGCATCGGGGAAGCTCGTTTGTTTAGGCAGCAGTTGTTCAAACTTCTTTTCTCCTGTGAAACAAGAATGAATCTTTCGTGAGATAAACCTGAAAGTTTAACTGAGAGAAAAGAGTAGGAAGAGATAGCCGTGAGATATCCCCTGAAGAAGAAACCTTTGATCACCATCCCTTGTAGCTGATTCAAACTACTACTCGAATTTGCGTCCCACCTCATACGGATGGTGGAACCCTTATTTAACCACAAAGAAATTCCCTGGAGATGAAAAATATATAAATCAATATCTTCATAGGCATTCTTAATTTGCTTAAACCAAACTTGGCCTTATGATAATGTTACCTTGCGACTATATGGTGCAACAAGGAAGAAATTTGAGGCAGTCCAATTTGTTGGGGAGCTTAACTCAGGGTCCTCATTGAAGGCATGAAGAATAACTTGATTAGTACTATACTTGTTTGATACTTGAAGTTGCTTCACAAAAACAGAGCTGGCCTTGATCAACCGCGATGAGCTCGGCCCAAGCAGGAGACGAGAATCTCCATAATACCCATATCGAAGAGTGGCTGAAACTGCAAAAACACAAAGAAAGAAAGAATAGGGCAATGGTTGAGAAAGAGGAGTGAACGGAGAGAGGGCAGCATAAAGAAGATGAAAAATTACATCACATGCCACAAATCCAAATGGTGAGATGAGGCAGCATGATGCGGGCCCAAGTCTGTAGCCATCGCTGAGATGGTGGCGTTGGAGGAGGAGGAGGAGGAGGCAGCCGCCACTGTGTAGTGTGCATGGCTTGTCGTGAGTCGCACGACAGAGCCACAGATTCAAAGAAGAGAGTGAGATAGTGAAAAATATAAAGAATAGAGTAGACTTAAGACTAGTAGGTATCCCCGTTCTTTTTTTATTTTGTTGAGGGATGCGCCGGTATTATTCAACTAACTGTTTATGATGTGGTTGGCTTGTATTTGAATGGTAAGTATTTTGAACATTAGGTGTTCATTATTTTTAATTCACTCGATTAGGAATTGCAATGACTCAGTGCATGTTTGGTTTGGAGTTGATATTGTTAAAAGTGTGTTTCAACTCTTTCAAGGGCATAACATTGGTGTTTAGGTGTTTTTTCATCCACACTATTTCAACACAATTTTAGGTTCAAATTTCAGTTTGAGTGAAAGTAAGAATTTCTTATTTTTTCATTAGACAAAAGTTCGTTGAAGAGTATTTTTTCTTTTAATTATACTTCAAAAGTGTTTTTAATCTTTAATCCAAATAACATTCATTTTATTAAATTCACTTTTGAAACAAAAGTTTCTAAACATAAATTACGTTATTGTAAACTCACTTTTAACTAAATTTAAGTTTGCAAACACATTTTCAACTAAACTTAAGTTTACCAACTACAATCTAAACACACACTTAACAGCAATTTTTTAAAATCCGGACCAGACTGTTGCAAATTGGCTATAACTCTTGTTCGATTATTCCTTACTACATTGTTTGGTTTAATTATTGATTTAATCTCTAATAAAACATTCGTTAATAGTTAGATAATTTGTCGGCTTTTGTTAGTTATCAGGGCCAACTTCAAGTTAAGGAGATAAAAATATCAAATGAACTAAATTTATGCAATTCATATAATTCACTAATGAATTATTTTGAAGTATAATGCTGATTCGTACGAACACAAATGAAACGACACACAAATTAAAAATCATTATTGATGTGACTTGCCTTTTATCAACCATTTTAGTTTTACCCATGATTCCGTTTGCGGTAGGTGTAATAATTTTTCTCCTCAATTATTCATTCTTTTCGTATAAACCATTTACATAAATTTTTCCTATGATATAGTAATGTTATATTTTGAAATTCTAAGCTCTATTTATACAATGAATCAATTAACTAAATGACAACTAACAAACAATTGACTAACTAATATTTATCTAACTAACCAGTAACGAACCTAGTAAATTTATGCAATAGAGACAAAGATTTTTGGCCGATACAAATGCAAGTGAGTTTCAGAAAAAATAATGTTATTTATCATTATTACTTTGTATAGACAAAAAAATAAGAGAAAATTTTTTTTGTATTCTAAGTATATTAATACTAAACTCACATAAATATTGTTAAAAAATAAAAAAAATATAATATGAATATATTCATATATCAAATTATTCGAAGTGTTGTTAAAAAATAAAAAATAAAAAATAATATTATATAAATTTTATTTTTTATTATTATAAATTTACTAATTTATATGTATATGAAAATAAAAATTACATATATAAAAAAATAAATTATATATCTATAAAGGATAAATAAAAATCAAGGTAGAGTAGAGATATATATCCTCACTTTTCAATACGTGGGTTCGCCATTATAACTAACTAGTAACTCATTGTGATTTCTATCAACTTAAGTTCTACAACTTTTAAATTATGTTTGAACATTTTTTTCGATGAAAATTACTCGCTATAAATAGTTGACATAATCACAATCCAACTTTGTGTATCTAAAGTAGGAAAAAATTTAAGATCCTTCAAAAGTATTGCATCCAATTGCGGCGTCCAGATTTGTTCTTAATTAATCTTACTATATAAATTTTTTAATTAAAAAATTATTGTATTAATATTTTAGTAGATTAAGTATAATACTTTCAAATTACACAAAAATTTCTCAATAGGAAAACTGCACTACTCATAAAGTTGTTGATGTGTCAAAATCAACATTCTTTTAGGAATGAGTTTTAAAATTAGTTAATCACCAAAAATGAAAAACAAAGTTTTAGAATTAGTGTATTTAAGAAAATGTTTGATACATAGTATATTATGCTCAAATTTTCATAATAAGATATGCGTGTATTTAAGGCCAGATGTTAACATAAGCAAAATAAAATAAAGAAGGATTATGTGATACTTCCAATGTAAGTATCATTGCTAGTTGATAATAATTATGCTTTTTTAATGATAAGAATATAATTTTTTTTTTAGCTTTCACGTTAATATTTATAAATGTTAAACTATTGTTACAATGATTTCAACGTAAAATCCAATACTTAAAAAGATTTTTCTTCAAACAACTATCAAGGAGTAGTAAATAACTTTTTAGAGTTGCAATTATGTTAAAAAATAATGAAAATTATGTTCAAAAACGTTTTCTATAAAAAAAAAAAAAAAGTGAACTGATCAGTAACTATGTAAAAAACAAAAGACACACTTATATATGTGGAGCACACATAAAAAGATAAAAGAAAAAATAATTTTTAATTAATTAAAATAAAAATTGATAAGTACTATGATGGACAATTTTGTCATTAAAATAAAAGTAAACTAGTATTAACAAAATTTCGAACAACATTATAATAAGGAAGAGTTTTTTTGACGTTAAAAAAATAATAACTTTAAACTTTAAAGAAGAGTTTATATATTTAACATATATACATCACTATGAACTTTAAAGAAGAGTTTATATATACATCATTATAATAAGGAAGAGTTTAAATTTAAAGAACATTAAAAAATAACAATTAATTGGAGATATGGAGTGCTATCACTATAATTAAGAGTGATAATTCGTTAGATGACCCATTAAAGACTTAGGCCCACATCTATTTAGTAAACATATTAAGTTAAAATTTTTCTAAAAATTTATTTAGGTAAAAAGGCTAAGTTTCAAAGCATATAACAGGTCTTTTATGTTTTGTTTGGATAAAGAAAATGGGAAGAGAGAAAATGAAAAGAAAGAAAATAGAGAAGAGAGAAAATAAAGAGAAAAATATACTCATTTGGATCAAGAGAAAAAGGAAAGATAGAAAATAAGAGAGAAAAATTGTTTGATTATGTAGAAAAGGAAGAGGAAAGAAAATGTAATATATAAAACTTTATACGCCTTATTATAATATAATGATATAAATATTTTTGGATAAATTTGTAATTTTTTAAACAAAATTTTTTCTCTCCCATTTTCTCCTCATAAGTGAGAAGAAAAAATTTTTGTGGGAGACTTTTTTTTCTTTCCTCTTTTTCTCCTCATCCAAACAAGAAAAATGCTAAAATCTTGACATTTATTTTCTTTATCATTTTTTTGAAACAAACAAAGCATTAAAGTTGTAGATTGACCCATTTATAATTATTATATATTATTATGATTATTATATATAACTTTTAATTATAATATGACATTATTATACAATTATTAACCTTTAATATTGAACATATATAATATATAATGTGATATTCATTTTAGTTTAAAACTTAAATCAATGAACCCTAACATAATAAGGAAATAGAAAATGATGCTCTTACACTCATTTTTAGAGGTATATTACTAAGGGATATGATTGAATGAGAGAAAATGATAAAAAAATATATATATAATGAATGATATTAAATGAAATGTAAAAATAAGTATATACAGTGTTTAATATAAAAACATAATAGTTTAAGGAAATATATGCAACTCTTTCTCCTTCTCTAATCGAACAACCACAATGCCACATACTGCTGTAACCTAGGTGATCGTCGCTCAAGCTACCCAAAGACTGCCATGCTGTGACGCTCCATTGTCCATTGTGACCTCACTCAGGCAAACAACCACCATCGTCCACTACTTTTATTTTGTTTATTTGAGATTTTTTTTTGGCTATTTTTTTTCTTTCATTCTTGTGTAACTAACTTCTGACAAGTCCCGGATTTGATAACAAACAACTCCAACATTACTCTTAATTCTGGTTATTTTTTCCTTAGTTGAGGTAACCGCTAATTGAGAGATTTGATTTTGTTTTTGAGAGAATTATATTGAGATTTAATTATATTTTGAGAGATTTATATTGAGAATTAGTTATATTTTGAGAGATTTGTTTTTTCCTGAATTGAGAGGTAATCACCAAATATGTTGTTATAGTTAGATTGGAAGATTTAGTTCTATTTTTGAGATGTTGAAATTGCCTATTGTTGCCTTTTGATTTTTAGGTGTTTTAAATTTGTTGGTTAGTTTCCTTTGTAAGCTCCATTAACCTATCTAAAAGTATGTTGATATATTTAAAAATTTTATTGTAAAATATACTTTTAAATACGTTTTTAAGTCAAATTTATGTTAAATAAATTGATCAGACTCAATTTTTGTATTTGAAAAATAGGTTAAGTTTGTTTAAAATAAAGTTTAATTTGATCTGATTCATTTTTACTCGTAATTATGATATATAATTTTGTCGATAAAATAAGACTACACTAGCATTAATCATGAATGAGCAAAATTTAGAACGTTCAGAAAGAATACCTAATTAAAAGTAGTGTTGTACTTTACAATGCCATAAAAATAGAGTTTAGAGAATATTCATCGTGATTCACCTAATTATTACTGACTGTTTTTCAAGACCAACCTCAGCCCGTCCATCTAGACCATCTCAAACTCTGTTTTGGGCCTCATTGGATCAAGTTTCAATTTTTTAAAAAAGTCGGGTTAAGACCGGGTTAAGTACTACTGGAATGGTGTATACCGAAAATAATAATAATAATAATAAATACCATTGGAGTGGGGTGACGCATGATGGCTATGTTTGCCTTGATAGAAATTGATGGAATAATATGAAACTTTTTTTTCATTTCATTCATTTTATTCACCCACCAATAAATATTCAAAACATATCCAAAGGGACTCATGCAAGTGGGAAAATGTGATAATAGGATTAGAGTCGGTCGGGTTGAAAGAAAATAAGAAAGAGTAATGTTTCAGTTAAAAAAGAAAGAAAGAAAGAGTAATGATGTAAAGTATATGAATTGTGTGATTGAAATGTTATCTGAAAATAATATTTCTCAACATGAAAATTGAAGACGTGGCAATGGATTCTGCTATGAGATGACTATGATTATTTTCCATTAGTTTATGTGTAATCGTCCTCCATTCTCAACCATGCTTGAAAGCTAAAACCAGCGCAAGCTCGTCTCTTTCACGGTTTCACCCTCTCCGCCTGCCTCTTTTATGACATCTAGCTCGCTCTGTTGTGACTATTGCTAGTATCAAAGAAAATTTATATCATGTTGATATTCACTTCTCAACTTCAGTTACAGTTTCCACTGTTTTCTTGGGATAAATCCTCGCTCTTCTTATGCTTCAGGGCAGGTTCAAGCTATGACAATAATTCAGACATTCTATAAATTCAGTTTGCAAAATGAGGAATTTATGGAAGAATTTGAGTTAAAAACATTTGACTGCATTTATTAATTTGAGACCCACCACCTCTTCGAAATTAGTTCTTGGGAGATGCTATGCCGCATCAAACCAACGTGGCAGCATCAAAGTAAGAAAATAAATATACATTTTAGCAGGGAGATGGGCTCGTATGAATCCCACTAGAAAAACATCTCCGCAGGATTAATAGAAATTCTGTGGTGTAATATATTGTTGGTTGGAACAGCATGCTTGTCAATTCTTAAGTTATCTGCATATACATATATAAACCGCCATCTCTTTCTTTATTAGCACCCTCGCGTCACCTTCTATAAATGGCCTGACAGAGACAAAATCCATCGCCTACATTTCTTCCTTTTTTCCTTATTTCCTTCTATTGTCGCCGCCTAAGTTTCCAGATGCATTTCACTAAGGGTAACATGTGGTTTAGTTCAATTC
Source organism: Ormosia emarginata (assembly GCA_029884605.1). Lineage (NCBI taxonomy): Eukaryota > Viridiplantae > Streptophyta > Magnoliopsida > Fabales > Fabaceae > Ormosia > Ormosia emarginata. The sequence goes on from JAQQTP010000082.1 coordinate 72,549,154, forward strand.
AACCTCTCATTTATAAATCTTTAGTTATTTTTAAGAGGGGTTTAAATTTAGTGTTTCCTTTTCCTATATATTTGACTTCTTCTCATCAGTGCAGCTAGCCTTTCCATGAATAGAAGAACAGGGTGGAAATATGGGAAGAGTGAAGCTTCAGATCCAAAAGATTGAGAACATAACAAATAGGCAAGTCACTTTCTCAAAGAGGAGGAATGGGCTAATCAAGAAAGCTTATGAACTTTCTGTTCTTTGTGATGTTGATGTAGCTCTGATCATGTTTTCCCCATCTGGGAGACTCAGTTTCTTCTCTGGCAACAGAAGGTAGACTAACTCCTATGGATGTGTCTGCTTCTGCTATTCATCAGAATAGTTCAGCAAGATAATTCGTTTATTGATTTTATCTCATTCATTCCAAATGTTTTTATTATTCATTAAAAAATTATAGATAACTCATGTATCTCTCTCTTTTTTTAATATATATGTTTTGAAGCATTGAAGAAATTCTAAAACGATATATTAATCTTCCGGAGCAGGAACGCGGAAAGTAAGACTTCTGAGATAATTTGCTTTGTTAAGTACTTCTCTTCTTATGGTGCTTGATACTTCGTAATTTATCCTAATGTTGCTACCTTTGATTTATCGGGCCTAATGGATTTATGTAAACTCTTGTTACCGTGCAACTTTGAAGATTACGTAATCAAGAGGTAATTTAGTCTTGCATCGTATAATGTTAAATGTATTGGACTAGACATCAATTTTCAAAGGTTGATGGGAATATTCTTCTGAAATTACAAATTTTCATCGTCTTTGTAGCACATTCAAAAGGTGGTTAGTAAGCTGAAAGCTGAAGCCGATCAAATATGCCAAGCCCCTAGGTACCATTTTCTATAGCTCTTGTTTGGTTTTGCTATTTGATTATATACTAAGGTTTGAATCATATTCTATACTATTACTGACTATGCCTAGCAACCGTTTCTTGTTTTCCAAACTACATTTCATCGTCTTGTGATGCAGCCCGTTGACTACAGACTCCCAGCTTGAGCTTGAGGTATTAATTAATGAGCATTGTATCTCATCTAGCTGATCTTCTTCCAACTTCAATTAATATCATGTGTTAGACTTATCATTCTATTTCTATGCGAACGTCAGGAGATTCAAAGAGAAATTTTTATTTGCAAGTCTCAATTGGAAGAGATGGAGAAGCGGCTAAGGTGCCCTTGACTTTTTCATTGCTTACTACTTATCATCATTGTTTCACACTATATTTTGGTATTTTGGTGAAGGAATATAGCATGTCCACCATTGTTTTACACTATATTTTGTAGGATATTTGAAGGTGATCCTTCTGAGATCACAACGCTGTGTGAGGCTGAATATCGCGAACATGTCCTTCAGGAAACTCTAAATCAAGTGCAACTGCGAAAAGTAAGTTTGATTGCTTAATTACCGTCAACAGTAGCCACAATAAATTCCACTTTTATTATTTTACAGTATACTCATAAATTTAAGGAGTTAATGATATGAATTTACATGTCTTAAGATTAAAAAACAACTTATAATTTTGTTTTGAACAGTGTGTTTTGGAGGAAGAGTATAGTTCCCGTGCATCTCCACAGGTATATAAAGATTAAGCTACCTTATATGACATTCCCTAATCACCTCGTTCCAATGTATTCTAAAAAGTCTATCCAACAAGGAGTTTGTATACTGATATTTTTCATTCTTTGAAATCTTGGATACATAAATTTGCAAAGACATATTAATATTTAAGATTCTGATATTTAATATAATAAAAATTATTGGAAAAATGACCTAATTGATCTATTTGATGAAACCTTTTTATTAGGGTATTAGATTAATTATATACTTGTGTGTTGTGTCCTAACAGAATCAGTTAACTCAAGTATCTAGCTAAGGAATTTTAAAATGTCTAGATGGATAGATGAAATATAGATGTGTATATTAAACACCTCTTTAGCAACTATATTATTCCCTTTAAAAGCATGGAAGGATATGCTTATCAAGAGAAGTACTCTTATAATCATGAAAGACAGGTGACTACAAGGTTACAACTTACAACAATTGTGACCATTTAATTAAATTTAGAACTATGTATGCGGTATATCTTTATTACAGCTAATTATTGATTGCAACTTGCAACTATAAATTAATTATTATTATTATGATTAGGTACATGTTGCAAAAACTGTAGATGTAGATGGATTTGTTACCACAACCTCAAAGAACGCAGTAGATTGGTTTCCACAGGGAGATCCACTTGTTCAGATACTGAACTTTGCCGATGCCTATGACCGTGCTCCTCTCAGGTACTTTTTATTGGCATTGATCTATTTGTCAGTCCATACTTCGAAATTTGCATCAAATTGTTCATTTCTCTTCTTTCTGCACTCAGAGATCAACAATCACATAGTACTGTTGTTGATATATTAACGCCAACTTCTACCCTTCTGCACGCTGCAAACATGGATCAGGATGGTCAAATGAATCCGAGGGATAGTTTAGAGGCTAGCACTAATAATACACTAAGTCCTGAGTTTGGACAAGTTATCGACATCAATTCCTCCTCTTGGGAGCACCTCCATCCTTTAGGTACTTACGTTAGCTATATATTACTCGAATACAATCTTAATAAAAGTAACAATTTGTGCCTAGAAACTCCAACACGGCCTTGTATGACATCTTCATTGATGGCCAGCTGATCAAGTAGAAGTATAATATTTAACTTGGATAAGGCAACCGAACTGCATACTAGTTGAACACGAAATTATTGAAATTTTACATTTTGCTACATCCATTGTAGTGTATATTGATGATCAGATTATCATAAAATTATTGGTTTTCAAGACAAGTATTGGTTTGGAACCATTGTTTTGTAATGGATGCTGTACATTGATGTTTAAACTGTTCGCAGGGAGTGGATCTTTGTCGGTTGCAGAGACAAGGGAAGGACAACTACTTGAACAGTTTTTTTCTCAATTTACCCCGTCAAACATCTTAATACCCAATCATGATCAACATCAAACATGATATATGATCTTTACGTATATATTGATTCCTGGAAAATTAGATACTGCTTAAACTGAGAGAAAATAGACAACTTGAATATGTACTTGCAATTCCACAGCCAGCAGCAGAAATAATTTGTTTTCCATGTATTATTATCTTTTGGCTTCGATGTGTATGAGTTGCAATGAAATGCACCAATGGAATACACACTCAAACAATTTCTGTAATACCTCAAAATGTGATTAATTCAATTGTCATGTAGTAAAACAATGAACCAGTATTCTTGGAAAACAGGGAAATATTGAAAAATGCTCAGAGAGCTACAACCAGAATTAAGAAAAGGTAGGAGGGAGGTGAAATCACAGAATGAGCTCTGATCCGAGAGAGAGCAAGAGGTGACCCACTACTTCCTTGCCTCCACTCTAACCTCCTTTCACTCCTATATTATCCTCAGAATTACTCCCCAAATGGTTTCTTCTCTTTCCTGATTCTCATACTCCTACGTGACACCAAATCTGTTACAGAATTGTTGTTGCTTCCTTCCACCGCTTTTAAGCCTTATGCCACATGTCCACCCTTCTCAATTACCCCTTTACCCCTTAATTGTGTAACACAGGTGAGTATTAAAATTTAGTCGGTTGTATATAGTTGCTATAGTTTGATGAATCTAATTGAGTGACATTGGAAAAATCTGCTTCTAGCAAAATAAAATATTGTAAACAAACTATTAGCTCGCTTGGATAAGTTTTTAAAATAACATTTTTTTATATAATTTTTTTTAAAAGATTTTTTTAAAAGTAAAACTATTTTATATTTAAATATAATACTTAACAAGTGTTTTTTAAAATTTATTATTATTTGAATGTAAAAATATAAAAGGATTTTTTTTAATGGCAAAATTACTTTTAACAGATTTTTTATAATATAAAAAAATGTCTTTTTAAAAAGTTCCAAAATCCATCTTTAAAAAAAAAGCAATTCATGTTTTTTCTAATTTTTTTTAAAATCACCCAAACATGTAAAAATTGAATAAAATACTTATTTTTTAAAAAAATATCTCTTTTTATCTAAAAAAAATACATCCAAACAAACTATGCATGATTGTACCTAATATTAAAAAAAAAAGAGCATTTTCAATCCAAAAAGGTATAAATTAATTTTAACAAGAGTAATATTTTATTTTTTGGTAATTTTTTAGAATAAGAGTAGTTTTTAACCCATTCAAATGAAACTGTTCATTGTTTAGTACAAGAGTAAAAATCTTATGTCTTTTTTTTAAGCTGTTTCATTTCATACTGCAAGCCCTGTTTCGTGTATACAGAAAACTAAATACTAAATAGTTTCATTTTCATAAATTTTATTATGTAATATATGTTTATCATGTGTAATAATGAATACATGCAAGTCGCATATTAATTGGTTTTAACTTAATTAGTAAATATAAAAGTGTATTTGCATGTTTTAAAAAAATTATAAACCTCTCACCCAAATCTAGAAAATTCAAGATACCTACTTCAAAATGAAATAAAGTTGAAAATGTCTGCATTTTTCCCATATCTTTAGTATCATATTCTTCTTGCCATTAATTTAATTCATATCAAAAGGACCTAAAAACAATTAAAATTTCTGTCATATCAAACCATTTCTATTATACCTTAGTATTGAGTTAATATCTTCAAATCAAACATTTCTTATTCTCTAGATTATGGGCATCTAAAAATCCATACATTATCCAATCTATAAAACCTACCAATACACATTGACGCGGGGATAAATAGTTACCGTACGAACGAGCACGTTATGGATAAGACCATGACAGGACAAGGAAAATTTGAGGCCCAATGGACAAAATCCCAATAACTTAAGAGATGTCAGGTTGTATTAAATTAACAGAACTTAATTTACACTGATTATTGTGCAATGGGATTATCATCAAAGAAGCAGCTGGCAATCAGCATCAGTAATTGGGTAATTAGCTTTCAAACCCACTATTTAAAGTGGGCTGAGATCCATTAACATTTTCTTTAATGGAAAGACATACATTGATGTCATGCCGTTGAAGGTCAGATTAGTTACCCTGCTGCACAAAACCATACCATAGGTGGTTAATACTAAAGTGAATGTTTACAAGTTCAACTGTACTTCGAAGTAAATTCTACTACAATCTCAATACTAGCTAAGCAACTTCTGTAGTGTCCTGACCAAAACTTTGGCCAAATAAGTTGATTGCCGTTTGCCATATAAACTTTACAAAATTGAAATTCAGCATTGAAAGGACTTCATAGTGAAGTCATTTAACAGCCATTTATCCCATATAGCATGATTCTCGTGCAAAAGATACCAAGTTCGATGACAAATTGGACCACTTCAAAAAATACCAAGTTCCATCCAACTACTTCAATCTTCTTCAAAGAGAGAATTTGGTAACTGTGGAGGGGAAGGCAGGTTTGCCACATATTTGAACTGTTACAGTGTAAAGATCTCAAGTCACTCAACTTGTCATAATAAGTCAAAGTAATAGAATCAAAGAAAGCTTAAAATAATAACCTTGTGCTGCTTGTATTTTTCCCGAATAGCTGGGAAGGACCCTCCCCTTCTTGCCAAATACAAGTCGTGTAAGATGAGAACACATTCTTTCAACTCAGCTAAATTATATCCAAAGCATTTACGCAGGGTTGAAGTCTGTCATAGGCACTCAACTTCATAAATGCCTTGAATCACGGGTCTTAATTTGGTAATTCTTTAACAGAAAAAGTAGGTTATTACCCATAACATCAAATACTTACCCAGGGATGCACTTTAGGCCAGATGATATATCTAGCAAGAAATGTAACAGACGCAGCCACCAAAGAAGGCAAGAACTTCAAACAACAATACTCCAACAAACTTAGCTCAGCAAGATAATAACACAGAAACTCAAACTGCAATTTTGGAGCCTGAAATTAATTTTTTTAAAATAAAAAAATCAGTAAACTTAACAAAGCTTTTGAAATAAGCAAGAAAGACAGAATGCATTGTTGAACTTACTTTTTTGTTCTCACATGCAATCCCAGTAAACCTCCTGCATCACAGTAAGTACACATAATTACTCCACTGCCGTTTCAATTGGGCTTAGATATTCGATATTTACATTAACAGAATAATAGAATCACAGAGTTCAGCATTCTTGCCTTAGAAAGGTTTTAACAGTAGGGTTGCCCATTTCAAAACTTAGGGACTTGAGTATCTCAGCTTCCATCTCTACGACCTGCATTGTTACCAATAACAAAATGAAATCCACTAATTCAAACAAGAAGGTGATTTGATAGCATACCAAAGATAAAAACAGCATTTTTACCTCTGCCTTGTTGTATGTGTTATCAGTAATGAAGCAGAACTCTTCCACATGCGGTGGGTTAATTTCTTCATACTTCCTGAATATTAAAGTAAAAAAATAGAATTTTTGATGCTTAATAAGATTAAGCAGAATAACATTTGCAGAATCACAAGCAGGTGGTGAAGACTTACGATGCAATGAGCATGGAGGAAACACCCAGCAACTGAAGCCTGGGCTTAGAGACAGGATGAATAGATAGGAACCTATCAATATAGGAAATAGAGAGAAAAAGAGTGTCGGAGAGAAGCTTATACTCCTCTGCAACATCTACTAACCAATCCACCAATATTCCTCTCATGTTAGCAGTAACATCATACTGAACTCTCTCAATGTAGTCAATCATTGGTCTTCGCTTTTTCTCCTTCTGAGAAACAAGCAAGCAATCATCGGAATTGGTACAAATTCAAACACCACCATTAAATCTAAAAAAGGCACAATTTTTCAATAATATTAATTAAAAACATAAACAAAAGGGTATATGTTACAACACCCAGAATTACCTCCATTGTGCGAAGATATGTATAGATGTCGGAAACAAAAGGGTCGCTATTTTGTGGATCATCGAACTTGGGAAGGGTGGTTGAATTTGCATCAATACCATTGTTAAGTGCTTTCTTCTCCACCTTGACCCTCGCAGCATCCAAATTGGAATCCACAGAAGAAAGGGTCTTCTTTGTGGCTGGTGCTTTCTTGACCTTGGGATTCTTCAGACAAATCGGTTTCTCGGGAGGCAAAGTTGCAGGAACGATAAGGTTGGGTGAATTGGGAAGTTCCCCCAACACAACACGTTTCTTTTTGAGGGTTTGATTCTCGGGTAGGTTGGCGGCGTTGGCCCTCCTCTTGGCGGCGCGAGTCTTCATCTTTGGTATTTGCTTGTGGCTGTGTTGGTAGCTCTCCCTCAGTCTCGGTTGGAACACAGGGAAGGAGAGGGAAGAGTACACAGATTTGGGATGAGGCGTTGAGATTTATAGAAGTAGATAATAACAATAACATCAAGAGCGCCATTTCCGGTATTTTCAAATAAAAACAAGTGACAAAATGAAAATGCTTTGGAATGCCGCTAGTGAGGTATGCTACAAATTTTGGCGATTTTGCGTTTTGATTCAAAAATTAAGTTAATGTGAGTTTGAGTTAAAAATGTTGTTTTCGTGTAGTGGGGATGGCGCGCTCCTTTTTCCGCCACGAGTATCCATAAAAAAACAGTCAAAAACTTTTCCCTTCGCCACTTCCATGGGCCCGTAGCCCAAATTTTTTTTAAAAAAAAATCTGATTAAGTCTACCAAAAAAAGAAGAAGTCTGATTAACAACTATTTTGTCGGGTAAAGAAAAATACAAATATGTGCTCTAAATTTATATTTTAATAATTATGTTTTAAACAAAATATTTCAATTGATACATAACCAATCCAAAGTCTTAAAACTATCACGACCATTAATTTCTAAACCTTTTTTAAAAAAATAAAATATATTTTCATAAATTTTACTCATTTGAATTACTTATGAAATTAATTTCCATTTAATCACAAAAGTATAAAAATTATGTAATCTTTTTATGAAAATCACTTCATTAAAATTTAAACTCACATCTTCATCCTATAAGGTCAAGGTTAGTTACCACCTCAACCTACTATCTCTCAATAATTTCTAAACTTATAATTTGTATGGGAAATTGTCATTGTCAAATTTGAAATCTAATGTTGTGATTATTCCAATCTTTCTCCTGGATGTGTTTATTTCTTTAATAAAAAAATTTATCAAGCATAAATTACTTATTTACTCTGATACTATTTAGCTGAGGTATCAAAGAGATGCCCAGTATCCCAAATGACAAGGATCTAGGGGTGCTGAGTGGATTTAACTTGACTCGAACTTAATATAATATTTTTATTAAGTCAAATTTTCAGACTCAGACTTGATCTGATTATGGTCTATTTAGTGATCGGGATGTGATCAAGCCAAAAATTTATAAATTTGAATATTATGTATAATTAAGTTATAAAATTTTAAAAATATAAAACAAAAATTATGAGATGTTTTACAATATATATTTTGAAATAGAATACATTAATGAAAAAACTATTAATTTAAGTCAATAAATCTTTATAATTTGTTATTAATTTTCATAAAATTATAAATTTTAATATATTATGTAATATCGAATCAAATTGAATCAAAAAAATTATATCAAACTTAATTTTAAGAATTCAACTCAATCAAATTAACTTCAAGCCAAACCAAATTATCGGGTCAAGTCTGACCTTAAACACCCCTACAAGGATCCATCAAGAGGATTATCTTAAATGTACTGTCAATAATAAGAAATTTATCTATACAAGGGGCATTTGCCCATATCTTTCGAAGGTCAGGGATCTTCTTGGAAAGGGTTAGCCACTAAATAATAGGGGTGTTCATGGGTCCGGTCCGACCAGCGAACCCGACCTACCCGATTCGATCCGATATAAAATATCTGAGTTAGTTCGGGTCATTGGGTCTGTTCGGGTCAAATCCGATGAACTCGTCCATTATTGGTTCGGGTGACTGGTTCAGTAAATCGACCCGATGACTCGAAAGTCAAGGAAAAAATCTCATACCCACCTTTAGTAGCAGTACATTTATCCTCAAACCTACCACTCTATCAGGGTCTTTCAGCTCAGAACTGGGCCACAAGTCCGACAGAGACACCGTTAGTGGTTCTTGCAACAGGCGGAGCCTGCCATCATCGCTGCCACAGGCATTGGCATGATCTTAGCCAACTTCTCCACCATTAACGCGTCCCTCCGAAGCTTTGCCTCCACACTTTTTAGCACTCCCTCACCACCACCAACAAACCAAGAAACAAACCTCATCCAACGACCTAGAACCCGCAAGGCACAAGCCTAGAAACGTCGCGAACCCACAATCCCAAAAGCGTTGTCCTCCACCTACAAGCCTAGAACCCGCTGTCCCTCCACTGCGAGCTAGGACCACCCCGTAGCGCCTCCGCCAAGATGGTCAAATCTGCGTCACGCCTCCACCCAAATGGCCAGATCTGCATCACACCTCCGCCCAGATCTGTGTGGGATGAGGTGGTTGCTAATGGTGAGGCCCAAAATGGGGTCGCCAAGGAACTCTAGGCATTCGTAGGAGACAACATCATCACTGGTGAAGGAAAAGTGTGTTAGGGCTTCTTCTAGAAGCTTCTTGTTCCTGAAGCTGTAGTCAATTATGTTTTCCACTACAAACATGGATGCTTCCATCTCTAGAGACGAACAAGATGACGGTGTTGTCGTTGTGGTGTAGAAATGTAAGATGGTGAACTAGCATGGAATGGGGTTCATGGATGGATGGGTTTGGCTGGGGATTTCGAATAGAATTTTTTAAGAAGGAATGAAAGGGAAAATAAGCAGTCGGCAGAACCCGATGACCTAACACAATTCAACCCGTCTATATGTCGAGTTGGTTCGGTTTGAGTTACTAGGAATTTTTTTCAAAAAATCAATCCAAACTGACTTGACTTCGATTAATTAATTTGAATATTTTTTTTCCTTAAACCCGAATGAACTTGATCCATGATCACCCCTACAAAATAATACTAATGTCTATTAGAAATTTTGAAGTCGTTTACTTGAGAAATGCAAAGCATTACCTAAAACTTATGAACCAATTAAGTTGACTCTTGTTGGAATATTACCACCTTTTTATAGATGTTCTCTAACCTGCCAAATTATAATGACCGGTTTTTTTAAATATAATTTTCAAAAACCAATATTGATGCTTTTATTAATAAGTTAGTGTTTTCATAAATGAAAGCTATTAAATGAGTCAATAGGATACATGTATAGAACTATTTTTTGGTTTAAGATTATTTTAAATTTTATTTGGGAGGGGATCCACTTACACCTAGTGTAAGTAAAAGAGACTTACACCCAATCTTACACCCTTCATTTTATTGTGATCATGTGGCTATCATTTATTTCCTATCGTAGCCCACAAGATCATAATAAATGAAGGGTATAAAATTAAAGTGTGTTTTTTACTTACATAAGCCAGTAAATGACATTCTCATTTTATTTTATATCGTGGTTGTTGCACATTAACAACCACGTCGTATATTTATCAAAATATAATAAAATGATGTACCAAAAAATTAATAAAATGATATATTTTTTATGTGTTTACATTAATTAAATTTTAAATATAAGTTATATCAATTGACTATGCACAATTCAAACATATGAACTAGCCAAAATTAGAATTAGTATCAAATTGACCCATGACATGATTTGATTGAGTTAAATTCAGAGAGCTACAACTTATGAAAATAGATGAACAACACATGATGAATTGAATAATAAAGTTTGCTTGAATCTGGATTAAGCGAGTGAAAAGTTTGTTATTGAATATTATATTCACAATTGTAAGATAATTTTGGGGTAAGGAATGTTTAGTTTGAGGAGTTCAATTTATGATAATAAATTAATTTAGAAATTGAATGTTTACTCTTACGAATTAAAGACAAATAATAGGGATCGGAGAAGTGGTAAATGATTTAATGCCATGTGTAATGTGACGTGATTTCACGTGTTTAATAAACACCACATGATAGAGAGATTCTTTCTTCCTTGTGGAGAAAAAATTTTTTCCTCTACAATAACTCACCACCATCCAAATTTTGGGAGTCTCACTAATTATCTAAGTTCTAACATTATTTTAATGATGCTAAATTATCCTGAACTCTTCCTTCAATAGAACACAAGAATTTTCCCCACATTATAAAGGTGATATAGATCTCCATTTGACGTGTCATCATTTAACAAATTTTTATTGAAAATAAGGATTAAAATCACTTACTTTTAAAAAATAAGGTGCAGAAATCGAACCCAAAATTTAATTAAAACCAAAAACTAAAAAATATTATATTTTTAGGATCAAAAACATATTTAAACTTAAAATTATATGTATTTAGGGTTTCACTAGAGGAGATAGGTATTATTAAAGAATGTAATATTACTTACATTAAGTATGTATTTGAGATAATTGTAAAAAATTAATTATTTCAATAATCGATTATTATATAAATTTTTTTTGTAATCGATTATAATAAAATTAATTTTTATATTTAGATATGTTAATGAAAAGTGATTTTAAACTAATATGTTTCGTTTAATAATATAAAAAGAATCACTTTTATACATTAAATTATCAAAATAAATATAAAATAATTAAAAAATTATTTGATTGATGACAAAATATATTTATATCTCAAAGTATAATGAATAGTTTATAATGTAAAATCATAAGCTGAAATTTAAACATTATAAAAAAAACTTTTATAATGCATTGAGTTTTGTGTAAAAATTGAAACTAATTTTGTCAAACATGTGAAAATATTATTTCAACAATTTTTTCTCAAAAAAAAAAGTTGTTAGGAAATAATCCTAACCAAATATGTTCTAAATCATCTCTATTCTTTCTTTAATATTTTTCTCATTCTCTTCCTATATATATATTTTCAAATCCTGTAGACAATTAACGGTTCTCTTGAGTAGGAGTGTTTAAAACTGGATCAATCTAATTAAAATAAAAAAATTGAATCGAAAAAACAAAAAACTAACAAATCAAAAATCAAAAAATGAAATAAAAAATCGATTTGATCAGATTTCATTTTCAATTTTGAAAATCAGTCAAATCCAAACAAACCAAAAATTATATAAATATATATATTTAAAAATAATACTTTACCTTAAAATTTTTATGTTACTTATACTTATTTAGGAATTTTTCTATTATATCTCAAATTAAACTTAATTTATTATCTTAGATTTAGACATGTATATGAGGATTATCAATTAATTTAGACTTATATTTTGTATTTGGATTTGTATTTTGATAAAATAGTTTGAACTAATATTTGTTGTTAATTAATGAATTAGTTTATACGTGTATTTGATGTAATTTAATGAATTTGGATTATGTATTTTGTTAAATTTGTGTATAAAAAATGAAAAAATCAATCCAATTAAAATTAATTTACATTGGATTGAATTAAATCAAATTTACATATTAAACAAAACTGATGAAATGATAACATAAAAAAATTAAAAGAATTGAATCAAATAACTTTTTCTCTCAAAACCAATCTAATCCAATCCAAGGACATCTTTATTCCTTAGAAGTTTGTGTGGGTTTTGTCCAAAGGCTTATGTGTGTTTAACATTTTCATATTAAGGACTTGTTTGTTGTATTGTCTTCCACCAAAATTTATTTTAAGAATTTTATTATTATATATGTAAATATTATTAATTAAAATTTATAAAAAAATTTATATATATATTTATTTATGACAAAAAGGACTGATTTAGTTTTTTGTGTATAAATATAAGTGTGTATAAATATTATTAATTAAAATTTATAAAAAAATTTATATGTATAATATAAATCATACTTATTATCTATTAGTTAGATAATAGGTAACTAATCACATCTTCTTTTAATTTTTTTTTTATAATAAATCAATGGTTAATGATATAACGGGGTGTGATAAGTCACAAAAAGTGTGGAGTATGTGAAACATTTCATGAAAATTCAAGCCAAAAAATGATTGTTTTGGGCTACCGGTGTGGTCAGTGACAGAGCCGAAGAGAATTATTTGAACTAGAAGTTTGACTCATTTTCATTGGACAACGCGGCGGAAAAAGAGCGCGCCTTCCCCGCCATATGAAAACAACTTTTTAACCCGAACCCAAATCAACATCTTAATTTCGTTTCGAACCAAAACAAAATCTCCAAAACACAAAGTAGCGGCATTCGAAAGCATTTTTGTTTCGCCATTTCTTTTGAAATACCTTAAATGGCGCTCTGTGTTGTACCTATATAACACTCGATCGCTCATCTCAACAATTCCCAACACTTATATCGTCTGCTTCACCTTCCTCTCTTTCCCATCTGTTTCAATCTACCAATACAGCCGTAAGGAGATGGAAACTCGCGCCGCAAAGAGAAGGGCAAACGCTGCCACCCTCGTCCAGAATCAACAGCTCAAAAAGCAACGGGTTGTGTTGGGGGAACTTCCCAATTTACCCAATCTTATCGCTCCTGCAACTATGAATCAGCATAAACCGCAATGTCGGAAGAATTCCATTCCCAAGGTCAAGAAACCAGTTGCGACAAAGAAAAGCTTTTCTTTGGTGGATTTCAAGTTGGATAAGGCTGTTGAGCATGGCTTAGATGCCAACTTGGAAGATCCACACATTACCGAACCTTTTGTTTCCGACATCTATAACTATCTTCGCTCAATGGAGGTAATTGTAATTACGGGTGTTGTAACTTATACCCCTTTTGTATATGTTTTCAATTAATATTGTTGAAAAGCTGTGCCTTTTAGTTTTTGTGCTGGTGTTTCAATTTGCACCAATTCCAATGATTGCTTGTTTGTCAGATGGAGAAAAAGAGAAGACCAATGATTGACTACCTTGAGAGTGTTCAGAAGAATGTTACCACAAACATGAGAGGAATATTGGTGGATTGGTTAGTTGAGGTTGCAGAGGAGTACAAGCTTCTCTCTGACACTCTTCATCTCTCTATTTCCTACATCGATAGATTCCTATCTATTAACCCTGTCACTAAGCCCAAGCTTCAGTTGCTGGGTGTCTCCTCCATGTTCATTGCATCGTAAGTCTTCAGCAACTGCTTTTAGTTTGCAATTACTATTCTGTTAATCTAATTAAACATCAAAATTACATTTTTTTTTTCTAATATTCAGGAAGTATGAAGAAATTAGCCCCCCGCATGTGGAAGAGTTCTGCTCCATTACCGATAACACATACACCAAGGCAGAGGTAAATATGCTGTTCTTATCTTTGGTCTGCTATCAAATCATCTTCGTGTTTGAATTAGTGGATTTCATTTTGTTATTTGTCTGTTCCCCCCTCACTTTGGTTCCCATGGTTATTGCTAACAATTTAGGTTGTAGAGATGGAAGCTGACATACTCAAGTCCCTAAATTTTGAAATGGGTAACCCTACTGCAAAGAACTTTCTAAGGCAAGAACTCTATATTGCAAATGTAAATATTTAAAACCCCCATTGAAATGAAATTAATTGGACTAATTATGTGTAATTACTGTTTCAGGAGGTTTGCTGAGATTGCTTCTGAGACATCTGAGAATCAAAAAGTAAGTTGAACTTCTCTTCCTCTTCTTCTTGGTCATTTCAAAAGCTTTATTGTGTTAACTAATTGTTATTTGCATTTTTACTTTCAGACTCCAAATTTGCAGATTGAATTTTTAGGCAACTATCTTGCGGAGCTAAGTTTGTTGGACTACGATTGTATAAAATTCTTGCCTTCTATGGTGGCTGCGTCAGTTATATTTCTAGCCAGATTTATTATCTGGCCTGAAGTGCATCCTTGGGTAATTATTTGATGTTATGGATAATAATCTATATTTTCCCTAATAGAATAAGCCAAGACCTGTGTTTCAATGCACTTATCAAGTTGAGAACCTTTTGCAGACTTCGTCCCTGTGTGAATGCTCGGGCTATAAATCAGTTGAGTTGAAAGAATGTGTTCTCATCCTACATGACTTGTATTTGTCAAGAAGGGCAGCGTCTTTCCAAGCTGTTCGGGAGAAATATATGCAGCACAAGGTGGATTGTTTTCTCCTTTCTTTTGTTGTAATACTTTAATTTTTATTATGGTAAATCGAGTGACTCAAAATATTTGTACTGTAACAGTTCAAATACGTGGCAAACCTGCCTTCCCCGCCAGAGATACCAAGTTCTTACTTTGAAGAAGAGTAATGCAGTGGGAATTTCTTGATGAATGAAATTCAGGGAAGACAAATAGACCATTTTTGAAGTGGTCCGTGTGTGATGGAAGTTGGTATCTTCTATACAAGAAGCATGCAATCCACAACAGTGTCACTATTAAGCTGCCACAAGAGTGTTGAGGGGTATCTAATGGGTTCTCCTGGGCATGACCTTTTCTTCTTTGCCAGTTCACAATTACAGCTGAAAGGGTTTGCAGTTTCAGATTCGGCAGGCTGCCCTGAGACCAAGAGGTCCATCATTGGATACTGCACCTTCTTGGGAGATTCTTTGGTTTACTGGAAATCTAAAACGCAGTCTACTGTCTCAAGGTCTTCCTCAGAGGCAGAATACCGGGCCTTTGCTTTAGCAACCTGTGGGGTCCAATGGCTCGCCTACCTCTTGCAAGACTTCAAAGTTCCCTTCAAGACCCCTGCTGTGCTCTAATGTGATAATCTGTTAGCCCTCCATATTGCAGCAAATCCCATCTTTGATGAGAGGACAAAACACATTGAAAATGACTGTCACATTGTGAGAGACAAGACTCGAAGTGGGCCTTTGCACCTGTTGCCAGTGTCTTCCCGAGATCAAGTTGCTGATATCTTCACCAAGCTACTGGCCAGTTCTCCTTTTCACACACTTCATGTCAAGCTGGGAATGATCAATCTTCATTCTCTAGCTTGAGGGGGGTATCACCAGCCACATCAGCTACACATGGGCACCCCTATCATCAGCCACATCAACTACACATGGCAACTATATTTATAACAGATTAGTTACTGTTACTTTTAGTTTATATTAGTTGCTGTTAATTCATAGTTAGTTATACAGTTGCAATAGTTAGTTAGTTGCAATAACAGCTCATATTGTAGCTAAGCCTTGTATATATATATCATTGATCACAGTGAAATGAATAATATTGCTTTTTTCTCCCAAATTCATATTCTTGTTATACGTGGTTTGTATTTTTGAATGAGAATATACGATTTTCCCTCTAGTGTTGAAGCAATTTTTCTTTATCCATTTTCTGTTTTCATTAAACATTTCTAATAAAAATAACCCAAAAAAAATTGGTGGAGCCCCAAACTCTTTATAAGTGTGAATTAATAAACTTTCTTTCCACTCACTCCAACAATGGGCTTGATGAATTTTGTGCTTACAATCCTTAAAATCAAGGTTGCTGCCAGTGTTTACAACATTTGAATACTGGAGAAAGCCCCCCCAAAAGGCTGGATCTACTTGATCATTAATGCTGCTATCAAGCTATGGCTGTCTTAGCCTTAGTTGCAAAAAAGTATGATAGTGGTATATTATTGTTACAATCAGAACTCAAGTATAGCATAGTGATCCGCTAATATGTGTGGCTTTGGCAGGAAGAGTGTCCTTTGGAAAATAAAATTTGATAGAAACAGGGTCATTGTGGAAGATGTACTGCAAGTTATTGAATCTGTTTCGATGATTTCTAGTAATTCGCACATGATTAATCACTCAAACTTTTGTGGTGTAAGACAATTGCAGAATCAATTTCAGCTTGTATAATCTAGTTGAGTTCGAAGGGAAATTAGTGATCCATCTAATGTCGTTTGATACTGATGAAATGGGAAGTGAGTTCCCAGTTATTTAGGTCGTTAGCAGCTGAATCTGACCAAAATAAAAAAAGAATAGAGCTAGTTTCGTAAGGTTTTCAGGCTGCTCGGTGATCCTTTTCTTACCATCTTGTGGCCCAGAGAAACAAAAACAATATGCAACGGGATGAATTCACATGAACATCTACTTGGCCTCTAATATTTCGACTTTCGTAGCATCCACTCACTCCAACACAGCTTGACGCAAGGCTCGCAAGTCATTGCATGAAATGTTATGATTTGTTAAAAACGAATTCTAAGCTTTCATTGAATACCAAAGAGTTTATATAGGCTAACAAACTAAAGAAGAGAAACTGACAAAAAAATAACAGAATAACTATCATCTAACTAACTTCAAACAAACAAGAATAAATATGGTGATTAAGTAACTTAATCGGGGTTTATATTTAACACCCCCCGCAAGCTGGACGGTATATATCATGCAAGTTTAGCTTGGAGATCAATGAGTTGAAGGTTGTGGGATGAAGAGCTTTGGTATGAACATATGCTAATTGGGCAGCAGAGGGTGTAGACATCAAGTGAATGATCCCAGCCTACACTTTCTCGCGAATCAAGTGACAATCCAGCTTTATATACTTGGTCCTCTCGTGGAAGGTGGGATTTTGAGCAATCTGAATGACAGATTGATTATCGCAGTATAATAGAACTGAGTTGGAAATAGGTTGATGAAGATCCTGTAATAGATAGAGTAACCACTGAATCTCACAAGTTGTCATGGCTAAAGCTCGATATTCTGCTTCAGATGAAGACTTGGAGATGGTGCTTTGTTTCTTGGACTTCTAGGAAATAAAAGAGGAGTCATAGAAGATACAAAACCTAGTGATGGACTTGCGGCTCTGTGGACATGAGGCACAATCGGAGTCACTAAAAGCTTTCAACTTCATATCAGATTGTGATGAGAAGAGAAGGCCTTTGCCTAGGCCTTAATGTATCGAAGGATATGATAAGCAACATCCAAGTGAGGTTGTAATGGCTGGGAGATAAACTGGCTAAGCTTATGTACAGCAAAGCATATATTTGGCTGGGTATTTGTGAGGTAAATGAGTCTTCCAAGCAGTCTTCCATAGACAGTGAGATCAGTAAGTGGGGCACCATCAGTGGAAGTGAGTTTCAAACTAGGAACCATTGGTGTGGAAGCTGGTTTGCAGCCAAGAAAACCAGCATCATCAAGAAGTTCCAATGTATATTTTCTCTGGGATAGGACAATGCCTTGAGAGGACCTTGCTACTTCGAGACCAAGGAAAAATTTGAGAGGGCCAAGATATTTTATTTTGAATTGTGCATCAAGCAATTGCTTCACTAATTAAATTTCATCAAAATCATTCCCTGTAAGGACTATGTCATCAACATATACTAATAGAATAGTCAGTTTGGCACCAATTGACTTCACAAAAAGGGAGTAATCAGATTTAGATTGACAATAACCTAAAGAAAGAAGGGATGAAGTTAGTTTCAAGTTTCACTGTCTGCTGGCTTGTTTTAAACCATATAGAGATTTTTGTAATTTGCAAACTTTATTATTCTGAGCAGTCTTGAAGCCTGAAGGAATGCATATGTATACCTCTTCATTTAAGTCACTATGAAGAAAGACATTGTTAACATCAAATTGATGTAAATGTCATTGGTAAGCTGCAACAAGTGCAAAAACTAATCAGACAGTTGTGATTTTAACAACAGGGGAAAAATTTTTGAGTAATCAACCCCTTTAAGTTGAGTGAAACCTTTGGCCACTAATCTGGCCTTGTACCTCTCTATGCTCCCATCAGATTTGCGCTTGATTTTGTATACCCATTTACAACCAATGGGCTTCTTTCCTAGTGGTAAATTTGTGATGGTCTAGGTGTGATTTTGTTCCAAGGCTTTGATCTCTTGGCCCATAGCCTCTTGCCAGCACTCATGTTTAACTACTTGGGCATATGTCTTAGGCTCAATAGTGCTGAAAATAGCTAGAACATAGGATCTGTGTGTGGGGGGGGGGATAAATGTGTATATGAAACAAAATGAGATAAAGGGTAAGGAGTACTTAAGGATGATCTGTCAATGGCAAAGGAGTGGACTATGTTACAATGGTAGTCCCTGAGGTAATTAGGTGTCTTCTTTATCCAAGTAGAAGTTATGTGAGGAGCTGGAATATAAGAGGTAGAATGTGTGTTGTCATTCAATGTAGTGACAGGAAAGGAATGGAGGGTCTAATCAATATTGAGATCAGTAATGTGGGGGCCAGAATGTATATGTGAAGATGATGGAGGGGCCTGATCTAGATGAAGATCAATAATGTTGAGTCTAGAAGGCATAGGGGCAATGAGGGGTTGTTACTGTTTGATTGAGGAGAAATGTTTAGGAAAGGGAAAATGTTTTCATAAAAGGAGACAAGCCTAGAATGGAAAATTTCATGACTATGAAGGTCAAACAGTAGGTATCCCTTGATACCTTGAGTATGACCAAGGTGGAGACATTTTCTTGCTCTAGGCTAGAACTTTGTTTTGTAAGCTGTGAGTGTTGTGGCATAACACAGGGATCCAAAAACTCTTAGTGAGGATATGTCAGGGGGTTGATTGTATAACAAAAAGAAAGGGGAGTTGGAATGCAATTTTGTGGATGATAGGAGATTGATTATGTGAACAGCTTAGGAGATAGCAAAATCCCAGAGCTGAATAGGTAAATTGGATTGAAACATAAGTGATCTTGTAACATTTAGTATGCACTGGTGTTTTCTTTCAACCATCTCATTTTGTTGGGGAGTTTCAGAATAAGATAATTAGTGAGTGATTCCTTTGAAAAGGTAAAAGGATGACATAGAGAATTCAAGACCATTATCAGATCGAATTGTTTTAATGGAAAGGCCAAATTGAGTATGCACAAAAGTGAAAAAATGCATGATATGTTCTCTAGTTTCAAACTTTGCTTTCATTAGTTTAATCCAAGTATACCTAGATTTATCATCTATAATGGTTAGGAAATACTTGTTACCATGAATAGAAGGAGTTGAGTAGGGACCCCAAATATCAATATGAATGATATCAAAAATGAATTGTGCAACAGAAGTGCTAATGGGAAAAGAATTTTTCTTTTGTTTGGCAAAATGACAAGGATCACAATTTCTGTGAACAAAGGTTGGTATATTACTTTGGTGCTTTTGGACAAGAGAGTAACACCTATCTGATGGGTGTCCTAACCTATGATGCCAAAGATAAATATTTATGGCAGTATTGGTATTATTGATACAGTGAAGTATAGAAATAGAATCGGGTACAGAGGGGAAATGAACAACCATTGTGTATAGAGCTCCATG
Organism: Ormosia emarginata; assembly: GCA_029884605.1. Classification (NCBI taxonomy): domain Eukaryota; kingdom Viridiplantae; phylum Streptophyta; class Magnoliopsida; order Fabales; family Fabaceae; genus Ormosia; species Ormosia emarginata. The sequence continues at coordinate 72,569,271 of JAQQTP010000082.1, forward strand.
CTGCTCAGCATTGCCAATCATCCTCATGGATTGTAGGTCCTGTATGTAACAATATTTTTCAGTAAAGGAAACTTTGCAACATAAAGATTTGGTAAGTTTAAAAACAGAAATGAGATTTAAAGAAAAATTGGGAATGTAAAGAGCATCATAAAGGATGAGGGATGTTGAGAGAAATATGGTACCACTATAGGTGGTTGTGGTTGTTTGGCCATTAGGGAGAGAGACAGAAATGGGCTTTATGGCTTTGTATGAAGAAAAAAAATGAAGGGAAGAAGTGATATAATCAGTGGCTTCCAAATCCAATATCCAAGAGGTGGAGAATTTACTTGGATTTGAAGAATTAGTCATTATGTTGTGAGCACTGACCAAGTTAGAGGAATGAGAGGTAGCTGTATAAGGTGTGGGAGGCTAGAGCACCAAGAGGCCTTGGATTTGTTCCGTAGTGAGACTTAAGAGGGAAGACTCATCAGCAGAGCCAAAACCAGTAGACTGAGTTGTGGAGATACTATTAGCTGTCTTCTTGGATTTGTATCCTGGAGGAAAATCATGTTTGAAAAAATAGGTTTCAACAATGTGGTTTGTGCGGTTACAATATGTGCATTGCCTGCCAGAACCAATCTTTTGTTGAGGAAATTTGCCTTTGCCACAACCCTGAGAAAAGGTGGAGTTAGATTGGACAGCAAGAACAGTGGGATTAGGCAAGAGTCCAACATTCAGTTGTCTTTCTTGCTGAATCACCATGGAGAACACTTTGGTGAGGGATAATAATGAACAAGATCTGAGACTTAACATGCACATAATTTTCATTGAGTCCATGTAAGAAGCAAATAACACAATCATTGTCTCTATACTACTGAACCATTTTAGAGGTGTCACAACAGTAACCAGAGGAAGAATTGCATGAAGGAATTAGGCGAAAATTACACAACTCATCCCATAAAATTTTCATCTTGGTAAAATAAGATGTAACAGACATATTTGCTTACTTCAAAGAGAAAATATCATGATGAAGTTATGATCTACGCACAAAATCACCTTGTGAGAAACGACCTTTAAGTTCTTTCCAAACAGCATAGGCTTCATTGATCCATAAAATGCTGGTAGAAATTTCTGAAGAAACAGAATGATTGATCCAAGAAAGGACAAGCGTGTTGCATCTTTGCTAGGTAGGGAATATAGGATCAGTTGTGGCTAGTTTCTTGATCAAACCATCAACAAAAGCAACTTTGTTCTTCATTTCGAGAGCCATAACCATAGCTCAAGCCTAATTGTGATAATTTGGTCCTTCGAGCACCAAAGAAACAAGGACCAAAGTGGGATTCTCATTCAGGTGAATAAAATAGGAATTCGAAGAATCTTGAGCCGAATTTGTTGAAAAAATTCTGGAGAAGCCATGAGAATTTTGAGAATGAAAAAGATGAAGAAGAATTATTTTGGCAAAGAGATAACAGAAGAGAATTTTTCAGCCGATACCATGTTATGATTTGGTAAAAACGAATTCTAAGTTTTCATTGAATATCAAAGAATTTATATAGACTAACAAATTGAAGAAGAAAAATTGACAAAAAAATAACAATAATTATCATCTAACTAACTTCTAACAAACAAAAATAAATATAATGATTAATTAATTTAATCGAGATTTATATCTAACATGAAATTCAATTTGATAGATTACAACGGGAAATTTTATGGTACTCCATTCTTATTTTGTCCCAGCCCAATTCATAGCAACAGTAGCTGTTGGATACTTGTTAAACAAATCCATATTTAGAATTTAATGATCAATTAATAATGCAGGAGATACCACCAATATTAAGAACCCCCAAAAAAACACCCTTCTATTTAATTTTGACAACGCAAAATTGATCCCGGCCAGCTCAACAGGAATAACTTTTGAGTCTCATGCACTACGTATCATAGAAGCATATCCTACACCAAGTCCGTACCAGAACGCACATCACGTGGCAGAAAGCAGTTTACGCAAGCGAGTAATTCTAATTATACTTATTGAACGAACTAAACGCCAAGTAAAACTGGGTATGATAGAAATAGGAAATTGTAGTAAACGGCCCTGTACAAAAGCTGTAACTGGTAGTACAAATGAAATATACTCAATAATTAGCAGTAAGTAAACCTAGACTCTACATTCGGAAATCCAAAACACAAACTATATTGTTTGAAAAACAAGCAGCAACTTTATCACCGTCTTTGCTCCAACTAACTTCAAATATCCCACCATTTCCAGCATATGTTTTCACAATTTTGCCCTCCTTCACGGACCATATATGCATGCATTTATCCATGGAGCCACTAGCCAGATACTCACCATTAGGACTGAATGCAATGGAATATACAGGATCCCTGAGAGTTGCAACAGAAAGCAACCTATTAAAATGCTAAAAATACAAAATGCTGGAACATTGACAATTTCTAAATTCTAAGCAACAGAAAATCATTGATTTCTGCGTTAGACCGTCATTTCCTTTTAATAAAGGATGTTGCATAATATATATTAGTATGGACAAATGCATGCATCCATTCCTACACATGTATATGCATGTGCGTTTGCTTGTAATGCAGGTTGATTTAGTTTCTGCACCTGTGGCCATTTAAGCTGTAGAGTACTTTCCCTAGTTCCACATCCCAGAGCTTTACTGTAGAGTCGAAGGAGGCGCTACTTAAAAGAACAACAATCTAAATTATAAGGGGAATAAGAGATATTAAAAATTTAAAAACAACAGGTTATCAAAAGGAGCCGCTTCCATATCTTTTATTGCCAATTTTTATACAACAGGGGAAGCATATTTACCTTGCTAGAACTAACTGCTGATTGGGACTGTTGGTACCAGGGCCTGTAGGGCTCCATCGGATTGTATATATCTCCTGAAGGATCATTGCTTACTTAGAAAGAGAATAAAGAGACATACAAAGAAAAGAGCACACTTGGTAACATATGTCCAAACCTTGACATGTTCCTTTAAATCATGTAAATGCTTGTCCTGCTTCAGACTCCATATCTGCATCATAGTTTCATGAGTAGTCAATTGGACACTCACAAATACTTAAAAGTACAACGATAGTCAGGTTTACACTTCCAAAGGCACTTTTGAATCTATGCTTTTTGTCCTAAAAAGCACCAAAACAATCGTAGACCCTTGAAATTTTGTTCTATAAATCTAATAAATAAAATAGATTTTTTAGTAATTACATCCCAATTTGTTTTTTTCAGCACAGTCCTTATCTCTAATATCTATCCATTATCCCACTATTATAAATAAATATTTTAAAAAAGTATATGGGTCCTCCACTTGTGTGTCTGTGTTTTATATGACAACAAAAGTAGACTAAATTGATAATTCCCTGTTGATTACTTTTGCAGTGTGATCGTCGGAGCAGGAGGCCAGCAAAGAACCTGTTGGATCCCATTTAATGGCATTAACTTCACCCTGAAACAACAGCATTTCAGCACGTTTGAGCAAGATTAAAGCAGTGACTGAACTTCCCCACCCCCCCACCCCAAAAAAAAAAAAGCAGTGACCGAACTTTCCTCACAGCTGATGATAAATAAACATACCATTCGATTTTGTGATGAAAAGTCACTGTGTCATCTCCGATTAAAAGTTGCTATATTAATATTAAAAAAAAAACCCATCAGCAGACTGGTTGACTAGGAAGAGATACCTGATGCCCTGAGAAAGTTTTGATTGGTCTATTCTCTCCAATTTTGCACACATATATCATATTATCAGTGGAGCATGTTGCAAATGAAACATTATTTCGCCAATCAACATCAAGAGTTGGGGCTGAAACAATTTGGGAATAATTATGATTACAAGCACAGCCATACAGAAAAAACAAAAAGTTTCCTCACCAGAAGACAAACAAAAACAAACTTACCAGAGTGAAATTCAAATTGTTGTTTCCATTCCCCAGTCTTTATGTCCCATACAATAGCAGTTTTATCTACACTTCCACTAAGAAGATAATCCCCCTTCTTATTCCACTTTAGAGAAAAGATTGGACCTTTATGCTTGTTTAGTGTACTCTTCAACTCTCCTAAAGAACCGCACAAGCAAGACTTAATTAACAGTATAGAATACAAGGCCCATAGTTACAAGTTGATGTACAGCTCATGACAGGAAATGCATATTTGTAAAATAAAATATCAAATAGCTCACCATCTCTACTCCAAATTCTTGCTTGCCCATCATAGGAACCAGTTGCCAATAACGTTCCGTCCCCCTGCATAATAAAGAGCATGGTGAAACATATCAGCTGGGGTATAAGATTGAAGCACAAGTAGAGGAAGATGGAGTTAAAAGTTTTCAGCCAAAGAATGCAGGACATATCAAGATATCTCACTAAAGAACAAAGTTAATTCTACAAAGAAGCATGGTAAGCATGTCAACACAATAATGCTACAAAAACTCACATTCCAGTCAAGGGTTGTCACATCCTTGCTTTTTTCATTGGTTCTTCCTTTAAAATGCTTCAGCACCACAACATTTACTGGTTCATTTTCCACACTAGAGTTACAAGGTCCTTCAGCAAGTTTCCAAATTCGAGCTGTTGAATCTCCAGATCTAGAATAGTTGAAAATAAAAAAGACATTGTCAAATTTTTATGATAGACCCCTATTACTAATGTGTATGCAACAAGGAAGGGGATGGGAAGTAGAGGATCAATTCTCATGGGTAAGGACAGAATGGGAAAATTAGGGGAATATTCATGCTAAGGAGTGAGGAGCATAACCGAATGCTGATGTGGCAAGAGGAGAGAGAAAAAGGCATGGAAAGAGTGGGGGTCTGTCTCGGAGGGAGATAAAATGTGATGGGAAAAGGAGAGAGAGGTGAGGCAAGAAATTGGTAAGTTTTGGGTAGGGAGGTTGCAGCCCCTCGAAGTGCTGCTCTATCAGTGTATTTTCTTTTCTTCTTTTTTTCTGTTTCTGTGAGTGAGAGTGAGAGGTTTCTGTTCTGTGTTTTCAGTCACTGTGATTGGGAATTACTTCCCCTCTTTCTGTAATCAAATATTTGGGTTCCTATCATTTTAACTTGAAATTGGTCCAGAGAAAAAAAAAAGAAAAAAGGATAACAGTCAATACTGTTTACTACTTGTTGATCCTGCATAAGTAGCATCAGAAACTGTGCCATTTCACCATTTGGATGGTTTTAATACAGAACATATTCATTACACTATTAATTTATGATAGAAAACAGCTTGTATTGTACCCATAAGCCAAGTTATGCTGTCATCCTCTATGTCTTCTACGCATATTTAAGATAAAGTGTACTATATAGAGCGTGGACATCTTATTTTTATGCTTGGAAGAAAGAAATATGATTTAAATTCAACACCAGACCTAAGAAATAAAATTTAGAGGAAAGGAGAATTTCTATCAATTTGAAGCACAAACCCATGGTCAAAATCAAGATTATGCTTGTCAAAACCAGCCTATGATGTCCATTAACATAATTATTACCCTAGACTTACAAACACTTAAAATTTAATTTTTAAATTCCTGGATGGCTAGATTACTCAATGTATCCCTACATGGAAGGTTACTGTTAGAAACTCAATTAGTAAAACAAATGGTTTAAAATTTTGAAACAACCAATAACACATGAATCAGAAGAACAAAGGTTCCCGTTTGGAGGGTTTTCTTTTTTTCTGTTTGGGGGGGGGGGGGGCGGACACTTCTGAGAAAAATGAGATTTCTTTATAAATTACTTGTACTCACCCAGAAGCAAGAAGAGGACCTGATGGATTCCATGCACAAGCAAAAACCTGCCAGGAATGAAATAACTGTTCAATAAGCCACACAATAGGAAGAAAAAACCAAGTAATGGGGAAGAAAAGAAAACAGACAAGTCCAAACCTCGGAGGTATGGCCTTCCAAAATTTTTACATCACAAGATGGAATATCGTTAGGCAATGAAATGGAGTTTTGGGAGATCTCCATTGGCTCAGGCCCTATAACATAGAAATTTTACATTTTTTTCCTTGTCTGATATGCTATCCATAAAGATTGATGGCTAATGGAAAAAGGGAAAATAAAACATTTATGTTTACCTCCATGTGCTCTGTTTTCTAGATTTTCAGCTATAATCTTATCTTCATGATTCTCTGTATGGTTTTGATCTGGGTATTGTATTTCTTTATGGTCACCCTTTTCTTGCTCTCTTTCTTCTTCTAGCCTTATCTTTTCCACTCCGTGTTCATTTTCCCTTTCTTTCCTCTCTTTCTCCGTTTCCTGAATGTGTTCCCGTGCATTGTCCTGACTCAAGTCATTCACTATTTTATTTGATTCAAACTTATTTTGACGTAGATTTTCTTTTTTGGCTTTTACTATATTGTGTAGTTCATATGGGTCCTTTGTGATAAGATCAAGAGGCTGTAGAAATGAGAAATCCTCATCCATGTCTGCATCGCTCTGGAGACCTAACACAGACACCAATCAGCTTAAGGTCCTTAAGTATACATTATGCGCGAGTTAGTAATAATGATATGAACATCAAATAACATATAACAAGAAATTAAAATGCTTACACCACTCAAGTTTGCTTCCAGCTCAAGATATTGAATTCCTTTCTGTATGAAAGTAACAAGAGCACCCGGTGGAACCACATTAACATCAATTTTGCTTTTATCAATTCCTGCTTCATACCCAAATGCAAATGCTGAATGAGTAAAACCTGAAACAAGCCAGCTATCAGAAAAAAACGAGAGAAAATTGAATATTTGGGGGGGGGGGGGGGAGAGAGGAGAGAGCAAAAGAAGCATAGTGTGCAAATGCCAAATTTATGAGAAATTCCTATGTACTCTCAAAGTAACAGATAAGATTTTTTTTTTTATTGAAAAAGAATTCAATAAGAAAGAAGAGGATTACAAAGTTAGGAGGATAAGACATCCTCGACCAGAAAACTACTAAAAAAGAAAGTTACAAAAAAAATAGCAAAAGAAAAATCAAGAGTAACGATGCACAATGGCAACCCAATCCTTAAGTATATATGAGATGGCAACCCCCTTAAAAAGGCCATGGGCCAAGCACCAAAGAGAAGCCAAAAACTATATTCTATCCCACAACATTTCTATTGATACCGAAATACTTTGAAAAATCTGATTATTCCTCTCCAAGCAGATGCACCACAGAATAACAAACATAGCACGGTAATGGTTAAGATTTTATTTAGATTTTATTATTTATTTAATATTTTAAATTTAATCCAGCCGCATATATGGTTATGCTGTCCACCTGTGGATTGGATGTAGTATTGTGGGAGAACATAAAAATTTAATTTCACCAAATTTACAGTCTATCAGGTGTTTTTCTGCATATAGGCGCCCATATTACTTTTGTAGCTCTTCCTCTTGTATAAAAAAATCTCAACGTGAACGAAAAATGATATGATATGTAACTATGTACGCATCCATTAGGGAGTCGACACGAAATGACTTGTCTATAGGCTTAAATTGTTGTATGCAGAAACGAATGGAGCACAAGAAATTTGAGCTAAAAAATGATTAAATCTGCGGACTTCTTAAACCATCGTTTTCAACTAATAATATGGCCTAAGAGACAAACATGTTTGCGGATATGGATAATAAAAGTTTTCTGTTTACAGAGTGATGATATAAAGACAAGGAATGAAAATAAAGATCCGAGTGGATGAGTTCCTAACTGTTCCACAATAGGTTTTCATATTCATGATATTATTTTGTAATAATGTATGAGAAAAAAAGGACTTTGATTAAGAAGAACACGAACCGGATTCGTGAAGGTAACGGAAGACTAAGTAGTTCAACTCAGTGGAAGAGATTGAGATCATTGTTGTGGATCAGTGGTTTGAGGCTAAAGCTTCAGCTCTGAAGTTTCTAGTTCCGAACCGCAGAGAAAATAAATGCACAGAGACGAAAACACGGACACTGGTGAGGTGGTGGGTTGGGGATTGATATTCTCGGGTCGGGACCAAATGAAGCAACCGCACCCGAAGCCATCACTGTCACTCACTAACGACTGATTGGGTTCTGATTTTACATTTATCTCAAACTTTGTACTTGGGCTTTGATTTTTCGGCCATGTTCTTGGGCTTACAATAGGCCATTAGGTTAGAAGCTTCCCGTTCTAGCTGAAAAGGTTGAGCCCATGCTTCTGAACACTTCCCCAATAAATTAAAGAAAAACCCAGGCGTCGAAGTGGTTGGGCAGAACAATAAAGGATCACTTTTCCTTATTTTTTTTGTTATCTTAATTATATGTTTAGTGCCTTTAGTATTGTAATTGTATCATTTTGTTCTCATAATTTTTAAAATACTTTTTTGGTGCTCAAAATACTTTAATAAAATGCAGCTTTCCATCAAATTTTTGAGTTAAGATAAAGATGGGACTATCTTTAATAGTTTTTCTTTTTTAAAAAAAAATCAGATTGGACCAAAATTATGCTTATAATACTAGGTGGATCAAAAGTGTAATAAACTTGTTTTTTTTTTCCAATTAAAATGTACTTTTTTGTTTTTGCTGAACACTCTCATTATGTAGTTAAACACACTTATGACATTACTGGTCAAGTTAATCACAAGTTTTTAGCATTAATTAAAATGCCCAGTCCCTATGAAAGTCTGAAGGATGCTCCATAATGGAAACTAACTTGGTCATTCTTCTACTCTACATAATATGCAATCTTCTAAATTTTCAAATTGGCCAAGCCAATGGTACACATAAAATAATCATAATTTTTTTATATTATTTTTTTCTCATATCACTTTACATTATTTTTATATCATTAATTATATTATTTTTTTATTATTATTTTTTATTTAATCACAATTATTAAATAATAGTGTGAATATTGATGTTTTTTGAAAAATGATATGATAATATCATTTTCCCACATAAAATGCACACATGTATCATCCACGTATGGGCAGACAGCAAGAGAAAGAGACTGCGCAGGCCAGCTTGGTAAGTTCTACGGTTCCTATGAGTTTATATAATTAAGAAACATGGGAAGCATAACTTTGGAAAAACACCACCTGTCTCAGCAGCACACGACACGAGAAAATCGGAGTGTCGAATGCCCTCTGGGTTTAATGTTTTTATATATCCACAGTCAAGCCATTTACTCCGAAGGCATTTGGTAGAACCCGTTAATTGATTAGTCTTGTGCATGATTTGACCACTGAAAACTTCTACTTTAAACAAGGATTGCTTATATTATATTTATTTAATATGAAATAATAATACTCCATACTTTAAAGAGATTCTGCAACATGAGTATTACATGCCATGCAATGCAGATTGCAGAAGATGCTAGACACGCTATTACTCTTAGCTAAACCAAAAGAAGAAAGAGAAAGTTGGAACAAAGATAATAGAAGTCGGAGACTAGAACTTGCTCATTTTTAGATGACAATTATTAGGGAATTACTGGGCCCTGGGCCTAGCAGAAATATAATTTCAGCTATTAGAAGCAAATTGACTGCTTTCCAAAGCCGACAAGCAACGCCCGGACAAGGAAACAAAGAAAAGCACATGAACCAAAGTCTGAATACATATGCCACAAATTGAACCTGGGAGTGATTCTTATTTAGAGGGACTGAAAGCGAGAATAAAATCAGAAGGGGAGAGAAAAAGGTTCCTGTGAAACATACAGAATATATTAAAGCAAAAGCAGAAAAAGTCCTCTCGTGAGATGTGTCACTTGTTTGCAGAGTTTTACTCAATGAATACACCGCATAACCTTTTTCCTTCTACCCTACCCAAACAAAGCCTATTACCTTTTCCTCTTTTCTCCATATCAAGTGCTTGGCCTTTTTAATTTCTCCAACTTTTTCAACTATATATGTATGTTTCAATACCACCTCCACCACATTTCCTCTGAAGGCAGCAAAATATGCTCTTTCAGCAGTTCTCACAAGTTGGGGGGTTGCAGAGGGTAATGGTTTTTGTGTTGCTTACATTCCTAGTCTGCGGAGAAAAGGAAGAGGCCTCAGTTGTTGGCCCGCGCAACCAGACACCAAGTATGCCAGAGAAGCAACAACAGAGGCAAAAGCAGCACCAACACCAGCGTCCAAAGCACCCATTTGACGTTTACGTTTCAGAGAAGAGAAAAGTTCCTGATGCATCAGACCCTCTCCACAATCGTTGAGTGGTTTCATTTGCTTATTCCGTATGATGTTGGGGCTGGAAAATGAACATGTAGAATAGGGGTTTGAGATTCATTTACTGTGGAGGATTAGTGTAAAGATTATTTGATGCATTTTTTCTACTGCTGCTTCCTTCGAAAATTGCACCCATGTGCTCTAGGTGCTATTTGGCTTGTTCATTGAGTAGGACCTTTTTTCCCCATATCATGTCGTACTAAAATCTATACAGGATTTGTAAATTTTGAACTTATAATGTGGTGAAGAAACTTGGTAAGAATACACTGTGCCTTTTTTCTTGCTAGAGTTGGGTGTCCTATACTTCTATTATTATTTTCCTTTTTTTTCTCCCCCTGGTGTTGCCTCTCCTTTAACCATCAATCTTAAGATTTTTGGTGTGGTGTATTATACCAATCATATAAGTATTTTACTGAAGAATATATCAGATTTTAATTTAACCCATCAAAGTCTTGCGGTGGAAGATGTTTGATATCACACACTCAGTGCAAGTCACGGTCATGAATTTCCCATTGAAACTCGTAGATTCAGGCGGCACATGGATTTCATCCTACTTGGTAAATGCATAACCAAGAAACTGCTTCGTTGTTGTTTTTTTTTTTTTTATTATTATTACAATGAGCTAAATTGTAGGAACACTAACGTAGTCAAATTATTTTAAAATTTGTTTGTTGTAAATAGCCTGTGGTATATCCTTATTTCTAGGATTAGTTTACGTTAGCTTATGTTTCAAAAGCTTGTATAAATAACATCTTGTATACTTTACGTTGATTTTGAAAGAAACCATTTTCTCTTAAGCTCCTTTATGGTATCAGAAGTCTTTCTTGTTTAATCAGTATTTTGATCCGCTTCCATGGCCTCCTCCACCTCTTCTGCTACAACCACTGAAAATGTGACCCCTCCCAGTACCCCAAACCCCAAAGAACTTGTTGAATTCAACACCACACACTCACCTTCCCATCAAACTTATGTAAATGGAATGATGTTATGGAACACAAACTTTTGAATGGCTGAGTGATTTATATTACTTTATTTTCTTTAACGATCATTCTTAAATATTATTAAATTCTGGTTATGTATATGTTGGTACTCAATAACAAATAGCTCCACTCTATATTTGAACAGCCTATCAAATCGGTGATGCCTGACCCTGACCTTGCATACTGTGTTGGACTTGGAATATAACTAATGGTCATAACTGTCAACAATGATCCTCCGTAGCCTATCCATGTTATCCTTTCCAATTTGTTTGCCAAGGCCCATTGATTTCGGTTTGGTCATTAAATTATTTTTCCAATTCCCATTTAATCTCTTAAACATCATGTGTAGCTAATAAATAATTTCTCATTTCTAATTAACACTTCGTACAAAACTTGTTTATGTTTCATGTTAGGTTGGATTTACATGGGACATATAGCAAATGGGCCCATTAAAGAACTTTTCAAAAGTATATATGATATTTATTTTATAAATAATGAGTTTATCTAAATCCTCTAAAAAATAATAATATATTAGACAAAAATATACAATAACAATTCAGGTAATATATTAGGAAAAAATAATAAGTGCTGTGGAAGGGCGCCACGCAACCCATTATGTCCTCTGCATCGAGCATAGCGGTATTTCAGTTGCACTTGTGACAGCCCCGTGAGATTCTAGAGTCCCTCTTGATTTGACGATTGTCTTGTGACTCTTGTCTGTTTCTGCCCAATCTATTAGCACTCAGACTCAGTAGTAAGTTCAATTGCTTAAATTATGATGATTTTGATTAGGGTATTTATTAAAAAAATTAAAATAAAAAGTCTTTTATAAGAATAAAATAAATTGCAATTTTTTTAAATTTTTTAATACATTAAATACTTTAATTTTAGTTTAAAAATTATTTTAATTTTCTAATTAAAAAAATTATTTTAATTATTTTAATTTAAAAAATTATTTTTTTTTTTAATTTAAAAAATTATTTTAATTTTTTAAACAAATGTTTTTAATTGAAAAATATTTTAACTTTCTTAACAAATACTTTTAGTAAAATCTAAATTTTTAAATTATTTTTTCAGTTCACTTTTATTTATTTATTTTAAAGATATATATCAAAAAAAATTTGTTTATTTAAAAATTTAACAAGTCATTAATAAATTCAACTTTATCTTTTATATTAATATAAGTGAAAAAAATTAATAAAATAATAGTAATATTTTAAATATTTAAATAAAAAATTTTAATTACTTTCTTAATTCATGTACAATAATATTAACAAATATATAAAAAAAAACGGAAGAAATAAAATAAAACACACACAGACAAACACACAACACAAAAAAGGGTACATGAAGAGTTCTTTGTTCTACAAAGTGTATGCTACTACACAATCTCTTAAGTTTGTTATTATAAGTCATTTAGTTTTTTTTTTCAGGCTATACCGTTTATTTTCTTTTTAAGTTTTATAATTATGTAAATAATATTAGTTAAAATTTATAAGATTTTTAATAATATATTTTTTAAAAAATATATATAGGGCTTTTGAAAAAAAATTCTTACAAATTTTAACTGTGCATAAATATTTGTGCATACTAAAAATATTATAAATTTTAGCTAAAAATATTTACACATAAATAATATTTTAAAAAAGACTCCTTACTATTTTTTCTGTGTGGAATATACAAGGAGTTTTTTAAAAAATATATATATTTTTTAATTGATAATATTACTAAATTTTAATTGGTTAAAAAATATTATTAAATTTTAATTGATAATATTTACAAACAATAATATTTTTTAAATTTTTTAATAAATAATTGTATATATTAAAAATTCTATAAATTTTAATTAATAATATCTACATAAATATGTGATTTGAAAAAAAAAATGAAACAGTATACTTTTTAAAAAAATGAATCATCAAATTACAAATTATTTATCATAACTATTTATATATTTTTTAATACAATAAATAACTTTAATTACCTAATACATTATACTCTACTAAATAAGATGTATATTAAACTGCTGTAAAAAAAAAGACGATGTATATTAAACAACACCGTTAAACAAATCCAGTCATGGATCAGCTTGTAAGATTCCAGATGAGGTACGTACGACTTATCAGGCCTCTTATATCCTATATCTGTGGCTCTTTTCTTTGCTTTAATTTAATCACCTCCACCTGTACTTGCCATCTTGTCATTGCACGCCTGTAATCTCGACCAACTAGCAGAGGTCCAACCAATGGAATAAAATTTAAAAACAGAACGAGAACATTAAACTGATGGGAAAGTTTAAAATATTTTTAAAATATTTTTGAATATGAATATTTTTATATTTTTTTATTATTAATGTGTAAAAATTTTATAGTTAGGATTGAAATGTATTATCTATAATTTATTTAATAAATTATATTTATAATAAAATATTTAGTGTATATTTAAAATAATTGTAAAAATTTAATTATTTTAATAATTAAATTATGAAAATTTGATTATTTTAATAATTAAATTGTAAAAATTTAATTATTTTAATAATCAATTATATTTTGATATATTAATTAAAAAATAATTTTAAATTAATATATTTCTTTTAAATGATATAAAAAATTATTTTTATATATCAAATTATCAAAATAAATATAAAATAATTAAAAATTTTATTTAATTAATTAAAAAAATTATTTAATTAAAAATAAAATATTATTTTCATCTCAATATTAAAAATAATCCCAATAACTAAAACGAAAACAACTCAAATTTTAAATTACTCAACAATAACTTTTTTAACCTCAATTCAACTGTTGCTTTTTGCTAAAATTTTTGCCAAACATAGGCATAACATGAGCAACAACTTTTTTGATGAAAAAAACTGTTGAATCCCACTTTTCAGCCGAAATAAAAACATGTTTATACAGAAAAAGAGAAAGAATAAGAATAATTTTTTTTATCTATTATAATAAATAAAATTAATAAAACATTAATGTTCAAACAAAATTTTTAAAACATTATAAACGTCTCCTAAACTAATTACTTGAGATTAACTAGCTTCGCTTGTTATCTTTAAACGATGTACAGAATGTAAAGGAAAATATTAATCATATATATTTTTTATAAGTATATACATTGTTAATATTTTTTAAAGAAGATATATAAGATATAATAATTATAATATATATATATATATATATATATATATAATAAATAATATTAAAAAAAATGTCAAAAGTGATATAAAAAAAAAATAAAATAAGAATATCATTTTTGGAATGTAAAACTATTTAGTAGTGCCTGTTGCATATGAAGTGGAAATTGTGGAATTGACTAGAAAAATTTTCCCTCCGCGTAGATTGTTATTTAAAAGGATATGGCATCAGCATGTTGCATACTGAGCTTGTTTACAGAATTCCCGATAACAGTCGTTCGGCGCGTTACCTCTGGGCTTCGTCTAATATACGATTAGAGTCGAGCCTGTATGACATGAGAATTTTTTTTTAAAAAAAATTAATTATTATATGCACACATCTCAAAATAATTTTATTCGTATAATAATGAATACAAAACTCAATGCAATATCACTAATCATATATATATATATATATATACACACATGCACACATTTCAAAATAATTTCATTCATGTAATAATGAATACAAAACTCAATGGCATATCACTTCTCTTTTATCTTCAGCAATATATATATATATCAATTCTCTTTATAAATCCTCACTAAGTCTCAACAAACTTTCAGATTGTATGTTTAACTTTCGTACATCATATGGAATAATAATTTCTACTAAATTATTATCTTTATATATAGTAATTTAACTTAATTTTATTAGATAAATTTATTTATTTAAAATAAAAATATTAATTAGAGTCTAAATCATTATATAAATAATTGTAATGTGTTTGTTTAATTTTTTTTACTGAAAAGTGATTTTTTAATTAAAAAAATCACTTCTAACGAATTTTAAAGTGATTTTGGATAAGATTTTAAAAATTATCAAAATAAAAAAAATAGATTTTTAGTTGTTGAGTAATTTTTAAAAAATATATCATATGTAAAAGAGAGAGAACACTCATTTAAGGAAGTAGAGAATTTCTTTTAAATAAATATATCCTTATATCATTTCAAAACGATAAATGTTATTATTCATACCTTTTAAAATGTAATTTTTGTAATTGTATCTAAATGATAAAATAGGACTTTTAATACAAATCTAAGAAAAAATATTACTTTTTATAATATCTTAAAATTACTTTTATTCAAAACTTATCCAAATAAATCCTTAATTTAATTGATCAATATCAAATAGTACTAAAAATTGAAAGAGTATAACTACTGGAAAAAACTAATAAAGTATAAAAATTAATGAAACAAAAGTTCAAAAAATTATTTAACAATTATAATATATATCACTCAAAATATCTTTCCTATATATTACATTGGTTGTTTTAAATTTTATAACTATAACTATAAAAAAATTATTCAAAATTTAAATATTTAATAAGTGTCTAATTTAGTTTTATTTTTTTGAAAAAAATTGACATTAATAAAAATGTAAAAACATAATTTAACAATTATCCAAAAAAAAATTTAAAGGACAAAAGTAACAAAGTTTTTTAAATTTCAAATTTTTTAAATTCAATTAATTATTTAATTAAGAAAATCAAAAAATTATACACCATATATTTCTTTAAATTAGTTATAACCATTCTTTATTTAAAAAATAAAATAAGAAAATATTTTCAACTCCAATATTACTACCATTTAAGTAATAATATTTTTTAAATTAAATATTTTTTATCATTTTATAAAAAATGTAAGGTAATATATTTTATGCTAACCTTATTATATGACAAGTTGATGCGTCAACTTGTTTAAAATTTTAAGAAAAATGATAAGATATATTGCTAGATGAGTCAACTTGGTATAATTAAATAAATAAAAAAATGATGAGCTAAGCAGGTGAACACGCCAAAAAATGAATAAAAAGATAAGTTAGACAGATTAACATACAAGTTGACCTGTCTATTCTTTTATCAAAAAATATAAAAGAGAAAAAAAAAGAAAAATGTCTCGATTAGTCAATTCGTCCCGCCCCATCATCATAACTTATTGGTTATTCGAGTCAAGTTAAAATTACTAACCTTAAATAACAAGTTATAAAATGTAATATTACCTATTATTTTTGACAAGTTAAATGAGTTGATCCATTAAATCTGATCTATTTTAACATCTCTATTTTAAATGATAAGAAAATAAATATTTAGTAATTAAAGTACATATATAAAAAATATATATATATACCTACAAATAAGAAGTGTTTAATATCATAAAAATTAATAATTCTCTTTTAAAATTTTACTTTCTTTTAAAAGTTATACCAAATTTATTACTAATGCAAAAACTTTAGCATCATTTATAACTTTATAGTTACCTTTTTTTTTTTATCTAAAATATACTACCAACAATATCAAGTTGAGATATAACGATATAATTTGAGTAATAATAATTTATCACTTAATAAAGGCCTTAGAAACAACAACAAAACTACTACTTCATTTTATAATAAAATAATTATTTAACAATAAAATTTACTAGTTTGAAATCACGTACCCATGTAATAGCCCTCTCCCACACTTTTTTATATTCATACGTGACATATATGAAAGTCAAAAAATTGTTTCTGAACCAATAAATTGAATAGTATAGACTTATCTTGTTTTGTTTTATTAATTGATTTATCTTGGTTATACAATGATAATAACAACATTATCGTTAAGTGTGTTAAAGTGTTTATAACAACAGCATTAAAAAATAACAAAAGTGAAAGTACCAAAGATAATATAAATATTTAAATATTTAATATTTAATATAAATTTTTAATAATAAAATATTATAATATTTTATGTAAATACTAATGTATTTAATTTTTGAATATTTTTTATAATAAAATAATTTTATTTAATTATTTAATATTAAATTTAAAAATGTATTCTTTATTAAATATTAATTATTCAATATCTTAGTATTAAAATATTTAATATTTTATTAAATACTCAATTTTTTATTAAATGAATGTATTTTAATTATTAAATATTTTTGTAATAAAATATTTCTTAATTATTTCTTCACCAACAAATGTCACGCATATAAAAGAAAAAACATTTCACGAGAACTAGATATATAAAATGAATAATAGTCGTACTTTGCATTAGAAGATGACAAATGAGCCTTTAAATAAGAAGATGATATGTATCTCTTTTAACGAGAAAAAGACATGTGTAATTTTTAATTGTTAAATATCTGTATTATAAAATATTTTTATTTAATTATTAAATATTAAATTTGAAAATGTATTTTTTATTAAATATTAATTATTAATTATCTTAATAATAAAATATTATGTTTTTGTTAAAATAACTTATTTTAATTATTAAATATTTTTATAATAAAATATATTTTTTAATTATTTCTTCACCAACATATGTGAAAGGAAAAATATTTCATAAAATTTTTACATGTGAATAAATCGTAGTGATTATTTGCATAAAAAGATGATATATGCCTCATTTAATAAGAATAAGACACGTATAATTTTTGTCTTGTAGCTAAAGTTTTAAATTATATAAATATAAGTAGAAGTAGATAATAGATCCCTAACTATAAAATATGTTTAGGGTAATAATGAGGCTTAGAGGTTATTTGAAATGAGAATATGACATATATCCTTACAAGCTATCTTGATATAAGAAAATGACACTTGTCATTTGAGAATTATTTTTAAAGGAGAATAAGATAAATATACTTTGGTTCATTTTTTTCTTTGTTTTCAAAAATATTCTATTATTTGATAAGTGAGTAATAGTATCATTATACGTTTAAGTAGAGATTTTTTATAATAATATTATTTTTATATACATAAATATTGAGATCGAATTTAAAATTATATATTTAATAGAATCAATTTTTTTTAAACTTAGACCAACAACATCGATAATTTTGTCTTTTGGTGAGAGCTTTCATTGGTATTAATAATAATAGATAATAAATTCTTATATATTATTATACACACACAAGTTATAAAAATAAAAAAGTAAAATCCAAAAATTTAAATTATGCAACAAGAAAATAAATTCCTTTTCATAAAATATATATTAATGAAGATATATATTTAAATTATTTTGCAATAAATTTAAAATTTAAAATTTAAATTTTAAAATTTGAATTATGTAATAAAACATTAACTAATTTTATTTTATAAATAAAATATTAATAAATACTCAAATCTTCAATTTTGTAATGGTAGTAATGAAATTTCAAATATTAAATTTTTTGAATTTATTGTGCATTATGACACATGATACAGAAAAATCGTGACATATGTTAAAATTTTAATTTTAATAGGATATTAATTTCTCACAAACTTGAATTTTCTCTTGATAAAATTTTTCAAATTTGATTTTCTTTTTACAATATATATTAATTATAATAGGTCAATTTTTTTTAATACAATTATAATAATAGATTAATAATAGCATATTTTTATTGCATTTTGATTGCCGTGCTCTCGCTCGAGGCAGCTTTTAAAGGAAGGAAATTTTATGGAGTATCTTCCTTCCTCTCCCTTTCAAGTGTCAGCGTGAGGTTGCATTCAGCAATGCAAAAAGATAGTTATAAATTATTTTTAGTAGTATATATATTATTTATATTCTTTTTAAGAGATATAATAGAATAAAAAAAATAATAAAAATAATAAATAATATTAAATAAAATATAAAATATATATATATATATTATTTAATATAAAAATATAAAAGTTGTTCAACAGCAATATGTGAATCAAACGTGCCTTAAATCTGGCTAACTCAAACGTTTCATTGGCTAAATATGTATGTTCTTTCTCAGTTAGACTTAGACAACGGACGATGCATCTTTCTTCTACTCTAGAACAAGGAATCATATAGAAATGAATTAATACCAAATAAAATTGGGGTAAAAAGATATAAGAAAAGGTAGATGGTCGCACCGCCACCGTAGATCTTACTTACAAGGTAACCCGTCACCATTGTGTGGTCAATTCGTTACCATTAACATTGCTCCCTCCCAGGCTCAGTAGTTAATGCTCCTAAATCACGCTTTTCCCCTCTCATCTCAAAAATCCTTAATCCTTCTGTCTCATTAATTTTTGCGCTTAAATACAGTAATGAAAATTAATTAACTAATTAATTAATTGATAACAGTGCCTTTCCCATCCTTACCCCAAAAAGCCAAACAGTCCCAAATTCTACAATTACACTATCACTCTTACAGGCACTGGCTCCCAAACGCAGTGTTTAAGGAAACAATTCCTATACCATTCAGATTCGGCATCTCAAAATGTCCGACCCGGAAATCACACCCGCAGCCCCATCGGAGCAAGACTGTACTCAACCTCCACCGATCAACCAAGACCAACCCCCCACCACCGCCGCCACCAAACTGGGCCCCGGCGGCATCTCCTTCAGCATCTGGCCTCCAACTCAGCGCACCCGCGATGCCGTCATCAATCGCTTAATCGAAACCCTATCTACCCCCTCCGTCCTCTCCAAGCGCTACGGGACACTCACCACTGACGACGCCTCCGCTGCCGCCCGCCAGATCGAGGATGAGGCTTTCGCCGCCGCCGGTGGCTTCGCCGCTTCCGACGACGACGGCATCGAGATCCTCCAGGTCTACTCCAAGGAGATCAGCAAACGGATGCTCGACACCGTTAAGGCCAGAGCTAACACTGGTTCCGCCGCCGTCGATAACGGTGTTGCGCCGACGCCTACCTCTGACGTTCCGCTTTCCGCCGCCGAGGGCGTCTCTACTGCCGCTGAGTCCGACACCTGATCCTTGGGATTATAGTATGTTAGGGTACCCTTCCTTGTTGAGGGATTATATTTTAATATTTTATATATTATGATTATGATATATCTGTAGAACTTTGTTTATTTCTTGTGTCACCAATCTTGATTATATATTCTTCCTTTGAACATCCTAGGTTGTTTTAATTTGCCCCACTTGTGTTCTACTCATTTTCTTAATGCTATCCACCTTACATTTTAACATTTGCCTCTATGTGCTTTGTTTGTTGGGAGAGATTACTCTAGCTTGTCCAAACTCTGTGAAAACTGTATCTGTTCCGACTTTCTAGCCTCATTTATGTGCGTGTCTGTGTTTTGTGTTCACGATTCTTGTTGCTTCCTTTTTTCTTTTTTCTTTTTTGTTTTTGTCAAATATAATTAATCCATCCATTCTCATGGTGTGGTGTTGTATTTGCTGAATCTTGTAAATAAAGCTTCCTTGATTTTGTACGCCTGCAAGTCATTGAAACTATTTGTTGATGATTTAACTTAGTTACCTTGATAATGGTTAGCATTAGTTACTTAACTGATACTGTTTTTTCCTCTCGCGCGCAATTGAGTTTTCTTCTATTTATTTTGTGTTCTCTTCTATATTCTAGGTAGTGTTTTAGATATACCACAAGAAAATGTAGGTGAGCATTTATACTGTACCCTGTGATTGTGAGTAATCTGTTTCTAATGTTTTATTTATACAAAAACAATTTCCTTGAAAGTTGGAGTTGCCACTGATTGAAATTCTATATGCTTGTGACTGATTGCACCAAAGCATGCAAGATGTAGACTGGCAGTTTAAACTGAAATGTGGGAATGGGAGCAGTTCACCTCCTTGGATAGAAATCTGAAAAGACTTCAGAAATCTAATCTAATCCTAGAAATGAAGGAAGTGCCCTTCTATATGAATTAGTTAAGTTTAACTCATAAGCTGTAATACTTCACTAATTTGATGCAAAGTACTTGAACACTACTATTTATAGAACCCTGTAAATGGTAATGTTCTAGAGCTGACTGGACCTTAGACTACTTGTAATTACTTAGACCCCCTAATTACAAGATTAGTT
Source organism: Ormosia emarginata (assembly GCA_029884605.1). Taxonomy (NCBI): domain Eukaryota; kingdom Viridiplantae; phylum Streptophyta; class Magnoliopsida; order Fabales; family Fabaceae; genus Ormosia; species Ormosia emarginata. The sequence continues at coordinate 72,590,364 of JAQQTP010000082.1, forward strand.
TTTTCTAAGTTAATTTATTAAATACATAGAACAATGACTCTTTAGTGACTGAAAATATCAATTATCCTTAAATAATAAATATTTATCATTCTGCATCAATCTGTGGTTATATTTATGTTTTCTGTTTTCAGGTGATTTGACCAGATGGTCCATACCCTTGTTGATTTTTAATTCCCTGGGCTTACTCATCAATTTTATGATTTAGGGTCTACTGTTCTTACTTGTTTGGTTTCAACTGTCAAATATCATGCATTTCTAGAGCTGAACTAAAGTCTCTTTGTTTCTTGAAGTTGGGGCTGCAACTTTGAACATTTTCTGCCAAGTTTAGCGATCTTGGAGTGACCTATGCATTCTTAACTATATTTGTGGTTTAAGCAGCTTAAAGGTTTTATATATTCTTGAATGAATTATTATATGCATGTCTACAGAAGTTGTCTATACCTTGTGATTGATAGGAACTGGAATTTACTATAGAAAAGATAGAGAAAACTCAGAACAGAGCTCTGATTACAATGGAAATGTGCAGAAGATTATAGAAACTGGAAAAGGAAAAGATATCAGAGAAGGAACTTCTGCCACCCCCAAAACTACCCGAGTGATTTCCTGCCCCCCCCCCCCCACTACCCTCCATTCCTCTCATATTCTCAATGATTCCAGCACCCCCTTCTCCACTCTCCTGCTGCCACGTGTCCAGTTTGTTAGAGTCTGGTATAACAGACTCCTCTCCTCCATTTCCTGTGTCATTTCCTAGCCTACCCTTGTTCCTCTTCCCCCTTCTGTGGTAGACCTTAATCGGAGGCCCATGATGAGTCCCATTAATACCTCCCCCAGTGAGTTTCACCTTGTCCTTAGGGGGAAGGTTCAAGTGAGTGTCCTGTAACAGCTTAAATAACTTTCCTCTGGGTTTCCATTGCTAGAAGCATGAAGGCTAAGTTATACTTGAAGTACATGAGCTTCCACCAGGGTCCCATTGACCCTCGCTATTTCCTACAATAAAATACAACAAGGAGGGAAACTTACAAGACATTATTGCATGATTAACAGTTCCACCAATTTCCCCTGCATCTCCACCAAGAGTCATAAATGCAGATTGGTGCCCACCGTTTTTTGAATGAAGTTTGTTTTCGTTAAAGGCCCAGCTAATCTCTTGAACAATAGGAGTTTGACCCCTGAAGTTTGGAAAATAATTTTCTATTTCAGAGTTCCAATTCTTCTCCCCACTGATTTGGGCTTGGCCCATTAGGTCAGAAAAAGAGTTTACTTTGCAGAATTTCAATTCTGCCCCTCCTTCTTCCTCCTCCCAGTTCACGGTAATTTCACACAGGAATAAATCTGCTTCTCCAGTGCAGTGTACCAATCCGGTGCACACCCACGGTGGCTCAGCTGGGAACAGCCCACCAGCCTCTGCATGTGGGCTTGAATTTGGTGGCTCTAGCGGTGGTGGAGGCTTGATCGGTCTTCTTGGCACCCAGAGCTCCATGGCGACGGCGAGTTCCTCTCCCCTCTGCTCAGCCCAAGAATTGGATTCAGCAAGCACCCCCTACCTCCCTGGTTGTCATGGGCTCCAACCCATCTCCCCATCAAAGCAGGTTTGTTGAAATTAGGCCCAATTCCCCTGGTTGAATTTTCAAACGAAAGGCCCAACACTCGGTTTCTATCCTCCACCTTCTGCGCAAGGGTCATCAGTGTGTGCACATCTCCCGAGCTCATCATCCTTACTTCCACCTTAACTTCATCCTTCAATCCGATCATAAACGCCCCCCTCATGAATTCTTCATCTGCGAAACGTAATGGGGCAGAAAGAAGTTCAAACTGCTCCCTATACTCCATGACTGAGCCTCTTAGTTTCAGACCCATCAGAACCTCGTAAGGATTTCTTGATGAGGCCACCTGAAATCGTCCTACAAGTGCTTGACGGAATACTGGCCAAGTCACCGCTGCCATCCTTAGTTCCCGCCATTGGAACCAATTCAAGGCCTTCCCCTCCAAACACACCACCGTCGTATCAACCTTCTCTGCTTCGGGAATTCGGTTAATCTCGAAATAACGCTCCACCCTGTACAACCATTCATGCAAATCCTCACCCATAAAATATGGCCCTTCCACCCGATTCACCCGTTTGTCCCTTCTTGTCTCTTCTCTGCCATTAGGTCCACCTTCGTTGTTCCCTCCACAACGGTTATTGTCTTCATCTTCCATCCCCCCTGGCATAGCCCTCATCGTTGCTTCCATTCTGTCCGTCACTGTCCTCATCATGTCATCCATCTGCCAGCTGATAGCTTCTTGGATGGAGGCTTGCATTCCATCCAACCGACGCTCAACACTCTCCAAACGACTCTTCATTCTCGTCGATAGCATCCAGAGGCTCCCAGGATTGGGAGCTCCGATACCAAACTGATAGGAATTGGAATTTACTATAGAAAAGATAGAGAAAACTCAGAGAACAGAGCTCTGTTTACAATGGAAATGTGCAAAAGATTATGGAAACGGGAAAAGTAAAAGATATCAGAGAAGGAACTTCTCTGAGCCACCCCCAAAACTACCCGAGTGATTTCCTGCCCCCCCCACACCCTCCATTCCTCTCATATTCTCAATGATTCCAGCACCCCCTTCTCCACTCTTCTACTGCCACGTGTCCAGTTTGTTAGAGTTTGGTATAACAGACTCCTCCCCTCCATTTCCTGTGTCATTTTCCAGCCTACCCTTGTTCCTCTTCCTCCTTCTGTGGTAGACCTTAATTGGAGGCCCATGATGAGGCCCCATCAGTGATTTTGCAATTATGACTCATGATTGGACGATGAACATTCTCCTGTTGAGCTGTTATGTTTCCATGTATTTTCAATCATCAGTGTGATTTGCGGGGACATAATACTATTATGTGTATTTAGATTACACTTTACCTTGGTTAATATTTCGTAAGGGGCTTATTATGTGATTAAGCACAGGTAGTTCAGGGTGGTCAGCACTAGAGAAGGCATCCCCTGTTTTAATGATATTTTATGATGTGTACCGCTTGTGGACGCATTTCATACTAGTTGCTTTTTTGCTAGTGATTGCATCATGAGCCTGTACTTTCAGTAGAAATACAAACTTAACTGTAATGGATCTTCGCCCTCATTTGAGCTTTTTTCTTATTAGATGTGTGTATTTTGTAGAGAAAATAAAGGATCTTGAAATAGTAGAATGTATCATCTCTTAGTATTTAATCTTGATTCTTTGGCTGGAATATAACATTGGGTGTTGGATACCAGTTAGTCTAATTGCTTTATATCCTTTATTGTTTCATTCTTTACTCTTTTTTCTATTATGAAAAATCATTCTGGAATAGTAGTGAAGAGCAGCATACTTGTCTGCATGCAAGTAATGCAAGGTATTCGTTATGCCTTGTTCAGTGTTTATTGTCTGAACTTCATAGCACAGGCACTCTTGCTTGATGTCTTTATAACATGATTGTGTACAATGGAGTCGAATGATTTTTATGAACCAAATGAGAAAAGGTCCAGCATTTTTGGGGCATAAGGTTCCATTGTATTGGCTTCTCTTGTAGAGTGGTTCCTTCAACTTCCATTCTTAGATGAATAAGGTTTTGAAAGGGGCTATGATCAAGGGTTAAATTTTCGGGAAGTGTTGATTTGTCGTGGCCTTTGTTTCCCCCTTAAATTTTGTAGGTGTTCATGTCCTAATTGGCTTTGCCTAGAGACTGGAGAGTTACACCTAGGGGTGGACCTATGGTAAAGGGCTAGGGGGGCCATCGCACCCCAAAGATATTGGTAAACCATGTAGGAAGGTTATACTAAAATTAACAAATGAAAGGAGAAAAAAATGAGTGCAACTCATGCTCTGCACCTCTAGACAATATCTTCTGATTTCGCACCTGGTTACACTTCCCTGTCTGAAAAGCTGAGAAAGATATTTCTCTGGATTGTTTAATGAAAATGCTTGAATCTTATGCTACTTGCTTTGTGTTTGAATTCTGATTCCATGACTCATTTCTGTGAGTCAGTAGCTATGTGTTACCTCTTATTATGGGTTTTGAGTAATTCTATGTAGGGGTTAGAGCTCTCAAAAGGTTGTGCCTTTGGACCATGTGAAACTGATCTTGAGATTCCTACCTTTATTTTTTAATCAACAACCAACAATGGAGTTGAATGATAGGTCAGTTTTTTTTAATGCTCTATCTCTCCTTAGTGTTATCCTTCTGTTCTTTATTGCAATTTATGGTGAGATGCAGTTGAATACTTCTGCAAAGCTCTTATCCATGTTCATAACATATACAACCGAGACCGGCATAACCAGTAAGTTCCTGATTTAGCTTTCCATTCCTTCGTATCTTTTCCATTTCTTACTTGTATGTGAATTTCCAGACACGTTTTTGTCTTCCGAGGCTATGGCTTAGTAGTTTTTGCCTTGATAGTATTTTAGTATGTTAGGCAATAGTTACCTCATCTGCATTGCCAGTCCGGTTGATTGTGTGGCCGCCCTGAACGCTTTTCTTTATTGAGAATGGTTGTTACACCAGCTACTATTGAAGTATTGGAAAGTTGATCGTTGATTTGTCTGTTTACCGTTTTTCTTTTATTTAATAATCAGGCTGTGAACGCATTGTGAGGAATGTTATCTAACTGGTTCTTCCAATTAAAAATATATTGGCTCCTTTGCAAGTGATTTACATGACAAATCTCAGTCATACTCGAGTAGAATTTTTTATAATAGTTGTGTATAATCTTGACATAAGATGCCAACCCCTCAACTAGGTGCAGGATAGTACTGGAGCAATGCTCATTATTGGGAAAAAAAAAATTAACCTACGTTAAGCACAGGGAGTTAAAAATAAAATGAGAGGAGTTGTTGGTTTGAGGGTTGAAAATGAGATGGGTTTTTTCATTCTATATTGTTTATTTATTTTAAATTGTATTTTTAAATAATTTAATTAAATGTTAATAAATAAAAATATAATTGGGTAAAATTTGATTTGAGCAAGAAATTATTTAATTCAAGAATTTTAAAATTAATAAAAAGTAGTTAAGGGAGATTTTGAATAAATTTTTTTAAATAATGACTGTTCCATAAGGAGAAATGGGCTAATGTTATTCATAAGGATGTTTACTCATATATGATTTTTACACGTAAACGGTGGGTAATTAATAATTTAAAATAAAAATTATCAAATTATAAAATAAAAATTTAATATTATATATTATAATTTATTCAATAATTTAAGAATTTTAAAAAATTAAAATAATATTATAAATAATAAATTAAATTATATTTTATAATAATTAATTTATATAAATAACTATTATATGAGTGGTATATATATTTTTTAACAAATTTTATCATGATGAACTTATTCAATAAAAAAATTATTGTAATATATATATATATGATCTTCTTACTCACGGTGAGAGAAGTGTTTATTGTGAGAGAATGAGATGAGTGAATTTTGATCATTGAATCTTACATGAACGGTTAAGATTAGAACATAAATGCATGTGACTTTTTTAAGTGGTCACATGACCTCTAAGTAACTTTTAATCTTGATCATCCATGTATGGTTGTATGGTCAAGATTTACTCCTCTCACCCTCTCACAATAAAAACTCCTCTCACTAAATATGTTCCCACATGGATGGTCAAGATTAAAAGTTACTTAGAGGTCATGTGACCACTTAAAAAAGTCACATGTATTTATGTTTTAATCTTAACCGTTCATATAAGATCCAATGATCAAGATTCACTCATCTCATTCTCTCACAATAAACACTCCTCTCCGTCTCATAATGAATAATCTCTACGGATTCCTATATGCACGAGTAATTTTATCGTTCCTAAACAAGTGTAAGTTTACCATCTCTAGTTATTCATACAATTTTTTTCTTTATATTTATCTCACTTTTTTTCTTTTAGGAGGGGAAAAAAAGAGAAAGCTATCTCTCACTTTTTTTCTCAAAAGAGGAAAGTCTCTTTCTCTCTCTCTTTTTTCCTTACATTACTCACTAATAAAATGCTCACCTGTACAATTTTGAACAGGTCAAGCTCTCCTTTCATCTTTCGTGCTCCATTCATTTGACTATATAGCTGGAATAAGTCGGATTGGAAAGATAATTTTTTATGTATTTTAAAAAATAATACACCAATTCGATTATAACATAACACGAGATATGAAAATTAATGTCATGTTGTTAGATTAATTTTATAATTATATAATGAAGTGTACGCAGTTAAGCATGTCTAACCTTACATATTAAATCAAGTACATCTTCTTGAGAAGCTAAATTTGTTATTGTATTTTCATTCTTAGATTCTCTTTACTTTTTTTAATTTCAATTTCAAATTCTCTTTTAATTTAAATATTAAATGCATAATCATTTTTAATTTTGAACATTTTTCTTAATTTAATTTAATTTTTTAAAATTCTATCTGGATTTAAAATATCTATTACTAATTATTAGGGGTGTTCATAAGACGAGTTGAGACAGGTTTACTTCGACCCGATATTTTGATTGGACTAATTCTTTGGACCATGATCCGACCCAATCATAGCTCGACAAATGACCGAATCAAGACTTGGTTGACCCAATAATGAAATGAATTGTACAAATATAGACATTTATATAATTAAGTCATAAGATTTTAAAAGTAAGAAACTAAAAGTATGCGGTGTTTTACAATATATATTTCGAAATAGTTTATATCAACATAAATATATTATAATATTATGCAAAAATTATTAATTTAAGTTTAAAAAATTTATTATTTATCACTAATTGTAAAAAAAAATTATAAGTTTTAAAGTATTTCGTAACACTGTGTCAAGTTGAGACAATTCAAAGTATGACCATAATTCAACGCAAAAATATATTAGATCCACTTTATAGAATCTGAACCCGTCCAAATTAACTTCGGGCTAAGTCAATAGAACGGGTTGGGTTTTGAACACCCCTATTAGTTATATAAAAATACATATAAAAATTTTCCTTAGAGCATGCTTGTTGAAATGTGAAATAGTTTTTATTAATTTTTTTCTTGGTACAAGGCTGCAAATTAATCAAATTTCTCATAGCTGATAGATATTTTGTGGTTCATTTTAAAAAAAATTATTAAAAAGTTTGGTCTAATTGCTCACACAATTTCAAGTCCAGGTAATGGTTACGTAAAATTCTCTCTAAAATAACGATTTCATGATTCTAATTCCTCACATTAGATGTAAAGTTTACCTGATGTCACAATTAACTTCTACTGCGACTAACAACTAACTACTATTGGTTCAATTATATTAAATATTTTGATTGCGTCGTTAAAAATGTGGTTAATCCAAGTACTACAACGTAAAATTGTTAAAATGCAACTGAACTGGTTTTCTCAAAGAACTTTAAATGGTACCATAAGCTAAAACGTGGGTGTGTTCTAAACGAAATTACTCTGGTTTTAAGCCTTTTTTATACTTTCTTGATTGTGAACAATGAGAAATTTTTGGCTGGTTCTCCAGCAAGCTTGTTCTGTTTCAATGTATGTCACCTTTCCTATAATATTAAAAATATTATTAAAATTAAATATAATAATGACCCACATAATTGAATAGATACATCATACACATTGAATGCTGCAGACCTACACACAAATTTGTAAACCCTCATAATAATAGCAAAATTATAAGGTGCTTAATTTCATGGATGCATCTTTTGGGGGTATGAAAGATAGGTGAAGGTGGCTGAGCTAGCGTCAATGCAAGTTTACAAGCGGACGGAATTATGGGAGAGAGTTGTTCTTCCTTCCACGGCTACATGGGCAGCCAAGATCTTGGACCGGTTCGTGTCCGTGTGTGCAGATCCTATATATATAGAAATTTTTACCTAAATATAGTGTATCACAGTTAAATATATTAAGTCAATTAAAATTTAATATTTTTATAAATTTTTATGTCTCATAATTAATTTCACAATATTCTATAAAAATATTAAATTTAATTGATTTAATACACTTAACTAAATATATTATGTTTAAATAAAAATCTATATATAATTGGACTTTGAAGACTCCCCCTAACAAATATTTCTCAATCCTTCGCGACTTTCACATGCTGTTACCGGCAGTTTTTTACCGTCACGTAACTCACTGTGCTTAGTTGATTATGATCTATATGAATTTCCGCATTAGATTAACTTATAAACTATTTGGATGGGAACTTATTAATTCTACTTAGAATTTATAAATAAATAGAACTAAGAACACTGATGCTGTGTAATAAGATGCTTGGTATGAATTTTTGGTAAACGTTGCATCATTGGCAACTAAAAAAACGGTCCACAAAGCCAAGGGTTCAGTAAACTTGCTTATCATTTGTATTTGAAATTTGAATTTGTTAGTTCGACTCATTTGAAACCCATTAGGGTCTGCTTCGTTTAATTGTATAAGAAGTCAAAATAATGAAAGGGTAAAAAATTTAGTATGTATTGCTTGGTGGAATTTTTTTCTTAAAAAAAAAATGAGACTGACAATGAGAAGTACCTTACCTTTAATTTCACCGACTTTAGTAGTAACTAACAAAAGATGAAAACCAAAACCTTTCTATTATCTCCTCTTTAAATCTTTTTTACCCATTTTCCCTTATGTCAAATATTACGTTGATCTTTTAGAAGGAAAGTTTCTGTCATATCCCTACCAATGCTGTCCAATGTAAAACCAGATAATGGCCCGTGTGATATTGTACATTTGTTTGTATTACAAGGAAGCAACTAGGCAGAGTCAACGTTTTGAGGCAGTGGCTAAGCTATCATCCTCTCTGGCTTTGTGAATTGTGATGATCTTATCTTTGACTTGAATTCAGGAGGTGTGGTGCGGTTTGTAAATTGCCTGTAACCTCTGTACACACTCTTCGACATTGCTTAACAGCTCAAGTGAAAACAGTAACTCAAAAGTAAAATGTTAATTGTAATTGCTGCTAATTATATATACCAAGCTCATAACATACATCACCTTTCGTGTACAATAAGTTGAATATTAAGAACGCACGCGGTTGGTATACATTATAACTGCATTAAAAATTAAATTTTAAATTATCTTGATCAATTACTTTAATAATCTTCTTAATTATATAATAAAGCATAAAATATTAAATATTTTTTGTATTTCTAAGAATTTAAGAACTTCTATTTTTCGGCAGAATTTAGCGATACTCTAATGCGTTTTGCGTAAAGCCATGATAAAGATGAAGATATAATTGTATTGAGAAGGGTGTCACACCTCGTTTTTACAATGAACAATCTACAAAGTACATACACGTATCAGATCAGTGTCCGTAGGAGAAATTAAAATAATAAAAAAAATCATGGAGTTTGGAGACTCAATATATATAACCCAGAAAAAAAAAATAGCATTTGTAAAAACCAAAAATCGAAGAAAAAGACTGAATTTAAAGCAGCTAATGTCCAGGGCCTTTTCTGCTGGGTCCGGAAGCTAGTCTGAATGCCAAGGTGCGTTTTGAAGGACGAGTGGTGGAGTTGTTAGAAGAAACAGCAAAGGACGTCATCCCAAGAGACGACGAGTCAGCTACCTCTGTCTTTAACGCCTCCGATCGAAGAACACGGCCATGCACAAAACTGAGCTGCGACGACACCACATTAATCATTATGATGATAACCAACACAATCCAAAGGCTCTTCTTCATCGCCATCGTTGTTTTCCAAACCCCCTCTCTGTGCCTTTGTGTATTAAGGTCTCTTCGTATATATTTTGTATTTCAAGCTGTACGTGTTATGCTTGTTTTGGGCTAGACGAGGAGCCACTACTTGGCTTATATACAGAAATTTTCTGGTGAGGACGGTGAAGGGCTTTCCAAGTGGGCCCTTTAAAGCTGCATGCTGATTTGACTTTAACCATCCTATACTGTTTCTTTTGAGTATTATTCTTTGAAGCGCCTGTGTGGGGATGCTGGCCTTCCACCGGGTTCTCACTTGCTGAGAGAGATCAATTCCTTGCTTTGAAATTGTTTTTGACTTTATAATACTACTCAAAAGCGACTAAATTACATGCTAGACCAAAGAAAGAATGCATAAGTTAGGTTAGTAATAGTGAAGTCTCTAGTATACGAGCTCGTGGGTATGCTTTTGCATGTTCACGTTCAACCCATTTGTTTCACACGGTCTTTTTTTGACTTAATGCTTGTATTTGCAATCGAGGCATTCTTACGTAGGCACAAACGTAACACGTAAGATTTAGACATATACACAATAAAATATATGTAGTTATAACGTGCGGTATGTTTAGTTTTCTTTTTTTTTTAACTTACCGCATACGGTATGTATTTTATTATGTATGTGTCTAAATCTTACGTGTTAGGCTTATGTCAATGTAAGAATGTCTCTTTGCAATCTCTTACACGGTGCATGCTCACTCCATCATTTGAGATTTTAACTTATTCGAAAGATTGAAATATATGCCATGTGATATTAAAATCAATTAGTATTAAATGAAATAATTTATATTTAAAAATAAATTAATATTTAAATAAAATAAATCAACAAATATATAAATAATATTTAAAAAATTAAAACAGACCATATGAAACTTTTAACTTATTTATATTAATCATTTTTTTAATGTTTGTGTTCCTTTTTTCCATGTCGCAAGAGTTAACAATCATTAAGAATGTGTTTAGTTTGTAGTTAAAGCATTTTAAAAGTAAATTAGGAGTATTGAAAGATGTACTAACATGTTTGATAAAATTTTTTATTAACAAAATTCAGTTAACTTTAACGAAAAATAGTCTTCAAATCTCAGTTGGAGTGAAAGTAAAAATTTCTTACTTTTTTATTAGGTAAAAGTCCATTGAAGAGTATTTTTTCTTTCAATTTTGTTTTAAAAGTGATTTTAATCTTTAATCTAAATAATATTCATTTTGTCAAACTTACTTTTGAAATAAAAATTTCTAAACATAAATTATATTACTACAAATTTATTTTTAACTAAACTTAAATTTACAAAATCAAATTGACTCAAACTTAAATTTACTAACTCTAATCCAAACACATATTTAAATTTTATTGTCTATCTGTCAATTAGGGAAAGAGTACACGTTTGGTTGAACTGTCACCTCTTTTGAGTTCAAGACGGTGCATGTGACAGTGGCCCATCCTATCGAAACGCACGCGCATACATACGCAAGGCGAAATGTACAGCAAGGCTTGCAAATTAATTCGATCACAGGCCTTTGGGGCTCAAGGTTCTTAATGTGGAGTTCAAGTTTCTTTTATGTTTATGAAAAATGCTACATGATCAACAATTATTAAAGATATAAGAGATAATTTATATGGATAGTTATTGAATTATTGTTATAATCCCAGACAATATCAGCTAACTCAAGTCTTAACAAAGACATATATCGATATTAATTAAAAAGTTATATAGTTCGTTGGCATTTAAAATAATTTTAATAATATAATATATACAGTATATATTATTTATACACCATATCCTATTTAAGATAATAAATTGATGTATTATTTCTACAAATATAAAGTAATTAAAATAATCCAGATCTAATGTTGCCAGCAGAAGAAGGGCGTTTTTCTATCCCGAAAAAATAAGAGTAATTTATGATATCTTGAATCACATGGCAAAGGAAGAGTAGAAAAGAATAATAATGGTGATACATTTTTTTTAAAAGTATAAGTATTATACATATTTTTTTTAAAGGTGTATATTTAAGAGAAAAAAATAATAAAAAAATAAATATAATAAATAATATTAGATTAAGTATAAAAAAAAATATATATACTGCTTATAATAAAAATATCAAAATTAAATAAAAAATGAGCAATATTTTCAATACGCACCTTTTGGGAGGAATGATGGTGGTGGTAGCTCACTGAGGGCTGTTAAAGCACAGGACTAGAAGAATAACGAATTAGACACGAAATCTGACCGTATACCTTTCCAGTGCCGCACAATCTGAATAAGGCCCTGTCTTTTATATATCTTTCAATATCTGTTGCATAATTAAACCATATGCCAGGAAATTTTACAACCCTCGCCCCCAACACAAAAAAAAAAAAAGGTTTAGCCACCTGCCTGTTCCTCCTACCCTTATTGTTTTCAAAAGAGAGATCGAAAATCCGAAAATGTTTTCGAATTGTTTTATTAATCATATTATTTATATTATTATTTGACAATTGACATGAATAGATAATGCCCCGAGATTATCCTTAGAAAGATCATACAGTTGATTGGGTCGTTGTTAGGAGCAATCAGGCACCCAATGCTCACTTCTTAGCTCAGTTTCTGTATTTATATGACTTTTGGATGACACAAAAACACAGTTAATAGTATATCCTTCACGTCACAAAAAAGTCATCTATGTTCTTTCGGATAAATTACTTGGTATGTTTTGTGGGGGAAGAACCCAATCAACCTAAGCTTTTGCACGAAAATCCACCTGGTTTTGGATGCAACTTGGCAAGATATCCGGAGATAAGATTTAAGAAGATCACGGAACAAATGTATGTTAGATCCCAAAAATCTTATTAGGTATACAGGCAAGCCCTATATCCCTGTGTTTAGAATATTAGTTCAGTTCTCGTCTATTTTCTCCCCAACTCGGTATCTTTCTATATTTCCTAGCTATTTGTTAAATGAGTAATGATATTTGCATAAATTTACACTCACATGCTGCTTACATGTTTTTATGTATGTAATTTGAATAACACCCTAGGCTTATTATAAGTTATTTTATTGTGCACATATATACTTCACATAATTTGTGCAACTATCGTTTTTCTAGTTAAATTCATAATTACATAAATCTTGTATCCTGCGGTTATATACCTTGGTGGCAATGACCCCATGTGAGCCAATCTCCTGCATTATAATAAATAAAACATAATGTTTTTCATCTTGTCTATGGCTATTGTCGTTGTGAACCATTATGTTTTGTCACTTAACAAATTAAAAGCAAGTTGATGAAAGGTCAACACAATATATGATTCTTATACGCCTTGACTGAAATTCTTAAGGGAAAAAAATTGTTACATACCTCAAATTGCAGTACATGCAATCTCGTGAGCTTCCTTCCATCATAAATAATTATTTTAAACTTTGTCTTGTGACGTTTAACATTCTCATTCACGGACTGACATGCAACAAAATGTGGAACACCCAAAATCTTCATTAGAAAAAGGTTTTCCAATATTCCACATTGATATTTTAATATTGAACCAAATATTTGATTATTATCTGAGAAGCGGTTGGGAAGAATCAAGAATTAATGTGTTCCATTTCCATCTGATTGGGAAATTAGCAAATCCCCGAAGTCGTACCTGATCTGAGTGACAAGAATATCTTAATTATTATTATCCATATTATAATTCCCACAAGGTAAGCAAAGAAAGTAGAATGATGTCATCAGATAGTTCATTTTCTCTGCAGTCTCCCTAACGATTCACACCCAAATTTCACCTCCAGGCAACTTACAAAGTATATATATATATTCGCCCACAAGGAACTAGAACACACAGCATCTTAATAATTACAATCTAGAGATGAAACATCCCTCTGTCATCTTGTTCACTTTGCAGCATTGGCTCTCAGTCATTATCTTGCTCCTTGTCTTATTTTGCTTCTCATCATGGCACGTGGAAGGCTCGAGGCCTCTACCGCATCAGCATGCACCTGTTTCGTTGCCCTTCAACCGCTTCATGATGGCTCAAGCATACTCTGGTCCAAGTCGAGGGGGGATGGTGATGGGTTTTCCTCTTTAGGAGGAGAGAAAAATAAGGAGAGATAAATAAAAAAAAATAAATAAAAGAAAAGAAATAATAAGTAGAAAGAAGGAAGGTGCAGAGAATTTCAAGGAGGAAATGCATGGAAAGAGAAGGAGAAAAACTCTCCTTAAACTATGGCCATCTATTTGTTGCATTCGTTGGCTATAAAAGTCATGCTTTGTTTCATTTCTATCATCAGAGTGAAAAATCAAAAACATAAGAGAGTTTTGAGAGAAAAGAAAGATATCCTCACTTTTGTGAGAGAGAAAGCCTTTTGAGAGAAAATCAAAAGAGAGTTTAGCCACCAATATTTTTGGTGAGATTATTATTACAATTTTTTGTAATCCCATTAATTTATAATGGAAGATATTTTTGTTGTCTCATTGTGATTATACAAAGTGTGGAAAAAAGTCTGATCCTGGGATAATCAATTATCCACTGACCTTGTAGTAGGTGATTATATTTGGTATCTTTCCCAACAAGTGGTATCAAGAGCTTCGGTTCATTACACGGTTTACCTTGTGTTATTCACAATGGACGAGTCAACCTCAACGGCATCCGCAACAATGATTAAGTTAACCTCTTCAAACTACTTCATTTGGAAGCCTAGAATGGAGGACATCCTCTACTGCAAAGATTTGTACCAACCTTTGCAAAATAAAGGGACGAAGCCAGACAGCAAGTCTGATGATGACTGGAATTTGATGAACAGGAAAACTGTTGGACAAATTCGGCAATGGATAGATCAAAGTGTCTTTCATCACGTGGCGCAAGAAACAGTTGCGTTCACGTTATGGACGAAACTAGAAACGTTGTACGAGAGAAAGACGGCCCAGAATAAAGCCTCTACAATTCGGCGATTGGTGAACCTCAAGTATAGAGAGACCCGGAGTGTTTCTGAACACTTGAGCGATTTTCAAGGATTGGTAAATCAACTCACCAATATGAAGATGGTGCTTGACGATGAATTGCAAGCATTATTACTACTCAGTTCCTTGCCAGACAATTGGGACACACTTGTGGTTTCATTGAGTAACTCAGCACCACAAGGTGTTCTAACATTGGACATAGTAAAAGATAGCATGTTCAATGAAGAATCAAGAAGGAAGGAACAAGGAATGCCGACAGAGTCTGAGGCACTTGTCACAGAGTATCGTGGAAAAAGCATCCACAAGAAGTTCAACACTAGAGACAAGTCAAGGGGCAAGTCAAGAGATAAGCTCAGAGGAAGATCAAGGACAAGAAGAGACGTAGAATGTTACTACTGTCACGAGAAAGGTCACATGAAGAGAGAATGCAGGAAGCTCAAAAGAGAGCAACAAGAAAATGGTGATGCGAGTAACGTAGCCGCTACCATTTTTCATGGCAACGAGGTAATCTTTGTTTGCGATGATGGTCATGTTAATTTGACATCACAAGATACATGTTGGGTTGTGGATTCTGGTGCATCATTTCATGTAACTTCACAAAGGGATTTCTTTTCTTCTTATACAAACGGTGATTTTGGTCATGTGAGGATGGGGAATGATAATAAATCCAAGATTGTGGGTAAAGGAGATGTTTGCCTAGAAACAAACACCTGGTTGTCGCTAACATTGAAAGATGTGAGACATGTTCATGACATGCGTCTCAATCTAATATCCACGGAGCCTACTAGATGAAGAAGGCTATACTAGTGTGTTTGGAGATAGGAAATGGAAGCTAACACAAAGTTCCCTAGTGATAGCCCGAGGCAAGAAAGTAAGCACTCTTTATGTGATAGAAGCCAAAGTCAATAATGAGTGTGTTAATGCTCTAGGAGAAGACTCCTCGGTTGAGCTATGGCATAAACGGCTTGGACATATGAGTGAGAAGGGACTTCAAATTCTAGCCAAAAGAGATACAATGACTGGTGTGAAAGGATCGAAAATGTCACTTAAGCCATGTACTCATTGCTTGGTACGGGAAGCAACATAGAGCTTCATTCCGCTACAAGGCCCCACATAGAAGACCCAATGTTTTAGATTTGGTACATTCTGATGTTTGTAGTCCAATGGCAACTAGTACTCATGGAGGTGCAAGATATTTTGTTACCTTTATTGATGACCACTCCAGGAAGGTTTGGGTGTATGCCATCAAAACAAAAGATCAGGTGTTTGTAGTATTCAAACAGTTTCATGTTAATGTTGAGCGAGAAACTGGTAAAAAGTTAAAGTGTGTTCGCACAGACAACAGAGGAGAATTTATGGGAGCTTTCAGACATTAATGCATGAGTAATGGAATTCGGCATGAACGATCTATTCCGAAGACGCCTCAGCACAATGGAGTGGCTGAGAGGATGAACAGAACTATTGTTGAAAGAGTGAGAACGTTGTTATCTCATGCCAAGTTACCCAGGAGTTTTTGGGGTGAGGCTCTGATGACTGCAGTTGATTTGATCAACTTATCCCCTTCAACTTCGTTGAATGGTGATGTTCCAAACAAGTTTTGGACAGGTAAAGATGTATCCTACAACCATTTGAAGGTGTTCGGTTGTAGAGCATTTGTTCATATTCCAAAAGATGAGAGATCAAAACTCGACTCCAAGTCGAAGGAATGCATCTTCTTGGGATATGGAAATGAAGAATTTGGGTACCGGCTTTGGGATCCTATTGATAAAAAGATTATTAGAAGCAGAGATGTTATCTTCTTTGAAGACCAGAATATTGAAGACATTCAAAAAGGTGTTAAGCCTATTAGTTCTAGAGAACATCCAATCAACTTGGATCTAGCCCCTCTTCCAGAGCATTACCGGGGAGATGCAATAGAAGATGTTGGAGATGCAAAAAATGAACCTCCAATTGATAATGATCCAAACGAAGAAGTAGCTGATGGTAACAGGAACAGTGATATCAATGATGATATGGCTGAAGACTATGAGGAAGAAGAACAAGATATTCAAGAGCCCCAGTTAAGAAGGTCGGTCAGGATGCCTAAACCACAAACCAAATATCCTGCAACGGAGTATGTGCTACTCACTGATGGGGGAGAACCAGAGTCTTATGAAGAAGCTATGATGGATGACCATAAGGGAGAATGGTTGAAAGCCATGCAGGAAGAAATGCAATCCTTGCATGAAAACAAGACTTATGAGTTGGTAGAGTTACCAAAAGGTAAAAGAGCACTCAAAAACAAATGGGTGTACAAGTTGAAGAGTGAGGAGAATAGCTCACGACCCAGGTACAAGGTGAGGTTAGTCGTGAAAGGCTTCAGTCAGAAGAAAGGCATTGACTTTGAAGAGATTTTTTCACCCGTGGTAAAGATGTCATTAATTCGGGTAGTGCTTGGTTTGGCTGCAAGTTTGAATCTAGACGTGGAGCAACTAGATGTGAAAACTGCATTTCTTCACGAGGATTTAGAAGAAGAGATTTACATGGATCAGCCAGAGGGATTCAAAGTCAAAGGCAAAGAAGATTTAGTATGTCAGCTGAAGAAGAGTCTATATGGACTTAAGCAGGCACCACGTCAATGGTACAAGAAGTTTGATTCATTCATGATTGAGCATGGATACCGAAGGACTACTTCTGATCATTGTGTATTTGTGAAGAGATTTGTTGATGGTGAGTTCATCATACTACTTTTGTATGTTGATGATATGTTGATCGTAGGACAAAATGGTGACAAGATCAACAAGTTGAAGAAGGAAATGAAGAAGTCTTTTGCTATGAAAGACTTGGGACCCGCGAAGCATATTCTTGGTATGTCCATCTGTCGTGATCGGAAGGAACGAAAGCTGTGGTTATCATAAGAAAAATATATCGAGAAGGTATTGGAGCGGTTTCACATGGAGAAAGCAAAGCCAGTTGCTACTCCACTTGCTAGTCACTTTATGCTAAGCTCAAAGCAAAGTCCTACAGGTGAAATTGAAAAAGAGGAGATGTGCAAGGTGCCATATGCCTCAGCTGTTGGAAGTTTAATGTATGCAATGATGTGTACACGACCAGACATAACACATGCGGTTGGTGTTGTCAGCAGATTCTTGGCTAAACCAGGAAAAGAGCATTGGAATGCTGTGAAGTGGATTTTAAGATATCTCAGAGGAACTTCCAAAATGAGTTTATGTTTTAGAAGTAGAAGATCTGAATTGGTTGGCTACAGATGCGAGACATGACGGGAGATATTGATTCAAGGAAATCTACTTGGATTCCGACGATTACATTTTCAGGGGGAGCAATATCGTGGCAATCGAAGCTACAAAAGTGTGTTGCTTTGTCTACTACAGAGGCAGAGTTCATTGCAATAACAGAAGCTTGCAAAGAAATGCTATGGATGAAGCGATTCTTGCATGAGTTAGGGCAAGAACAACAGAAGTATGTCATGCATTGTGACAGTCAAAGTGCTATACACTTGAGCAAGAATTCGAGTTTTCACTCGAGGTCAAAGCATATTGATGTGAGATATCACTGGATACGTGATATATTGGAATCCAAGCAATTACAGCTTGAGAAAATCCATACTGATGACAACAGCTCAGATATGATGACCAAGTCCTTACCTAAGGACAAGTACGAGTTTTGTAGAAGAGCTGCTGGACTGCTGGAGCCCTCCACCTAAATCGGAAGGGGGAGATTGATGGGTTTTCCTCTTTAGGAGGAGAGAAAAATAAGGAGAGATAAATAAAAAAAATAAATAAAAGAAAAGAAATAATAAGTAGAAAGAAGGAAGGTGCAGAGAATTTCAAGGAGGAAATGCATGGAAAGAGAAGGAGAAAAACTCTCCTTAAACTATGGCCATCTATTTGTTGCATTCGTTGGCTATAAAAGCCATGCTTTGTTTCATTTCTATCATCAGAGTGAAAAACCAAAAACATAAGAGAGTTTTGAGAGAAAAAAAATATATCCTCACTTTTGTGAGAGAGAAAGCCTTTTGAGAGAAAATCAAAAGAGAGTTTAGCCACCAATATTTTTTGTGAGATTATTATTACAATTTTTTGTAATCCCATTAATTTATAATGGAAGATATTTTTGTTGTCTCATTGTGATTATACAAAGTATGGGAAAAAGTCTGATCCTGGGATAATCAATTATCCACTGACCTTGTATTAGGTGATTATATTTGGTATCTTTCCCAACAAATGGGTCATAAACTAAGATAAATTCTTGTTTAAACTTAAAGTACTTAATTGGATGTATCAGACTAATCAATATTTAGTATTTTTATGTATCTTTGTGTTAAATAATTAATTTAATAAACATGTATAAAAATATTAAATCCTGATTAGTATGGTACACCCAACTATAATACTCCAGATTTAGGTAAAAATTTATCCGTAAACTAATTTCTTAAAGGTTTTACGTACTTCAGGCATATGAAGATTAATTATTTCTTCCTTTTGTTTTCCATGTTATCTTCTCGAACTGTATATGGTTCTTGATAAGCACATAATACTGATCAGCACTGCAATATTATTTCACATTTATCATCGTTCATGTTGGCAGCCATTTGTTTAATTAGGGAATTTGTATGTCAGTCATTTTTTAATAAGTCTTTGAAGACTGTAAACCCCTGTTTTTGGCGCGCCTGTCCTTCCACTAAGAGAATTTGGCAGTAGTGCCTTGTATAAAAGGTTTACTTTTAAAGTCCAGGATCAACTACTTTGGTTTGGAAATCTACCATGTTCAAATAAACGGAACAATATATTAGTGTTATGGGAATTATTCTGTACTGATTACTGAAGATCGCGTAATGTCTTTAGCAAGTCTTGAGCTTAAATAAACATAGGTAAACTCTATATTGTCTCCAAGTTCAGAAGTAATTTTTATGTATTATCACTGTAAAAAAAGTTTTAACTTATTAAATAATGTGATAATACATTATTGAATGACAATGTTGTTAACACACACACAAAAAAAAATTAGGTCAGCTAAATAGCCGAAATTAATCAACTGATAGCGGAGGTAAATTACGCATGCAGTAGTTGCTGCCTATTCTAGATTATTGAGCCTCCTAGGTTTTGGGCCTAGACCTAGTGAAGAAGTGTATTGTACATGTCAGTGAGAATCTAGAAGGAATTTAGTATTAAAAAGAGTAGATAAAATATTGACTAAGTCCAAAATCACTTCCCTAAAGTATAGAAACAGTTGGAGAATCAATTTTATGACTCTTGCAAGTTCAAATGAGGTTTGACAATGAAAACAAGATTGAGGGAGATCATGTAGGCCAACTTGAACTACATGGTAGTCATCTTCCTTGAATATAGGGATTAAGTTGAAGTGGTCAACTAGTGGAACAATTGTTTAGCTAACTTATACAATGTATTTGGTCTATAAATTGAAGGAACTTAACTGACATGATAGTAATCACCACTTTAATTGTTGGTCATGATTCCACAACATTAGAAAATAGGTAGAAAGCTTAGGAAACGTAACAAATAGTTTTTAATGAGGTATAACAACTAGTTTTAAGCTCTATAAATAGTTATTGTGAACTCAATTGTAACAACTATTCAACACAACAATCATTTAATTAATCAAATACAAATCTTTACATTTATTCTTTTTCTTTCAACCATTACTTTATTTTATCACTTTATTTACAATTCTCTTTGTCATTTTCTAAATCGTTTTTATGCCTTTACTTTCATTTTTAGTCTTTATCAAACTTAGTTTTTAGTTGATCTTTGAACTAAGAGCTTTCTTTAATCATCTTAGGAACCTACAGCTGAGGAACAAAGTCTCTTCCTTAGCGTATCACTTGATTAAAGGGAATCAACTGTTTTGTGAGTTGGCCAAAGTCATTTAACTAATTTCTTAGATAACTGATCTGCTCGGCTAATCATAAAAATTCGCAAACATAATTATGGCACACCTAGTGGGAGTAGAAGAAGATCTTCCTATGAGGCATGAGTTCAATGGATCTTATACAATAAGCTACAAAGAATAATGGCAACTGGAGACTTGATAAACCTCATGTTTCTCAACCAGAGCTGACATCAACTTCGGCTATGCCATCTTCTTATACAATAAGCTACAAAGAATAATGGCAATTGGAGACTTGATGAACCTCATGTTTCTCAACCAGAGCTGACATCAACTTCGGCTATGTCATCTTCTCAACCTATCATTCCAGCCACTATGGGTTAATTAAGTCCAAATGTTGAAGATATTGCAAATCTCAGATAGCCAATGGGTCTTGACAACATCCTTCATCTAACAACAGATTGATATAGGCCTTAATGATCTAATATATCAAATGTCTCGCCAACTTGCTCAGATTGTCAAGTCAATCGTCCATAATGAGTTTTATAATGTTTGTGAGTCATCCTTCAATATTAGCTAATTAGTTCAACAAATAAGTACAATATAAAATATTCCTACAACTAACGCAAGAGGGCAAACATCAATTGAACTAGTAGCACAGCCAGTAGTGCAACTAGGTTTGCAATTTTGGCAAGTTCAAACAGCTGAGAAATCACCTACTTACCTCAGGTAATCTTGGTTTATCATATGATGAAATTGTGCCTAACCCATTAGCTACAAGTACAATCCCACAAATAGTTAAACAAGGCACCTCACAGTATCCCACATATCCCACTGTTGTATATGGGGGGGACTCAATATAAGGAACCTGTTGATTTTGTTGGAAAGCAGTCATGGAATCAAATTCCACCTCTTTTAGCTTTTCAACCAGTCAACCCACCAACCCTTGAACAGTTGATCGTTCATAAGATGAATCAAGTTTTTCCAATTAGGGGAACTGAATATAGGGAACCTAGAGATTTTGTTGGAGAGTAGCCACGGAATCCAATTCCACCTATTTCAGCTAGTCATCCAGTTTACCTAACAACTCTAGAGCAACGGATATACCATCAAGCAGCCTAGATACCTCAAATATCATTATGGCAGATGAGTCCAGTTCTAGTACAGGTGTCCAGTCTTAATCAATAAGTGATTACTGAGCTGAGACTTGTCGTACCTCAGTTGTTCATGCACAACATGATAACTAAGATGATAAGGAAGCATTTTGAAGTAGAACTGAGGCCACTTGACAGGCCAGTCTACAGAAAGTCATATCCAGAATGTGTGGACAAAGTCGAATCAGAATGAGTATTACAAACTTTAGTTGTTACCTTTATCTTTAACTGAAACTGTTTTCACTTGGTATTCATATTTGCCACCAAACTTTGTGCTAAATTAGGCAGACATATAAAGATTATTCCATGATCGATTTTATAAGTCACAATTAGAAATTACGGTAGCTGATCTTTTGAACTTGAAGCAAGAAGTAGATAAGCTGGTAGCTAATTTCTTGGAGAAATTCAGTAAGTTGAGGAGCAACTGTCATGTACAGTTCCAGAAGTTGAATATGCCACCATTGTTATGGGAAATATACATCATCAATTAAGAGAGAAGTTAAAGAATGTTCAAACTTGACTTAGCTAATAGTCAAAGTCATCTGGATTGAACAATTCATCTTGGAAAGAGGGTCAAGGAGAGCTAACGAGGACATAAAAGAACTACACCTACCTTTCATTGTGAACTCAACTGATCTTGATCCAAGTGAAATAGCCGAGTACGATGACTAAATGTTAGTTGCTAAGGAGTATGTCGGTTGCTTACTTGCATATGATGCCGAAGATGAAATTGAGCAAAAACCTATATACCTAGCTTCAACTAGAACTAGGGGTGTCAAAATGGCTCAAGTCCGATGGGCCGGCCCGATTAGCCCGATAAAATGGATGGGTTAGGCTAGCAAAATGCTAGCCCGATAAAATGGATGGGCTGGGCTAGCAAAATGCTAGCCCGAACCTTACATAGCCCGAATAGCTGGGTCAGCCCTCTCTTTTAACACTACATAAGGCTAAATGGACTGGGCTAAGCTAGCAAAATACCAGCCTGAAATTTATGTGGCCCGAATGGGCCGACCCAAAAAAGGCCCGAGCCCGAATGGGTCGGCCCAGCCCATTTTGACACCCCTAACTAGAACCAACAGAATTTAGCAAAGTCTTAAGGAATGCAGCCTATATCAGCTATACTTAAAATCGTCTAGCCTGATGATCTATAAGTCAAAATATCACTTAATCCTAGCAATAGTAATTGATGAAGTAGTAACCTGACTTTGGGGCATGATGGTTAATTCAGAATTCATTCTAACTTGTTCATTCTTAGCTTCAATAAAGGTTTCTCAGAGATATAGTTTTTAATTGAGGCTGGAGTACAACAATTTTAGAATAGATTTTGTTTGGCACCTTGGCAATTTTTTAGTTTTGAATTCAAATACATTCTTCACCTGTTTTTGCATGCTCATTGACTAGAGGATGTAGGGGAAAAATGTTACAAAAAAAAAGCTTAGCTAAATAGCTGAAGTCAATTAGCTGATAGCCGAGGCAAATCACGTATACAGCTACTGCTGCCTATTCTAGTTTATAAGACCAATTGGAGAATCAGTTTTATGACTCCTGCAAGTTCAAATAAGGTTTGAATTTGAAGAAATGATTGCAAGAAAACACGTGTGCCAGCTTAAACTGCTTCGTAGCCATCTTCCTTGAATATAGGGATTATGTTGAAGTGGTCAGCTAGTGGAACAAATGTTAAGCTAACTTATACAATGCATTTGATCTCTAAACTGAAGGAACTTAATTGACGTGATAGTAACCACCACTTTGATTGTTGGTCATGATTCCACAACATTAGAAAGTGGGTAGAGAGCTTAGGAAAAATGATAAACAATTTTAGTGGGAGATAACAGTTAATTTTAAGCTCTACAAAATAGCTATTGTGAACTCAATTGTAATAACCACTCAACACAGGATCATTTAACCAAATATAAGGTTTTACAGTTATTCTTTATTTTTCAGCCATTACTTTACTTTATTTATAACTCTTCTTATCGTTTTCTTAATTATTTTTTATGTCTTTACTTTCATTTTTAGTCTTTATCAAATTTAGTTTTTAGTTGATCTTTGAATTAGGAGATTTCTTCAATCATCTTAGGAACCTACAGCTAAAGAACTGAGTCCCTTCCTTAGTGTATCGCTTGATAAAAGGGAATTAACTATTTTGCGAGTTAATCATGTCATTCAGCTAATTAGTCAAGTAACTGATTTACTCAACTAATCATAAAAATTCACAGGTGTAAAATTATTTTCACTTTTAGTACATCAAAATTAAATTTTAAAAATAAATATAAAAATAATTTACAGATAAATATATATAAATTATAAATACTTCTTAATTTCATGTTATAATTAATTGCTCAAGTTTTCATTATATAATTATGATTTCTTTTGAATACAGTAGTGACAATGAGATTTGAATTAATGACATCATCATTATATAATTATGATTAATTTCAAATACTTTATTTTAACAATAAAAAATTTAAATTAACTTTAAAAATAATGAATTAATAGGCATGATAGCATGTTTGGATTTGCTTAACTTTTGAAAAAAAATTGTTTTTTTATAAAGTTCTTCTAATAAAATTTTAATTTTAAGTTTTTTTGAACTATAAATAAATAAATCCAAATTACAAGCGCAAGTTAAATAAAGAGTAGTACTCAATAAATTAAAATTAAGTACTTTTAATCCTTACACATAAGTATCACTATCACCAAACATAAGCTTCCCCAAAACATAAATTAAATATAAGGCATGGTTGCAGCCGCATCTAACGCAGCAGACTTGATAATTATTCATATGAGTAGCAATGACAAAGAAAAAGACGGCTACTAATTTATCAATCAGTAAAACTCCAAGCTCAACCGAGAGAAAAATATTAGTTGGATCATGCTATTCTCAGATCTAACACTTTTGATCTCTAAAACAATAATTCATTTTCTTTATTTTATTTTAAAATTAAGATTAATTGTTCTTTTGAGCTGAAAATTAAGATTAATTATGTTGTTGACTAAAATTTACTATATCATCTTTTTTCGGGTAAACTGTATAACTATAAGCCAAACTTAAAAAAAAAAAAATTGAATGATCGTCCTTCTATTCATGTAAAATGAATATTTAAAGGATTTAATTTAATATATTATCAGTATAAAAGTATTTTACACTATAATTCAATTATACATTATTATATCATTAAAAGTATTTACTCTTACAATAACTAACTCAAATGTCACATATATAAATAATATGTGATTAGTTAATAGTATAAAAAATTTTACACTTATAAGTATATTAAAATTAAACTCATATAAAAAAATTGTAAATACATTTTACTCATTTAAAGATTTAAAAAATAATAATTTTGATATGTTATCGATATAAAAAAATTTCTGTTGTCATCTAATAATGTGTTATTATATCATTTAAAGAATATGATATCACATATAAGTTTTACTTTACTAAATGATGTGACACATATTATTGAATGACGATATAAAATTTTTATATTAAGAATACATTAAAAATATATTTTTTAAAAAATATATAAAAATAATTTAAAGATAAATATATAAAAATTATAAATACTTCTTACTTTCTTGTTACAATTGCTCAATTTCTCATTATATAATTATAGTTTTTTTATACATTGATGATAATGAGCTATAAATCTATGACTTCATCATTATATAATTATGATTTACTTCAAATATTTTATTTTAACAATAAAAAATATGAATTAACTCTAAAAATAATTAATTAATAGGCATGACACATGTTTGAATTTGCTTAATTTTTTAAGAAAACATTTTTTTAAACTCTTTTAATAATATTTTAATTATAAATTATTTTGATTTCAAGCTAAATAAAGAGTACTACTCAATAAATTAAAATTAAATATTTTTAGGCCTTACTTCATAAGTATTACTGTCAACAAAGATAAGCTTCCCCAAAACATATATTATACATACAACTAGGGGTGTTCACAGGTCGGGTTGAGCCGGATTTAGGGCAAAAAAATATCTAAACCAATTAGGCTAGGTCGAGTTAGGTTGAGTCGGTTTTAAGAAAAAAAATTTGGGTAACCCGAACCAAACCAACTCAATTACAATCGGATTGGTTCAAGTTGGGTAATCGGGTTG
The DNA here is from genome assembly GCA_029884605.1 of Ormosia emarginata. Classification (NCBI taxonomy): domain Eukaryota; kingdom Viridiplantae; phylum Streptophyta; class Magnoliopsida; order Fabales; family Fabaceae; genus Ormosia; species Ormosia emarginata. Next base: position 72,616,115 of record JAQQTP010000082.1, read on the forward strand.
GAAACTCACCCTTAGCCATAATCGGATCCCCACCCACAGAGCCTCCAGGCTCCATACATGCAGATGCCCAACCACCCAAGACCCATGACCCCACGCCTCCAAACCTCTGTCGTTGTCTCGTTGAATCCCTGCTGCCGCCAGCAAGCCGCACACTGCCGTTCCCCATTTCTACCTCCATCTGAACCACTGAAGCCAGACCACCTCCTAGCATTTTTTTCTTCCTTTCTCTTTTCCTGTGTTTTCCTTCATTTTCAGAGAAACCAAACAGACTTCAATGAATGCAAAATAGAACACATTATCAATCAAATTGTAACGCTAATAATCATCCCATTCAGGCATTCACTCAATCAACCAGAAAAAAAAATAAAAAAAGAGAAGAAAGAGCAAAAGATGAAGATGAAAGAGTGCCGCCACGTTCATCAACCACCTTCATTTTCCCAAGAAGAAAAAGCAGAAGAAGAAGATGAAAGAGTGCCGTCACGTTCAGATATGGATTCGCCGTCGTAGACCCCTGCCAGAACCACCTTGCTAGAAAATAGATCTGGCCACCGCGAACCAGCCACCAACTGCGACCCACCTTGTCCTTTTGTCTAAGCCTTCGAGAGGAGATAAGGCTTCTAGTGAGAGTTGGGTGAAAACGGTGTGAGCACGAGAGCAGAGGTGGACGGTGCTATTGTTGCTTAGGGTTTTCAATTTGGGGATTTTGATTTTGCAGAGTGTGAGGCTTCGGGTGAGAAGTGAGACTGAGAGGCAAAGGCAGAAACGAAACAAGATATAAAGGTAATGGCTGGGTGGTTGGCCTTGGAGGGACGGGTTCGAGGATGGGTGGAGATGATTTTAGGGATTTTGCAAATGAGAGAGTGAGTGAGGTAGAAGGCAGAGGTGAGTGAGTGAAAACAGAAACGAAAACATGGTGAAGGACTGACTGAAGGTATATAATTTTATTCAAAATGGCGTCGTTTTCGGGTTATCAGGTCATCGAGTCGGGTGATCGGGTTAGTTTACTGAACCCGTCACTCCAACTAATAAATGAACGGGTTTATCGGATTTGATCCGAACAGACCCGATTGCCCGAACCAACCCGAATATATTATATCGGGTCGGTTCAAGTTGGTTGGGCTCACCTTGAGGTACCGTCCTTCTTTCGAACTAGTAACACAAGTGCTCCCCACGGGGACACACTCGGTCTAACGAACTGCTTCTCCAAAAGCTCTTCTAGCTGCTTCTTAAGTTCGGCTAGTACATCGGTGACATTCGGTAAGGTGCTATAGACACGGGACCAGCTCCCGGTACTAGATCAATAGCAAACTCGATCTCACGTGCGGTGGTAAACCAGGTACTTCTTCGGCGAAGATCTCGGGAAATTCCTTCACTTCTAGGAATAGTACTCAAATCGGCCTCACTCTCAACTTTCAAAGAAGATAATAGCATGTAACGAGCTCCTTCTTTCAAGAAAGCTCGTGCTTGGTTGGCCGTCAAGTATCTAGAATTCTCATCCACATGAAAGACTATGGTCTTACTAGAACAATCTAACAGAACATGGTTGGAAGATAACCAGTCCATCCTTAGGATTATATCTAGCTGTGAAAGAGGTAAAACAGATCAAATCGACGAGAAAAGATTCGACCTTCAACAATCAAAGGACACTTCAAACGGACTTTGGTAGTAACTACCGGTTTATCGGTGAGGGTTGAAACGGTCAATTCAAAAGGTAAGACACGGGTAAACCAAGTCGTAGCACACGGTCATATGATATGAAAGAATGGGTTGAGTCATACAAGACTTTTAAAAGATTACCTTCTATGGCGCCTTCTCCTTGAATCAAGTCTTCGGATTCGGAAGCTTGACTCCACTCATAGTATAAACTCGACCTCGGCTTGCGGTTTCTTGGCTCGGGTTGCATTGGTGAAGGTTCAACCTTTGCTTGGTTACAATCTCGGACATATGCCCCGGTTGCCACATCGAAGCAAATGATTCCTTTTATCGTGCGTCTCTTGTGAGATGATCCTTCCCACACTTCGAGGCATTTGGACGGGTAGGTCGTATTTTGACCCGATTCGGTTCCCGAAGAACCTCCACCCGAACTTCCACCGAATTGGTTGTTGACTCCTGTTGGTCGGTTATAGGGCTTCTTCTGAAAGCGGTTTGAACCACTGCCTCCGCCTCTTTGGGACCGTACAGGCCCAAAGTTCCTATTTCTCGAGTCTCTAGCCTGCTCTAAGGCTTCAACTTCACAGCAAATGTCTAACAGTTCTGAGAACACCTTCATCTTCGGGGTGATGCTTTCTTCACTTCATACCTCGGTCCTTCGGTGAATTTCCAAAGCATTTCCGGGCTTCATCGGTTTGATCTTTGGTAATGGGTCGAGAACTTCTCCAAATTCTCAAACTTAGCGGCGTACTCGGCGACGGTCATGTTCCCCTGTCTCGGGTTGAGGAACTCCATCTCCTTTGCGTGTCTCGCATTCGCGAGAAAGTATTTGTCCAAGAACTTGTTCTTGAACACATCCCATGTGATGTCGGCTCCTTCGGCTTCTAGTGCTCTTTGAGCTCCAGAGTCTTCGGCGTTGCCCACAAGCATGAAAGTAGCATAGTTCACCTTCTTATCTTCGGCACGGTTCATGCCTCGGAACAGTTCCTTGATCCATGACTAGCCTTGTGCTGGATCAAATTCTCCCTTGAAGCTGCGGAGGGTTATGACGACGAAACTCGCTAAGTTTTGCGCATCGGCGGTCGCCTTGAACATTGAGCGGCTCTTTCTTGTTGTTGAGTTGATGCGTTCATTTTGTTGGACGATGACTTGACCATTCTCGCATCGCTTCAATAGCGGTGCCATTTCTCCACCTCTTGCCATCTTGCTTTTTTCTCAAATTAGATTGCGAAAACATAAGAAAAGTCGGAGGAATCCACTCAAGACACCCATCAGAGATTCACACAAAGACAAACAAGACAGACTCACACTCAAGACCCAAAGAAAACATAAAGGGGCTCGATACCAACTTAATGTAACGCCCTTTTTGGGAGTGGAACGTCGCATTGTCAAATAAAATAAAATGCAGAAATTAAATAAACAAACGATTAAGACCCGGTTCATTTTATTTAATTGATATTTAACCATGTGAGCAAAATTGGCAATATATTTTTTTTTATAATAATAATAATGATAATACGAAATGTGGATAAAAGTGACGAATAAAACAATACACAGGATTTGCACCTGAGTAGCATACATATATATATATAAAATTTGATTCAACTGTTTTGTAGATACAAGCCCGGCCATCACCAAAAAGCAAAATTATACACACCCCAAGGAAACATGCATATATACCATCGGCATATACAAAATATACAAATTTGCCCCACCAAAAATAAAAATACATCGAGGCTCCCAAAAATAAAAACAGGCGGCGCCAACAAGTAGCCACCAATGATCATCGACCTCTCGGATAAAAGGGACCGATTCGGGATCCTCGGGAGGACCCTCATCGGGATCTTCCTCATCCGAGGACACTTCCATCGGAACCACGAAGCAACGGTGGAATCAAAGGAATCCTCCGCGGGGTGTAATAACGGGCACCCCACATCTCCCTAATGGGCGGGTAAAACTCCGGACGCAAGGCGAGGTGGCGGTGAGGACATGTGCCTCATGACGTCTCCGGGCAAGTGCTATCGACACGTCTCCCAAGTACACGCGGCGGTCGGAGTTCGGGTTGAACTCTGGCCCCCCAAGGAAGGTCAGACGCACATCTCCCAAGAATCCACGCATACGTGCGCTACATCGTCGCGAGAAGTTAATCTTGTGCGAGGCCGAGCGGGGAAGGCGGGATCTTCTCGTCTCCTTACCGTCGTCTTTGATCGCATTGGTACACATAAACAAACAAATCATAGAAGCACGGGGGAAAGAGGTAAGACATCCTACATCATTACCGGTTATAGCATGCTAGAAACAAAACGGCGCCACGCGCCCAAATAGCAATCCAACACATCATATTCAATTAATGAGCAAGTAATCTCAACGGTAAGTATTAAACGGTTCCGGGCATATAATTATTATAATGACAAGTTAAATCAAGTATTTACAGAAATAAGAATTAATGATGACGGTGTATGTCATGACTCGTATGCATGCTTTCTCAAATTCCTACTCCATGGAGCTAGACTCAATCGGTCGGAGAGAAAGATCGGGAGACATATATATCAATAATTTTTCCACGTGCACAATCATGGCAGAGCATTCTACACTAGATCAATATATGTGTCAAGTCCGGATCGTCGGTGCGTTTGCATCGGTTTGCCCCACGAGACGGAGGAGCTACCAGCGCCCATTGTGAAGGACCCGCGCCCCGACGCCCCAAGGTCATAACACGACCCACACTTGTCTACTCGCACCCGCACTAAGGTGTGTTCAATCTCCTAGGCAACTTGGCCTTACAACATCCACAAGGACATCACAACGCATAAGATACTATGCATGCACATGTATGATCCACAATCTCATACAAATTCATAATATGCCACATTAGGCCAATATAAGCATCATTATATAAATGGTCACTCACATGGACCCATAATCACATAATATAAGTATCAAGCCCATTAATGCATCATTAGGTTCATTATGAATCCTAAATTAAACTTTGTCCCCCTTTCTAAGGTTCATGTTAAAAAAAATCAATCCTTATAGCCAACTTAATATTCCAAGACAACTCAATTCCTCATAACTTACATTTTATTTGAGCTCTTAAGCCTCACACTCTCATGTTCTTCACTCACCTAGAATCTCCTTAATTCTTATGACACTTTCACTCTTGATTCTTTGAAAATTTAGGAAGTCTTAGCTTTAATAAATTCTTCTAATTTCCTAATCATCCATTTCATTACTTAGGTTTACAATTACCTAATCAATTATGCTTCCAATTCATTAAAATCACATTTTCCACCTAAAATTGCCCTAGAGGCCGTGGCCTCCCCATAAATTCAATTTCAAATCTTTTCAAGTCATAATCATGTACATCATTCCCTTAATTATTTAAATTGTTCACTTGTCCAATTAACTCACCAAAAACCCTAGGTTCTTGGCTCCAAAACCGTAGCCACCATAAGAATTCCAACTTCAAATTTTTCTTCCATTTCATACCTTGATAATTTAAGTCTTATGCCAATTACAATTTCAACACAAACTCCTCTAATTTTCTAACCTAAAACCGTGGCACTCTTGAAGGGTGTTCAATCAATTTTTCATCCATTTAAATCACTAAATCCATTCCAACATTCCATTATATACAACCAATTAAACCAATAGCATAAATTAATTAAAATCAACACATAACATAATTAATCATTAAAATCAAGAACAACCCTCATTAGGGTTCTTCCACAAATCAAACAATCAAGGTTCCTAGATGCTAAAAATGGTTGAAGAGGAGTGTCTTCTTCTTACCTAAGTGAAGAAATCAAAGAACTCCAAGAAAGCTCCTTGGATTTTCGGATTTGGCCACCAAAACCCTAAGAAAATGGTGATTTGTTAGAATCAATATCAAGGCTTGAAAAATCAACCATGGATGACCATTAAAGGAACCAAAATCACGAAATCAAGAGAAGAGAAGGAGAGTGGTCATGAAATTCAAAATGCTCAAAGTTTGAGCTTGGAGAAAATGGTGAAAATGGAGGATTTTCAAGAAGCTCCAAGAAGAAATGATTAGAATGGTGTAAGGATTCAAGAAATGTATTTAGTTTGAAATTTTGTGAAGATTTGTAGCTAGAGAGAAGGAAGAGAGAAAGTTTGAAGAAGGAAGAAGAATAAATTAGAGAGAGAAAGTGTTTTGGAAATTAATGTATTTTGTGTAATAAAATGGAGTAAGGAAAATCAAATTTCCCTTGCCTTGGGGCTGCAATTAAGCTATGGGTATCAAATTGCTTTGATTATTTAATCAATAAATTTGAATTAAAGTAGATAGAACGTAAAGTATAATTAGGATAATGTGATAGAATTTTTATTAAGCATTATTAAAGTTAATAAAAATTGATTTAATAAAATTTTTTGAAAATTGTCCTTCTATTAATGTAAAAGTAAGAATATTTAAAAGATTTATTTTAAATGCACAATTAATATATTAAAATATTCTATTATGGAAAATTTCCAGAAAATTATCAAAAATTGAAAATATTATCATTATCCGTCATATAAATTTCCAATTTTTAAAGCATTACAATCATTTTTACTTTCGATAACGTTCACAAGAAAAGAAATATATTAAAATATTCATCGTTAGGATAATTAGAAAAAATTCACATAAATCACAAATATTGAAAAATGACTAATGGTGAAATAATCAATAGTGTTAATATATAATTGATAAAGCGAGAGATATATTAAAATATTCGTCGTTTCCGAATAATTCCAGAAAAATTTCTTAAAAATCAAGAATATTATAAAATGATGATTTATGATCAAATATGTATTTTTCGGGATGTTACAAAACTCATATTTAAATTCAAGTGGCATTCTTGTTAAGAAAAAAAAAAGGAAATTACATTTATTGAAAAGATTATCAGATGTGGTTTTATATGAATATAGGTTATTTTTGTTTGGATATTATGATTATTTCATCGCCTTCTATAACTATCTATTGATTCTTTTACTTTTTTTTTTTAAGGATTGATTCTTTTACTTGGGCCAGTTATATTTGGATTTCGCCCAATTATTTACCCACGCGCAGAATATTTTTTTAAATGGGCCTTATGCTTTGTAAAGCCCATATTATAAGAGGCCTAAACTCTGAAGTCCGCTCAAGTCAGTAATCAACAAGATAGTTTGGGCCATGGCACCCTAACCGAATGAGGCAATGAAGCTGCGTGTATTTGAATTAATATAATATACTTTCATGATTAAACAAAATAAGTGCATATATCAACTCATGAAAGTTTATTAAAAAAATATCAACCTATAAAAAACCTCCATCTATCTCGTTACAGCTTGAGAATAAAATGTGATCAAGTAAATTACTTTGTTTATTTTCAATTACTATTCATTAAAAAAATTATTACTTCTATTAAAATTAAAACTTAGTGTGGTTTGATAAATAACAAAGAACTAAATATGCCCGTGCATTACATGAGCTTACTTACTAGTTTCTAACTTTAGAAGTACATTAGACGCGCAATGAACATTTTAATTAAATAATAAAATTTGAAATTTGTAAAAATATGTTAAATTAAAGTTTTAATCTTTATACTTTTTACTCTTTTTTAATTTTGTAAAAATTGTAATTTTTTTCAAATCAACCCTTAAAATTTTAAACATTTTTAAAATAGTTTACACCATCAACTTTTATTATAATATTATTATAATATCGTCGATTAACTAACTTAATAAGTATTTATTTGTCAAATATGTACTTTTTTAAATATTTCTTTGCATGTAAAATATTCAATAAATGATCTCATGTATTTCAATAAGTGTTCCTATAGATGCTCTTTTTTTTTTTTTAATATGTGCTTTTTTGTATTCTCTTTTTTCTTTTAAAAAATATCTAGTAGGATAACGAAAATTAATAATAAGAATTATTTTAAAAATATTTGTAATTATAAGAATTGATTTGAAAGAAAAATTATAAAAACTAAAATAAAAACATATATAAAGTATAGAAACTAAAATTTTAATTTAACTGTAAAAATATAATCATATTAAACTCAAGTACCAAATATAGGTATTTTGTCAAAGCATTCAAAATACATCGAATCTTGAATGTCTAATGGCTGAAGAAATTATTGAATAAGCATAGCTGATTATAAATATTCAAATTAACAGTTGATATGTATATTTTTTATAGATATAACATTTTTAATATTATATATAAAATAAAATAGGTATTTTAGTCTTTTATTTTTATTATTATTTTTAATTTGGTTTTTTATCTTTATTTTTTTTAATTTAATATCTTATCTTATAAATTATCTATTAATGTGATCTTTCATCACGTTTCCATTATAAATTCTAACGAAAGTAATAATGTATTAGTATACTAATAACAATGACATCTCACTAACGTGATGATGATGTGAATATAACATAATAATGATATGAATATAACATAATGATGATGTGACATAACAAGCAAATGACACATCATCACTATGTTAAGAAGATGACAAAATTGTGATGTCATAACCATGTAACTTCCTATAATCACATCACATATGTTTATACAAAAGAAAAATTCTAAATTCTAAATAATAAGTCTGCTATTTTCTATAATTTTAAAATAAAAAACTTAAGAATCAGAAATTTCATTAAAAAATAATAAAAAATTACTCTTATCATTACTTTTTGGTAAAAACAAAAAAAAAAAAATCACCATAAAATATCAATTAATATTAATGACATGCATGTTTTCTTTTTTTTTTTTGGGTACATGACAACCATGCTTTCTATAAACACAAAATGTGCGCTTATTATTAATGAGAGTTGACCTAATTGGTAGGATCTAATAATGTTAATAAATATGTTTTGAGCTTGAAACTTGTAGCGTATCATAATTTTGGAATAAGCAACTTTCCATCCCTCTAAAATTCTTTTAGAAAAGCACACATACTTATATTTAGGGGATGTAAATCCTTATATTTAATTTTACATTCTAAGATTGTTTAGATTGAATTTTGTGTCTAATTTTCTTTTACTATACAATTTGTCTTCACGAATTGTTTGAAATTTTTATTTTTTAGAAGAACCATGTCCGAAAACTCTTGTTATACTCAATAAAAAAAATATAAATTATATATGATGGAGTGGAGAATATTAGAAAGTTAATCGGGGGAACCAAATAAAGATCCAGTTGAAGTTAGTGCAGGGGAGGAAATGCCAAAAAAGTCGTTTTCAAATTCGATTCTCCAAATATTTCTTCCAACTTTTGTAATATGTAGCGAACCCTTGTAATACCTTAACGTGATGGCAAGCACATGACTACCAACGTGGAGTTTTTTCTTTGGTAAATTATTTTTTTTATATTTATTGTTAGATCCTTTTCTTTAATGAAATATTCTTGTCTCTGAAATTAACAATTAAAAATATATATATATATAAACGATTCTCCCTCATATATATATATTGCACAAAATATGATGGAGATGAAATAAGAGCACCAAATTGAGTAAGTAACAATTATTCATACTACACGTAAAAAAATATATATTCATACTACGGGAAATAAAAGAGAACAATATATCTCGAGCAAATGTTATTTATTTAATGTTTTTTTTAAATGTAAGCGAATAAAATATAATTTATAGTGTTTTTAAAATTACTAACTTTCAGCTATTTTAGTTTCTAAACATATATCATTTTATTAAGAGAAAGAATATTTTTGCACAAATTATGTGAAATATATATACAATATTAATTCATTTGAAAAAAGTTATAGCAGAATAAAGTGTTAACTAATAATTTGTACAAAAATGTATAAAAAGTATGAGTATAAATTTGCACAAAATATCATTACTCTTATTAAATAATGAATTTGGTTTAATGGCAACTGAGAAATTCAAACTTGAGAATTATAGAGATTCAGAACGAGGAATTGGTTGACAATAAAGTGAATAAAAGTGAATGTTGAAATATTTAAGTGGGGTGTTAAATGGGCCGAACTGAGTTTGATTGAAAAAATTAAGTTATAATGTATTTTAGTTTGATTGGGTTACTTCGATTTTGATCTGATCTACATTTTAACTTGACAGGGTTAGCTTGATTTTAACTCTGTTCATGACTTAAATTATTTAACTAATAATTTTTATGACATGTAAATGATTTTATCTTTATTTTTTTAATATAGATTAATATTTATCTCATAAAAATAAATATATTTGATGTTTATTAATATTTAAATTATACAAAAAAATGTAATAATTAACTATAAGAATACAATTTTTAAGTATTAAAATTTAAGAGAAATTTATTTTAAAACAAATAATAATTCGAGCTAACGAATCAGTTCGACTCAATTTCTGTCTAAATAAGACTTAAGCTAGGTTAACAAATTTGTTAACCCTCAACAACTTTGACCTGACTAATATAAAAATTGACTTCACCATATTCATTTTGACACATCTATATTTATGTTGTTAGAAGAATTAAATTAAAAAATAATCATAATAGTTAACTCATTAAAATCTAAGATTTAATATAGGGCTTGTTTGGAAGAGATTTCAACATGACAGAATATATTCTACGAGATTAACTTGTCCTGATAATCGTATTTGTCATGTTTTGGTGTAAAATTAAAATCAATTCTTCTTTTGAAAAAATGATTCTAGAGTTTAATTTTGACGTATTTAAAGTATAATTTTTATTTTATTTTATCATTTAATATTGTCTTCACATATTATTTAATCAATTTTATTAGGGGTGTAAGTAGGTAGTTTAGTTCGGGTTTTGAAAAAAAATATATCTGAACCAATTAAAATTAATTAGTTCGGTTTGATTTGATTTTCGTATTTTTTGATAATCAAATTCGAATCAAATCAAATCGAACATCTATGGATTTGTTTGGTTCGGGTGATCGGGTTAATAATTTTTTTACACAAAAATTAATTAAATAATTAACTTTTCATAGCAAAAAAAAATACATAATAAATCTATAAATTTTTTTTTCTAAAAATAGAATCAAACTTATTTATCTCAATAAGCACACTATAAAGACAACAAATAAATAAAGTTAAAACAAATAAATATAATTAAAATATACATAACAATAGATATCAAGTCTGAAAGACAAGACACAATAACACTCAAACTTAATCCAAACATAATTAAAAGGAAACACAAATACACAACATAACAATGGACAGCACCTAAAAGTCAATTTAAACTTAATCTAAACTCAATCCAAATATAAAATAAACATGATTCATAAAACAACATTCATCAAATTCAATTTATCTTTAAACTTCATATACATATTGCAATAAGCACAAATGAAAACGTTATAGTCATTCATCTTCATTTCAATAACCAATGTCAAATGATTTAACAATGTAAACGTTATAGTCCTCCAAGACCACTCTCAATACCATCTTGACTTATTCACCCTATGAATAATCACTCACCTATCATGTCACATCCTATTGTTTTATTATATCAAATGTAAATGGACAATATAACTCACTGTATCCTATTATAAATCTATTGTAAGCCTAAGAAGCTACAACACTAAGATCCCAAGCTTATCGACTTTACCAACAACAAAAGAAACCCTACAGTGAGCTATAATGTACACTAAAAGATCACTCAATGAGCTCCAAAAAAACACATTTATCATAACAAAGAAAAGAGAATTGGTGAATTGCATTGGCAATTGTGGATTAGGGTCGGCCAATTAGAAATAAATAAGATTAGACTAGGAATTGTAGAGAGAGAAAAGAGAAAAAAATTATAACCAAATTAATTATATGACTCACTACTAAGGATTAAATATTAATATATTACCTTCAGTAATTGTGATTTTTGTAGATAAAGAGTCTTGAAGCAAGAAGTTTAATACTCTATTTAGTACGTGTGGATCAGGTTCACGTCTCACATTCAATAACATCAAGTTACTGAAGTCAATAGGTGCAGTATTGGAAAGATCAAGAATAAATTCGATTCTTGGATTTGCAATTTTAAATCTGATAAGTGAACTAATTAAACTTTATGTGTTTTGAATTTTACCTGAACCAATCAATACCAAACCAATTTAATTGGTTCAATTTGAATTGGTCGGATTGATCGGATTATTCGAACTAATTTACACCCCTAAATTTGACCATGTTAAACAAATATTATATTAATTTTTATTTAATAAATTTAACTATATTAATAATAATAAAAAGATATCAAACTTATTAAATAATATAATAATACATAATTAAATATAATTGTAAAATATATTTTTTAGTTGAAAAACCTTTTTACATTGACTAGACATTAAAATTAAATTCTTGATTTTATTCCATTAAAAAATAAATACCTCAAAAGGATAGAGTTAAAAGATTTTTATTGAAGAGATCAATCTGACACAATACTTTATTAGAGTGGTCAAAATAAAATTAACAAAAGTTATATGTAGTGGTAAACAAGTTATACTCTAAGAAAGAGGATTAAAATTCAAATCTTGGAGAAGATAATTGTTATAAGATCTCTTAATTACTATAGTGTCTGAAGGTTAGTTTATGTAGGAATACATGATCAAAGACAAAAAAAAAAAAAAAGAGATTGAATTAAATTTTTTTTATCAAAACTAACCTTATCAAAGACCATAAAAAGAGGGGTCAAATTAAAATTTTCTTTAAAAAAAACTACAAGTAAATCCACCCTTATATATTAAATTAGAATACATCTTCTTTGAAGTGACTTAATCTCATACTTTTCTATACCCAATGATAGTTGGTTGTAATAGAAGTCAACTGTATTCTCAAAAAAAATTTAACTGTAATATTACGCCTTCGAATTTTGAAATTGTTATTTTAAAAAAGACTTTATTTAACCACATTCTCCAAATTAAAATTGTATGAGCAGTTGCTTATACAAAAAAAAATCTGATAAAAAAGATCTTTTTAGGACCTATTTATTTGGGCTTTTTTAAAAATAATAATTAAAAACTCTTTTTCAACTAAAATATATGTTTAAGAAATTTTAAGATAATTGGATTTTTTTCAAAAGCAAAAACATAAAAAAATGTAGTTTTAGTGCTTTTCTCAAAAGCTAAAAAAGTAACTTCTAAAAAAAATATCATTAAAGCATTTTTTTAAATTATATTTTAATTTTTAAATTAATTATGTATATTTTTTATAATTTTAAATTATTTCTCTTTCAATCTAATTTTTTTAGATTCTACCCATATTTTGAAAAACTTGTGCAAACTCACAAAGGGTGCTCACTCCTAAAAGGAAGTAATAAGTTTAAATTATAAATAAACAATTTTTGTAAAAAATTACATAACATTTGTATTCCCATGATTAACAGAAATTAATACTATAAATGATTCAAATTGGTAACATATTGGAATACACTGCCCCGTGCTTTTGGAGAGGAGACATGCCCTCTTTAGAATACACTACCCCCCTCCCCCATCCCTCCTCATTTCTGTTTTTTTTTTTTTGGGTATAATCCTCCTCATTCTTGTGATGAAAAAAAAAAAAATTCAAGGTGGAGTTTTATAAAGTTTTACAGCCAACACTATAAAACTCACTTTAACGCGAAACACAATAACTATCCAAAATTATCATACAGTTATTACAACAATATTTCAAAAGTAATTCAACTTTCCAATACTTAAATAAATAAAATCAGAAATTTAAAATTAATTACCTTTAGTCAACAATTTAGCAATTAATCATTTTAAGATCAACTCTTTCATAATTATTAGTTTTTTTATTTTTTTAAAATAATAATAATAATAATAATAATAATAATAATAATAAATACTTAAACTGAATTATAATTATATAATGAAGAGTTAAAGAAGTGTTTGAAGCCTATTGTAATTTAATAGTAAGATACATTTATTTTTTCTTATTTATCTTTAAAATTTTAAATTAATATTAATAAATATTTATGATTAATTTTTTTAATAATTAATTTAAATATTTAGATAAATAATTGATAATGATATCTTTTTAAATATTATATTTACTAAAATTCTTTATATAATAATACATATATCGGAAGAAACAGAGCATAGTTTAGGTGTCTAATATGTTTTAACAAAAAAGATTTTTACTCTAATTCTTTGATTATTTTACTTAATATATAATTATAAATTAAAACAAAAATCATATAATATATAAAGAGAAGATATACTTCTTCAAATCATGATATGTGTCACTCTGATATGACAATACATGAATAAAATATTGTCATGTGACAAATATATCTTCTCAAAAAGCTGTAATGTGACATATCATGCTACAATTTAAATGAAAAGTGTAAATATGTCATCACATTAGAAAAATCATGTCACGCTGATTTTTTTTAAAGACTAGAAAATAAATAAAAATTAAATTTATTTATTAACATTATAAATTATTAAAATCATATAGTATATAAAAAGAATATACATGCATTCAAATCATGACATGTATCACTTTGACATGAAAATATATGTATAAAATATTGCCATATGACAAATACGTGTTTTCAATAATTTTCATGTGACATATTATATTACGATTTAAATAAAAGTATAAATGTATCGCCACATTAGAAAAATTATGTCACGCTGATTTTTTTTAAAGACTATAAAATAAATAAAATTAGAATTTGTTTATTAACATTATAAATTATTAAAATTTTGAAAAAAGAGCTAAAAAAAGAAAAAGAAATTAGAAACATGAAATATCAACTAAATAATAAAGATTCATTGAAGAGAAATTTGAATACCCACCGATGCCCTTTTGGATTGAGCTTCTAGCATCGAATTTGAAGTTCATCTTCACAAAAGTTCATCTTCTCAAAATATTATAGTATGATGGCTACCATCCAAATCCCCGTTTGCTCCGCCGTTTTTGGTTGATAGGTCTTCATCCCTAAAAAGAATTAAGCTTATGTGTACAACGATATCGAGATTCTCATTTTCTTCATTGTTTTCGGTTGATTGGTCTTCATCCTTGAAAAAGATTAAGCTTTTAGGTATGACGACATTAGTGGGTTTTCATATTCTCAAAGTTCATATTTTGCTTCTGAATCATAACAAGAACAAGCGATGAAACCTTTAACACATACTCAAAGTTCAACTTGGAGTTCATCTTGGATTACCACTCTACTTCACGACATATTCATGATTTTTCACCTTCACCTTCGTCCTTTAGAAAAACTGTTTCTAACCAGCTCGTTAGAACATCATATATGGACAGTCTATCACCTCATTCACCTAAACTCTTTCTCAGTGGTCATGTTGCCCGAAAAAATGGTTGTTTAGCTAAACCCCAGCAAAACTCGCAATCTGTTCATGGCAAACCCATAAGGAACCAATGGGGAAGAAATAATTAATATATTTTCTAAAAATGTCTATAAATTAGTTAATTGATGAATTACATTTGAGGTTCAAATACTTATCCAAAATTTAATTTTTATTTGATTGATTCCATTTTTATTCTGATCAATTTTGATATTTTTAATATGAATAATAATGATCACTTATTTTATTTTTCAATCACAATATTCTTTGCTATTTAGATTTGGAAATTCTTCAATCACTTATTTTACATTTGAATTGATTTTCATATATTCAAATATGGAAAGATATTAATTAGACATTTATTATGAGTTAAATATGAAAATTTTTGGTTAAATATACCGGTTAAACAATTTTGGTAATTATCCAAATTGATTTAAAACTTATTTTGGTACTTAATATGTAATTATGATTGTAATTGTAATTTATAATAAAGGGAGACCATTTAAGACATTTGTCATGCCTTTTCTTTTTATTTATTATGTTTAATAAAAATATTTTTTTTTCTTTTAGTTTTACTTAATTGTAGTAATTATTGTCAAATTTTTAATATGAAAAATTACCTTCAATTTCAAATTTATATGGCTATAGTCCAAATTTATAGCAATTAATATATAATGTCAATCAATTTAATTATAGAGTTTGAATTTTTATTATTTTAATTTTTTTATATTTATTTTACGTTTTCAAAATAAAAAAAAAAGTTTTAAAGAATACGGAAATAAATCTAATTTATTTCACTTTTTTATTAATTCTTTTAAGCATGATTTAAGTTGGACTTCGTGATAAATGATATATATATATATATATATATATATATATATATATATATTTTATTTATTGTACAATATTAAAAAGTTTCTTACATAAAAATAAATTATATTAATTGAAAATATTATTATTGAATTAACATTTTTATTGTAATTATAATTATATTTATATATTTATATAATTATAATATATATTTTATTTAATATTATTATTTTTATTACTTTTATTTATAATTATATTTATTTTTTATTTAATTTATTGTTCTTTCATGCATTACAATGGTGCAAAATTTAGTAGTAAAAAAGAGACAGTGTCACAATTACTGTCTGTAACTTGGCTTTCCCGGAGATGTATTTTTTATAATGATGATTATTCTTAAATTTCTTTCATATCTTTAACTACAAGGTGTCTGGTATTATCTTTTCCTATGAACTTATAAATAATTTTAAATATATAAATATACAAGGTAAATATTCTATATTATGACAGGAAATAAGCGTTATTCCTGGGTAGTTTATGACTTTATTCTTGACGTGTGGCCTGGGTATTCAAGCAATTGTTTTACTGCAAAAGCAATAGCCAAGAGGTGAAATAAAAGACAACCAGCACCTGGTGAATGGTGTTGGTGGAAAATAATAAATAAACATGGAGAAGAGATGCATCCCATACTCACCATGACCATTACCATTCCCATTCCCCGGTAAGAATGAAGAGAAAGCGAATAGCAACAGGAACACAGAGCCAGAAGGATCAGGACAAAATCGTCAATCACAGAAAAGAATCGAAGCGCATTCATTTCTCTCTTTGTCGTCTTCGAAAACCATAAAAAACAGGTGCACCCCCCTAACCTTAACCTTTACTTCACCTGCCCCATTATCTTTCCTTTCTCCCCAAACCTTCGCAATTTTATGTATCAAAATTAAAATAAAAAAAATAAAAAACCTTGGCAATTTTATCAATCTCAGAATCAATCAATACACATACATACAAATTAAATACATCACTGACCAAGTTCCATTACCATTATCCCCAGCCTTCTTTCTTTCTCTCTCCCTTTAGCCCTCTTCTGATGTTAGTATTTATTAACCCTTGATTTAGCTAGTTCTGCACAACAACCCCTCTCTGTCAGTGTCTCTTCCCTTCTCCTCCCTCCACCAAGATTCTAACTTTTTGGTTGCAGGAGAGAGCAACGGCAAAAGGGTGTTCGGTACTGTGCTTGTAATTCTCATTCAGGCTAAGGGATGAAGCGTCCACTTCCCGGCGAGGCTGCCTCGGCAACGATGGAGGATAGGAAAATGAAAAAGGTGAAGGTGGAAGAAAGCGATGAAGATGGGAAGAATGGTGGGCTTGCGTGTTTCGATGACAATCTGCTGTTCGAGGTGTTGAAGCACGTGGACGCGAAGACGCTGGCGATGGCGGGTTGCGTGAACAAGCAGTGGCATAAGACGGCACAGGACGAGAGGCTTTGGGAGCTGATCTGCACCAAGCAGTGGCCTAACACTGACTGCGGCGAGCAACAACTGCGATCCGTGGTCCTTGCTCTCGGTGGTTTCCGTCGTCTCCACTCGCTTTATCTCTGGCCTCTCTCTAGGCCCCAAACATCTTCCTCCTCTTCCTCCTCCTCGTATTGGCCTACCAGTCCCGTCCCGCAGGTGGTTCGGCCGAAGCCGCTACCTCGTTTGGGCAAAGACGAGGTTCATCTCTCACTGTCCCTCCTCTCTATCCGCTACTATGAGAAGATGAATTTCAATAACAGAGGCAGATGAATGTTCTGTTTCATGTGTTGTTCCTAAATCTAATAGCGCTTCCGTTGTGTCTTTCTGTCTTCCTCAAGATTTCAGCTTTGGAGTTTTTTCTTTTCTTTTCTTTTTTTATGCAATTTTCGTCTTTCATTTTCCAGATCTACTTTTTATTTAGGCAATTAAGCTAAGCTGGTTGTGTAAATTGAGGGGGAAAAATTCGCTGAAGGGATGTTTTGTATGTACTTACGATAAATATATATATATATATATTGGGATCGAATTTTGATATCTTTATCTTGAGATTTAATTGCTTATTTTGGGGGTTTGCAAGATAGATTAGCGTTTGGATCTGGGGAAAGAAAGGATATGGTTGTGTGCAGAATAAGAAATTGGGTATGGTGGGGGTGAATTGCCGAAACGAGCAGAAGGGAGGGGTTGGCGGTCATGGGGGTTGTCTTTTCCGAATACGCACAAGGAGACAGATGCAGATGTCTTAGTTGTAATAAATGTCTGGTACTGCCTTTGCTCTCTGGCTCTTACATCGGCCTAATTGGTAAAGGACACACAGATGGGTTTGGCTTACGATTGGTCCTGCAAAAGCCAATTTTTTCTGAGGGGGCGATATTTGTCGCACTGGTGATCCCTATTCTTTGTTCCATATACTGAACATTGTTTAGGCACTAGATCAACCAGCAGGAATTGACTCTTTTGGATGAATACCATGTTTTTTTCCCCCACCTTCAGTTTTAGCATATTCTTTCTCCATCAATAATAATAATAATGTTACGAGTGGCACGATTGACAACTAGACTGTGCAAAAAGGAAACTCTAGCCATATCTTCAACTGGGATTCTATCAGAACTATTACAATAGGAATGTTCAAAATGATGCAAACCAATTTCCATGAACGGCACAAAATTGGCCAACCAGCTCTGTTCCCTTCTCTTAAGCTTCGAGTAACACGAGCATTCCATGTCTTAGACAATTGTTACAAGGAACGTCCAAATGACGCAAACCAATTTTCATGGAGTACGCAAAATTAGCCAACCAGCCGCTCTGTTCCTTTCTTTCAAGCTTCGAGTAACACAAGCATTTCATGTCTTAGACAACTGTTACAACGAACGTCCAAATGACGCAAACCAATTTCCATGTCTTCGAGTAACAAGAGCATTTCATGTTTATAAGCCCTCTACAGTGCTCCATTTTAGTGTTGGAGCATCATACTCGACCCAAATTTACCTGTAGCAAGAGGTTGCCCTCGGTTTCCTTATTTTTTTTATAAGGTAATGATTATTTTTTAAGCCTTATATTTTTGGATTTTATTTCTTAGTCCTTTTTTTTTCCTTTCATTCTTTCATTACTGTTTGAAATCTTGAACCATGACCAT